>CM050448.1:67051245-67657046 GCA_027563935.2 Costus lasius | reverse complement strand
ACAGAAGAAGATGATATCATGACCTCAGTCACAAATATACCTGAGCCAGAAGCAATGCTTCCCCTCTTGTCTCCTTGGAGCGCTTTACAGTCCTTTTTCCAGTGACCCAGCTGGCCACAGTGGAAACACCTGTTGTCCTTTGACCGCTTTACCTTCTGTTTCAGAGCCTTACTGTAGTTCTTGACAGGGGCTTTGCCCTTCTTCCCCTTCTTCTTGTTCCTGGAAGGAACCATTAAGACAGAGGTTGAAGGCTTTCCCTTCAGAGTTTCCTCAGTAGTCAAGAGCATATTCAGCAGCTCTGCCGGAGTACAATCGATTTTGTTCATATTAAAGTTAATGATGAACGCATCGAAAGAAGGCGGAAGAGACTGCAGAATAATATCTACAGCAAGCTCCTGGTTGATGGTATGCCCCAGTTTCTCCAGAGCCTCCTTGTGCCCAATCATCTTGAGCACGTGAGCTCCCACTGGGCTCCCTTCAGCCAGTTTGCTCTGAAAGAAAAGCTTTGTCAGATTATAGCGTTCTGTCCTCGCCTGTGCAGCATACAGCATCTTGAGGTTCGCTATAATCTCTATAGCCGACATATCCTCATGCTGACGCTGCAGCGGTGGCGTCATAGACGCTAGCATCAGGCAAGCGACATCAATGCTATCATTGACGTGCTTTTCATAGGCATCACGAACCGCCCTTCCGGCGTTCGCAGCGGGTTGAGGCGGCACAGCCGTCTCGAGGACATACAGTTTCCTCTCTGCCTTAAGAACGATCTTAAGGTGTCCGAACCAGTCTGAGAAGTTTGGCCCAGCAAACTTCTCCCTTTCCAGTAGGGATCGCACATTGAAGCTCATGGTGTTCGTTGCTGCAGGAATCTACAACAATGCAAGAACAGCAAGGTCAGTATCAATGTTCAGAATCAATCCAGGACTTAAGAAAGATTCTTTTTCTCACTATTTTATCTGGCTGAAAAATCCAGCAAAACAGCCCGAAAGAGTAGAACTCTTTTAGTGAGATGGGATCCAGATTTCATACTTGGTCTCCGCGTCCCGCTCAGGCGAGATAAGATGCACAGAGAGTACAAGCATTAATCTCTGGTAGGCAGTCCCTGCCAATCGCCAACCCGTGCGATTCCCCTTCATCTGGGCAATCCAGCAGACTGTGCCAACTGAGTTGGTACAACACAGTCTCTGACCCCACAGATGGCTGCCTCCATGTGCTACCATATGCTCCACACATGTAGCCTACATGGTCAAGCTGACCCGACCTACTCCCTGGACCACCACGTGCTATGCTGAGCAACGAGAAGCGATAAATCCCTTCTCTGTAACACGCAGGTGTAATCCAGCACCGTCTGAAGATAGATGGACGTGCCCACTGAGTGGGTACAACACGGCTCCAACGATAGTCAGAACAGTGAGGTTTCGCGTCAGAAGGCATTACGTGCTTGATATTTTAGCGTTTGGATTTTAACGGTCTTTTATCTTCTTACTATCAGGCAAATCCTATGGCTATAGCAGAAGATAAATAAATCATGCTGTTCTACTTATATAAACAATAACAGAAAGCATGGATCTTATGTGGTAAAAGCCCATAGAGCCTAAGTAAGACCTTAAATCAACTTAAGTCTTCACTTGCTCTTCTTGGGTCTTTTGCATCTCATCTGGTCCAACCCAGGGCCCTAGCGCTCAATGCAGCTCAGGTGCACCCACCAGCTGAATGCGCCTCTGCGATGTGTGCTTTTGTGCTCTTGTCTAATTAAAATACATTTTAATCTATCTAGACAAGCTTGACTCGCAGGTCAATTATACAATAAATTCATTAAAATGTGATTCGCAGATCACAAAAATAATAATTTACCAGGCTCGCAGGCCCCAGCACAGCACACATTAAAAGGGCAACCCACATAAGATTAAATAAACAAACATCATGGCATCATTCAATCAACATGTGATCCATTACAAGAAAATAAAATTTTGAAAACCCATTGGCATCAATTTTAATTTTCTTATGTGCCTTACAACCTTACAATGGTCCATTGATAGGGATCCACTCATCAATCTAGTTAGATCCATGCCCTTACATGCACCAAGTCCTAACTGACTCGAGTTGACCTAATGGTCAACCATGCATGCGCCAAGGGCTGAACAGCCAACATGAGTTCTGGCAAGCGGGTGTGACCCCGGGCCTAACTTATGTGTGTTCACTGGTTGTCTCAACCAGACCTCGCTACACGCCTTTGATGCAGTTAACCTATAGCCACCTCGTGCTTGCGCACAGGTGCTATCTGGTCAACCCATCTAGGCTGTCAGATGGTCTGATCAGACTTAGTTGATCTATACTAGATGATGCTTTCAACCCCATCAACCCATCTAAGGGTTTAAAGTAGGGCCTTAGATCTAGATGAGGCGCGCAAGATCTTTTGTTTTGTCAAAAACAACATGTAAGAAGCACCAACAAACATGCGCCATCCATAACAATTGTAGAGTCCCCTTCAAGGGGGAGCGCAACTTTGACAAAAACAACAACAAGCACCAATACATGCGGCTAAGAGCAATAAACATCATGCATGTTGTTTTCGCATCATAAATTTTCATGAGCTTGCGCATGTAACCAACCATAGATCTAAGCATAAGTGTAAACATGGATCACACGAGCAAACATAATAGCATGCGTAAAGCCAAGCTCTGATACCAATTGATGAAACCCCTTTCAAGAGGGGGGCAAAAACCCTAAGCATGGCGCAAATAAAATTTTGCAAGCAGAAGCAAGGGTTTGATGATCTTTTGCATGCCATATGATCAACTATCATAGATTGAATAGATCAAGAGTAGATCATACCAATGCCATCGGTTTGGTTGGTGCCTTGGAAGCAAAGACGCAAGTGCTCCTTCTCCAAAGGTGACGCACACAACAAGTGAAGATGGCTTGCTCCTTTGAATCCTTTGTGCTAGCAAAGTGCTTCAATGGGACCTTGTCGCGTGAAGGAGAGGATAGAGATTGCTTTTCTCGGCCGAATGCCTCCTCTTGTCGTCAACACACTCTCCTCTCCACGAGATTGCAAGCGGTCATCATCCAAGAGAAGCGTTGAGGCGTTTTTACAAAGTCGCCTTGATGACTTTCCATAAATGGAATGACATGAAGTAATGCTTTGAAAAATGACCAAAACGCTTAAGCATTGAACCAAGCGTTCACACACATGTGAACCGGTTCATGCTCAATCGATCCAATTGACTTTGGTCCAAAAAACCAAATCAAATCAGCCCAAGCCATGGTCTAGACCTCATTGAACCAATAGGTTCCAGATCTAACCGTTCATCTCCTGATGCTCCTGATCTTACCTATCTAGCATCATCTCTCTCGATCGAAGCTTACCGATCTCAAGCCCTAATCAATCAAACATGATCAGACCAGATCTCACTTACAATCAGAGATTAAATCCCTTTAAACTGAACCCAAACAATTCAGTCCACACGATCTGACTCAAGTAAGCCATATCACCAAATTGTGCGACCCTGAGGGTTTCCTTTAAATGTCGGTAACGATAACTTACGTTATCACGATCAGTGAGGGGTATCTAGCAACACATCACTGTCTCCCGATATAAAGGAAAGAGTCTTCCAAGACTACACCCAAACCACAGCACAAGTGTGAATCCACTTCACAAGGCACGCATGTTTCCTTTGCCACTAGATGTTCTTATTGGACAAGCGTGTCAAGCCTGTAGCTCCAATATGATGAGCATGATTAGATCAGATGCACATAGTCACCTGGGTATGGCCATACACTTTCTCAATCATCTCATCTAGGGGGCCCCTATAGAACACCACACTCCTTCAACAAGGAGACGGCAATCCTCTATCTATCACTAGTGCCCTAACCTGACTCATGATCATTATCCAAGATAGTCTATAACCATTATGTTTCAAATGATATTGAACTACCTCAAAACAATGACAATCATCATTTAGAAACACAAGTGATCTCAAGTCAGAGGACATGTGCCACTTGATGCAATCAAGGATCATTCACATTGTGACAAGCAATTGAATGTCCTACTAGGGACTGTCCAGTACATCCAATGTACCCATGAGTCTACATCTTATTCCATGCTCGAAGCATCCTATAAGATTAGAATACATATTAGTCTTAACCATATCAAGGCTGTCTCATGTTCACCAAGATATCTCGACTAAGGACTTTATAGCATGTCAGCCCAGCTGAACAGCTTTGAGACATTATTCAGAAGTACACTAATTGCAGCAGAGAAGGTAACAACCTGAATAATAACCATGCCTTTATAAACACAAGAGTTTATTACATGATACTGATACAATCCCAAGGCCTCAAACATTAGCCTTAAGGGCATACCCCAACAGAGCGCCTAGTCCTTCCTTGTTCTTGACACTATCTTTTCCAATATCCCTTTAATTTCTCTATTAGATATCTCCACTTGTCCACTTGTTTGGGGATGGTAAGGTGTTGCAACTCTATGATATACCCCATATTTTCTAAGTAAGGTTAAAAATTTGTGTTCAATAAAGTGGGATCCTCCATCACTAATCACAACTCATGGTACTCCAAAGCGTGGGAAGATAACTCTTTTAAACAATTCCACCATAACCCTAGAATCATTAGTGGGAGAAGCAATGGCTTCTACCCACGTGGAAACATAATCTACTGCCACGAATATATAATTATTCCCTCCAGATGATGGAAAAGGTCCCATGAAATCAATACCTCAGAGATCAAAAATTTCAACTTCAAGTATGGTGGACAATGGCATCTCATTCCTTTTATTTATGTTCCCCATCTTTTGACAATTATCACAAGACATTATAAAATTCCTTGCATCCGTAAATAATGTGGGCCAATAAAATACAGGTTGTAGTACCTTGAAAACTATCTTCTCAGTACTAGCATGTCCTCCATATGATGATCCATGACACTACGATAATATGTCTTTCATTTCTTCTTCGGGGATACATCTCCTAAATATTCCATCTGCACATCTTTTGAACACATAAGGCTCATCCCAAAAATAGTATTTAACATCTGCTAAAAATCTTTTCTTGCCTTGGTAACTCAAATCAATAGGAAATATATTAGCAACTAGATAATTTACAATATCTGCATACCAAGGGGCCTTAATTTGTTCAATTTTCATCAGTTGTTCCTCAGGAAAGGAATCATTAATATCACCTTTTGTATCTTCTACAATCATCCTTGAAAGGTGGTCTGCAACTAAATTCTCAGTTCCTTTCTTATCTTTGATTTCCAGATCAAATTCTTGCAGAAGCAAAATCCATCTCAACAACTGTGGCTTACTGTCTTTCTTCTGCATCAAATATTTAACTGCAGCATAATCAGTATATACTACAACTTTTGAATTTATCAAGTAAGATCTGAATTTGTCAAATGCAAAAACTATAGCCAACAACTCCTTCTCAGTAGTGGTGTAATTCCTCTGTGTTTCATCTAAAGCTTTACTGGCATAAGAGATCACATAAGGCTTCTTTTCCTTTCTTTGCACTAGAACTGCTCCCACTGCAAAATCACTGGCATCACACATAAGCTCGAAGGGTAACTCCCAGTCAAGTGGTTGTATGATCGGTGCTGATGTCAAGGCTTTCTTTAGTTCCTGAAAAGCAAATAGACATTTCTCATTAAAACGGAATTTGGTATCTTTACAAAGTAAATCAGTCAGAGGTTTAGCATGTTTAGAGAAGTCCCAGATGAACCTCCTGTAAAACCCTGCATGTCCCAAAAAGCTCCTGATCTCCTTGATAGTGGTGGGTGGTGCCAACTTCTCAATCACTTCTATCTTGGCCTTGTCCACTTCAATCCCTCTCTCTGAAATAAGATGACGCAAAACTATCCCCTGTCTAACCATAAACTGACACTTTTCCCAATTCAAGACAAGGTTAGTCTCTTCGCATCTCTGTAAAACTCTAGAGAGATTAGCCAAGCAGTCATCAAAAGAAAAACCGTAGATAGAGAAATCATCCATAAAAACATCCATGAAGTCTTTAATAAATTCAGAAAAAATTGCCATCATGCATCTCTGAAAAGTAGCAGGTGCATTGCATAAACCAAAGGGCATTCTTCTATAAGCAAAATTACCATATGGACATGTAAAAGTGGTCTTATCCTGATCATCAAGATGAATAGGAATCTGAAAAAAATCTGGAATACCCATCGAGAAAACAAAAGTAAGAGTGTTTAGCAAGTCTCTCAACCATTTGATCAATGAAATGCAAGGGAAAATGATCCTTCCTAGTGGCAGCATTTAATTTTCTATAATCAATACACATATGCCAACTAGTGACAGTTCTAACAGGTATCAATTCATTGTCCTTATTTTTTATTACAGTGACACCTCACTTTTTTGGAACACAATGTATAGGGCTTACCCACTTACTACCTGAGATAGGGTAGATAATACCTGCATCTAGCAATTTTAGTACTTCCTTCTTCACCACATCCTTCATAGACGGATTGAGCCTTCTCTGAAAATCTACATGCGGCTTGTGCTCATCCTCCATGTGAATCCTGTGCATATAAAATGAAGGATTAATCCACTTCAAGTCATCAATGGTGTACCCAATTACCTTTCTATGAACTCTTAGCTCCTTCAAGAGTAGATCAGTTTCCTTGGCATCTAATTTAGCATCCACAATCACATGGTAGGTGGAGTTAGGACCAAGAAATTCATATCTAAGGTTACTAGGTAAAACTTTCAACTCAATTTTAGGAATTTTTTCACTTTCATCATCTAAAATATTATGTTTTTCATCATCAAAATCATTCTCAAAACCAGAATTATCAATTTTTTCACAAGAATTTTTCAAGAAATCAGAAAAAGAGTCAGAGAAAGAATCAGAAAAAGAAACATCAACAGAAAAATCATCAAACAGACAACTAACATCATAAACTGTGTCATCAATAGCATGAATAGTGCAACAAGAGCTAGCATATGCAGGTTTTTTCAATGAATTATTTAAATCAAACTCAATCTTATCATTGCCAATTCTCAGAGTAAGTTTACCGTTCCTTACATCAATAAGGGCTCTCCAGCAGTGGCTAAGAACGGTCCACCCAAAATAATAGGAATCTTGGCATCCTCTTTCATTTCAAGTACCACAAAGTCAGCAAGTATGAAGTACTTACTAACTTGTATAGGAACATCCTCTAGAATACCTACTGGATATTTTACTGATCGATCGGCAAGCTACAAAGAAATTGTAGTTGGTTTAGGAGCTCCCATGTCCAGTTTCCTGCTCACAAATAAAGGCATAAGACTTACACTAGCTCCTAGATCACATAAGGCTCGATCGAAAGCAACATTACCAATTGAACAGGGTATCGAGAACTACCTGGATCCTTTAACTTTGGTGGCAACTTATTTTGAATAAGAGCATTGCATTCTTCAGTTAGTGCCACAATACCGTAGTCCTCAATTTTTCTTTTATTAGATAAAATCTCTTTTAAAAACTTTGCATAAGTAGGCATTTGGGATAATGCATCAGTAAAAGGAATATTAATGTATAACTTTTTCAACACTTCCAAAAATTTCCCAAACTGCTTATCTAGTTTAGCTTGAACAATCCTCTGGGGAAAAGGGATAGGTGTCCTTTATGGCTGTGCTGAACTAGGTCTAGGTACCTCAACTTCACAAGGTAAGTCACTTCTCTATGAAGACTCCTTCTCCTTAGAAGGAGAAGAATCAAGAAGGGACTGCACTTGTGTGGGCTGTGGCTTTAAAACTAGTTCCTCACTAGGTATGACATCATGCTCAACCTCTTCATCATCTAATGGTCCCCTTGGATCTTCCAATTGTCTCCCACTCCTAGTTGTGATGGCGTTACAATGTTCCCTAGGGTTTGGTTCAGGTTTTGTAGGTAACTTCCCTGGGGGTCTATAAGGTGTATTAGTCTGTTGTGCTATCTTAGTTTCTAACATCTTATTATGAGCAACAACACCATCCAACCTAGAATTTATCGGCTTAAGGGTTTCTGTAATATCATCATTTTTGCTCATCTGCTTACCCATGAATTTCTCAAACATCTCTTCTAAACTAGATTTTTTGGGTTGGCTCTGGTTTGACTATCTCTGATTATACCCTCTATTCTCATTTTGCCCACTAGTTTGATTGTTACTCTTCCAAGACAGGTTAGGATGGTTATGCCAGCCAGGATTGTAGGTATTGGAGTAAGGGTCACAAGATCTACCTTGGTTGTAACCCCCCATTTCATTAACTTGCTCACTCTCCTGGTTAACAATAACCTTGCACTCCTCAGCATAGTGCCCATTGTTCCCACAAACTTCACAAACAGCAGAAGATACAGCAGCGGTTTGCATTTGGAAAGAATCAAAACGGTTGCATAATGAATCTACCTTTTCTACAAGAGAACGCCAACCATCACCATCGTTCTTACCCTGAGAAGGCCGATAAAGCACTCCTCTCTCCGAAGCCCACTGGTTGTTATTTAGCGCCATCTCCTCAATCAGGGCATGGGCTACATCAACAGTCTTGTTCATCAATGCTCCTCCTGCAGCAGCATCAACAGTTAAGCATGTGTTGTAAAGCAAACCATTATAGAAAGTTTGAATTAAAACCCAGTCTTCCACTCCATGGTGGGGGCACTTCCGTTGAAGCTCATTGAAGTGTTCCCATGCTTCACTCATTGATTCACCATCTCTCTAAGAAAAGCCTGTGATTTGTTTCCTCAACTAGATCATCTTACTAGGAGGAAAATACTTCTGCAAGAAGGCGTTTGACAAACGCTCCCAAGTAGTGAACGTCCCAATCGGATGTGCATGAAGCCAAGCTTTTGCTCTATCCCTGAGAGAAAAAGGAAACAGTCTTAGTCTAAGGGCATCATCAGATACACCATTAATCTTTATGGTGTCACAAAATTCAAGGAAAAGAGATAAGTGTTGGTTTGGATCTTCCAAAGGAGATCCTCTAAACTGATTCTGTTGGACCATCGATAAGAACGCTAGTTTGATCTCAAAGTTGTTTGCATCTATAGCAGGCCTAGTGATGTTGGAACGAATTCCCTGTGTATTTGGGGATGCATATTCTCTAAGCGTTCTCCTCTCTGCCATGATGGATTCTTCCTCTCTTACTTGAGCAAATCTCAACTTCCTGCACAGTCTAAGTGTTTTATTAATTTCAGGATCAAAAGGAACTAATGGTCCTGACCTAAGATTCCTGCGCGTAAACAGGTAGAAAGTCAGAAAAGTTCAGAAATTGTAGAGATTAAAAGAAAATCAGAATCTATCACAGAAAGTAGTAAAAAAAACAAAAAATAAAAACTTAGTCTAGCGATAATAACAACTATATCAATATCAACAAAACTGAAGTCCCCGGAAACGGCACCAAAAACTTGTTGTGCTCCGCAAGTGCACGGATACTCGAAGTAATATTTAAGATATCGAACCACAGGGACTTCGCTGTTAAGTACTGACTAATTGAGTTTTCACTAGCTGAGTAAATCGAGAATTGTGTAAATAGTAATCGAATTGTAATTGAAGTAAATCAGAATGAGAGAATCGGGACTAGGGGTTCATTCTTCTTAATATTCATGACTAAATACGATTAAAGATTCATCAATTTATCTTTGTTACGGTTAAAATAAAATTCACTTGATAAACAAACTAACTCACTCTCGTGCAGTTAGTTTACAAAGAACGATCCTCACTATCGTGCAAGATCAATTTAATGCTAAATATAAGTGGATTTTGGCTAAATAGATTAAGAATCACTCTCGTGCATTCTACCTCAATACCAAGATCTCAAGCAAAACTAAGCACTCTCACACCTTAGTTTCATAGGTTTTACTCAAGGCTTTCTAACAATCTAACATCTATCTCTAGCATGTTATCATGTCTGAAACAACAATAAATTCTAGGTCATAACATTAACAAGAAATAAGCTTCTAAAATCTAAGGGTAAGAACTCAACCAATCTCTTGCGATGAGTTCTTATTATAAATTCTAGGGTTCCAAGTTCTATGATATCATCTTCTTAGTCCATAGCATAAAACTCTAAAACATGTTAATGCATGATGCTAAAAACAATTGAAGGCATAAATCACTTGAGTAAAAAAACCATAGCAAAGATATATTGATGTGAAAAAAGTTATATAGTCATTGAAATAACAAGAGAATAACACCCCCATGTCCCAAGAGGAGTTTAAGCTAGCATGGTGAAGAAGTTACAATATTCCATGGTTTCAGAGGATAAAGGAAAAGAAGAGTTTAGAAAATACAGCACGGCTGTGAAATATTTCGCAGCCATATTTTGCAAGTTGAGACGATGAACAGTGTCGGCGCCTCTTCTTTCTTTGATTTCTCTTCCAATTGACCTCCTTTCGTTCTAAAACTTCTGGTACGTTGTCTCCTCCTTCAGGCGAAGCTTTAGTATGGATTTTGCTATCTGAGATGGTCTGGATTCGTCGTGATGGCGTAACCCTCGGTGGCAGCGTGAATTGTGATTTCTCTTTATCGATTGTATGAAAATTAGGGCTGTTGGTGTTGTCCTCTTCCTCTCGTTGGTTGCCTCCTTATTGTTTCTTATAACATTGAATTTAAAGGTCTAAATCACTCGCAATCGTCTCCGCAAAAAACGGGCGTCGAAATTCACCTAGGAGTCGCGTTCAAAAACAGAAATATGGCAGTGTAATAGTTCACGGCCCTATCGTAAAATCGATCGAGCGTTCTATTATGAAAGTGCTGGGAAATACGGCACCGTAATATGATTCATGGCACTGCCATAAAATTGGCTGAACTCTCTGGTCGGAAACGTCTGGAAAATACGGCCCGTGAAATAGTTTACGGCAGTGCTGTAATTTCAGCAATGGTCTCTGTTCCGAAAGTGCTCCAAAATACGGCCGTGTAATTCTTTACGGTGGTGCCGTAAAATCTGGAAAGTTCTCTGTTTGGAAAATCACCAAAATACGGCCATACTCTCGATAATACGGTAGCCGCAAAAAATACGGTACCATATTATAAATACAGCCCTGCCGTATTTTGGTCCTCAGCCTCGATTTGCCTGAAAGTTCTTGTGTGACCTCTTCTTGATGTTGAGAATTCTTCTATGTATTTGATTTTGCTTGAAAACACCCTAAAATGATGCCTTTTTGCCTGAAAATCATAAAAAACCAAAATAGGAGTAGACTTTGCAATATTTGATGGATTCAGCATAAAAACAAGTAAAAAATTCTCAATTTAGCATAAAAAGATATCTAAAATGATACAAAATATACTCTATATTTTGGTGTCATCAGTAGACGACTAGAAACTTGCCCATGTATGGCCTGAGGACCTGACTTATCAAGCGCATAAACGTAGACGGGGCATTGGACAACCTGAACGGCATGACAAGCCATTCGTAAGGACCATCCATGGTCTTGAACGCCGTCTTCCACTCATCGCCCTTGCGAATGCGGACTTGGTGATATCCGCTCCAGAGGTCAAGCTTGGAAAACCACGACGTGCCGGATATCAAATCCAGCATGTCATCAAGCCGAGGAATGGAAAACCGATACTTGACAGTGATCCAATTGATAGCGCGGCTATCGACACCCATGCGCCACGACCCGTCCTTTTTGGGCGTGAGGAGCGCGGGAACGGTGCAAGGGCTGTGACTCTCACGGATGTACCCCTTAGTGAGGACATCATCCACCTGACGCTGTAACTCAGCGTGTTCTACAGGGTTAAGGCGATGATGGGGCAAGTTAGGGAGGGGTGCTCCTGGGAGGAGGTCAATCGCGTGCTGAATTTCCCTTTCCGGGGGAAGGCCATGAGGCAAATCCTCGAGGCTGATATCACTAAACTCGGCAAGGAGGGCGGACACCTCAACAAGAGTTGCCGGATCAGGGCAAGGGACAGGGTCCCGCACTTCGTGCACCATGAGCATGTAGATGGCCTTGGCCGCATGAGCCTCACGAACCAATGCAGGGGTGCGCATGAGGGAGACCATGGGGGAAGGCAGAGGGGCAGGTGCCGAGGGTGTAATCAGACCCTTAGGGGTGGATGCACGAAGCTCCTTAGGTAGAGCTGAGATCAGGCGGATCTTTTGCTCATCGTGGTCGAAGACATATGTGTTCGAATGGCCATAGTGCACTACGTCTCTATCGTACAACCATGGACGGCCAAGGAGGACGTGGGCGACGTCCATGGTCGCAACGTCTCACAATACCTTCTCACGATAGTTCCCAAACGCGATGGGAACCTGACATTGGTGGGTGATCGGAAGGCTTGTGGTATCGACCTAGGCGATAGAGTAAGGTCTCGGGTGGGGTTCTAGGGGAAGGCCGAAACGCGTGACCGCGGTTCGAGAGACCACATTCAGGCTACTACCACCGTCGATGATGATCTTACACGAGTGCCCATTGCACTTAATTAAGTCGTGAAAATGCCCGAGTGCCTCCAATGCACGATAGGCGCGGGCTGCACAAGGTTGCAACGGACGACAAGTGTGGATGGACCCGACTCCTCACCACTAGTGTAACACTCCGCCTCAACATCGTGCTCAGCGGGGGTTATGGTGGCGACGCGAGCCGGACCCGTGTCGGCTCGAGCGGGTTTCTTCGGACATTCACGCAACATGTGACTCGGCTGCAAACAGTTGTAGCAGGTAATACGGCCAGAGGCTCCGACCGCTGGGGCCTTGCCTTTCTCCTCCCAAGTGGGTCGAGAAGGTGGGGCCTCAGGGGGCGGGCGTCTAGGGGACTGATGGGTTGTGGGCGCGGGTAATGGGTCCGGACAAGGCTACGGACGCTCAAGTCATGGGGGGGGGGGGGGGGCAGCGGGGGACCGCCCGCATGGGGACGCCTATAGGGGCCAAGGTCGCTACATCGGGCAGTGACGCGAAGGTCTTGCTTGATGTCTCGAGCACGTTGAAAAGTTTGGTCAAAGGTCTCTGATCCATATGTGGGCAAGGCTCGGCAGATATCCGCACGGAACCCATTATTAAATTTCGACAATACTAACTCGGGGTCCTCCTGCAGGTTAAAATGGAGTTGCAACGTCTCGAAGGTGAGACGGTACTCCTCGACGGTACCCGACCCATGTTTTTTCAATGTAAACGTGCAAGCCCCTCAAGTAATGTGCACACATACCGAACCCGTGAGTGCGGAGGCCAATCGCTAAGGTCAAAATACGCGTCAACGGACGCAACCCTATTTAAGAACTGCGTGGGGTCAAGACCACCTGTGCAGAGGCCAAACAACAAAAATCGTTGTCTTCTCGAGGGCGCTCAACGCGGGTTTGGGCTGGGGTGCGAGGTGCGGCCCAAGCGTGGCCAAAACGACCACCGGGCTGGGGCCCTTGTGTGGCACAAACATCGTCCTCATCGAGGGGATCATCACCGTAACTTAGGTTCCTAGGGACCTCATGAGGTCGCGGGTGACCCCATTTATCCTGGTGGGCACGCCGCCGTGTGGGCGCGGTCATCGGCGGCAATTCTCTAGTCGGGGCTGGGTTTGCGAACACAGGGGGATTAACCGAGTTCAGGCGACCATGCTCCGCGGACCCGGGTTGACCAATAAGGTGTTGGATCCCAGCCAAAATCTGCTGGACCATGGCATGTGTGCTTGCTTGTTGAGCGTCCACTCGCGCGGACAGCGCATCAAGCTTCGCATCGATCCACGCCTCAAGCGCAACCATAGACTCTAACAGGGTGTTAGCCCCTTCCGAAGGCTGAACTGACTCTTGGGTTTCGGGGATGATTTCCGGGTATTGGGATGACATAACTTGTGACCTCGTAGTTAGCACGCACAAACAAGGGGGACACGACTAAGGTAAAGTGCTGAAAACACCGAAAGGATGCAGAAATATGCAATGGGATGTTGAGGGATCGTGCGAACGATAAGAATCGAACGTGCAACATCCTCTGATACCAGAATTGATGTAGCAACTAATAGGTGAGGGGGTCCTTAAGCCGTACTCTAGGGTTTTACACAATACTCGATAAAACGGGAGAGGGTCGTGAGACGAGGGAAGAGAAAATGCGTTGGAAAAAGTGCAAGTAATGCAGTAGAAAGCACGACGAAACAGCGACGAGTTCGATTAGGGCAACACGAATGTGAATGAAGCGAATGGCACCCAACTAAATAATACAGCGCACTAACGTCGTAGCAAATTTAGCGAATTCTTGCAACTCTCTTAGCGTGCTTTAAGCTTAGGTTGTGTTGGGGGACTACGGCTTTGCGGGGTTCAGCTCGCATGTCTACGCAGCTGAAACAAACCAAGGACAAGAGATACCATGCCTCCGATGAACGGACAGCCATGGGTGAAGAAGAAAGGACAAAGCCAACTCGGTATCAAAGCAAGCAAATAGAAAAAACAGACGAACCTGACCCACCGGAGGGTGCGATTTACTTCTTATAAAGTTGGAAACCAAGCTGAGTCGAGACACTGGTCGCCGACTCTTACAACTCCGAAGGCGAAGCAACTTCACCTTCCACACAAGCTGGAAGCTCACTCTAGCTCACCAGGAGATCCCTATCACTAAGAGAACTACTCAACACTTAGCCCTACCTCCTCTTTTATAGAATAAGAGGGGAGGGAACAAACAAAATACACAAGAGACACTCTCCTTTAACCACCTACCAACTCTTGCAGGCCACAAAAGTGGTCAAGCTGCAACAACAAGACGAAATTAACAAACTAGTACCTAATATTCTTTGAAGCTAGTAGCACGATCCTGCATCTTCGTACGGGGGCAGTTTAGACGCGCTCCGAGCACACGGCGACAAAACAGTAGAACTTCGATGTTGTGGGCTGGGTCACCACCGTCGCGGCTCGGTCTTCAGCCGTGTTGCTAATCAAATTACGCGGCCCACTTGGAGTTGGATCTTCAGGGGGTTGGCTCATGGTGCCCTTGGGCTGCACCACTTCGGTATGGATGGAAAGAGGGCTAATGATGCCCAAGAAATGGTCCGGGGGCTTACTTTGGCGTTGGGATCGCCGGATTTCCACCTTGTTGGGCTCCTTTGGGTCGTCATGGGGTCGAGCAATATGATAGGGAGGGCGGTGCACATCGAAGTGGGGTCGTCGGGGCTGAAATGCATCTCCAGGGGCGGACACGGCCTGGCCGTGATGGTGAGCACGGCCGTGTTCGGAGTGGGCGAAGTCCACAGAATCGGGCACGGCTTCCCCGTGACCAGGAGCACGCCCGTGTTCGAGGTGGGTGAAATCCACATAACCGGGCACGACTTGCCCGTGACTTGGAGCACGCCCGTGTTTGGTGTGGCCGAAATCCACAGAGCCGGGCATGGCTTGCCCGTGACCAGGAGCATGCCCGTGTTCTGTATGGCCGAAATCCACAGAGCCGGGCACAGCTTGCCTATGACCAGGAGCACGGCCGTGATGGGAGTTGCTGAAATCCATAGAACCGAGCACGGCTTACCTGTGACCAGGAGCATGCCCGTGTTCGGCATTCGCGTTTGCAGGTGATTGTGTCACGGCCATGACGGGGCGCACAGCCTGGCCGTGTCGGGGTCTGGGGAACTCTAACCGAGGCGTAAATTATGGGGAAAATTCCTGGGGCCCTGGGGAGTCTCCCCAAGTGTCTTTTGGAGGGGTTGGGCCATCCTCAAGTATGTTCATGGGCCCGTTTGCTCCTGCATCAAGGACTCTTCTGGACCATCTATTATATATCTGATTTTCCCATGAGAAAATTATTTTTTTTATGGACTATTTTTATACTGAGCCTTATGTATCTCAAATTGTGCAGGAAAAATTTTCAAAAGGCACATCTATGGACCTAGCATCATCTGCCCCGACACTATTTTTGGTTTGAGCCTTATGTATTTTTGGTCAGAGCTTGCTATATAGTTTTGTGAGTATTGTTTGCACTCTCTTGTATTCATGATTATTTCATATAGTTACATCTTTGATTTGCTTTAGATGTATCACTCACTGATATTTCTTCGATATGGTTGTATGATGATATGATTGTTCATGATCCACTTTCTACTATCTTGTGGTGTGATTCTATTTTTAAAAGATTTTCATTGATAAATATATTCCTTGATGATGAATAAACCTGTATTCATGATTAGAAAGAAACCTATCATGTTAGATTTATTTCTTTAATGCATATCTATCTTTTGAAATTTGACATTGGTTGATGCATGAAATTTTGGGTAGATGTGTTATTTGAGGAATAAGATCTAAAGGTGAAACTACTCCTTTAAATAAAATGAGCATATTAGTATGATTACTGAATTGATATCAATTGATCGACCTAGTAGATGTTTAGTCTATTTTGCTATTTGTTGGGAAGGAAGAATCCAAGATCCATAAAAATAGTGAGAGACTCCCCTACTTGGCACTATGTAAAATTGATAGTGGTACCTAAGACATGGGTTGAAGTCTATGTCCAAAAGATAATGAGAGAGAAAAAGAATAAGACTCCTCTACTTGGCACTATGCAAAATTGATAGTGGAACCGAAGATAAGAGTTGAAGTAAAAATAAAAAGTGTGTATCTGAGTGGGTACATGCCATCTGTGCAAAAACAACAAAACACATGAAAAAAAATGAATAAAAAAATATGTGTGGAAATAGATCTTGGAAACCTAATTCCTGTAAATAAAAGTATGATAGATTTGAACTAAAAATAGGGTGAAATCATGAGATTGAAAATTCTATTTATTATACAAGTTGCAGAGTTTTATTTGTTTGAGATGTAGATCTAGAGGGTTGAGTTCTAAGAATGATATGTTTATTTGAAGTTTTGTGAAACAATTGATGGAATTTTTCATTGATGATTGTATTTTATAAATTTATTGAGCATGAAAAAGTTTATCTTTTAATCAATTTTTGATTTTTGCTTGGGGACAAGCAAAGTTTGAGCCTTATGTATTTTGATGACACCAAAATATATAGTATATTATGTACCATTTTATATATCTTTTCATACTAATTTGAAGCTCTTTTGCTTATTTTTGTGCCAAATTTATTGAATATTGCAAAATCTACTTCTATTTTGGTTTTTGATGATTTTCAGGTAAAAGGGGACTATTTTTAGGTGTTTTCAAGCAAAATCAAATACATGGAAGAGTTACCATCATCAAGAAGAGGATACATGACAAATTTCAAGCAAAATGGAGCCACGAACCAAAATACGGCAGGGCCGTAATATATATTACGGTGCTGTATTTTCGTACGCTGTCATAATATCATAGCACTATCGTATTTTGGCTAATTTTTCATCAGAAGATTTTACAAAAATCATGGCACTGCCATAAGAATTTACACGGGCCGTAATTTGAAGTGCTTTCAAACCAGAGATATTCACTGAAATTATGGCACTGCGGTAAACCATTTTACGGGCTGTAATTTCCAGACATTTTTGACCAGAAAGTTTTACGAAAATTACGGCACTGCCGTAATATTTTTCACGGGCCGTAATTTTGACTCAGGGTTCACAGAACCAAATTACGGCACTGCCGTAATTTAAATTATGGCCCTAATTTTAACATGGACACCCGAGTTTTCGGGCCCAATTCTTGCGCGGACCATTTCTTGAGATCCAGACATCCAAATTGAGATCCAAAAGAAGCTGCGGACTTGTCTCGACGAGGAGAAGATAAAGGGACTAAAAGCCCTAATTTTTAGGATCTATCGAGGGAGCAATTGATAGAGAGGTCCTTAGGGCACGGCCTCACGCCGAGAGGCGTAGAGATCACCTCAGGTCGCGATTTTTACACTGTAGCTTCGCCTGGAGGAGAAGAGGACACCACAGATTTTTACACTGTAGCTTCGCTAGGGTTCATCATTTCTTAGCCTACAGACCACCTCCGGCCATGAACTTTGACAGAGAGCTTTGCCTGGTGAAGGAGAACATGCATCTGAAGTTTCAAAGCAAAAAGATTCCGATTGGAGGAGAAATCAACGAAACAGCGGTGACAGTGCTGTTCTAGGCAATTATGGTGCTGTAATTTCATTACAGCACTATTTTGTAACTCTTCTCATCTTCTTTTCGATTCCTATTCATACAGAAACATGTTTTGTTGTTATTCCTGCATCATGGTAGCTTAATCTTTCTTTGGGACATGGGGGTATAATCTCTTTGTTTCTTAATGACTAGAAAACCCTAATTTTGCCAAACTAATTTTATTGCGATAATTTTACTTTTGTGATTAATTGCTCTTTAATTCTCCTTAGTTTCATAAATATCAGCATGTTTTAGAATTTTGCAAAATCGACTGAGAAGTTGATTGCTTGAATTTCGGAACCCTAGGAATTATCGAGTTTGGAATTATCATAAGAGATTAGGTTGTTCTTCGAATTCTAATTCTTAGAGAAATTTAATGCCTTGTTGATTTTATGATTCTTTGAATTGAGTTAATATTTTAGACTTGATTTGATGCTGCAAGAGATTGAGTATCGAGTCGTCAGAGAACCTTGAGTAAAACTTGTGTTGAGACTCTAATGCACGAGAGTGATCTTGAGTTTCCATTTGAGATTGTCAACTGTAGATTCGGATGCACGAGAGTGATCCTTGAGTTCTTAGTTGATGGTTTACCTATTTTCAGCATTGAATAGGTCTTGCACGAGAGTGAAGATCGGTTCTTTGTACGACTGTTTGCACGAGAGTGAAACAATTTATTTATGAGGTAAACTATACCTTTATCATGATAAAATTAGATTGGCAGACACTTATCTTAATCTAGCCATTAGAAATTAAAGTAGATGAATCCCTAGTCCCGATCCCTTCTCTGATATTTTCTCTGTGTTCTTTTCGATAGTTTGATTCACTATTTTCCGATTGCCTAGCTAGCGAGAAATCAATTATTCAGTACTTAGCAACAAAGTCTCTGTGGTTCGATATCTATTTTATTACTTCGAGTATCCGTGCACTTGCGGACACAACAATATCCGATTGGAAAAAGTGTGTCACCACTTTGTTTTCATCCAATCTCATGGTCATGACTAGATTAGACTTTCACCTGGGTATGGCCATACACTTTCAGTCATGCAACCATAGGGGGGGACCCATGGATATCAAGCTTCCCGTAGGAAGGGGCAAATCCTATGTCTATCCATTGATCTTCTCATATGGGTTGTGACATACCCAATGACAACCATTATGCTCTCCCAACTATGGCGAGGTGTTAGGTTGTATCAAAGCATGTCCTAAACCATATAGAAGAGTCAATGACCACAAGTCAAGGGATCAATGCATCTCCTGTCACTTGTGAGCTTTAATCATGACACCAAGTTAGAGCCTCACGATGGGTCAGTCCAGTATATCCACCACAGATATACCAATATGTGTGCGTTAGCACCTTGTGCCTAACCAGCTCATATACTAGTCTCACATGTACCAGAGCTGTCCCTTATCCACTCAGGTACTTGACTGGGGACACACCGTTTGAGCACAGATACAATTTGTCTCTAGGGACATTATTATCCATGTACATAATCGCATATGTAAACATAGCATAATAACGACAATGCCAGAATGATATATTAAATATCAATGTCAAGTAGTACAAGATGGACCAACAACAGGTCAAAGGGCATATACACCAACAAGTTACTTGTATGGCATTAAGTCCTCCACATTGACGGTAGGATGGATCCCAATTGCTGGCGGTAGGTCTAATGTGTTGGCATTATCATTAACCTTCTTCAAGATGTGAAATGGACCCATGCCCCTTGCTTGTAATTTGTGGTTAGCACCTTGTTGCCTCTCCTTGCAGTTCCTAAAAATAACCAAATCACCTTCTTTTAAGTTCATGGAATATTGATGAGAATTAGCAGGTAGTTCATATTTAAGAGTATTCTTGGCTATATGATCTTTAACTTCATTGGGAATCTTAACAATATGTTGTGCAAATGATAAAGCCAAATGGTTTTGCTTGAAGGGTGATGGTAATGGAGCTAAGTCAATTGGTTTGCGGTGTTGATACCCAAGGTTGATTTGGAAGGGACTAGCACCGGTGGTTCTATTAATTGTGCTATTAAAAGAAAACTCAGCCGTGGGTAAAACTTTATCCCAATTTCTTGGGTGTTCCCCTACCAAACATGATGCGGACAGGAACCACAAGCCACGAAGATACAAGTGGAGCCTAAAGGTGCCATAGACAAAGATTCGTGAGGTCGCGAATAAGCTAGCAAGCTCAATCAATAAAGCTAGCTCAATAATTAACCACTTCATAAGAGGCCCAAGACAAAGCCCACTTATCAGCAATAATTCGCCACAAAGAAGCCCAAGACTATTGGATCAGCCAGCAACAAAGCAAGATGCGCCAACTCCAAATCAGATTCTAGGATTTCATCAAAGCGCACATCAACACAAATCTTGATCACTGCAAAGAAGGAAGACTCAACGTCTCTCCCTTCATCGCTGCAAATGGAAGCACAACGTCTCTTTGCTGGAGATGGAAAGAACAACGTTCACCTTGAACGTTCGCGTGCAACCTCTCTCAAAGCTTCCCCTATATCTTACACTCATGTATCCTTGTAATCGGCAGATTTGTTGAATGGAAATGGTTTTTCTTCCTCAATCGGATGTCTCCGATCTTCTTCTCCTCTGAGGCGCTTGTGTCGCCTATCCTTCCCCTCACCTCCTTCTAGGGCTGAGCCCCTTCCTCCTCTCTTCCCCTCTCCTCCATTCTCTCCTTCCTCACAAGTTCAATCTTCCAGCCACAATAGTTCCAGATTTTCGGAATTTTCTGAGTTCGCCGCCGATGATCCACCGGCCGGATCTCCACAAGACTTTGGCCACCACTCCCTCTCCCCAAGACGAATCCACAGCCACCGGCATCCGCCCATCCGCCACGCCGATCGCCAGAATCGAAACACAGACGTGTTCCCCTGTTTTCCACCCAGTTTCTGCCCTACTCCCGCCTTTCACCGTCGTCCTCCTCCGACCGGCCACCGTCCGCCCCGAAACTCCTGCCACGTCGTCACCACAACCATACCAACCTCCAGTAGTAGCAGTTTTTGATTTGGTCAACCACTGGCCGGCCGGCAACAAATCCTTCTCCGGCGCGACATCCCCTGCTTCTTCCCTGCCCGCGACCGTGCTCCGCCCTTCCGCATCATGCTCCTCCGACCAGCCACCGCCCGTCACCAAACTCCGGCCACCTCTTCGCCATGATCATAGTGACTCCCAGACGTAGCAGTTCCGGCGATCGTGCACCACAGGACGAACGCCGACGATTCCTGCTCTGATCCCGCGTCTCCCCTGTTCTGCTGAACAGTGCGTCCCCACCTCCGCCTGCGTTGCCACCCTTGCCTCGCCCCACCACCAGCCGTCGGTGTTCCGACGATACCGACGCTGCCTCATCTCCTCCTTGCTTCCAAATCCTCCGACGAGCAATCCACGCTCGAGCGTCGAAGAACGACGCAAACCTTGCGTTCCCTGTTTCTGATCTCCATGAAGTTCCTGCTTCAACTTCCTGTTCGCTAATCTGTATATGTTTGCTTGCGCAGGTATTTTAGCAATCGGCGCCACCAAAATCTTGATCTTTGGCGTCACGAGGAAGAACTCACTTTGCTCTACGAGAGGGACGAGTTGATCCAACTGAAGCTACAATGGATCAGTCCGAAAGACATAACAACTTCTCGTAAATGATATTTTGTAGCACTGAAATCTATTTGCTATTTTCTAGCTGTTTTCTGAATTTTGCACTTTATTTGAAAATTAAAAAAAAAATAATAATAATAATAATCAGACTTTAATTAGTATCAAATTCCGTGTCTCCACCCTACATCAGTTTGGTATCAGAGCAAAGGTTGTGAGCAACTCTTGTTTGCCCACACGATCCTTGCTTTGTTCTTTGCATAAAAAAAAATTGTTAGTTCTTGATTTCATGTTTTATTGCTTATTGCTTTTGCATCTTTTGCAAATTACTTGCATTTCAAAAAAAAAAAAAAATTCCTTCAATGTTCTTTATATTTAGTTTGCATGATAGTTAAGTATTTGCTATTTACTTGCAATTGATAAAAAAAAAAAGAATTATTACATGTTTCATTGTTCATATTATTTTAGATTGCATATTTTTGCTATTTGATAAAAAAAAAATTTATTATGTGCTTATTGTTTGCATGGTAGTTTGTTTATTTTGAGATAAATTTTTTCATACTAGCTGAAATCATTTTTGACATCTTAGGGAGCTCTATTTTCAAAGGATTATATTGTGTTTTCAAAACATCCCATGGCCACTAGACTCCAACCCCCTACCTTTAGCGGGTCTCTTAACCCTAAGGATTTTAATGACTGGTCAACAAAACTTGAGCATTATTTCTATTTTACTGTCATGCCTGAACATTGCAAAGTTAGGTTCACCAAGTTACTTTTACAAAAATCTGCTAGATATTACTGGACCACTGTTGAACAAACCTTGGAAAGAGACAATCTGCTACCCATTGAGAGATGGGATGACATGCTTCATAAACTCAGAGAAAAATATGATCCTTCCTCTCTCCCTGAAAGATTTCTTACACAAAAGAACATGACTGTAGCTGAATACATTCTAAAGTTTAAGACCCTCAACCATAGGAGTAGAGCTAGAGAACATCCTTGGGTTGTGCGTAACCGGTTTATAGATGGTCTTAACTTTGAGATTAAGAGAGGTCTCACCTACTACCCCATACACACAATAGAAGAAGCTTTCCAAATAGCTAGTATGGTAGAACAACATATTAAGGCAACAAATAGGAAAGGACTTGACCAACCTAGAACACAAAGCCAACCACTCCAACAAAAACTTGTTCAAACCTCAGAGTCTACCTTAGGAACTAAAACGAGTCAAGAAGAGACATGTGAAACTCAAGAGGCAAACCATGAGGTAGAACCCATACCTCAACCTTCAATTTTAGGGCCCATACCCACAGGTCCTCAACTTGAGTCTAGCAATCTAGCTAAAGAACCTATAGTTGACTTGTCTGAGAGTCAAACTACCCCTGAGTTGCCCACTGTAGACTTGTCTCAACCTAAGTGTCAAATAGAGCCATTACCTTCAATTTTAGGGCTCATACCCACAGGTTCTCAACTTGACCTTAGCACTACCTCTAGCAAACCTAAAGATGACTTGCCTAAAAATCCAGTTGAACCCAAACCCATAGGTCTTCTTGAACCTCACGTGGAACCTAAGTTAGATCCTTTTGAGCTTGACCTGGATCCTAATCCTCAACCTTTAGGTCAACCTCTAGACTTAGAAAATCTCTTCCAGGACCCTATGATCCTCGAATCTTGTCTTTTAGGTCCTTCTACCCACACCCTTAAGCCACCTTTGAAACCAACAAAACATAATGAACTCAAACATGCTATGCACTCTGCTCTTATTGAAATTGAGTATATTGATTTCATCATTCCTTGTTCTTTTCAAAGTCTTGTGATTTTCTATGACAATTTTACTAATGAGTACGGCCGAGAAAGGGAATTCAATGCAGGTACCCTTGATATGCAGCTTGGACCATGGACAAAGAGCAACAAGACAATATGCTATGATGCTGACAACAATTTGAAGATTCAAATCCTGGAGGAACAATTAGCTCTTGCCTCTCCAAAACTTCTACACCACCGCCGCAATAACCATTCTTCGGAGAAGAATTTTTTTTCACCTGGGGAGAATGATGCGGACAGGAACCACAAGCCACGAAGATACAAGTGGAGCCTAAAGGTGCCATAGACAAAGACTCGTGAGGTCGCGAATAAGCTAGCAAGCTCAATCAATAAAGCTAGCTCAATAATTAACCACTTCATAAGAGGCCCAAGACAAAGCCCACTTATCAGCAATAATTCGCCACAAAGAAGCCCAAGACTATTGGATCAGCCAGCAACAAAGCAAGATGCGCCAACTCCAAATCAGATTCTAGGATTTCATCAAAGCGCACATCAACACAAATCTTGATCACAGCAAAGAAGGAAGGCTCAACGTCTCTCCCTTCATCGCTGCAAATGGAAGCACAACGTCTCTTTGCTGGAGATGGAAAGAACAACGTTCACCTTGAACGTTCGCGTGCAACCTCTCTCAAAGCTTCCCCTATATCTTACACTCATGTATCCTTGTAATCGGCAGATTTGTTGAATGGAAATGGTTTTTCTTCCTCAATCGGATGTCTCCGATCTTCTTCTCCTCTGAGGCGCTTGTGTCGCCTATCCTTCCCCTCACCTCCTTCTAGGGCTGAGCCCCTTCCTCCTCTCTTCCCCTCTCCTCCATTCTCTCCTTCCTCACAAGTTCAATCTTCCAGCCGCAACAGTTCCAGATTTTTGGAATTTTCCGAGTTCGCCGCTGACGATCCACCGGCCGGATCTCCACAAGACTTCGGCCACCACTCCCTCTCCCCAAGACGAAGCCACAGCCACCGGCATCCGCCCATCCGCCACGCCGATCGCCAGAATCGAAACACAGACGTGTTCCCCTGTTTTCCGCCCAGTTTCTGCCCTACTCCCGCCTTTCACCGTCGTCCTCCTCCGACCGGCCACCGTCCACCCCGAAACTCCTGCCACGTCGTCACCACAACCATACCAACCTC
Source organism: Costus lasius (assembly GCA_027563935.2). NCBI lineage: Eukaryota > Viridiplantae > Streptophyta > Magnoliopsida > Zingiberales > Costaceae > Costus > Costus lasius. Next base: position 67,632,543 of record CM050448.1, on the reverse strand, counting down.
CAGTAGTAGCAGTTTTTGATTTGGTCAACCACTGGCCGGCCGGCAACAAATCCTTCTCCGGCGCGACATCCCCTGCTTCTGCCCTGCCCGCGACCGTGCTCCGCCCTTCCGCATCATGCTCCTCCGACCAGCCACCGCCCGTCACCAAACTCCGGCCACCTCTTCGCCATGATCACAGTGACTCCCAGACGTAGCAGTTCCGGCGATCGTGCACCACAGGACGAACGCCAACGATTCCTGCTCTGATCCCGCGTCTCCCCTGTTCTGCTGAACAGCGCGTCCCCACCTCCGCCTGCGTTGCCACCCTCGCCTCGCCCCACCACCAGCCGTCGGTGTTCCGACGATACCGACGCTGCCTCGTCTCCTCCTTGCTTCCAAATCCTCCGACGAGCAATCCACGCTCGAGCGTCGATGAACGACGCAAACCTTGCATTCCCTGTTTCTAATCTCCATGAATTTCCTGCTTCAACTTCCTGTTCGCTAATCTGTATATGTTTGCTTGGGCAGGTATTTTAGCAATCGGCGCCACCAAAATCTTGATCTTTGGCGTCACGAGTAAGAACTCACTTTGCTCTACGAGAGGGACGAGTTGATCCAACTGAAGCTACAATGGATCAGTCCGAAAGACATAACAACTTCTCGTAAATGATATTTTGTAGCACTGAAATCTATTTGCTATTTTCTAGCTGTTTTCTGAATTTTGCACTTTATTTAAAAATTAAAAAAATAATAATAATAATAATAATCGGACTTTAATTAGTATCAAATTCCGTGTCTCCACCCTACATCAAAACATCTCAAGATATTACCTAAGGATCAGTTCACCACCTCAGTTTGCCCATCAGATTGGGGGTGGTATGCGGTAGAGATGTTATGCTTGGTACCCAATAGTTTCCATAAAGTTAACCAAAAGTGTCCCACAAACTTGACATCACGATCGGATACAATAGTATGGGGCAGCCCATGTAAACGTACCACCTCTTTAAAAAATAATCTAGCTACATGAGAAGCATCTGTAGATTTGTTACAAGGAATGAAGTGAGCCATTTTGGAAAATCTATCAACCACAACAAAGATAGAGTCATAATGAGCACTAGTTCATGGGAGTCCAAGCACAAACTCCATACTTAAGTCATGCCAAGGTCCTTCGGGTATGGGTAGAGGCATATAAAAATCGGTATTGTGTTTTCGAGATTTAGCCACTTGACATGTTTCACAATGTCCCACAATTTTAGTACATCCTTGTTTATAGATGGCCAAAAGAATCATTCTTCCACTAAGGCCTATTGTGTCTCGCTGTCCCTCTTCCATGCAATTCCTAAACCAAGAAATCCCTTAATGAGGTACGGGGAATGTTGTGTCTGCAAGTGCACAGATACTCAAAGTAATAAAAAGATATCGAACAACAGAGACCTCATTTGTCAAGTACTGAATAATCGATTTCTCACTAGCTAGGCAATCAAAAATGACGAAGGTAAGTGATCGGAACTACACGAAAAAGTCAGAGAGAAACTGGGACTAGGGTTTCATCCACCTTAATTTCAATGACTATATCTAAATAAGAGGTCGTCAGTCTAATTTTATTATGATAAAGACATAATTTACTTCATAAAGAAATCATCTTGCTTTCGAGTAGATAATTTATAAAAAACCAATCCTTACTTTCGCAAAGGATCTATTCAATGCTAAAGATAAGTAAATCACTAACAAAGAACTCAAAGATCACTTTCGTGCATCCAAATCCTAAGTCAATTGTCTCAAGTGAAAACTACAAACTTTCATACTATAATTTTGACAGGTTCTACTTAAGGTTCTCTACTGATCCGATACTTGATTTCTGATGACACCGAAATTTATAGTAAATTTCATGCCATTTTATATATCTTTTTGTGCCATATTTATGATCTTTTGCTGGTTTTTAAGCCATTTTTGTTAAATATTGCGGAATCTACACTATTTCTTATTTTTCATGATTTTCAGATAAAAAGTGCCATATTTTGATGGATTTTCAAGGATTTGAGCGCACGAATGCATTCCAGACGTCGAAACAAAGCCACCCGCCAATTTTCATGCAAATCGGAGCAAGTTTGAAAAATACACCCTTGCCATAATGAAAATTACGGGTGTAATTTTGGCCCAGAAATCCACAGAAGAAAATATGGCACTGCCGTAACATTTTTCACGGGCCATAATTTTGTCCCAGTATTCACAGAACCAAATTACGGCACTACCGTAATGAAAATTACGGCCGTAATTACTACCTGGACACGCGAGTTTTTCGGGCCCCATTCTTCCGCAGATGATATCTTGAGATTTAGGGCACCAAATTGAGATCTGAAAGAAGCAGTAGACTCGTCTCAACGAGGAGAAGATAAAGAGAGCAAAAGCCCCAATTTTTATGGACAATTAGGGGAGCAATCAAAGGAGGCGTCCTTAGGGTTTGGCCTCACACCGAGAGGCGTGGAGGTCACCTCAGGCCGTGAATTTTACACTGAAGCTTTGCCTAGAGGAGGGGAGGTCATCACAAAAGTTTCAGAGTGAAAGGATCTCAATTGGAGGAGAAATCAATGAAAGAAGGGTCATGGGCACTCTTCACAATGAGTTTTCAACCAAAATTACTGCTGTAATTTTCATTATAGCTGTGTTGTAACATTATTTCTCCTTCTTCTTTGATTTCTGACACTTTGATACTATGGTTTATTGTATTTCCTATTCCATGCTTGCTTAAACATATTTTGGGACATGGGGGAGTAATTTCCCTTGATTTTATATGACTAGATGACTTATACTTCGTCAAGATAGTTTTATCATGATAATTCTACTTTTGTGATGACTTACTTTAATACCCCATAGTTTCATATTATCTTCATGTTTTAGAATTTTGTGAAATAGATTGAAAGGTTGATTGGGAAATTTGGAACTCTAAAAATCATTGAGTTTGGAACTTATCGTAAGAAATTAGGTTTGTTCTTTGAATTCTGATTTTTAGTGATTTTATTGTCATGTTGATAAATTGAATCTAGGATGAGTTATTGTGTTAGACTTGATTTGATCTTGCATGAAAGTGAGGATCGAGTCGTCGGAGAACCTTAAGTAGAACTTGTGTTGAGACTCAAATGCACGAAAGTGATCCTTGAGATTCCACTTGAGATAATCAACTTAGAATTCAGTTGCAAGAAAGTGATCCTTGAGTTCTTTGTTGATGGTTTACTTATTTTCAGCATTGGGATAGATCTTGCGCGAAAGCGAGGATTAGTCCCTACATGATTGTCTGCACAAAAGTGAGACAATACCTTTATCAAGTAAATTACATCTTTATCATGATGAAATTAGACTGACGACCTTTTATTTAAATCTAGTCATTGGAATTAAGGAGGATGAAACCCTAGTCCTAATGTTTCTCTCTGATTATCTCTTTAACGTATTCTCTGTATAGTTACTTCTATCAAATTCGGCTGGCTTAATTAGTGAGAAAATAATTATTTGGTACTTAACACATAAGGTCTCAGTGGTTCGATATCTTTCTTTATTACTTCGAGTATCCGTGCACTTGCGGATTAAAACAAGTTTTTGGCGCCGTTGCCGGGGACCTTAGTTTTGTTAATATCAAAATAGTTGTTAGTATTGCTAGACTAAGTTTTATTTGTTTTAGATTTAACTTTGTTTATTGTTTTTGCAGGTTTTGGATTTTCACAAGCTGTGACAGAACTATGATTTCTGAAATTTGTGAATTTACTTGTGTTTTATATTTTCTATTTGTTATATATTCTGAAAAAAAAATTTAAAAAAATTTACTTTTGATTGATTGGTATTGGATAATCTTTCTGTTCTTGATAGATTGAAGATATGTCTTTTAATCACTACTTGTGGGCAACTGAAAGTGGTGAGGTATACATGCCACAAGGTAAGTATGAAGATAATTCCTTGTGCACTCTTGCAGAAAAATTAAATTCTTATATGCACCCTGTTAGGACATCTTATTCTCCTGTTAGATGTGATATTTGTGGTTGTTTAGATCATTATACTTCTGATTGCCATATTTTAATGCCCCAAAATTCCAATTCATCATGGTATCAAGATGATCATTATGATTCTAGATGGGAAAATTAAACTTCTTTTCATAATGATAGCTCAAATCATGTTTCTGAACCATACTTTGAGGATACTGAAAAATCTAACTTAGATATAATGTTTGAAAAATTCATGTGAAATCAGAGCCAAATCATGACAAATCAAAGTAAGAATATTGCAGATCTTAAAGGGATAGTCAGACATCTTGCTTCTCAAGTAGAATCTATATCTGCTAATACTGAAATGTTAGAAGCCCAGTTAGCACAACAAGCTTGTTCATTTGAGTTTGATTTGGAAACTAAATAAATTGATTTAGAAAATTCCCCCTCTAATTATGATTGTTTTGAAATTGAGCCTTATGTGAACTTTAATGAATCTCACTCTGATTTTGATGATTGTAAAATTGATCCATCTGATAATTTAGTTGTGGAAAATTTTGAGAAAATTCAATTTGAAATATCACATTTTGATTCTAATGATAATTATGAAATTGATTCTTTTGATGATATATTATTTGTGGTTAAATCTGATGAAAGATATGAGGGGACTAATTTAGAAAAATCTTACACAGATTTTGTTGGTAATTTTGAAATTGATTAATTATTTGATGATGAGCATGAAGAACTTAAAAAGGATTTGAATATTTTGAACATTGATGAATCTCACTCTGATGTTTTGCCCATGTCTATTGTTCACTCTTCTGATTTATTTGAAAAATTATGCTTTATTGAAGAATCTAATGTGAGACAGAAAGACTATTTTGATGACCCAATATTTGAATCTTTTGATCTAAGTCCTAATTCCGTTGCAATTGAAAAATATAATTTTGAAGAAAGGACTTAAGATTTTGCTTTCTGATAAATATAGGAAGATTATTGAATATCCTTTGATCGGAATTGAAAATATTGATTTTGATTTCCTCATATTTAAGAAAGCCACATTGATTGTGATTTATTTAAAATTTTTGATATTTGAATTAGTGGCTAAACATTTTGGATAGCGGAAAAGGAAAAAATTGCATGCTATTTACTTTGATACAGATTCACCTACTTCACCATGATATTTGATTTTTGGTCAAGCTATAGACCTAAAATTAGCGCTTCTTGGGAGGCAACCCAAGCATTATCACTTAGCTTAGTTTCTTTTATTTTAGTTTATCTTTAGAATTAATTTTTCTTTTTCTTTTTGAAGGAAAGTAAAATTTTGCGCAAAATACGTCACTGCCGTAATCTGCTTTGCAGTGTCGTAATCTTGATCCGATTTCATCAGAGAGTTTTTAGCATTTTATGGTGGTACTGTATTAGTTTTTACGGTACCGTATTTTTGGGTATTTTTGATCCTAGACTTTTGCAAACATTACGGCACTGCCATAATTTTTTTACGCCCGTAATTTAATCTCTGCAGTCTGCTTATCTGATTAAGTGTTTTCTCGCTGCGATTTTAAGAAACTAGGTTGGGAAAAATTTTGATCTTTAGCACCATCACGAAGTACTCATCTTTGTCTATCATCTGGATATTTTTGCTGAATTTTAAAGTCCATGGATCATACAAAAACACACAGCATCTTTTCGATTCTGATTAATTTCTGCAGTAGTTTTCTTTTGACTAATCTGATTAGCGTTTTTGTTGCAAGTTTTTAAGATGCTTTAATAACTTGAAACCCTGATTTTTCACCTGGAATATGAAGTTCACATTTCATTCTATCTTGAGGATTAGTTGTTTTCATGAAAATATTTTCTGACAATTTCAAAACACATTGCAACTTTTTGATTCTGATTAACTTCTATGCAGTTTTTAGTTTTGTAATCTGATTAGCCTTCTTTCTGTTGATACCCTAAATTCCTGAAAGATTTTGATCTTTATTTTTCATATGCCCGGAAAGAACAAGTTTCATTTTATGACATGGTTCTGTCCATTTTTCTTTTTGGATCATTAAATCTTATTTTTGGGTATGGCTACTTTTCATAAAAAATTCACTGGCTGCTCTACTTGCTTTCTATATGTTATAACTAATTTTGCCTCCAGATCTAGAAATATTCAAGAGCAACTGTCTTCCACCTCTAGCTACCACTACATCTGCCTCTGACATCACTGTTTTCAGCCGTCGACACTAGACTATGCCATCAGTAGACTCTTACTTCTTCTACTGCCTCTATTTCCATTTATTTGATTTATTTATGCAGCAGGTCCTGCCGCTCAACGAGCTTTTGACGCGCTTAATGACGCCCTGACCACCGCTCCTGTCTTGTGCCTCCCTGATTTCTCGAAAGTCTTCGAGGTAGCATGCGATGCCTCCGCGTCCGGCATCGGGGGGTCCCTTAGTCAAGAAGGTCATCCCGTGGCTTTGTTTTGTGAAAAACTGAATGCGGTCCGACAGCGTTACTCCACGTACGACAAGGAGTTCTACGCGATCGTTCAGTCCCTCTGGCAGTCGAGGCATTACCTCCTCCACCGTGAATTCATGTTGTATAGCGACCATCAGGCCCTCTCCTTCCTTAATGCCCAAAAGAAGTTGGGCGCCCGCCATGCTAAGTGGGTCGAGTACCTACAACAGTATTCCTTCGTGATCAATCACAAGGCGGGTAAGGAGAACATCATCGCGGATGCCTTGACTCGCGTCCGGACCCTCTTATGCGTGATGCGCACTCGCGTCAATACCTTTGACCATGTTAAAGAGGAGTACACAACTTGCTCTGATTTTGGTGCCATCTACACCGCTTTCACCGAGTCCACTGACCCCGACTCCCCCTACCAATTGTGAGGGTTACCTCATCTTGGGGAATCATTTGTGCATTCCCCGTTCTTCACTTCGGGATCATCTTTTGCTCGAGCTTCATGCGGGTGGTGTCACCGGCCATCATGGCCGTGACAAGACCCTTGAGATGGCAGAGGAATGCCTCTTTTGGCCTTCCCTCCGTAAGGTTGTTGAGCGCATTGTGCATCATTGTGGTACGTGTCAGTTGTCCAAGACCTGCCCTTCGAACACGGGTCTCTACACCCTTTGCCAGTGGCCAGCGGCCCGTGGCACGACCTGAGCATGCACTTTGTCCTTGGGTTGCCTCGGACCGCCTCCCGCTTTGATTCGATCTACGTCGTTGTTGATTGGTTTTCGAAGATGGCCCATTTTATCCCTTGTTCGCGCATAGCGGACGCTTCTCACATCGCACATCTTTTTGTCCGAGAGATTGTGCGTCTCCATGGCCTTCCCTCCACCATCGTGTCCGACCGTGACACGCATTTTGTGAGATATTCTGGCGCTCACTGTGGGCCCTCTTGGGCACCACTCTAAAATTCTCCACGGCTTATCATCCCCAAACCGATGGGCAAACCGAGGTCATTAACCGCAGTTTGGGCAATCTTCTCCGTTGTCTCATTGGGGGCCATCCGAGGTCTTGGGATTCCATCCTACCCATGGTCGAGTTCGCGTACAATAGTGCTTCTAATAGGTCTAAGGGTCTTAATCCCTTCCAGATAATTTCGGGCCATCAACTGCGTAAACCTATAGACTTGCATGACCTTCCCATGGAGTCTCATCTCTCCCCGCAAGCATATTCCTTTGCCCAGCATATTGCTAGTCTGCATGATGAGGTCCGGCATCGTATCTTTTCGGGCAACATTCATAATGCAATGAAGGCCAACGAGCATCGTAGGCCACGTCATTTCTCTGTAGGTGAGCTGGTGAGGGTGCGTATCCAACCCGAGCGTCTATCCAACCGGGCGGGTGGATCGGCTCACGCATCGTAGGCCACGTCATGACATGGGACCTCACGCAGTGGTGCGGTGGATCGGTTCCAACACCTATGTTCTGGACTTGCCCGAGGACATGGGGATCCACCCCGTCTTCAACGTGGCGGACCTCCTCCCATTCCACAGCCCTTTGGAGGGCCCATCTGATACCGACGACTGCGGAAGCTAATGTAGGAGCAAACGGGCCCGTGAACATACTTGAGGATGGCCCAACCCCTCCAAAAGACACTTGGGGAGACTCCCCAGGGCCCCAGGAATTTTCCCAAGAATTTACGCTTCGGTCAGAGTTCCCCAGACCCCGACACGGCCAGGCCGTGCACCCCGTCACGGCTGTGACATGGTCGCCTATAGACGTGAATGCCGAACACGGGCGTGCTCCTGGTCACGGGCAAGCCGTGCCCGGTTCTGTGGATTTCAGCAACTCCCATCATGGCCGTGCTCCTGGTCACGGGCAAGCCGTGCTCGGCTCTATGGATTTTAGTAACACCGAACACGAGCGTGCTCCTGGTCACGGGCAAGCCGTGCCCGGCTCTATGGATTTCGGCCACACCGAACACGGGCGTGCTCCTAGTCACGGGCAAGCCGTGCCTGGTTCTATGGATTTAGCCCTCTTGGAACACGGGCGTGCTCCTGGTCATGGGCAAGCCGTGCCCAATTCTTTAGACTTCGCCCACTCCGAACACGGCCGTGCTCACCATCACGGCCAGGCCGTGTCCGCCCCTGGAGATGCGTTGCAGCCCCGACGACCCCACTTCGATGTGCACCGCCCTCCCTATCATATTTCTCCACCCCATGACGACCCAAATGAGCCCAACAAGGTGGAAATCCGGCGATCCCAACGCCAAAGTAAGCCCCCGGACCGTTTCTTGGGCGTTATTAGCCCTCTTTCCATCCATACCGAAGTGGCGCAGTCCATGGGCACCATGAGCCAACCCCCTAAAGATCCAACTCCAAGTGGGCCGCGTAATCTGATTAACAACACAGCCCAAGACCGAGCCGCAACGGTGGTGACCCAACCCACAACATCGAAGTTCTGCTGTTTTGTTGCCGTGTGCTCGGAGCGCGTCTAAACTGCCCCCGTACGAAGATGCAGGATCGTGCTACCAACTTCGAAGAATATTAGGTACTAGTTTGTTAATTTTCGTCTTGTAGTTGTAGCTTGACCACTTTTGTGGCCTGCAAGAGTTGGTAGGTGGTTAAAGTAGAGTGTCTCTTGTGTATTTTGTTTGTTCCCTCCCCTCTTATTCTATAAAAGAGGAGGTAGGGCTAAGTGTTGAGTAGTTCTCTTTGTGATAGGGATCTCCTGGTGAGCTAGAGTGAGCTTCCAGCTTGTGTGGAAGGTGAAGTTGCTTCACCTTTGGAGTTGTAAGAGTCGGCGACCGGTGTCTCGACTCAGCTTGGTTTCCAGCTTTATAAGAAATAAATCCCACCCTCCAGTGGGTCAGGTTCGCCTGTTTTTTCTATTTGCTTGCTTTGATACCGAGTTGGCTTTCTCCTTTCTTCTTCACCCATGGTTGTCCGTTCATTGGAGGCGTGATATCTCTTGTCCTTGGTTTGTTTCAGCTGCGTATACGCGCGAGCTGAACCCCGCAAAGCCGCAGTCCCCCAACGCTAGCTAAGCTTAATATGTGCTAAGAGAGCTGTAGGAATTTGATAAATTTGCTACGAGGTTAGTGCGTTGTATTATTTAGTTTGGTGTTGTTCGCTTCATTCGCATTCGTGTTGCCCTAATCGAACTCGTTGCTGTTTCGTCGTGCTTTCTACCGGATTACCTGCACTTTTTCGATGCGTTTTCTCTTCCCTCGTCTCATGACCCTCTCCCATTTTATCGAGTATTGTGTAAACCCTAGAGTACGCGATGCATCAGAGTCGCGTTCAAAAACAGAAATACGGCAGTGTAATAGTTCACGGCCCTGCCGTAAAATCGATCGAGCGTTCTGTTCTGAAAGTGCTGGGAAATACGGCACCGTAATATGGTTCACGACACTCCCGTAAAATCGGCTGAACTCTCTGGTCGGAAACGTCTGGAAAATACGGCCCGTGAAATAGTTTATGGCAGTGCCATAATTTCAGCAATAGTCTCTGTTCCAAAAGTGCTCCAAAATACGGCCGTGTAATTCTTTACGGTGGTGCCGTAAAATCCGGGAAGTTCTCTGTTTGGAAAATCACCAAAATACGATCGTGCTCTCGATAATACGGTAGCCACAAAAAATACGGTACCGTATTATAAATACGGCCCTGCCGTATTTTGGTCCTTAGCCTCAATTTGCGTGAAATTTCTTGTGTGACCTCTTCTTGATGTTGAGAATTCTTCTATGTATTTGATTTGGCTCGAAAACACCCTAAAATGATGTCTTTTTGCCTGAAAATCATGAAAAACCAAAATAGGAGTAGACTTTGCAATATTTGATGGATTCAGCATAAAAACAAGTAAAAGATTCTCAATTTAGCATGAAATGGTATCTAAAATGATACAAAATATACTCTATATTTTGGTGTTATCAAAATACATAAGGCCCAAACTTTGCTTGTCCTTAAGCAAAAATCAAAATTTTTAATTAAAAGAATAACCTTTTCATGCTCAATAAATTTCTAAAATACAACTGATCGATGAAAAATTCTATCAATTGATTTACAAAACTTTAAATAAGCATATTGTTGTGTCCGCAAGTGCACAGATACTCGTAGTAATAAAATAGATATCGAACCACAGAGACCTATGTGTTAAGTACCAAATAATCATTTTATCACTAGCTAAGCAAACCGAATATGATGCAAGCAAACTATCAGAAAAAACGCTAAAATATAACCAGAGAGAAACTAGGACTAGGGTTTAATCCACCTTAATATTTATGACTAGATATAATTAAAGGTTCATCAATCTATTTTCATTATGGTAAAGATATAGCTTACTTAATAAAGAAATTAACTCGCTCTCACGCAGTCAATTTACAAAGAACGATCTTCACTCTCGTGCAAGATCTATTCAATGTTAAATATAAGTAAACTTTGATCAAGAGATTAAGAATCACTCTCGTGCATTCCATCTCAGTATCAAGATCTCAAGCAAAACTAAGCACTCTCGCACCTTAGTTTCACAGGTTTTACTCAAGGTCTTCGAACAATTCAATATCTATCTCTAGCGTATTTTAATGTCTAAAACAGTATTAATTTCTAGGTCAAAACATCAACAAGAAATAAGCATCTAAAATCTAAAAATAAGAACACAACCAATCTCTTGCGATGAGCTCCTACCATAAATTCTAGGGTTCCAAGTTTATGCGTATCATCTTCTTAGTCCATACACAAAAACTCAAAAACATGTTAATGCATGACACAAGAAATGATTAAAGACAATAATCTCTTAAGTAAAATTACCATACCAAAAATATTATGATGAAATAAAGATTATCTAGTCATAGAAATATCAAGGGGGATTACACCCTTTGTCCCAAAAGAAAGTTTAAGCTTGCATAGTGAAAAAATTACAATACACCATAATTTCAGAAGACCAAAATATGAAAGGGAAGAGGAAAAGTTACAAAACAGGGTTGTAATTGAATTACAACCCGTAATTTCGCGTGTGAACAGTGTTGTCACCACTGTTCTGATGATTTCTCATCCGATCGGACTCCAAACGCTCTAAAACTTCTGTGGCATCCTCCTTTCCTCCAGGCAAAGCTTTAGTGAAAAAATCACGGCGAGAGGCGTGAGGCCCAACCCTAACCCCCGTTCTGTCAATTTCTCCCTCAATACTAGATAAAAGTTAGGGCTTTCACTTTGTGTGTCTTTGCCTCTTAACGATGAGTTTGCAGCAACTTTTGGATCTCAATTTGGACTTCTGGATCAAAAGTTATGGCCCACGCAAGAATCGGACCCGAAAAACTCTCGAAAATCCTCCACCAATACGGCACCGTGAAAGTTTTACCACAAAATACGGTAGTGCCGTATTTTTGCCTCTGGAGTTCTGTAGAGAATTATCTTGAAATATGGCACCATAAAAATTTCTCCCAAAAATACAGTAGTGCCGTATTTACTTCTGTGAATTCTGGGCGCAAAATATACTATGAATTTTGGTGTCATCAAACACATAAGGCTCAAACTTTGCTTGTCCTCAAGCAAATAAATAAAGAATAATGCTAAGTATGGAGAATATGCTCTTTTATGAAAAATAAATTTCTAAAATATAATCACTCATGAAATATTTCATCAACTTTTTGCACAAATTTCAGATAAATACATCATCCAATGAAATTAATCTTTAAGATCTACAACTTTGATAAAATAAAACGTCGCAACTCGCATAATAAAAAGAATCTCAATCTCATGATTTCACCTTTGTTTTAGTTTAAATCTATCATACCTTTGTTTATAGGAATAGGATATCCAAAATCTTTTTCCACTCAAAATCTCTTTTTCTCTCTCTTTTTTTATGTGTTTTTGATGGTATGTACCCACATAGATACACACTTTTTATTTGGACTTCAACTCTTATCTTCGGTACCACTGTCAATTTTACACAGTGCCAAGTAGAGGAGTCATTCTCTCATGCCTACCCAAAATTTTTCTCTCATCAAATTTTTTTTTATAATTTTTGACTTCAACCCATGTTTTAGGTACCACTGTCAATTTTGCACAGTGCCAAGTAGGGGAGTCTCTCACTCTTTTTGTGGATCTTGGATTCTTTCTTCCCAACAAATAGTAAGATAAACTGAACATCAACTAGGCTAATCAATTGACATCAATTCAAAAATTACACTCATATGCTCATTTTATTCAAGAAAGATGCTTCACTCTTAGATTGCATTCATCAAACAACATACCTACCCAAAACATATGCATTAATCAATGAATAATTTCAACAAGCAGATATATATTGAAGAAATAAATTCAACATAATAGGTATATCTTCATTTACAAGCATTAGCATGAACTTTCATAATCAATGTTTAATCTACACATCTCTTATCTCATGGATTCAAGTCATAAAAATTTTTAAACCTCAAAATATGTCAAAATCAATGCAAAAGGTGTGAAGCATGAAAACTCATATAATCATAGTCAAAAGTGTGACATGATTGGTCCATATAATCACATAAGGCTCAAACAATGCAAAGGGTGTAAAGTGACAACAAATCAAAGATGCAACCATATGAAAAATCATGAATACAAGAGAGTGTAAACAATACTCACAAAACTATATAGCAAGCTCTAACCAAAGATACATAAGGCTTAGACCAAAAATAGTGTCGGGGCAAATGCTGCTAGGTCCAAAGATGTGCCTTTTGAAAAAAAATTTCTGCAAAATTTAAGGTACATAAGGCTCAGTCTAGAAATAGTCTCTAAAAATAATAATGATAAAAATAATTTTCTAAAAGAAGAATCAGATATATCATCCATGGTCCAAAAGAGGATGCCGGTAGAAAGAATCGAGCAGAGGTGGAACAGAGGCTAGCTGAAAAGCTACTAGCAATGATGGTGATGGTGCCGACAGTAGAGTGAATAATCTCTAGTGGCCTCTTAGAGAATACAGTCCTGGAGGTGAGATCGTCGGCTGGTGAGTGCAAGAGATAACACTGCATAAAAAATCAGAGTCAATGATAAAGAGTCTACTGCATAAATAAATAAAATCATGGAATAAGGGGCAGCAAAAGAAATAAGAATCTGCTGGGCTAGAGACAGTGATGTCAGAGGTAGATGCAGTGGTGGCTAGTGATGATACTGCATAAAAAAAATTAATCAGAATCAATAATAAAGATTTTGCTACCGCTGAAATGAAATAAATAAATAAAATAAAATTTCAGCTTGTAATAGCGAATGTAGAGCTGGTAGATGCTGCATAGCGTAAGCTGCTGGAAGAAACTTTAAGAACAGCCGCTGATGATGACTGCTAGCAGTGGATTTGGAGAAAAAGGCAGCTGACTGGAAGATTCGGCAAAGTTGTAGCAGCTGGCTGGTGAGGAAGAAACTAGAAGCGGAGATGTAGGCTTGCTGGAGACGAAGTATGGCAACCAAGCTGCCACAGATGGATGAAAGCACCTGCAAATTTGGAAAGCTAGTATTTGAAGAGGCGGTGGCGTTAGAGAGGCTTTAAGCTGGATCAGATTCAGGGGCGTCAGAGTAGAATTCTGGAGAAGAAGTCGGCTGCTACTTGAGAAGAAGAAGAATTGCTGTCGCTAGAGTCTGTGAGGGTGAAGAAGTTGCGACGGTGGCTGAGCTATTGTCACTAGAAGACACCGGAGGCAGCAAAACTTTTGGGGCTATAATTACTGGGAAAACAGAGGTTGGTCGTCTGATAGCTAGAAACGATGGCGTCCATTATTGTTGGCTGGTAGACTGCCTCCTAGTAACAGAGACGACAACAGATGCTGAGGTGGCATAGAAGAATCTAGAGAAGATTCTTTTGGACGGCGGTGCCTAAGACAAGCTGCTAGCATCGAATCTAGATATAGGAGGTGACAAGCGGCACTGGCTGTAGCCCAGTGCTTGTGATGGCGGAAGCAGAAAGTGGAATAGAGATGCCATGGCTGAAAATGCCGTTGGCTGGTTGAATGGACCTGTTGGTCTCGATTCCTTGGCTGCCCTGGCTGGCTAGAATCAATTGCTGCATGATGAAATTTGTTGGTTGAGAAAGAAGCTTCTTGCTGGATCAGATCGCCTACTGGAATGAAGTTGCAGATGCTCCTACTGGCTGCGAACCAGGATGCTAGCAGCTAGGGGTGAGCATAATTCGGTTTTTACCGAATTTACCGATCGGTAAATCGGTAAATCGGTTCGGTAATTTCGGTTTCGGTTTTCGGTTCGGTATTTATTTTTATGTAATTTGGTTTTCGGTTTTCGGTTCGGTAAATAAAATTTCGGTTCGGTAATTTACCGATTTACCGATATATATATTAATATATAAAAAATAAATTTTTATTTATTAATCTTTAATTTTTTATCGGTAATTTACCGATTTACCCATCGGTTTTTACCAATCGGTAATATTTTAATTAGATAATATTTTAATATTTTAATATTTTTTTAATAGATTAATTATATAATATTTTAATATTTTTTAATCGGTAAATCGGTAAAATCGGTAATTTACCGATTTACCGATCGGTAATTCGGTAATTTACCGATCGGTAAATACCAAATTCGGTATCGGTTCGGTAATAGGTTTTTCGGTTTCGGTAAATCGGTTTTCGGTAAATCGGTTTTCGGTAAATCGGTTTTCGGTTTTTCGGTTTTTACCGAATGCTCAGCCCTACTAGCAGCAGTTTTCTAAGGAGGCAGTTGATGGCTGCTGCTGGAATCAGAGGAGAACACCGCCTTTGGGTTACTAATGCTGATCGTTGGACTACAAATCAGAAGAGCTTGAAAAAATTTCTGGCGGCAGATATGTGCAAGACAAATCCGCTGCTGGCTGAATGAAGCTAATGGCTGAGAAGAAATAGCTGATGGTGGCGCTACCGAAAATAGAAGTGAGAGCAGGAGAACGATGCGCTGGCGGCTGGTCTGGATGTGGAAGGCTCAAGTGGGTCTTGGCAGATCTGGAAATGGAGGTGTTGGCCGGTGGTTGGATGATGCTGCACTTGCCTAGTAAAAGCAAAGGTGTTGCCTGGTCTAGATCTGGGGTAAAAAGAAACAGTAGCATATTCAAAGCAAACAGATGAATGAAGCTAATGGCTGAGAAGAAATAGCTGATGGTGGCGCTACCGAAAATAGAAGTGAGAGCAGGAGAACGATGCGCCGGCGGCTGGTCTGGATGTGGAAGGCTCAAGTGGGTCTTGGCAGATCTGGAAATGGAGGTGTTGGCCGGTGGTTGGATGATGCTGCACTTGCCTAGTAAAAGCAAAGGTGTTGCCTGGTCTAGATCTGGGGTAAAAAGAAACAGTAGCATATTCAAAGCAAACAGATGAATGAAGCTAATGGCTGAGAAGAAATAGCTGATGGTGGCGCTACCGAAAATAGAAGTGAGAGCAGGAGAACGATGCGCCGGCGGCTGGTCTGGATGTGGAAGGCTCAAGTGGGTCTTGGCAGATCTGGAAATGGAGGTGTTGGCCGGTGGTTGGATGATGCTACACTTGCCTAGTAAAAGCAAAGGTGTTGCCTGGTCTAGATCTGGGGTAAAAAGAAACAGTAGCATATTCAAAGCAAACAGAGCAACCATTGTTTTATTTGTGAAAAATGGTTATACCCTAGAATAAGATTTAATGATCCAAATAGAAAATGGAGAAAACCATGAAATAGAATAAGATATGTTCTTTATAGAAGTATAACAATCAAAGGATCAAAATCTGTCAGGAATTTAGGGTATCAGCAAAAAGAAGGCTACTCAGATTACAAAACTGCAAAACTGTAAAAACTGCACAAAAGTTAATCAGATTCGAAAAGTTGCTATGTGTCCTAAAATGATCAGAAAATATTTTCATGAAAACAATTCATCCACAAGATAGAATGACATACGAACTTCATATTCCAAGTGAAAAATCACGATTTCCAGTCATCGAAGCACCTTAAAAACTCACAGCAAAAGTGCTAATCAGATTAGTCAAAAGAAAACTGCTGCTGAAATTAATCAGAATCGAAAAGTTGCTAGGTGCTTTTGAATGATCCATGGACTTTAAAATTCAGTAAAAATATCCAGATGATAGAAAAAGATGAGTATTTCGTGATGGTGCAAGAGATCAAAATTTTCGCAACCTAGTTTCTTAAAATCGCAGTGAGAAAACACCTACTCAAATAAGCAAACTACAGATTTCAAATATTGTACCATGCAAAACCTCACGGTAGTGTCGTAAAATGCATAAAACTCTCGGGTCAAAAATCGGCAGAAATACGGTACCGTGAAAGATTTTCTCAAAAATACGGTAGTGCCGTATTTTGGGCTTTTTTTTTCCATAAAAAAAAGAAAAATTAGAAAAATTAATTCTGAAAATAAAATAAACTAGAATAAAAGAAACCAAACTAAATAAGAGTACTTGGGTTGCCTCCCAAGAAGCACTAATTTTTAGGTCATTAGCTTGACCAAATCCAATATCATGGTGAAGCAGGTGAATCAGTACCAAAGTAGATTGCATAAAATTTTCTCTTTTTCCACTGTCCAAAAAGCTTAGCCACTAATCTAAATATCCAAAATTTCATATAAATCAAGATTGACATGGCTTTCTCAAATATGCGGAAATCAAAATCAAAATTTTCAACTCCAATCAAATGATATTCAATTATCTTCCTATGTTTATCAAAAAGTAAAATCATAAGTCCTTTCTTCAAATTTAAATCTTCAATTGCAATAGAAATAGGACTTTGATCAAAATAATTAAGCATTGGATCATCATAATAATAGTCTTTATGTCTTTCATTATATTCCTCAATAAAGCATGAATTTTCAAATAAATCAAAAGATTCAACAAAAGATATGGGCAAAACATCAGAGTGAGATTCATCAGTGTTTGTATTTTTCAAATCTTTTTCAATTTCCTCATGTTCATCATCAAACAATTTTTCAATATCAAAATTATCAACAAAATCAAGATGAGACTCTTTAAAATCAATTTCCTCATGCCTCCCCACAAATAATTCATCATCAGAAGAGTCAAAATCAGAATCATATGAAGAATCATGAGATTTATCAATGTTATCAAAAGAATTAATAGAACCAGAGTTAGCCATAAAAGATTTATCATTAATTTCAACAATATCATCAAAATCAAATTGAGGTACATGAATATCACAATTTTCAAACTCATCAGATTTAACCATAAATGATATATCATCAAAAGCATCAATTTCATCAAAGAGGGTTTTTCAATTTCAATTTCCTCAACTTTTTTCAATAATACAATATCAAAGGAATCAATTTCATAATTATCAAAATCAGAGTGAGATGCATTAATGTCCACATAAGGCTCAATCTCAAAACAATCATAATCAGTGGGGGAATTTTCTAAATCAATCTTTTCAGCGTTCAAATCAAACTCAAATAAACATGCTTGTTGTGCTAATTGGGTTTCTAAAATTTCATTGTGTGCAACCATGTCATCCAACTTATAATTGATTTGTTTGTGGGTCTCACTCACATCTTGTTTCATGAACTTTTCAAACATAATCTCTAGGCTAGATTTTTCAGTTTTCTCAAAGCATGGTTCAGAAGTATAGTTTGAGCAATCATCATAAAAAGATCTAGAATCATATTGATTATCTTGATACCATGGTGAATTGGAATTTAAAAATAGACAATTCGAGGAACAATGATCAAAATATCCACAAATTTCACATCTAACAGGAGAATAAGATGTCCTAGAAGATTGCATAAAAGAGTTAAACGTATCTACAAGAGACTTACTTGGTGCAATGTATACCTCACCTCTTTCAGTTGCCCAGGAGTTGTGATTAAAAGACATATTTTCAAATCTATCAATAATAGAAAGATTATCCAACACCAATCAATAAGATTTTTTTTTTCAGAATATCTAAAAAATTTAAAAAGAATAATACACAAGCAATTCACAAATTTAAGAATTCACAGTTCTGTCACAACTGTGAAAATCCAAAACCTGCAAAAACAAAAAACAAAGTTAAATCTAAAATAAATAAAACTTAGTCTAGTAATACTAACAACTATTTTGATATTAACAAAACTAAGGTCCCCGGCAACGGCGCCAAAAACTTGTTGTATCCCAAGTTGTATGGCGTGTACCTTGGACTAATCCCCGGCAACGGCGCCAAAAACTTGTTGTGTCCGCAAGTGCACAGATACTCGAAGTAATAAAATAGATATCGAACCAAAACAATCATAATCAGTGGGGGAATTTTCTAAATCAATCTTTTCAGCGTCCAAATCAAACTCAAATAAACATGCTTGTTGTGCTAATTGGGTTTCTAAAATTTCATTGTGTGCAACCATGTCATCCAACTTATAATTGATTTGTTTGTGGGTCTCACTCACATCTTGTTTCATGAACTTTTCAAACATAATCTCTAGGCTAGATTTTTCAGTTTTCTCAAAGCATGGTTCAGAAGTATAGTTTGAGCAATCATCATAAAAAGATCTAGAATCATATTGATTATCTTGATACCATGGTGAATTGGAATTTAAAAATAGACAATTTGAGGAACAATGATCAAAATATCCACAAATTTCACATCTAACAGGAGAATAAGATGTCCTAGAAGATTGCATAAAAGAGTTAAACGTATCTACAAGAGACTTACTTGGTGCAATGTATACCTCACCTCTTTCAGTTGCCCAGGAGTTGTGATTAAAAGACATATTTTCAAATCTATCAATAATAGAAAGATTATCCAACACCAATCAATAAGATTTTTTTTTTCATAATATCTAAAAAATTTAAAAAGAATAATACACAAGCAATTCACAAATTTAAGAATTCACAGTTCTGTCACAACTGTGAAAATCCAAAACCTGCAAAAACAAAAAACAAAGTTAAATCTAAAATAAATAAAACTTAGTCTAGTAATACTAACAACTATTTTGATATTAACAAAACTAAAGTCCC
Source organism: Costus lasius (assembly GCA_027563935.2). Lineage (NCBI taxonomy): Eukaryota > Viridiplantae > Streptophyta > Magnoliopsida > Zingiberales > Costaceae > Costus > Costus lasius. The sequence goes on along the minus strand of CM050448.1, from coordinate 67,613,221 downwards.
CGGCAACGGCGCCAAAAACTTGTTGTATCCCAAGTTGTATGGCGTGTACCTTGGACTAATCCCCGGCAACGGCGCCAAAAACTTGTTGTGTCCGCAAGTGCACAGATACTCGAAGTAATAAAATAGATATCGAACCATAGAGACCTTGTTGTCAAGTACTGAATAATCGATTTCTCGCTAGCTAGGCAATCGAAAAATAGTGAATCAAACTATCGAAAAGAGCACGGAGAAAATATCAGAGAGGAAATCAGGACTAGGGGTTCATCTACTTTAATTTCTAATGACTAGATTAAGATAAGTATTTGTCAATCTAATTCTATTATGGTAAAGGTAAAATTTACTTTATAAATAAAATATCACTCTCGTGTAGACAATCATACAAAGAACCGATCCCCACTCTCGCGCAAGATCTATTCAATGCTAAAAATAAGTAAACCATCAGCTAAGAATTCAAGGATCACTCTCGTGCATCCGAATTCTAGGTTGATCACCTCAAGTGGAAACTCAAAGATCACTCTCGTGCATCCGAGTCTCAACACTAGTTTTACTCAAGGGTTTCCAATGACTCGATACTCAATCTCTTGCAATATCAAATCAAGTCTACACATAACTCAATCCAAAGTATCAGAAATTCAACATGGCAATAAAATCACTAAAAATCAGAATTCGAAGAACTACCTAATCTCTTACGATAGTTCCAAACTCAACAATTCCTAGGGTTCCGAATTTCAACAATCAACCTCTCGGTCTATTTCGCAAAACTCTAAAACATGCTGATATTTAAGATACAAAGGAGAATCAAAGAACTATCAATCACAAGAGTAAAATTATCATAAAGAAATTAGTTTGACAAAGTTAAGATTTTCTAGTCATTAAGGAACAATGAGATTACACCCCCATGTCCCAAAGAAAGATTAAGCTACCATGATGAAGGAATTATAATAAAACATGTTTCTGTATGAATAGGAATCAAAAAGACAAGAAAAGAGTTACAAAATAGTGCTGTAATGAAATTACAGCACCATATTTGCATGGAATTAGCACTATCACTGCTGTTTCATTGATTTCTCCTCCAATAGGAATCCTTTTTCTTTGAAACTTCAGATGCACATTCTCCTTCACCAGGTGAAGCTCTCTGTCAAATTTTGTGGCCGGAGGTGGTTTGTAGGTGGAGAACTGTCGAACCCTATCAATTATGCCTCTCCCTCAATTTCTCCGTGGATAGGTGATAAAATTCGTCCCTTTCACTTTCTGTGTTTTTGCCTCTTAAAGGCGAGTCTACCACCTCTTTTAGATCTCAATTTGGAAGTCTGTATCAAAAGATATGGTCTTTGTAAGAATTGGGCGGAAAGATCGGAATTCTGAATTCCAAAATACGGCACCGTGAGGCATCATACGGCAGTGCCGTATTTCATTCTGTGAGTTATGTGTAAATATTATGGTGCTGTGATAATGTTTCTCATAAATATGGTAGTGTTGTATTTCTACCAAATCCTTCTGGTCAGAATTTGCATAAAATACGGCACCGTAGAAACTCTCACGGTACTGCCGTAATTCTTCCAAAAGTCTCTGGTCAAAATCATCGAATAATACGGCACCATGTAATTTCCCACGGTAGTGCCGTAATTCTGTCAAAACTTTCTGTTTGAGAATGCTGAAGAATACGGCACCGTGAAGATTCATACGGCAGTGCCGTATTTCGCCCAAAACTTCTGCTGAGAAACACGGTACCGTGAGAGTTGCGCTCAAAAATATGGTAGTGCCATATTTTTGCAATTTGGCTCCTTTTTTCTTGAAATTTGATGGGTAGACTCCTCTTGATGATTAGAACTCATTCATGCATTGATATTGCTCGAAAACCAGTGATAATAATGCCTTTTTCCCTGAAATTGATTTAAAACCAAAGATTGTGTAGATTCTGAAGTATTTGGTAAAAAAGGGTATAAAAGCAAAGTAAAAGAGTAAGACTATGGCTCAAAAGACTACCAAATAAGTATGAAAAACACTATGAAATTTGGAGTCATCACATATCATTCTTATAACTCAATCCTCTAGATCTACAACTCAATCAAATAAAACTTCGCAACCGTATAATAAATAGAATTTTCAATCTCAAGACTTTACCTAATTTCAGTTCAAATTGTTATGCTTTTGTTCACAGGAAGTAGGTTTCCAAGATCTTTTTTCACACATATTTTTTTTTTCTTTTTCATGTATTTTGTCATTTTTGCATAGATGGCATGTACCCGCATAGACACATACTTCTTATTTTTGACTTCAACTCTTTTCTTCGGTACTACTATCAATTTTACATAGTGCCAAGTAGAGGAGTCTTATTATCATTTTCTCTCATTATCTTTTTGTTATAGACTTCAACCCATGTCTTAGGTACCACTATCAATTTTACATAGTGCCAAGTAGAGGAGTCTCTCACTATTTTTTTTTTATAGATCTTGGATTCTCATTTACCACAAAGAGCAAAATAGACTAAACATCTACTAGGTTGATCAAATGATTTCAATTCACAAATTATACCAATGTACTCATTTTATTCAAAAGAGAAGTTTCACCTTTAAATTTTATTCTTCAAATAATACATCTACCTAAAATCTTATGCATCAATCAACGTCATATTTCAATAGACAAATATGTATTGAAGAAATAAATTTAACATGATAGGGTTATATCTTCAATCATAAATTTGAGTTCATTTATCATCAATCAAATCATCAAGAAAATACTTTATCATCATCATCAATGAAAATTTTTCAAGATAGAAGCAACAAGCAAAGTAAATCACAAGCATCCAACAATCTCAAGAAAAATAATATCATCATCGCATGGTACAACCATATCGAAAAGTAATCATCAGTGTAATCATTATTATTGTACAACCACATCGAAAATATAAGCATGCCAAGAATAGCAGTGGGGGCGGTCGTAGAGCATCATCCTTCCCTTCATCATATGAAACAACAATAAGATATAGAAAAATATAGCATAGCAAAGAAATAAAGGTTGATAATACTCACAAAGCATCTACTCATCGCCATCTGATCGTGTGGCCTCAGAGTCCCTTGCAGTAGTCTCCATGGGATCATAGTATGGCGTCCCTACTTGATCACTCTCATATCCATAGTCTCTGTGATCTGCATAACCAAAACGGTCATAAAGGAAGTTGCCCATGTCTTCCATATGATTACACAATCTCTCCATATCCTTGTGGATGTATCCCAGAGTCTCTTGCATCCCATCCAGGTGGCGTTCTTGGTTGTACATCTGTGCTGTGAGCACTTGAAAACCTGGATCGTGATGGCTAGCAAAACCACCCCTCGTCCCATGTGAGGAAGTACCAGTGGGCTGCGAAGAATCATGAGGAGGTGACTCCATCCCATAGGGATCACTCCTTCCACCCCAAGTGGGTGGCGGTTGAACTGTATCTAGCAGTGGAGTAAAAGCCGCCTCAGCCGCACTAGGAGATGACTTCCAGTTGGCCCTTTCTCAGACCGTGGTCTTCTCGATGTGAGGTAAGGGTAGAGGAGGGATATTTGGTCCAAGGACCAAACAAAAAATGTCACCTTCTCTAATAATCATCTTCATTGCTATGCAAGACTCAATGTCTAGTCTTGCATTCCCTTTTGCCAACTCAGTTCCATAGGGCTCTATCCCAAAATATCTAGCTATAGGAGTGACCAAGCCTCCTATCACCACAGATCCTCTGCTCGCTCTGGCAACCTTGTCCATGTGTTTTATCATGAAGAAAGCCACATCAACAGCAAATCCATTGAGCATCCCCCAAAGAAAATAGAGTTCATGTTGACGGACCATGCCGTCGCTATCTCCTCTTCCAAACACAATGTGTGCTAGAACCCTGTGGGAATACTTAATACATGGGTTCTTGATCTTGCTAGCTCTAGCAGAAACGGCATAGAAAATGACTCTCATCTGTAATTTGCTTCCAGAAAATGCCTTCCATGAATCTAAGAGGCACCTCAGTATATCCTCCTATGCTCAACTCAAAGATATCTCTTACTTCTTGCAATGTAAGCTTCCTCTCCTCATTGGCTAATCTGAAAGTGATTTCCCCTTCTGCAGGTCCATTCAAAAATTCCTTTAAGTCAATTATTAAGCTGCTCAAGAACTCCTGAACAAGTGGTAGATAAGTGTACGGAGCCATCTGGAAGAACTGCTAAGCCTTGATCCTCTCAAAAATCCAAAGCACATCCTCATAAAGCCCCAAGGCTTCCAATGTTCTTCGATCAGCATACTTAGTGTTGACGATTTTTCATTCTCAAATGTTGTTGTATCTGGATTCCTGCATTTCATTTCTGAAGATTATCCCATGGGGGTTATGTGGTTGAGATGATTCAGCAGGGGCTTTCCCCTTTCTTCTTGGACGAATTGACTTTGTTCTTGGTGCCATGAGTATGAACTCAAGCTGCAATTTTCAATTTAATGCAAATACAGCAAATATATGACATTGTATCATACTCTCAACATCATCAGAATTGTTAATCAAGTTCATTGGAAGCGAAAATCAACTTAGAACTCAGGCTTAAACTCAAGAAAATATAGTAAACGTCAATGAACAGTAACTTCGAGTAAGTTCAGCGTACTTCAGTTCAAATCGGTGACAGAAATTGGTTTAAATTCTTCCAAATAGCAAAGGATCAATACCTATCCTCTAACGAGTAAATGAAAACAAGAATCACTAAAAATGGTTGAGAAACGAGTGAAAATGAGTCAAAGGGGCGAAACTTGATAAAAACCCGTCAAATCAGTAAAATCAGTGAAATGAGTACCTAAACGACGATGAAAGCTGAACGGGGAAGGTCGCCGGTGTCCCCAGGTGGTCGGAGATGATCAGAAATCCAAGAACGGCTCAAAAATGAATGAGAACGAGGGTAAAAACCCTAAAAATGGTCCGGTCAAAACTCTAAATACGGCACAGAGCTCACGTGTAAGAAAACGAAATACGGCAGTGTAAAGTCTTACGGCACTGCCGTAAAATTATGACTGCTCTCGGGTTAAAACTGGATCAGAAATACGGTACAGTAAAGTAGTTTACGGTACTGCAGTAAAATCTCGGCAGTGTTCTGTTCAAAAACGACTCAGAAATACGGTACCGTGTAATCCGTTATGGTACTGCCATAAAAATCAAGGAGCGAAAAGAACTTTTTTTTTTCAAAATACGGTACCATAAACTAACTTACGAAGGTGCCATAAAAATGAGGAGACTCTTTGGTCGATTTTGTTAGGGTATGCCCTTAAGGCTAATGTTTGAGGCCTTGGGTTATTGTTAGTATCATGTATAAACTAAATATTTGTCTTTAAAGGCAATTGTTGTTATTCAGATTGTTACATTGTCTGCTATTATATGTATACTTCTGAGTAATGTCTCAATGATGTTCAGTTTAGCTGACATTCAGTATTGTCCTTAGTCGAGATATCTTGGTGAACATGAGACAGCCTTGGTATGATTGAGACTAATATGTGTTCTAATTTTATAGGATGCTTCGAGCATGGAATAAGATTTAGACACATAGGTGCATTGGATGTACTGGACTGACCCTTCTCAGGATATTCAATTGTTTGTCACAATGTGAATAATCCTTGTATGCAAGCAAGTGGCATATTCCCTCTAACTTGAGATCACTTGTGTTTCTAAGTGATGATTGGCATTATCTTGAGATAGTTCCATATCGTTTGAAAGATAATGATTAAGGGTTATCTTGGATAGTGAGCATGAGTCACGTTAGGGTACTTGTGATAGATATAGGATTGCCTCTCCAGGTTGGAGAGTGATGTTCTAAAGGGGGCCCTATGGATGAAATGGTTGAGAATGTGTATGGCCATACCCAGACGACTATGTTCATCTGATCTAACTATTTTCATCATGTTGGAATCACAAGCTTGACACGCTTGTCTGACGAGAACATCCAGTGGCAAAGGGAAACATATATACCAAGTGAATGAGTTTCACACTTGTGCTGTGGTTTGGGAGTAGTCTTGGAAGACTCTTTGCTTCATATTGGAAGATAGTGATGTGTTGCTAGATACCTCTCACTGGTCGTGATAATGTAAGTTATCGTTACCGACATTGAAGGAAACCCTTAGGGTCGCACAATTTGATGATATGGCTTACTTATGTCAGATCGTATGGACTGGAATTTTTCTAGTTCAGTTTAAAGGAATTTAAGCTCTGATTAAAAGTGAGATCTAGTCTAATCTTGTTTGATTGATTAGGACATTTGATCGGTAAGCTTTGATCGGAGGATTGAAGCTTGATCGTAAAGATCAGGGGTTCAATGTGATGTGTGGTTAGATCTTGAGCCATTTGGTTCAAAGAAGATTATAACCAGGGCTGGTTTGATTTGGTGCTTGAACCAAATTGAGATTGAACCGGTTCACTTGTGAACGCATGGTTCAATTCAAAGAGGGTTTTTTTTATCACTTAAGGGAAGTTATGGAGGGAGTTACTAATTCGGTTCTTACCATAAGTGGTGGCCGAATTTTCCTTTAGTGCACCCCACGTTTTCGAAAGCCCTCTCGCCTCCTTCTCTCTTCGCTCTCGTGTGGATCATCTTCACGCAAGGAAGAGAAGCTCGACCGGCGACAAGGGAACACGCATCACCCTTTCCAAGAAACGATCAAGACTCCTTAGTGTCTTTGCTAGCACAAGGAACACAAGGAAGAAAGCCTTTCTCATCTTGTGTGTGACATCTTTGGAGAAGAGGCACTCGCCCCTTTCATCTTTCAAGTCGTCTCTCACACCATGGCTCAGGTAATATTCTAGCTTGTCCTATACATACTATAGAAGGTTGATCATGTGCTCATGTCATGCGATCCTAGAATTTCCACTGCAACAAGTTTTGTTTTGAATAATGCTTGTGACCTAGGTTCGCTTTCAGTGGTATCAGAGCGCTAGGTTTTTATGACTTGATGCATAAGGTTGCCTTCTTGTGATCCATGTTTAAGTTATTGGGTAGATCTTGTTTATGTTCACATGCGACTACATGATGCAAAGTTTACATACCATACATAGCTTGCGCATATGATGTTAGATGAATCTTTGCATGCATAGTTTGCGCATATATCATAATTGTTTTTCAAACAAAATTATCTTCATGCGCGACTACACTAGATCTATCTGTGCGCCTACTTCGAACACTTAGGCGGGTTAACGGTTTTGAAGTCGTTAGTCAAGTATGGACCCAACAGCCAAATCAGACTATCTGACAGCCTGGATGGGCGGCTGGATAGCACCTATGCGCAAGTTGTACAGGTGGCTATAAGCCGACTGCAGAAGGGCGTGTAGCGATGTCTGTTTGAGGCGCCTAGTGAACAATCATGATTATGGCCCGGGGTCACACCCGCTTGCTGGAAATCATGTGGGACGTTCAGCCCTTAAGGCATGCATAGTCGACCATTGGGTCGACGCAAGTCGGTTATGACTGGGTGCATGCAGGGGTAGTGGGTCTGACTTGGTCTGACGAGTGGATACCTGTTAATGGACCGTAGTAAGGTAGTAGGGGACATAAGGAAATAAAATTGATGCCATGGGATTTTTCAAAAATTTTATTTCTGATTGGATCACATGTTGTACATGTTTAACATGTTGCTTTGAGTGTATTGAGTGTTTATTTAATCTTATGTGGGCTGCCCTATTTTGTATGCTGTGCTGGGGCCTGCGTGCCTGGAAATAAATATTTTGATGTGATCTGCGAATCACATTTAATTTATTAAAATGTATAATTGACCTACGTGTCAAACCATGTCTAGATAGTCTTTAAAATGTAATTTGATCAGACATGAGCACACAACACATATGGCAGAAGCGCTTGCAGCAATTGGCCTCACTAGGTGGGTGGTCTAGAGTTCGACTCTAGAACAGGCGCATTCTATCTGGTGGGCGCATTTGGGCTGCAGATGGCGTTTGGGCCCGGGCTGGGCCGGATGAGGTACAAGAGTCCCATAAAGAGCTCAAGTAAAGACTTTTGTTAAACTAGGGTTTTACTTAAGTTTTATGGGCGATTACCACATAAGATAATGGTGTTTTCATTTACTGTTTTAAGTAAGTAGCACATGCATATTTTATTCTTCAGCTATCACTATAGAAATTGCATGATAGTAAGAAGATAAAAAGGACCGTTAAAATCCAACGTAAATATCAAGCTATCAATTGCCTTCTGACGCGAAACCTCACTGTTCTGACTATCGTTGGGGCCGTGTTGTACCCACTCAGTGGGCACTCCCAGCTATCTTCAGACGGTACGAGATTACACCTACATGCTACAGAGAAGGGATTTATCCCTTCTCGTTGCTCAGCATAGCACGTGGTGGTCCAGGAAGTAGGTCAGGTCAGCTTGACCATATAGGCTACAAATTGAGCATATGATGGCCATATGAAGGCAGCCATCTGAGGAATCAGAAACTGTGTTGTACCAACTCAGTTGGCATAGTCTCATGGATTGCCTAGATGAAGGGGAATCGCACGGGTTGGCGATTGGCATGGAGTGCCTACCAGTGATTAATGCTTGAACTCTCTGTGCATCTTATCTCGCCTAAGCGGGACACGGAGATCAAATATGAAATCTGGATCCCATCTCACTAAAAGAGTTTTACTCTTTCGGGCTGTTTTATTGGATTTTCAGTCAGATAAAATAGTGAGAGAAGAATCACTCTTAAGTCCTGGAATGATTCTAACATGGATATTGACCTTGTTGTTCTTGCTATGTTGTAGATTCCTGCAGCAACGAACACCACGGGGCTCAACTTGCGATCCATATTGGAAAAGGAGAAGTTTGCTGGGCCAAACTTCTCAGACTGGTACAGACAGCTGAAGATTGTCCTCAAAGCTGAGAGAAATCTGTACGTCCTTGAGTCGGCAATGCCGGCTCAACCCGCTGCGAACGCCGCAAGGGCGGTTCGAGATGCTTATGAGAAGCACGTCAATGATAGTACTGATGTCGCTTGCCTTATGCTTGCGTCAATGACACCCGAGCTCCAGCATCAGCATGAGGATTTGTCTGCTATTGATATAATAGCAAATCTGAAATTGCTGTATGCTGCACAGGCAAGGACAGAACGCTATAACTTGACGAAACTTTTCTTTCATAGCAAGCTGACTGAAGGGAGTCTAGTGGGAGCTCACGTACTCAAGATGATTGGGTACAAAGAAGCTCTAGAGAAACTGGGACATACCATCAATCAAGAACTTGTTGTAGACATCATCTTGTAGTCTCTCCCGGCTTCTTTCGATGCGTTCATCATTAATTTTAATATGAACAAAATCGACTGTACTCCGGCAGAATTACTGAACATGCTCTGTACTACAGAGCAGACTCTTGAGAAGGGAAAGCCTTCGTCCTCTGCCTTGATGGTTCCTTTAGGGAATAAAAGGAAAGGGAAGAAGGGCAAAAACCCTATCAAGAGCTACAACAAGGCTTTGAAACAAAAGGTGAAGCGATCAAAGGACAACAGATGCTTCCATTGTGGCCAGCTGGGTCATTGGAAGAAGGACTGTAGAGCGCTCCGAGGAGAGAAGAAGGGAAGCAAGCCTTCCACTTCTGGCTCAGGTATTTTCGTGACTGAAGTCATGGTTGCTTCTTCTATTTCATGGGTGTTGGACACTGCATGTGGAGTTCACATTTGTTCAAATGTGCAGGAACTCAAGAGAAGAAGACAGGTGGGACAGCATGAGGTGGACCTACGAGTTGCAAACGGGGCACGAGTTGCTGCTGTTGCTGTAGGAGAATATCACATCTCTTTACCATCTGGACTTGTATTAAAACTTAACAATTGTTACTTTGTACCAAGCATAACAAAGAATATTATCTCTATTCCTGCTCTTGTCAGGAAAGGTTTTTCATTTGAATGCAAAACTTCACAGTGCTGTATTTCATTTGATGGTATTGTTTATGCAACTGGGTCGATTAACAATGGGTTATACATGTTGGACATGGAATGTTCTGTACAACAAATTGATAATAAGAAAGCCAAGCATGCTGATGACAGCACCTTGTTATGGCATAGTCGTCTAGGCCATATTAACAAGAAACGCATTAAGCAGTTGCATGACTATGGACTGCTGGGATCATTCTCCTATGAGGAGCTTGATACATGCAAAGCTTGTTTAATGGGTAAGATGACGAAGACTTCTTTTACTAATAAAGGTAAAAGGGCTTCAGGTTTACTTGACCTTATTCACAGTGATGTGTGTGGGCCATTTAGTAAACATGCCAGAGGTGGCTATTCGTACTTCATTACTTTTACTGATGATTTCAGTAGGAATGGTTATGTCTACCTAATGAGACATAAGAGTGAATCTTTTGACAAATTCAAAGAATTCAAAAATGAAGTACAGAATCAGTTAGGCCGAAATATCAAGGCACTTCGATCAGATCGAGGTGGAGAATACTTGAGTCATGAGTTTAATGACTATCTGAAGGAGTGTGGGATCATCTCACAACTCACTCCGCCAGGGACACCGCAATGGAATGGTGTGTCTGAGAGGAGGAATCGAACCTTATTGGATATGGTTCGTTCTATGATGAGTCAAGTTACTCTGCCTTACTCCTTTTGGGGATTTGCACTGGAAACAGCTGCAAAGGTACTAAACCGAGTGCCATCCAAGGCCGTTTCAAAGACACCATATGAATTGTGGTATGGGAAACAGCCGAGCTTGACATTTATCAAGATCTGGGGTTGCGAGGCTTATGTGAAAAAGCTCGCCTCTGGGAAACTGGAAAGCAGATCTGATAAATGCATATTTGTCGGATACCCTAAAGAAACTAAGGGTTATTATTTCTACAATCCCAAGGAGAATAAAGTGTTTGTTGCTCGAACGGCTATTTTTCTTGAGAAGGAGTATCTTCTGCAAGAGGCCAGTGGGAGAGAAATAAAGCTGGATGAAATTCCAGAAGAGGGACAAAGTAGTCAAGCACAGTTGGATGAGCCTGAGCAAATAGATCAGGTTAATATTCAACCTGAGGCTCAGGCATCACGGGAACCGCATAGATCGGGAAGGATTCGTCGTCAGCCTGAGCGCTATGACGGAGTCTACATCATTAATGATGAACCCCTAACTTATGCGGATGCGGTCAGTGGATCGGAGTCAGCAAGATGGCTTGAAGCTATGCGAGTCGAGATGGACTCCATGTCAGATAACCAAGTCTGGGATTTGGTTGATCCGCCTCCGGGAATATTCCCTATAGGCTGTAAGTGGATCTTCAGAAAGAAGAAAGACATGGATGGTAACGTAGTTACCTATAAGGGCAGGCTAGTTGCGAAAGGTTTCAAACAAATCTACGGGATAGATTATGATGAAACTTTCTCTCCTGTAGCCATGTTCAAGTCCATTCGAATTATTCTCGCGATAGCAGCATATTATGATTATGAGATCTGGCAAATGGATGTGAAAACCGCTTTCCTTAACGGAAAATTAGAAGAGGATGTGTACATGACACAACCTGAAGGTTTCATTAACCCATCAGAACGTCATAAAATATGCAAATTAAAGAGGTCCATTTATGGACTAAAACAAGCATCGAGAAGCTGGAATATTCGTTTTGATGAATCAGTTTCTGAATTTGGTTTCATCAAAAATGAAGATGACCCGTGTGTATATAAAAGGTTTAGTGGGAGCGTGATTACTTTCCTAGTTCTCTACGTCGATGATATTTTAATCATTGGAAACGATATTCCTGAAATGCATGCAGTCAAAGCATGGTTAAGAAAATGTTTTCAGATGAAAGATTTAGGAGAAGCCACCTATATACTAGGTGTGAAGATCTATAGAGATAGATCTAATAGGCTTCTCGGGCTATGCCAAAGTACTTACATCGATAAGGTCCTGGAGAGATTCCATTTAGAAAACACTAAAAGAGGATATCTTCCAGTCAGACATGGTCTGAATCTTTCAAAGAGCCAGTGTCCTCAAACACAGTCTGAGAAAGATGAGATGGACAATACGCCTTATGCTTCGGCTATTGGGTCCATCATGTATGCGATGTTATGTACTCGCCCAGATGTCGCTTACGGGTTAAGCGTGACTAGTCGGTTCCAAAGTAATCCAGGGAAGGCACACTGGATTGCAGTCAAGAACATTTTAAAATATCTTCGGAGAACCAAAGATATGTTCTTGATTTATGGAGGTCAGGGAGAACTCAGTATTGAAGGATATACTGATGCTTCGTTCCAATCTGACCAAGACGATTTCCGATCGCAATCAGGCTATGTATTTAGCTTGAATGGAGGAGCAGTGGTATGGAAAAGTTTCAAACAATCAATTATTGCTGATTCCACAACAGAAGCCGAGTATGTTGCAGCCTCAGAAGCATCAAAGGAGGCAGTATGGATTCGTAAGTTCATTCAGGAACTTGGTGTTGTTCCTTCAAGTGCAGATCCATTGGTTATCTTCTGTGATAACACCGGAGCGATTGCACAAGCGAAGGAACCACGGTCACACCAGAAGTCCAAGCACATACAAAGAAGGTTTCATTTGATCCGTGAGATCATTGATCGAGGAGATATCAAGATCTGCAAGATTCATACAGATGACAATCTAGCTGACCCGCTTACAAAGCCTCTAACGCAGCAGAAGCATGAGAAGCACTGTAAAAACATGGGTTTGAGATTTCTCAACCATTAGTTTAAGTGCAAGTGGGAGATTGTTAGGGTATGCCCTTAAGGCTAATGTTTGAGGCCTTGGGTTATTGTCAGTATCATGTATAAACTAAATATTTGTCTTTAAAGGCAATTGTTGTTATTCAGATTGTTACATTGTCTGCTGTTATATGTATACTTCTGAGTAATGTCTCAATGATGTTCAGTTTAGCTGACATTCAGTATTGTCCTTAGTCGAGATATCTTGGTGAACATGAGACAACCTTGGTATGATTGAGACTAATATGTGTTCTAATTTTATAGGATGCTTCGAGCATGGAATAAGATTTAGACACATAGGTGCATTGGATGTACTGGACTGACCCTTCTCAGGATATTCAATTGTTTGTCACATTGTGAATAATCCTTGTATGCAAGCAAGTGGCATATTCCCTCTAACTTGAGATCACTTGTGTTTCTAAGTGATGATTGGCATTATCTTGAGATAGTTCCATATCGTTTGAAAGATAATGATTAAGGGTTATCTTGGATAGTGAGCATGAGTCACGTTAGGGTACTTGTGATAGATATAGGATTGCCTCTCCAGGTTGGAGAGTGATGTTCTAAAGGGGGCCCTATGGATGAAATGGTTGAGAATGTGTATGGCCATACCCAGACGACTATGTTCATCTGATCTAACCATTTTCATCATGTTGGAATCACAAGCTTGACATGCTTGTCCAACGAGAACATCCAGTGGCAAAGGGAAACATATATACCAAGTGAATGAGTTTCACACTTGTGCTATGGTTTGGGAGTAGTCTTGGAAGACTCTTTCCTTCATATTGGAAGACAGTGATGTGTTGCTAGATACCTCTCACTGGTCGTGATAATGTAAGTTATCGTTATCGACATTGAAGGAAACCCTTAGGGTCGCACAATTTGATGATATGGCTTACTTATGTCAGATCGTATGGACTGGAATTTTTTTAGTTCAGTTTAAAGGAATTTAAGCTCTGATTAAAAGTGAGATCTAGTCTAATCATGTTTGATTGATTAGGACATTTGATCAGTAAGCTTTGATCGGAGGATTGAAGCTTGATCGTAAAGATCAGGGGTTCAATGTGATGTGTGGTTAGATCTTGAGCCATTTGGTTCAAAGAAGATTATAACCAGGGCTGGTTTGATTTGGTGCTTGAACCAAATTGAGATTGAACCGGTTCACTTGTGAACGCATGGTTCAATTCAAAGAGGGTTTTTTTCGATCACTTAAGGGAAGTTATGGAGGGAGTTACTAATTCGGTTCTTACCATAAGTGGTGGCCGAATTTTCCTTTAGTGCACCCCACGTTTTCGAAAGCCCTCTCGCCTCCTTCTCTCTTCGCTCTCGTGTGGATCATCTTCACGCAAGGAAGAGAAGCTCGACCGGCGACAAGGGAACACGCATCACCCTTTCCAAGAAACGATCAAGACTCCTTAGTGTCTTTGCTAGCACAAGGAACACAAGGAAGAAAGCCTTTCTCATCTTGTGTGTGACATCTTTGGAGAAGAGGCACTCGCCCCTTTCATCTTTCAAGTCGTCTCTCACACCATGGCTCAAGTAATACTCTAGCTTGTCCTATACATACTATAGAAGGTTGATCATGTGCTCATGTCATGCGATCCTAGAATTTCCGCTGCAACAAGTTTTGTTTTGAATAATGCTTGTGACCTAGGTTCGCTTTCAGATTTGTGCAACAAAATACGGTACCATGTAAGTGTTTACGGTAGTGCCGTAATTTCGTCGCAACTGTCTGGTGAAAAGTGGATCAAAAATACGGTACCGTAAAATACTTTACGGCCCTGCCGTATTTTGTGTTGAATCTCGATTTACCTACAAAAATAAAAGAAAAATTAGTCCCTAGCATAAATTGAAACAAATAGAGGTTAGAAAGCTTGGGTTGCCTCCCAAGAAGCGCTAATTTTAATGGTCTTTAGCTTGACCCTTTCACTGTTGGATCTGCTTGTATTTCATCAAGTAGATAATTCTCCTCTTCTTCAATCTGATTTCTGTGATAGTAGTGTTTCAATCTCTGTCCATTAACTTTGAATACTCCTTTCTCTTCACTCCATATGTCGACGGCTCTGTACGGATAAGTCTTCTTCACCTGAAAAGGCCCAGACCATCGAGACTTAAGTTTACTAGGAAAAAGTCTCAATCTAGAATTATACAAGAGAACGAAGTCACCTGGTTGAAATTCTTTTCTGAGTACATGTTGATCATGCCATCTCTTGGTTATCTCCTTGTAGATCTTTGCATTTTCATAAACAGAGAGTCTAATTTCATCAAGTTCACTCAATTGCAGTTTCCTCTTTTCACTTGCACTCTTCAAGTCAAAATTCAATGCTCTGATTGCCCAGAATGCTTCATGTTCGAGTTCTACAGGAAGGTGACATGATTTGCCATAAACCAATTGAAATGGTGACATACCTATTGGAGTTTTAAAAGCAATCCGGTATGCCCAAAGTGCATCATCAAGTTTGAGCGCCCAGTCCTTCCTTGTTCTTGACACTATCTTTTCCAATATCCCTTTAATTTCTCTATTAGATATCTCCACTTGTCCACTTGTTTGGGGATGGTAAGGTGTTGCAACTCTATGATTTACCCCATATTTTCTAAGTAAGGCTGAAAATTTGTGTTCAATAAAGTGGGATCCTCCATCACTAATCACAACTCGTGATACTCCAAAGCGTGGGAAGATAACTCTTTTAAACAGTTCCACCACAACCCTAGAATCATTAGTGGGAGAAGCAATGGCTTCTACCCACGTGGAAACATAATCTACTGCCACGAATATATAATTATTCCCTCCAGATGATGGAAAAGGTCCCATGAAATCAATACCTCAAACATCAAAAATTTCAACTTCAAGTATGGTGGACAATGGCATCTCATTCCTTTTATTTATGTTCCCCATCTTTTGACAATTATCACAAGACATTATAAAATTCCTTGCATCCTTAAATAATGTGGGCCAATAAAATCCAGATTGTAGTACCTTGAAAACTGTCTTCTCAGTACTAGCATGTCCTCCATATGATGATCCATGACACTACGATAATATGTCTTTCATTTCTTCTTCGGGGATACATCTCCTAAATATTCCATCTGCACATCTTTTAAACACGTAAGGCTCATCCAAAAAATAGTGTTTAACATCTACTAAATATCTTTTCTTGCCTTGGTAAGTCAAATCAATAGGAAATATATTAGCAACTAGATAATTTACAATATCTGCATACCAAGAGGCCTTAATTTGTTCAATCATCATCAGTTGTTCCTCAGGAAAGGAATCATTAATATCACCTTTTGTATCTTCTACAATCATCCTTGAAAGGTGGTCTGCAACTAAATTTTCAGTTCCTTTCTTATCTTTGATTTCCAGATCAAATTCTTGCAGAAGCAAAATCCATCTCAACAACTGTGGCTTACTGTCTTTCTTCTACATCAAATATTTAACTGTAGCATGATCAGTATATACTACAACTTTTGAATTTATCAAGTAAGATCTGAATTTGTCAAATGCAAAAACTATAGCCAACAACTCCTTCTCAGTAGTGGTGTAATTCCTTTGTGTTTCATCTAAAGCTTTACTGGCATAAGAGATCACATAAGGCTTCTTTTCCTTTCTTTGCACTAGAACTGCTCCCACTGCAAAATCACTGGCATGACACATAAGCTCGAAGGGTAACTCCCAGTCAAGTGGTTGCATGATCGGTGCTGATGTCAAGGCTTTCTTTAGTTCCAGAAAAGCAAATAGACATTTCTCATTAAAACAGAATTTGGTATCTTTACAAAGTAAATCAGTTAGAGGATTAGCAAGTTTAGAGAAGTCCCTGATGAACCTCCTGTAAAACCCTGCATGCCCCAAAAAGCTCCTGATCTCCTTGATAGTCGTGGGTGGTGCCAACTTCTCAATCACTTCTATCTTGGCCTTGTCCACTTCAATCCCTCTCTCTGAAACAAGATGACGCAAAACTATCCCCTGTCTAACCATAAACTGACACTTTTCCCAATTCAAGACAAGGTTAGTCTCTTCGCATCTCTGTAAAACTCTAGAGAGATTAGCCAAGCAGTCATCAAAAGAAAAACCGTAGACAGATAAATCATCCATAAAAACATCCATGAAATCTTTAATAAATTCAGAAAAAATTGCCATCATGCATCTCTGAAAAGTAGCAGGTGCATTGCATAAACTAAAGGACATTCTTCTATAAGCAAAAGTACCATATGGACATGTAAAAGTGGTCTTATCCTGATCATCAGGATGAATAGGAATCTGAAAAAATCTGGAATACCCATCAAGAAAACAAAAGTAAGAGTGTTTAGCAAGTCTCTCAACCATTTGATCAATGAAATGCAAGGGAAAATGATCCTTCCTAGTGGTAGCATTTAATTTTCTATAATCAATACACATACGCCAACTAGTGACAGTTCTAATAGGTATCAATTCATTGTCCTTATTTTTTATTACAGTGACACCTCCCTTTTTTGGAACACAATGTACAAGGCTTACCCACTTACTATCTGAGATAGGGTAGATAATACCTGCATCTAGCAATTTTAGTACTTCCTTCTTCACCACATCCTTCATAGACAGATTGAGCCTTCTCTGAAAATCTACATGCGGCTTGTGCTCATCCTCCATGTGAATCCTGTGCATATAAAATGAAGGATTAATCCACTTCAAGTCATCAATGGTGTACCCAATTACCTTTCTATGAACTCTTAGCTCCTTCAAGAGTAGATCAGTTTCCCTGGCATCTAATTTAGCATCCACAATCACAGGGTAGGTGGAGTTAGGACCAAGAAATTCATATCTAAGGTTATCAGGTAAAACTTTCAACTCAATTTTAGGAATTTTTTCACTTTCATCATCTAAAATATTATGTTTTTCATCATCAAAATCATTCTCAAAACCAGAATTATCAATTTTTTCACAATAATTTTTCAAGAAATCAGAAAAAGAGTCAGAGAAAGAATCAGAAAAAAGAAACATCAACAGAAAAATCATCAAATAGACAACTAACATTATAAACTGTGTCATCAATAGCATGAATAGTGCAACAAGAGCTAGCATATGCAGGTTTTTTCAATGAATTATTTAAATCAAACTCAATCTTATCATTGCCAATTCTCATAGTAAGTTTACCGTTCCTTACATCAATAAGGGCTCTCCAGTAGTGGCTAAGAAGGGTCCACCCAAAATAATAGGAATCTTGGCATCCTCTTCCATTTCAAGTACCACAAAGTCAGTAGGTATGAAGTACTTACTAACTTGTATAGGAACATCTTCTAGAATACCTACTTGACATTTTACTGATCGATCGGCGAGCTGCAAAGAAATTGTAGTTGGTTTAGGAGCTCCCATGTCCAGTTTCCTGCTCACAGATAAAGGCATAACACTTACACGAGCTCCTAGATCACATAAGGCTCGATCGAAAGCAACATTACCAATTGAACAGGGTATCGAGAACTACCTGGATCCTTTAACTTTGGTGGCAACTTATTTTGAATAAGAGCACTGCATTCTTCAGTTAGTGCCACAATACCGTAGTCCTCAATTTTTCTTTTATTAGATAAAATCTCTTTTAAAAACTTTGCATAAGTAGGCATTTGGGATAATGCATCACTAAAAGGAATATTAATGTATAACTTTTTCAACACTTCCAAAAATTTCCCAAACTGCTTATCTAGTTTAGCTTGCACAATCCTCTGGGGAAAGGGATAGGTGTCCTTTATGGCTGTGCTGAACTAGGTCTAGGTACCTCAACTTCACAAAGGTAAGTCACTTCTCTATGAAGACTCCTTCTCCTTAGAAGGAGAAGAATCAGGAAGGGACTGCACCTGTGTGGGCTGTGGCTTTAAAACTAGTTCCTCACTAGGTATGACATCAGGCTCAACCTCTTCATCATCTAATGGTCCCCTTGGATCTTCCAATTGTCTTACACTCCTAGTTGTGATGGCGTTACAATTTTCCCTAGGGTTTGGTTCAAGTTTTGCAGGTAAATTCCCTGGGGGTCTATAAGGTGTATTAGTCTGTTGTGCTATCTTAGTTTCTAACATCTTATTATGAGCAACAACACCATCCAACCTAGAATTTATCTGCTTAAGGGTTTCTATAATATCATCATTTTTGCTCATCTGCTTACTTATGAATTTCTCAAACATCTCTTCTAAACTAGATTTTTGGGGTTGGCTTTGGTTTGACTGTCTCTGATTATACCCTCTATTCTCATTTTGCCCACTAGTTTGATTGTTACTCTTCCAAGACAGGTTAGGATGGTTACGCCAGCTAGGATTGTAGGTATTGGAGTAAGGGTCACTAGATCTACCTTGGTTGTAACCCCCCATTGCATTAACTTGCTCACTCTCCTGGTCAATAATAACCTTGCACTCCTCAGCATAGTGCTCATTGTTCCCACAAACTTCACAAACAACAGAAGATACAGCAGCGGTTTGCATTTGGAAAGAATCAAAACGGTTGCATAATGAATCTACCGTTTCTGCAAGAGAACGCCAACCATCACCATCATTCTTACCCAGAGAAGGCCGATAAAGCACTCCTATCTCCGAAGCCCACTGGTTGTGATTTAGCGCCATCTCCTCAATCAGGGCATGGGCTACATCAACAGTCTTGTTCATCAATGCTCCTCCTGCAGCAGCATCAACAGTTAAGCGTGTGTTGTAAAGCAAACCATTATAGAAAGTTTGAATTAAAACCCAGTCTTGCACTCCATGGTGGGGGCACTTTCGTTGAAGCTCATTGAAGCGTTCCCATGCTTCACTCATTGATTCACCATCTCTCTAAGCAAAGACTGTGATTTGTTTCCTCAACTAGATCATCTTACTAGGAGGAAAATACTTCTACAAGAAGGCGTTTGACAAACGCTCCCAAGTAGTGAACGTCCCAGTTGGATGTGCATGAAGCCAAGCTTTTGCTCTATCCCTGAGAGAAAAAGGAAACAGTCTTAGTCTAAGGGCATCGTCAGATACACCATTAATCTTTATGGTGTCACAAAATTCAAGGAAAAGGGATAAGTGTTGGTTTGGATCTTCCAAAGGAGATCCTCTAAACTGATTCTGTTGTACCATCGATAAGAACGCTAGTTTGATCTCAAAGTTGTTTGCATCTATAGCAGGCCTAGTGATGTTGGAACGAATTTCCTGTGTATTTGGGGATGCATATTCTCTAAGCGTTCTCCTCTCTGCCATGATGGATTCTTCCTCTCTTACTTGAGCAAATCTCAACTTCCTGCGCAGTCTAAGTGTTTTATTAATTTCAGGATCAAAAGGAACTAATGGTCCTGACCTAAGATTCCTGCGCGTAAACAGGTAGAAAGTCAGAAAAGTTCAGAAATTGTAGAGCTTAAAAGAAAATCAGAATCTATCACTGAAAGTAGTAAAAAAAACAAAAAATAAAAACTTAGTCTAGCGATAATAACAACTATATCAATATCAACAAAACTGAAGTACCCGGCAACGACACCAATAACTTGTTGTGCTCCGCAAGTGTACGGATACTCGAAGTAATATTTAAGATATCGAACCACAGGGACTTCATTGTTAAGTACTGACTAATTGAGTTTTCACTAGCTGAGTAAATCGAGAATTGTGTAAATAATAATCGAATTGTAATTGAAGTAAATCAGAATGAGAGAATCGGGACTAGGGGTTCATTCTTCTTAATATTCATGACTAAATACGATTAAAGATTCATCAATTTATCTTTGTTACGGTTAAGATAAAATTCACTTGATAAACAAACTAACTCACTCTTGTGCAGTTAGTTTACAAAGAACGATCCTCACTCTCGTGCAAGATCAATTTAATGCTAAATATAAGTGGATTTTGGCTAAATAGATTAAGAATCACTCTCGTGCATTCTACCTCAATACCAAGATCTCAAGCAAAACTAAGCACTCTCGCACCTTAGTTTCACAGGTTTGACTCAAGGCTTTCTAACAATCTAACATCTATCTCTAGCATGTTATCATGTCTGAAACAACAATAAATTCTAGGTCATAACATTAACAAGAAATAAGCTTCTAAAATCTAAGGGTAAGAACACAACCAATCTCTTGCGATGAGTTCTTATTATAAATTCTAGGGTTCCAAGTTCTATGATATCATCTTCTCAGTCCATAGCATAAAACTCTAAAACATGTTAATGCATGATGCTAAAAACAATTGAAGGCATAAATCACTTGAGTAAAAAAACCATAGCAAAGATATATTGATGTGAAAAAAGTTATATAGTCATTGAAATAACAAGAGAATAACACCCCCATGTCCCAAGAGGAGTTTAAGCTAGCATGGTGAAGAAGTTACAATATTCCATGGTTTCAGAGGATAAAGGAAAAGAAGAGTTTAGAAAACACAGCACGGCTGTGAAATATTTCGCAGCCGTATTTTGCAAGTTGAGACGATGAACAGTGTCAGTGCCTCTTCTTTCTTTGATTTCTCTTCCAATTGACCTCCTTTCATTCTAAAACTTCTGGTACATTGTCTCCTCCTCTAGGCGAAGCTTTAGTATGGATTTTGCTATCTGAGATGGTCTGGATTCGTCGTGATGGCGTAACCCTCGGTGGCAGCGTGAATTGTGATTCTCTCTATCGATTGTATGAAAATTAGGGCTTTTGGTGTTGTCCTCTTCCTCTCGTTGGTTGCCTCCTTATTGCTTCTTATAGCATCGAATTTAAAGGTCTAAATCACTCGCAATCATCTCCGCAAAAATCGGGCGTCGAAATTGACCTGGGAGTCGCGTTCAAAAACAGAAATATGGTAGTGTAATAGTTCACGGCCCTACCGTAAAATCGATCGAGCGTTCTATTCTGAAAGTCCTGGGAAATATGGCACTGTAATATGGTTCACGGCACTGCCATAAAATCGGCTGAACTCTCTGGTTGGAAACGTCTGAAAAATACGGCCCGTGAAATAGTTTACGGTAGTGCCGTAATTTCAGCAATGGTCTCTGTTCCGAAAGTGCTCCAAAATACGGCCGTGTAATTCTTTACTGTTGGGGTATGCCCTTAAGGCTAATGTTTGAGGCCTGTGGGAATGTATCTGTATCATGTAATAAACTGTTATGTTTATAAAGGCATGGTTATTATTCAGTTGTTTGCATTGTCTGCTGCAATATATGTTCTTCTGAATAATGTCTCAAAGCTGTTCAGCTAGGCTGACGTGCTATAAGTCCTTAGTCGAGATATCTTGGTGAACATGAGACAGCCTTGATATGATTGAGACTAATATGTATTCTAATCTTATAGGATGCTTCGAGCATGGAATAAGATGTAGACTCATGGGTACATTGGATGTACTGGACAGACCCTACTAGGATGTTCAATTGTTTGTCACAATGTGAATATTCCTTGAGTGAGACAAGTGGCACATTTCCTTTAACTTGAGATCACTTGTGTTTTCTAAATGATGATTGTCATTGTTTTGAGATAGTTCAATATCATTTGAAACACAATGATTATAGACTATCTTGGATGGTGAACTTGAATCAGGTTAGGGCACTAGTGATAGACATAGGATTGCCGTCTCCTTGTTTAAGGAGTGTGATGTTCTAAAGGGGCCCCCCTCGGATGAGATGATTGAGAAAGTGTATGGCCATACCCAGATGACTATGCTCATCTGATCTAATCATGCTTATCATATTGGAGTTACAGGCTTGACAGGCTTGTCCAATAAGAACATCCAGTGGCAAAGGAAATATGCATGCCTAGTGATGTTGATTCACACTTGTGCTGTTTTTGGGTGTAGTCTTGGAAGACTCTTTCCTTTATATCGGGAGACAGTGATGTGTTGCTAGATACCCCTCACTGATCGTGATAACGTGAGTTATCGTTACCGACATTTAAAGGAAACCCTCAGGGTCGCACAATTTGATGATATGGCTTACTTAAGTCAGATCGTGTGGACTGAATTGTTTGGGTTCAGTTTAAAGGGATTTAATCTCTGATTGAAAGTGAGATCTGGTCTGATCATGTTTGATTGATTAGGGCTTGAGATCGGTAAGCTTCGATCGAGAGAATGAGTGCTAGATCAGTCAGATCAGAAGCATTGAGAGATTGACGGTCAGATCGAGAGCCTTTGGGTTTATTTTGATCTGGACTTATTTCTTGGTTTATTTGGTTAGTGGACCAAATCGGTTTGAACCAGCTCATGGATGAGCGCATGGTTCAATGGTGATGTGGCATTTGCGATTGGGGTAAACCCAAGATCGCATATGGAGAAGTGGGATGCTATTTTTAGCACTTCTCAAACGTGGCCATGAACACACGTCGCCCCTCTCTTGCCTCTTCATGCAATTGACGCCTCCTTGGGTTGTCATCGAGCGGCATTCTCGTGTGAGGAAGTCTAAGGCGACAAGAGAAAGACGCCAAGAAAGAAAAAGCTCTCTTTTCCCTTTTGCATTCGATCAGAGACACCTTGGACGACTCTTGCTAGCACAAGGGACGACAAGAAGGAGCCAAGACTCATCTTGTGTGTGACGATTTGGAGGAGATCTTCATTGCTCTCTTTCTTCCAAGGCGCCATCTAGAAATGGCAATGGTATGGATCGAATCACTTCTTTTACAATCGGTTTTTGTTAAGTTGATCATATGATACATGCTCTTCGATCTATGAAACCCTTTATCCGCTGCCCCCTACTTTGATTGCGCCACCACTTTAGGGTTTTGCTCCCCCTCGAAGGGGACTCTTCAATTGGTATCAGAGCGGAGTTAACGCATGTTTTTGTATGATTGCTTAAGCCATTTTGTGATCCATGCTTGCGAAAATGCTTAGATCTTTCATACATGCAAAAATACATGTTTACATGTCATAAGCGAAACTTGTGTTTGTTTTCTTTGCGCATGTATGTTGGCGCATGATGTAGTTTTTCTCAAAAATATATCACTTGCGCGACTCATTGTAGATCTAAGATGCGCCTGCATTAAACCCTTAGACGGGTTATTAGGGGTGAAGTTATCCCCTAGGTTAGATCCAATCAGTCTGATCAGACTATCTGACAGCCTTGATGGGTCGACTGGATAGCACCTTGGCGCAAGCTTGAGGTGGCTATAGGTCGACTGCAGACAGGCGTGTAGCGATGTCTGATTGAGACGACCCATGAACGCACCTGAGTTAGGCCCGGGGTCACACCCGATTGCCAGACCTCAGTGTGGTCGTTCAGCCCTTGGCGCATGCATGGTTGACCTTTTGGTCGACTCAAGTCAGTTAGGACTTGGTGCATGCAAGGGCAGTGGATCTGACTAGGATGGATGAGTGGATCCCTAGTAATGGACCGTTGTAAGGTTGTAGGGCAAATAAGGAAAAATTAAAATTGATCCCATGGGGTTTTCAAAAATTTTAATTTTTATGATGGATCACATGATTGTTGAATGATGCATATGTATGTTTATTTAATCTTATGTGGGCTGCCCATTTTAATGTGTGTTGTGCTGGGGCCTGCGTGCCTGGTATTAATTGTAAATTAATTTTTAGTTTTGTGATCTGCGTATCACAGTTCAATTGATTTATAATGTGAAATTGACCTGCGTGTCAATCTTGTCTAGATAGTTAAATTTGTAATTTAATTAGACAAGAGCACAGTGCACACTTGGCAGAGGCGCATGCAGCAGTGGCTTGACCAGGTGGGAGGTCCAGGGTTCGACTCTGGGACCAGGCGCAAATTCCTGGTGGGCGCACCACAGCTGCAGATGGCGCTTGGGCCCTGGTTTGGGCCAGATGAGCAGCTAAAGACCCATGAAGAGCAAGTGCAGACTTAAGTTAGGTTAAGGTCTCACTAGGGCTATGGGCTTTTACCACATAAGATTCATGCTTTCTTTTATTTAATGTTTGAATATTAGAATTGCATGATTAAGTTTATCTTCTGCTATCACCATAGGAATTGCATGATAGTGAAGAAGATAAAAGACCGTTAAAATCCAACGCTGAAATATCAAGCTCGTAAGCCTTCTGACGCGAAACCTCACTGTTCTGATTATCGTTGGAGCCGTGTTGTACCCACTCAGTGGGCACGTCCATCTATCTTCAGACGGTGCGGGATTACACCTGTGTGTTACAGAGTAGGGATTTATCCCTTCTCGTTGCTCAGCATAGCACATGGTGGTCCAGGGAGTAGGTCGGGTCAGCTTGACCGTGTAGGCTACATATGTGGCGCATATGGTAGCACATGGAGGCAGCCATCTGTGGGGTCAGAGACTGTGTTGTACCAACTCAGTTGGCACAGTCTGCTGGACTGCCCAGATGAAGGGGAATCGCACGGGTTGGCGATCGGCAGGGACTGCCTACCAGAGATTAGTGCTTGTACTCTCTGTGCATCTTATCTCGCCTGAGCGGGACGCGGAGACCAAGTATGAAATCTGGATCCCATCTCACTAAAAGAGTTCTACTCTTTCGGGCTGTTTTGTTGGATTTTTCAAGCCAGATAAAATAGTGAGAAAAAGAATCTTTCTTAAGTCCTGATTGATTCTTATACATTGATACTGACCTTGCTGTTCTTGCATTGTTGTAGATACCTGCAGCAACGAACACCATGAACTTCAATGTGCGATCCCTACTGGAAAGGGAGAAGTTTGCTGGGCCGAACTTCTCTGACTGGTTTGGACACCTTAAGATCGTTCTTAAGGCAGAGAGGAAACTGTATGTCCTCGAGACGGCGATACCGCCGCAACCCGCTCCGAACGCCGCAAGGGCGGTTCGGGAAGCCTATGAAAAGCACGTCAATGATAGCATTGATGTCGCTTGCCTGATGCTAGCGTCTATGACGCCACCGCTGCAGCGTCAGCATGAGGATATGTCGGCTATAGAGATTATAGCGAACCTCAAGATGCTGTATGCTGCACAGGCGAGGACTGAACGCTATAACTTGACGAAGCTCTTCTTTCAGAGCAAACTGGCTGAAGGGAGCCCAGTGGGAGCTCACGTGCTCAAGATGATTGGGCACAAGGAGGCTCTAGAGAAACTGGGGCATACCATTAACCAGGAGCTTGCTGTGGATATTATTCTGCAGTCTCTCCCGCCTTCATTCGACGCATTCATTATTAATTTTAATATGAACAAAATCGATTGTACTCCGGCAGAGCTGCTGAATATGCTCTTGACCACTGAGGAGACTCTGAAGGGTAAGCCTTCGACCTCTGTCTTAATGGTTCCTTCTAGGAACAAGAAGAAGGGGAAGAAGGGCAAGGCCCCCGTCAAGAGTTACAGCAAGGCTTTGAAGCAGAAGGTCAAGCGGTCCAAGGAATACAGGTGTTTCCACTGTGGCCAGCTGGGTCACTGGAAAAAGGACTGTAAAGCGCTCCAAGGAGATAAGAGGGGAAGCTTCGCTTCTGGCTCAGGTATATTCGTGACTGAGGTCATGTTTTCTTCTTAGATATCATGGGTGTTGGACACTGCATGTGGAGTTTGTTGGGAAACCCCGAGGACATTTTACAAATTTTCAGAGCCATGGGCATACATTTTACGCAGCGGAAGAATGTCCCCGAAACAGGCTAGTCCCAAAAACCCAGTGAAGATCTCTTGCGAGGGGGTCGACACGATGTGATAGTAAGTACCTTTAAGCAATTGGAAGCCGATGTCGATGAAGGCGCCCAAGTGTTCGCCCTCTGCAGTCTCGCACACACGGATTCCTCAAGTTTTCTTCTTCCTCGCCCGGTGCTAGCCTCGGGAAGAAGATCCATGCCTTAGGAGAATCCTCCAAGCAACTTGCGCCACCACCAAGATGTGATGCGCCAAGGAGATGGAAGGAGAAGACAACGCCGCAAGCCTTCTTGTTCCTTTGCGCCAAGGAAAGGGAGAGAAGAAGCATGCTTGCGCCCTTGATGGAAGAAGAAGAGCTCTAAGCTCTCCAAGCCGTCGCCCTCTAATGCTTCACGCCTCCAAGGAATTAGCATCATCACTAGAGGGGGCGGCAAGGGCTTATTTATAGGAGCAAGAGGCGGTTAGGGGAGAATGGCAAGTGTTGACAATTAGGGCATGATTCTAGGAGATTATCCAATCAAATATATTGATTAAATCTCCACTCCCATATGCGCCTAAGACTTGCCAAAGCAAGCATCAGCCATATGCGCCCATATCATGCCATATGAGGCATTAATCCCATCCATGCGCCTAGACCTAGTCAAGGCAATATGATGGATTACCTAATGTGGCTTGGGCGCAAGTCCTAATCCAATTAGGACTCTAATTATGTTAATAATCAGCCCACAATTGTCAAACACAATTCAATTAATTATCTTGTGTGATTTAATCAAATCCAATTTGATTTAATCACCTAGGAGATACCAAACAAGGCATAGGCGCAAATCCTAGTCCAACTAGGATTCCATATGCGCTTATCCTACTAATTCATCCCCATTATACCCTTCAAGCCTCTTAGCCCTTCAATACAACTTATTAGCAAGCCCAACTAAGCAATGGGCCAAGCCCAAAGTCCATTATGCATGTTAACCAAGCTATTGGATCCAATCCAATTTAACCCATGGCTAAATGAGGCTAACCATGGTTAATTTGATCAATATGCCAAAAACGGAAGTTGGCCCCAATAAGTTTCTTCCATCTCATCAGGCCCATTGGCGCTGATGAAATCTCCCAAATAGATAAGAGTTATCCAATAACTCGATCTAAAGGCTACCCGATCAATATGAAAACTCGAGTATCAAGGTGTGCGACCCTGTAGATTCCTCTAAAGCTGGCAGTGCTGACCAAAGGTCATCACAAGCAGTGAGTGGCACCTAGCAGTGCATCGCTGCTACCCAGGTTATTGGAATGGATATCGACATCGACATCCCCATCATCGCAACTAGGTACAGATGGATTACAGTCTCTTTGCCGTACTGATATCCGATTGGACAAGTGTGTCACCACTTGTTTTCATCCAATCACATGGCTATGACTAGAACAGGTTCTTACCTGGGTATGGCCATACACTCTCAGTCATAGAACCATAAGGGAGCTCCATGGATATCACACTTCCCTAAGGAAGGGGCAAATCCTATGTCTGTCCATTGACCTTCTCATATGGGTCGTGACATGCTCAATGACAACCGTTATGACCTCCCAACTACGGCAAGGTGTTAGGTTGCATCAAAGCAAGTCCCTAACCATATAGAATGGTCAATGACCTCAAGTCAAGGGATCAATGCATCTCCTGTCACTTGTGAGGATAACTCATGACACCAAGTCATAGCCTCACAGCGGGTCTATCCAGTATATCCTCCAATGATATACCCATGTGTCTGTGTTAGCACCACGTGCCTAACCAGCCCACATACCAGTCTCACAAGTACCATAGCTGTCCCATATCCACTAAGGTACATCAACTGGGGATTATAATTCGAGCACAGATCCAATCTGTCTCCAGGGACATTATCATGTAAGTACACAATCGCAGGTGTAGACAAACAATGATAACGACAATGCCAGAAAGATATATATATTAATATCAGAGTCAAGTAGTACAAAGATGGACCAAAACTAGGTCCTAGGGCATATACACCAACAGAGTTCACATTTGTTCAAATGTACAGGAACTCAAGAGAAGAAGACAGGTGGGACAGCATGAGGTGGACCTACGCGTTGGAAACGGGGCACGGGTTGCTGCTGTTGCTGTAGGAGACTACTTCATTTCTTTACCATCTGGACTTGTATTGGAACTAAACAATTGTTACTTTGTTCCCAGTATTACTAAAAATATTATCTCCATTCCTGCTCTTGTCAGGAAGGGATTTTCCTTTGAATGCAATATTTCAAAGTGTGTTTTGTCTTTTGATAATATTGTTTATGCAACTGGTTCAATTAACAATGGGTTATTCATGTTGGACATGGAGCGTTCTATACAAAATATTGATATTAAGAAAGCCAAGTATGCTGATGACAGCACCTTGCTATGGCATAGTCGTTTAGGCCATATAAACGAGAAACGCATTAAGCGGTTGCATGATTATGGACTGCTGGGATCATTCTCCTCCAAGGAGATTGATACATACAAGGCTTGTTTAATGGGTAAAATGACGAAGTCACCTTTTCCTCACAAAGGTCAAAGGGCTTCAGGTTTACTTGACCTTATACACAGTGATGTGTGTGGGCCATTTAGTAAACATGCCAGAGGTGGCTATCAGTACTTCATTACCTTTACTGATGATTTCAGTAGGTATGGCTATGTCTATCTGATGAGACATAAGAGTGAATCTTTTGACAAGTTCAAAGAGTTCAAGAATGAAGTACAGAATCAGCTAGGCCGAAATATCAAGGCACTTCGCTCAGATCGAGGTGGAGAATACTTGAGTCATACGTTTACTGACTATCTGAAGGAGAGTGGGATTATCTCACAGCTCACTCCGCCAGGAACACCGCAATGGAATGGTGTGTCCGAGAGGAGAAATAGAACGTTACTTGATATGGTTCGTTCTATGATGAGTCAGGCTTCTTTACCCAACTCCTTTTGGGGTTTTGCACTGGAAACAGCTGCAAAAGTACTAAACCGAGTGCCATCCAAGGCCGTTTCAAAGACGCCATTTGAGTTATGGTATGGGAAACAGCCAAGCTTAACATTTATCAGGATCTGGGGCTGCGAGGCTTATGTCAAAAAGCTCGCCTCTGGGAAACTAGAGAGCAGATCAGACAAATGTATCTTTGTCGGTTACCCTAAGGAAACTAAGGGTTATTATTTCTTCGATCCCAAGGAGAACAAGGTTTTTGTTGCTCGGACGGCCATATTTCTTGAGAAGGAGTTTCTTCTGCAAGAGGCCAGTGGGAGAGAAATAAAGCTGGATGAGAATCCAGAGGAAGGACAAAGTGCTCAAGCACAGTTGGATGAGCCTGAGCCAGTAGATCAGGTTATTGAACAACCTGAGGCTCAGATATCACGGGAACTGCGAAGATCGGGAAGGATTCGTCGACAGCCTGAGCGCTATGACGGAGTCTACATCATTGATAATGATGAACCCCTCACTTATGCAGATGCGGTCAGTGGACCGGAGTCAGCGAGATGGCTTGAAGCTATGCGCGCCGAGATGGACTCCATGTCAGATAACCAAGTTTGGGATTTGGTTGATCCGCCTCCGGGAGTTATCCCTATAGGCTGTAAATGGATCTTCAAGAAGAAGATTGACATGGATGGTAACGTGGTTACCTATAAAGGCAGGCTAGTTGCGAAAGGTTTCAAACAAATCTACGGGATAGATTATGATGAAACTTTCTCACCTGTAGCTATGTTTAAGTCTATTCGGATTCTTTTCGCGATAGCTGCATATTATGATTATGAGATCTGGCAGATGGATGTGAAAACAGCTTTCCTAAATGGAAATCTAGATGAGGATGTGTACATGACACAACCTGAGGGTTTCACTAATCCAGCAGATCGTCATAAGATATGCAAGTTAAAGAAGTCTATTTATGGACTTAAGCAAGCATCAAGAAGCTGGAATATTCGTTTTGATGAATCAGTCACTGATTTTGGTTTCATCAAGAACGAGGATGACCCGTGTGTATATAAGAGGTTTAGTGGGAGCGTGATAACTTTCTTAGTCCTCTACGTCGATGACATCTTGATCATTGGAAATGACATTCCTGAAATGCATGCTGTTAAGGCATGGTTAAGGAAATGTTTCCAGATGAAAGATCTAGGAGAAGCAGCCTATGTATTAGGTGTGAAGATCTACAGGGATAGATCTAAGAGGCTTCTCGGGCTGTGCCAGAGTACTTACATCGAAAAGGTCCTGGAGAGATTTCATTTAGAGAATTCTAAACGAGGATATCTTCCAGTCAGACATGGTCTGAGTCTTTCGAAGAGTCAGTGTCCACAAACACAGACTGAGAAAGATGAAATGGACAATACGCCTTATGCTTCGGCTATTGGATCCATTATGTATGCGATGTTGTGTACTCGCCCAGACGTCGCTTACGGGTTAAGCGTGACCAGTCGTTTCCAAAGTAATCCAGGTGTGGCGCACTAGATTGCAGTCAAGAACATTTTAAAATATCTGCGGAGGACCAAAGATATGTTCTTGATATATGGTGGTCAGGAAGAACTCAGTATTGAAGGATATACTGACGCTTCGTTCCAGTCGGACCAGGATGATTTCCGATCGCAATCAGGCTATGTTTTTAGCTTGAATGGAGGAGCAGTGGTGTGGAAAAGTTTCAAACAGTCAACTGTTGCTGATTCCACAACAGAAGCCGAGTATGTTGCAGCCTCGGAAGCATCCAAGGAGGCAGTATGGATTCGTAAGTTCGTGAGAGAACTTGGTGTCGTTCCTTCGAGTGCAGATCCTTTGGTTATCTTTTGTGATAACACTGGAGCAATCGCACAAGCAAAGGAACCACGGTCGCACCAGAAGTCCAAGCACATACAGAGACGGTTTCATTTGATCAGGGAGATCATAGATCGTGGCGAGATCAAAATCTGCAAGGTTCATACAGATGACAATCTAGCAGACCCGCTTACTAAGCCTCTGGCGCAGCAGAAGCATGAGAAGCACTGTAATAATATGGGTTTGAGATTTCTCAACCATTAGATTAAGTGCAAGTGGGAGATTGTTGGGGTATGCCCTTAAGGCTAATGTTTGAGGCCTGTGGGAATGTATCTGTATCATGTAATAAACTGTTATGTTTATAAAGGCATGGTTATTATTCAGTTGTTTGCATTGTCTGCTGCAATATATGTTCTTCTGAATAATGTCTCAAAGCTGTTCAGCTAGGCTGACGTGCTATAAGTCCTTAGTCGAGATATCTTGGTGAACATGAGACAGCCTTGATATGATTGAGACTAATATGTGTTCTAATCTTATAGGATGCTTCGAGCATGGAATAAGATGTAGACTCATGGGTACATTGGATGTACTGGACAGACCCTACTAGGATGTTCAATTGTTTGTCACAATGTGAATATTCCTTGAGTGAGACAAGTGGCACATTTCCTTTGACTTGAGATCACTTGTGTTTTCTAAATGATGATTGTCATTGTTTTGAGATAGTTCAATATCATTTGAAACACAATGATTATAGACTATCTTGGATGGTGAACTTGAATCAGGTTAGGGCACTAGTGATAGACATAGGATTGCCGTCTCCTTGTTTAAGGAGTGTGATGTTCTAAAGGGGCCCCCCTCGGATGAGATGATTGAGAAAGTGTATGGCCATACCTAGATGACTATGCTCATCTGATCTAATCATGCTTATCATATTGGAGTTACAGGCTTGACAGGCTTGTCCAATAAGAACATCCAGTGGCAAAGGAAATATGCATGCCTAGTGATGTTGATTCACACTTGTGCTGTTTTTGGGTGTAGTCTTGGAAGACTCTTTCCTTTATATCGGGAGACAGTGATGTGTTGCTAGATACCCCTCACTGATCGTGATAACGTGAGTTATCGTTACCGACATTTAAAGGAAACCCTCAGGGTCGCACAATTTGATGATATGGCTTACTTAAGTCAGATCGTGTGGACTGAATTGTTTGGGTTTAGTTTAAAGGGATTTAATCTCTGATTGAAAGTGAGATCTGGTCTGATCATGTTTGATTGATTAGGGCTTGAGATCGGTAAGCTTCGATCGAGAGAATGAGTGCTAGATCAGTCAGATCAGAAGCATTGAGAGATTGACGGTCAGATCGAGAGCCTTTGGGTTTATTTTGATCTGGACTTATTTCTTGGTTTATTTGGTTAGTGGACCAAATCGGTTTGAACCAGCTCATGGATGAGCGCATGGTTCAATGGTGATGTGGCATTTGCGATTGGGGTAAACCCAAGATCGCATATGGAGAAGTGGGATGCTATTTTTAGCACTTCTCAAACGTGGCCATGAACACACGTCGCCCCTCTCTTGCCTCTTCATGCAATTGACGCCTCCTTGGGTTGTCATCGAGCGGCATTCTCGTGTGAGGAAGTCTAAGGCAACAAGAGAAAGACGCCAAGAAAGAAAAAGCTCTCTTTTCCCTTTTGCATTCGATCAGAGACACCTTGGACGACTCTTGCTAGCACAAGGGACGACAAGAAGGAGCCAAGACTCATCTTGTGTGTGACGATTTGGAGGAGATCTTCATTGCTCTCTTTCTTCCAAGGCGCCATCTAGAAATGGCAATGGTATGGATCGAATCACTTCTTTTACAATCGGTTTTTGTTAAGTTGATCATATGATACATGCTCTTCGATCTATGAAACCCTTTATCCGCTGCCCCCTACTTTGATTGCACCACCACTTTAGGGTTTTGCTCCCCCTCGAAGGGGACTCTTCATTTACGGTGGTGCCGTAAAATCTGGGAAGTTCTCTGTTTGGAAAATCACCAAAATACGGCCATACTCTCGATAATACGGTAGCCGCAAAAAATACGGTACCATATTATAAATACGACCCTACCGTATTTTGGTCCTCAGCCTCGATTTGCCTGAAATTTCTTGTATAACCTCTTCTTGATGTTGAGAATTCTTCTATGTATTTGATTTTGCTCAAAAACACCCTAAAATGATGCCTTTTTCCCTGAAAATCATGAAAAACTAAAATAGGAGTAGTCTTTGCAATATTTGATGGATTCAGCATAAAAACAAGTACAAGATTCTCAATTTAGCATGAAAAGGTATCTAAAATGATACAAAATATACTCTATATTTGGGTGTCATCAGTAGATGACTAGAAACTTGCCCATGTATGGCCTAAGGACCTGACTTATCAAGCGCATAAATGTAGACGGGGCATTGGACAACCCGAACGGCATGACAAGCCATTCGTAAAGACCATCCATGGTCTTGAATGCCGTCTTCCACTCATTGCCCTTGCGAATGCGGACTTGGTGATATCCGCTCCAGAGGTCAAGCTTGGAAAACATGACGTGCCGGATATCAAATCCAGCATGTCGTCAAGCCTAGGAATGGAAAACTGATACTTGACAGTGATCTAATTGATAGCGCGGCTATTGACACCCATGCACCACGACCCGTCCTTTTTGGGTGTGAGGAGCGTGGGAACGGTGCAAGGACTGTGACTCTCATGGATGTACCCCTTAGTGAGGACATCATCCACCTGACGCTGTAACTCAGCGTGTTCCGCAGGGTTAAGGCGATGATGGGGCAAGTTAGGGAGGGGTGCTCCTGGGAGGAGGTCAATCGCGTGCTGAATTTCCCTTTCTGGGGGAAGGCCATGAGGCAAATCCTCGGGGCTGATATCACTAAACTCGGCAAGGAGGGCGGATCAACAAGACTTGCCGGATCAAGGCAAGGGACAGGGTCCTGCACTTCGTGCACCATGAGCCTCACAAACCAATGCAGGGGTGCGCATGAGGGAGACCATGGGGGAAGGCAGAGGGGCAGGTGCCGAGGGTGTAATCAGACCCTTAGGGGTGGACGCACGAAGCTCCTTAGGTAGAGTTGAGATCAGGCAGATCTTTTGCTCATCTTGGTCGAAGACATATGTGTTTGAATGGCCATAGTGGACTACGTCTCTATCGTACAACCATGGACGGCCAAGGAGGACGTGGGCGACATCCATGGTCGCAACGTCACACAATACCTTCTCACGATAGTTCCCAAACGCGATGGGAACCTGACATTGGTGGGTGACCGAAAGGCTCGTGGTATCGACCCAGGCGATAGAGTAAGGTCTCGGGTGGGGTTCCAGGGGAAGGCCGAAACGCATGACCGCGGTTCGAGAGACCACGTTCAGGCTACTACCACCGTCAATGACAATCTTACACGAGTGCCCATTGCACTTAATGTAAGTCATGAAAATGCCCGAGCGCCTCCAATCCTCGATAGGCGCAGGCTGCACAAGGTTGCAATGGACGACAAGTGTGGATGGACCCGACACCTTGCCACTACTGTAACACTCCGCCTCAACATCGTGCTCAGCAGGGGTTATGGTGGCAACGCGAGCCGGACCCGTGTCGGCTCGAGCGGGTTTCTTGGGACATTCACGCAACATGTGACTCGGCTGCAAATAGTTGTAGCAGGTAATACGGCTAGAGGCTCTAACCGCTGGGGCCTTGCCTTTCTCCTCCCAACTGGGCCGAGAAGGTGGGGCCTCAGGGGGCGGGCGTCTAGGGGACTGATGGGTTGGGGGCGTGGGTCATGGGTCCGGACGAGGCTCCGGACGCTCAAGTCGTGGGTGGGGCAGCGGGGGACCGCCCGCATGGGGACGCCTATGGGGGCCAAGATCACTGCATCGGGCAGTGACGCAAAGGTCTTGCTCGATGTCTCGAGCACGTTGAAAAGTTTGGTCAAAGGTCTCTGATCCATATGTGGGCAAGGCTTGGCGGATATCCGCACGGAACCCATTCTTAAATTTCGACAATACTAACTCGGGGTCCTCCTGCAGGTTATAATGGAGTTGAAACGTCTCGAAGGTGAGACGGTACTCCTCGACGGTACCCGACCCTTAGTGTAGGCTACTATATTGATCAAGAAGGCGCTGCCTATACGAAGGGGGTACGTATCGCTTGTGGAGGCGATACCACATCTGCGCCCACTCGGTGACCGGGGGAAGAGCCTGCTGCGCGTTTTGGCGCTCCATGTTTTTTCAATGTAAACGTGCAGGCCCCTCAAGTAATGTGCGCACATACCGAACCCATGAGTGCGGAGGCCAATTGCTAAGGTCAAAATACGCATCAACGGACGCAACCCAATCTAAGAACTGCGTGGGATGAAGACCACCTGTGCAGAGGCCAAATGACGAAAATCGTTGTCTTCTCGAGGGCGCTCAACGCGGGTTTGGGCTGGGGTGCGAGGTGCGGCCCAAGCGTGGCCAAAATGACCACCGGGCTGGGGCCCTTGTGTGGCACGAACATCGTCCTAATCGAGGGGATCATCACCGTAACTTAGGTTCCTATGGACCTCATGAGGTCGCGGGTGACCCCATTCATCCTCGTGGGCACGCCGCCGTGTGGGCGCGGTCATCGGGGGCAATTCTCTAGTCGGGGCTGGGTTTCCGAACACTGGGGGATTAACCGAGTTCAAGCGACCATGCTCCACGGACCCGGGTTGACCAATAAGGTGTTGGATCCCAGCCAAAATCTGCTGGACCATGGCATGTGTGCTTGCTTGTTGAGCGTCCACTCGCGCGGACAGCGCATCAAGCTTCGCATCGATCCACGCCTCAAGCGCAACCATAGACTCTAATAGGGTGTTAGCCCCTTCCGAAGGCTGAACTGACTCTTGGGTTTCGGGGATGGTTTCCGGGTATTGGGATGACATAATTTGTGACCTCATAGTCAGCACGCACAAACAAGGGGGACACGACTAAGGTAAAGTGCTGAAAACACCGAAAGGATGCAGAAATATGCAATGCGATGTTGAGGGATCGTGCAAACGATAAGAATCGAACGTGCAACGTCCTCTGATACCAGAATTGATGTAGCAACTAATAGGTGAGGGGGTCCTTAAGCCGTACTCTAGGGTTTTACACAATGCTCGATAAAACGAGAGAGGGTCGTGAGACGAGGGAAGAGAAAATGCGTCGAAAAAGTGCAAGTAATCCGGTAGAAAGCACGACGAAACAGCGATGAGTTCGATTAGGGAAACACGAATGCGAATGAAGCGAATGACACCCAACTAAATAATACAGCGCACTAACGTCGTAGCAAATTTAGCGAATTCTTGCAACTCTCTTAGCGTGTTTTAAGCTTAGCTTGCGTTGGGGGACTACGGCTTTGCGGGGTTCAGCTCGCGTGTCTACGCAGCTGAAACAAACCAAGGACAAGAGCTACCATGCCTCCGATGAACGGACAGCCATGGGTGAAGAAGAAAGGAGAAAGCCAACTCGGTATCAAAGCAAGCAAATAGAAAAAACAAGCGAACCTGACCCACCGGAGGGTGCGATTTACTTCTTATAAAGCTGGAAACCAAGCTGAGTCGAGACACTGGTCGCCGACTCTTACAACTCTAAAGGCGAAGCAACTTCTGTTGGAGTATGCCCTTAAGGCTAATGTTTGAGGCCTTTGGGATTGTAATAGTATCATGTAATAAACTCTTATGTTTATAAAAGGCATGGTTATTATTCAGCTTGTTACCTTGTCTGCTGTAATAAGTGTACTTCTGAATAATGTCTCAAAGCTGTTCAGCTAGGCTGACAGGCTATAAGTCCTTAGTCGAGATATCTTGGAGAACATGAGACAGCCTTGATATGATAGAGACTAATATGAGTGCTAATCTTATAGGATGCTTCGAGCATGGAATAAGATGTAGACTCATGGGTACATTGGATGTACTGGACAGACCCTACTGGGATATTCCATTGCTTGTCACAATGTGAATGATCCTTGTAAGCAACAAGTGGCACATGTCCTCTGACTTGAGATCACTTGTGTTTCTAAATGAGGATTGTCATTGTCTTGAGCTAGTTCAATATCATTTGAGATATAATGATTATAGACTATCTTGGATGGTGAGCTTGAATCAGGTTAGGGCACTTGTGATAGATAAAGGATTGCCGTCTCCTTGTTTAAGGAGTGTGATGTTCTATAGGGCCACACTATATGAGATGATTGAGGAAGTGTATGGCCATACCCAGATGACTATGTTCATCTGATCTAATCATGCTCATCGTATTGGAGTTACAAGCTTGACATGCTTGTCCAATAAGAACATCCAGTGGCAAAGGACAAATGTATGCCTTGTGAATTGAGTCACACTTGTGCTGTGTTTTGGGTGCAGTCTTGGAAGACTCTTTCCTTTATATCGGGAGACAGTGATGTGTTGCTAGATACCCCTCACTGATCGTGATAACGTAAGTTATCGTTACCGACATTTAAAGGAAACCCTCAGGGTCGCACAATTTGGTGATATGGCTTCCTTAAGTCAGATCGTGTGGACTGAATTGTTTTGGTTCAGTTTAAAGAGATTTAATCTCTGATTGTAAGTGAGATCTGGTCTGATCATGTTTGATTGATTAGAGCTTTAGATCGGTAAGCTTCGATCGAGAGAGATGATGCTAGATCGGTGCGATCAGAAGCGTCAGATGATGAAGGGTCAGATCTAGGACCTTGTGGTCTAATTTGGTCTAGACTTAATTCTGGGCTGATTTGGTTTCGAAATTGAACCAATGAAATTGAACCGGCTCATGGGTTGAGCGCTTGGTTCAAGAGGGAGAAGAGGTTGCGTTTGGTTCATGGAAACATGAACCATGAACGCCAACTCTTAATCGTTGCCATTTATGGAAAGTTCCATAAGCTAAACGCATATGCGTTCATGGCTTGATTACTCTCTAATGCTTTCGGTTTTGCTCTTTGGGCGTGGAGAAAACGGCTTGCTCTTGGAGAAGGCGTTGTTCTTGCGAAAAGAAGGAAGAGCTCTCGAAAAAGAAGGCAGCCCTTTTCATCTAATCTCCTACACACGGTTGAAAGAGCTTGCCAATCTTGCTAGCACAAGACTTGCGCAAGGAGGAAGCTTTCATCCCTTGTGTGTGATTTCTTTGGAGAAGATCCCTTCGGTCTTTCTTCTTCCAAGCCGCACCATCTACATGGCTATGGTATGATCTTGTTCTTATCAATCTTTGATAGTTGAACAATTGGCATGCAAACGATTTTAAAACCCTTGCTTCCGCTTGCATCATTTTTCATTAGCGCCATGCTTAGGGTTTTTGCCCCCTTTATCTTTGGGGTTCCTACAATTGGTATCAGAGCTTGGCTCTTTGCATGCTATTTTGTTTGCTAATGTGATCCATACTTGTTGCGCCTACTTTGTTTACATGTTGGATGCGCTTACCTTGGTTTGGTTTCATGAAAGTTGCGCTTGTATCATGGCTTCATGAAGGTTGCGCATGTATCATTTGATGACATGTAGTTTGCGCTCCCCCTTGAAGGGGACTCCCTGAAGTTTGCGCTCCCCCTTGAAGGGGACCCCCTTAGATCTAAGGGTTATCAAGCATGTTGTTTGTTTGTTTGCGCATGTACTAGATGTTTTTAAAAACAAACTTACATCTTGCGCGCATGATTAGATCTAAGGTGTCCCTACAATAAACCCTTAGATGGGTTGATGGGGTTGAAGTCACCACTAGGTTAGATCCAAGTCTGATCAGACCATCTGACAGCTCAGATGGGTTGACCCAATAGCACCTATGCGCAAGCACAAGGTGGCTATAGGTTGACTGCATCTAGGGCGTGTAGCGAGGTCTGGTTGAGACAACTACTGAACACACTTGAGTTAGGCTCGGGGTCACACCCGCTTGCCAAAACTCATGGGGTGGTTCAGCCCTTGGGGCATGCATGGTTGACCATTAGGTCAACTCGGGTCAGTTAGGACTCGGTGCATGCAAGGGCAAAGGATCTAGCTAGATGGATGAGTGGATCCCCATCAATGGACCATTGTAAGGTTATAGGGATCATAAGGAAATTAAAATTGATGCCATGGGGTTTTTCAAAACTTTTAATTTCAAGATGATTGGATCACATGTTGATTGAACCATTTGCTTGTTTATTTAGTCTTATGTGGGTTGCCCTATTGTGTGCTGTGCTGGGGCCTGCGTGCCTGGATTTAAAATTGTAAATTAATTTGTGATCTGCGAATCACATTGTACTTAATTTATAATATGTAGTTGACCTGCGAGTCAACCTTGTCTAGATAGATCAAATGTATTTGATTAGACAAGAGCAAAGGCACACATCCCAAAGGGGCATTCAGCTGGTAACGCACCTGAGGTGCTCTTGGCGCTAGGGCCCTAGGTTGGACCAGATGAGATGCCAAGGAGCTCAAGTGAAGACTTAAGTAAATTAAGGTCTTACTAGGGTTCATGGGCTTTTACCACATAAGATCATGCTTTCTTCTTATTGCTTATAATTAGAATTGCATGTTTAAGTTTATCTTCTGCTATCACCATAGGACTTGCATGATAGTTAAGAAGATAAAAGACCGATAAAATCCAACGCTAATATATCAAGCTCGTAAGCCTTCTGACGCGAAACCTCACCTTTCTGATTATCGTTGGAGCCGTGTTGAACCCACTCAGTGGGCACGTCCATCTATCTTCAGACGGTGCTCGGATTTCACCTGCGTGTTACAGAGTTGGGATTTATCCCCTCTCGTTGCTCAGCATAGCACGTGGTGGTCCAGGGAGTAGGTCAGGTCAGCTTGACCATGTTGGCTACATATGTGGCGCATATGGTAGCACATGGAGGCAGCCATCTCTGGGATCAGAGACTGTGTTGTACCAACTCAGTTGGCACAGTCTGCTGGATTGCCAAGATGAAGGGGAATCGCACGGGTTGGCGATTGGCTGGGACAGCCTACCAGAAATTAGTGCTTGTTATCTCTGTGCATCTTATCTCGCCTGAGCGGGACGCGGAGACCAAGTATGAAATCTGGATCCCATCTCACTAAAAGAGTATTACTCTTTCGGACTGTTTACTGGATTTTTCAGTCAGACAAAATAGTGAGAAAAGAATCTTTCTTAAGTCCTGGATTGATTCTAAACATTGATACTGACCTTGCTGTTCTTGCTTGTTGTAGATTCCTGCAGCAACGAACACCATGAGCTTCAATGTGCGATCCCTACTGGAAAGGGAGAAGTTTGCTGGGCCGAACTTCTCTGACTGGTTCGGACACCTTAAGATTGTTCTTAAGGCAGAGAGGAAACTGTATGTCCTCGAGACGGCGATACCGCCGCAGCCCGCTCCGAACGCCGCAAGGGCGGTTCGGGAAGCCTACGAAAAGCACGTCAATGATAGCATTGATGTCGCTTGCCTGATGCTAGCGTCTATGACGCCACCGCTGCAGCGTCAGCATGAGGATATGTCAGCTATAGGGATTATAGCGAACCTCAAAATGCTGTATGCTGCACAGGCGAGGACTGAGCGCTATAATCTGACGAAGCTCTTCTTTCAGAGCAAACTGGCTGAGGGGAGCCCAGTGGGAGCTCACGTGCTCAAGATGATTGGGCACAAGGAGGCTCTAGATAAACTGGGGCATACCATCAACCAGGAGCTTGCTGTAGACATAATTCTACAGTCTCTTCCGCCTTCTTTCGATGCGTTCATCATTAACTATAATATGAACAAAATCGATTGTACGCCGGCAGAGCTGTTGAATATGCTCTTGACAACTGAGGAAACTCTGAAGGGTAAGCCTTCAACCTCTGTCTTAATGGTTCCTTCTAGGAACAAGAAGAAGGGGAAGAAGGGCAAGGCCCCTGTCAAGAATTACAGCAAGGCCCTGAAACAGAAGGTGAAGCGGTCGAAGGACAACAGGTGTTTCCACTGTGGCCAGCTGGGTCACTGGAAAAAGGACTGTAAAGCGCTCCAAGGAGATAAGAGGGGAAGCATCGCTTCTGGCTCAGGTATATATGTGACTGAGGTCATGTTATCTTCTTCTACTATATCATGGGTGTTGGACACCGCATGTGGAGTTCACATTTGTTCAAATGTGCAGGAACTC
Source organism: Costus lasius (assembly GCA_027563935.2). Taxonomy (NCBI): domain Eukaryota; kingdom Viridiplantae; phylum Streptophyta; class Magnoliopsida; order Zingiberales; family Costaceae; genus Costus; species Costus lasius. Next base: position 67,572,206 of record CM050448.1, on the reverse strand, counting down.
AAGAGAAGAAGGCAGGTGGGACAGCATGAGGTAGACCTACGAGTTGGAAACGGGGCACGGGTTGCTGCTGTTGCTGTAGGAGACTATTTCATTACTTTACCATCTGGCATTGTATTAGAATTAAACAATTGTTACTTTGTACCCAGTATTACCAAGAATATTATCTCTATTCCTGCTCTTGTCAGGAAAGGATTTGCCTTTGAATGCAAGATTTCAAAGTGTGTTTTGACTTATGATAATATTGTGTATGCGACTGGTTCAATTAACAATGGGTTATACATGTTGGACATGGAAAATTCTATACAAAACATTGATAATAAGAAAGCCAAGTATGCTGATGACAGCACCTTGTTATGGCATAGTCGTTTAGGCCATATAAACGAGAAGCGCATTAAGCGGTTGCATAATCATGGACTGCTGGGATCTTTCTCCTATGAGGAGATTGATACATGCAAAGCTTGTTTGATGGGTAAAATGACGAAGTCACCTTTTCTTCACAAAGGTCAAAGGGCTTCAGGTTTACTGGACCTTATACACAGTGATGTGTGTGGGCCTTTTAGTAAACAAGCCAGAGGTGGCTATCAGTACTTCATTACCTTTACTGATGATTTCAGTAGGTATGGGTATGTCTATTTGATGAGACATAAAAATGAATCTTTTGACAAGTTCAAAGAGTTCAAAAATGAAGTACAAAATCAGTTAGGCCGAAATATCAAGACACTTCGTTCTGATCGAGGTGGTGAATACCTGAGTCATGCGTTTACTGACTATCTGAAAGAGTGTGGGATTATCTCACAGCTCACTCCGCCAGGAACACCGCAGTGGAATGGTGTGTCCGAGAGGAGAAATAGAACGTTACTTGATATGGTTCGTTCTATGATGAGTCAGGCTACTCTTCCATATTCCTTTTGGGGTTTTGCACTGGAAACAGCTGCAAAAGGTACTAAACCGAGTGCCATCCAAGGCAGTTTCAAAGACGCCATATGAGTTATGGTATGGGAAACAGCCTAGCTTGACATTTATCAAGATCTGGGGTTGCGAGGCTTATGTCAAAAAGCTCGCCTCTGGGAAACTAGAGAGCAGATCTGACAAATGCATCTTTGTCGGTTACCCTAAGGAAACTAAGGGTTATTATTTCTTCGATCCCAAGGAGAACAAGGTTTTTGTTGCTCGGACGGCCATATTTCTTGAGAAGGAATTTCTTCTGCAAGAGGCCAGTGGGAGAGAAATAAAGCTGGATGAGAATCCAGAAGAAGGACAAAGTAGTCAAGCACAGTTGGATGAGCCTGAGCCGGTAGATCAGGTTATTGAACAACCTGAGGCTCAAATATCACGGGAACCGCGAAGATCGGGTAGGATCCGTCGACAGCCTGAGCGCTATGACGGAGTCTACATCATTGATAATGATGAACCCCTAACTTATGCGGATGCGGTCAGTGGACCGGAGTCAGCTAGATGGCTTGAAGCTATGCGAGCCGAGATGGACTCCATGTCAGATAACCAAGTCTGGGATTTGGTTGATCCGCCTCCGGGAGTAATCCCTATAGGCTGTAAATGGATCTTCAAGAAGAAGATTGACATGGATGGTAACGTGGTTACCTATAAAGGCAGGCTAGTTGCGAAAGGTTTTCAAACAAATCTACGGGTTAGATTATGATGAAACTTTCTCACCAGTAGCCATGTTTAAGTCTATTCGGATTCTTTTCGCGATAGCTGCATATTACGATTATGAGATCTGGCAGATGGATGTGAAGACAGCTTTCCTCAATGGAAATCTGGATGAGGATGTGTATATGACACAACCGGAAGGTTTCACTAGTCCATCAGATCGTCATAAAATATGCAAGTTAAAGAAGTCCATTTATGGACTGAAACAAGCATCAAGAAGCTGGAACATTCGTTTTGATGAATCAATCTCTGAGTTTGGTTTCATCAAGAACGAAGATGACCCGTGTGTATATAAGAGGTTTAGTGGGAGCGTGATTACATTCCTAATCCTCTACGTCGATGATATCTTGATCATTGGAAACGATATTCCTGAACTGCATGCTGTTAAGGCATGGTTAGGAAAATGTTTCCAGATGAAAGATCTAGGAGAAGCAGCCTATGTATTAGGTGTGAAGATCTACCGGGATAGATCTAAGAGGCTTCTCGGCTGTGCCAGAGTACCTACATCGATAAGGTCCTGGAGAGATTCCATTTAGAGAATTCTAAACGTGGATATCTTCCAGTCAGACATGGTCTGAATCTTTCGAAGAGTCAGTGTCCACAAACACAGACTGAGAAAGATGAAATGGACAATACGCCTTATGCTTCGGCTATTGGGTCCATAATGTATGCGATGTTGTGTACTCGCCCAGACGTCGCTTACGGGTTAAGCGTGACCAGTCGATTCCAAAGTAATCCAGGTTTGGCGCACTGGATTGCGGTCAAGAACATTTTAAAATATCTGCGGAGGACCAAAGATATGTTCTTGATATATGGTGGTCAGGAAGAACTCAGTATAGAGGGATATACTGACGCTTCGTTCCAGTCAGACCAGGATGATTTCCGATCGCAATCAGGCTATGTTTTTAGCTTGAATGGTGGAGCAGTGGTGTGGAAAAGCTTCAAACAGTCTACTGTTGCTGATTCCACAACAGAAGCCGAGTATGTTGCAGCCTCGGAAGCATCCAAGGAGGCAGTGTGGATTCGTAAGTTCGTGAGAGAACTTGGTGTCGTTCCTTCGAGTGCAGATCCTTTGGTTATCTTCTGTGATAACACTGGAGCTATAGCACAAGCAAAGGAACCTCGGTCGCACCAGAAGTCCAAGCACATACAGAGACGGTTTCACTTGATCCGGGAGATCATTGATCGTGGCGAGATCAAGATTTGCAAGGTTCATACAGATGACAATCTGGCAGACCCGCTTACCAAGCCTCTGGCGCAGCAGAAGCATGAGAAGCACTGTAATAATATGGGTTTGAGATTTCTCAACCATTAGATTAAGTGCAAGTGGGAGATTGTTGGAGTATGCCCTTAAGGCTAATGTTTGAGGCCTTTGGGATTGTAATAGTATCATGTAATAAACTCTTATGTTTATAAAAGGCATGGTTATTATTCAGCTTGTTACCTTGTCTGCTGTAATAAGTGTACTTCTGAATAATGTCTCAAAGCTGTTCAGCTAGGCTGACAGGCTATAAGTCCTTAGTCGAGATATCTTGGAGAACATGAGACAGCCTTGATATGATAGAGACTAATATGAGTGCTAATCTTATAGGATGCTTCGAGCATGGAATAAGATGTAGACTCATGGGTACATTGGATGTACTGGACAGACCCTACTGGGATATTCCATTGCTTGTCACAATGTGAATGATCCTTGTAAGCAACAAGTGGCACATGTCCTCTGACTTGAGATCACTTGTGTTTCTAAATGAGGATTGTCATTGTCTTGAGCTAGTTCAATATCATTTGAGATATAATGATTATAGACTATCTTGGATGGTGAGCTTGAATCAGGTTAGGGCACTTGTGATAGATAAAGGATTGCCGTCTCCTTGTTTAAGGAGTGTGATGTTCTATAGGGCCACACTATATGAGATGATTGAGGAAGTGTATGGCCATACCCAGATGACTATGTTCATCTGATCTAATCATGCTCATCGTATTGGAGTTACAAGCTTGACATGCTTGTCCAATAAGAACATCCAGTGGCAAAGGACAAATGTATGCCTTGTGAATTGAGTCACACTTGTGCTGTGTTTTGGGTGCAGTCTTGGAAGACTCTTTCCTTTATATCGGGAGACAGTGATGTGTTGCTAGATACCCCTCACTGATCGTGATAACGTAAGTTATCGTTACCGACATTTAAAGGAAACCCTCAGGGTCGCACAATTTGGTGATATGGCTTCCTTAAGTCAGATCGTGTGGACTGAATTGTTTTGGTTCAGTTTAAAGAGATTTAATCTCTGATTGTAAGTGAGATCTGGTCTGATCATGTTTGATTGATTAGAGCTTTAGATCGGTAAGCTTCGATCGAGAGAGATGATGCTAGATCGGTGCGATCAGAAGCGTCAGATGATGAAGGGTCAGATCTAGGACCTTGTGGTCTAATTTGGTCTAGACTTAATTCTGGGCTGATTTGGTTTCGAAATTGAACCAATGAAATTGAACCGGCTCATGGGTTGAGCGCTTGGTTCAAGAGGGAGAAGAGGTTGCGTTTGGTTCATGGAAACATGAACCATGAACGCCAACTCTTAATCGTTGCCATTTATGGAAAGTTCCATAAGCTAAACGCATATGCGTTCATGGCTTGATTACTCTCTAATGCTTTCGGTTTTGCTCTTTGGGCGTGGAGAAAACGGCTTGCTCTTGGAGAAGGCGTTGTTCTTGCGAAAAGAAGGAAGAGCTCTCGAAAAAGAAGGCAGCCCTTTTCATCTAATCTCCTACACACGGTTGAAAGAGCTTGCCAATCTTGCTAGCACAAGACTTGCGCAAGGAGGAAGCTTTCATCCCTTGTGTGTGATTTCTTTGGAGAAGATCCCTTCGGTCTTTCTTCTTCCAAGCCGCACCATCTACATGGCTATGGTATGATCTTGTTCTTATCAATCTTTGATAGTTGAACAATTGGCATGCAAACGATTTTAAAACCCTTGCTTCCGCTTGCATCATTTTTCATTAGCGCCATGCTTAGGGTTTTTGCCCCCTTTATCTTTGGGGTTCCTACAACTTCACCTTCCACACAAGCTGGAAGCTCACTCTAGCTCACCAGGAGATCCCTATCACTAAGAGAACTACTCAACACTTAGCCCTACCTCCTCTTTTATAGAATAAGAGGGGAGGGAACAAACAAAATACACAAGAGACACTCTACTTTAACCACCTACCAACTCTTGCAGGCCACAAAAGTGGTCAAGCTGCAACAACAAGACGAAATTAACAAACTAGTACCTAATATTCTTTGAAGCTGGTAGCACAATCCTGCATCTTCGTACGGGGGCAGTTTAGACGCGCTCCGAGCACACGATGACAAAACAGGGGGCTGGGTCGTCGGGGCTGCAACGCATCTCCAGGGGCGGACACGACCTGGCCGTAATGGTGAGCATGGCCGTGTTCGGAGTGGGCGAAGTCCACAGAATCGGGCACGGCTTCCCCGCGACCAGGAGCACGCCCGTGTTTGGGGTGGGTGAAATCCACAGAACCGGGCACGGCTTGCCCGTGACTAGGAGCACGCCCGTGTGTGGTGTGGCCGAAATCCACAGAGCCGGGCATGGCTTGCCCCTGACCAGGAGCATGCCCGTGTTCTGTATGGCCGAAATCCACAGAGCCGGGCACGGCTTGCCTGTGACCAGGAGCATGGCCGTGATGGGAGTTGCTGAAATCCATAGAACCGAGCACGGCTTACCCGTGACCAGGAGCACGCCCGTGTTCGGCATTCACGTCTGCAGGCGATCATGTCACGGCCGTGACGGGGCGCACGGCCTGGCCGTGTCGGGGTCTGGGGAACTCTAACCGAGGCGTAAATTATGGGGAAAATTCCTGGGGCCCTGGGGAGTCTCCCCAAGTGTCTTTTGGAGGGGTTGGGCCATCCTCAAGTATGTTCATGGGCCCGTTTGCTCCTGCATCAAGGACTCTTCTGGACCATCGATTATATATCTGATTTTCCCTTGAGAAAATTATTTTTTTTATGGACTATTTTTATACTGAGCCTTATGTATCTCAAATTGTGCAGGAAAAATTTTCAAAAGGCACATCTATGGACCTAGCAGCATCTGCCCCGACACTATTTTTGGTTTGAGCTTATGTATTTTGGGTCAGAGCTTGCTATATAGTTTTGTGAGTATTGTTTGCACTCTCTTGTATTCATGATTATTTCATATGGTTACATCTTTGATTTGCTTTAGATGTATCACTCACTGATATTTCTTCGATATGGTTGTATGATGATATGATTGTTCATGATCCACTTTCTACTATCTTGTGGTGTGATTCTATTTTTAAAAGATTTTCATTGATAAATATATTCCTTGATGATGAATAAACCTGTATTCATGATTAGAAAGAAACCTATCATGTTAGATTTATTTCTTTAATGCATATCTATCTTTTGAAATTTGACATTGGTTGATGCATGAAATTTTGGGTAGATGTGTAATTTCAGGAATAAGATCTAAAGGTGAAACTACTCCTTTAAATAAAATGAGCATATTAGTATGATTACTGAATTGATATCAATTGATCGACCTAGTAGATGTTTAGTCTATTTTGCTATTTGTTGGGAAGGAAGAATCCAAGATCCAAAAAAATAGTGAGAGACTCCCCTACTTGGCACTATGTAAAATTGATAGTGGTACCTAAGACATGGGTTGAAGTCTATGTCCAAAAGATAATAAGAGAGAAAAAGAATAAGACTCCTCTACTTGGCATTCCGCCTTTCATCGTCACCCTCCTCTGTCCGGCCACCATTCTACCAGAAAATCCAGCCACCTCTTCGCCATCACCACAGCAACTCCCAACTGTAACAGGTTTGGCGTCTGTGCATTACTGGCCGTCCGGCGAGGAGCCCTGTAACTCGGGCACCTTCCCCTGTTCCGACCATACAGCCGCCTCCACTCTGCAACTCCCCTGTTCCGATTGAAGATCCATTGCTCCACCCCCGTCAGCGCTCTAACGCCGCCCTCACCTTCTCCATCACCTCTCGTTGTCAGAATTGCCGATGAACTCTCTAGTTCCAACATCTTCGATCGGCCCCGCTTGCCTGTTTCAGGACTCTATTTCCTGCTTCTTTGTTTTCTGTTTAGAAGTGATCTGACTAAGTTTCTTGTGGCAGGTTTTTAACATTCACGGACAGGCCTCTACTTCTCATCTTCGGATCTATCAGAAAGATCAGATCCTCCGCTACAAGCTGGATGAGTTGCCCCAACTGAAACGACAAAGGATCAACCTCAAAAACATGAGAACTTTTCATATCTGATTATCTCTTATGCACTGGTTTTATTGTCTAATCTGGTTAGATATCTTGTTGCAAATATTCTAATTTGCTGAAAAATCTTCACTGTATAATTTTAATGTCATTCAAAGAACTAGTTTTGTTTGACATCTTGGTTTAATCGGTTTTTATTTTGGATCTACAGATTTTTGTCCAAGGCATAGCAGCTTTTCTTAAATGATATATTTCTGCAACACTATGTTTCTAGCGGTTTTCTGAATTTTGACCTTTATTTTGAAAGTAAAAATATAATAATAATCGGACTTTTAGTTAGTATCATATTTCATGTCTCCACCCCACATCATGTTCTCTCTATAGTTTACATGCATTATAATCGATTGCTTAGCTAGTGAGAATATAATTATTTGGTACTTAACAATAAGGTCTCTGTGGTTCGATATCTTTTTTTATTACTTTGAGTATCCACGCACTTGCAGACTACAACAATTTCTCACAATATCATCATGTTTATTTCAATAACTCAATCCTAGATTCTGATTATCAACATGGAAATATACTTGTAAAATCAAGAAATAAGAACAAACCTAATTTCTTATGATGAGTTCTTAACATTCAATTTTAGGGTTCCAAGTTTTCGCAAATAACTTTTTAGTCTATATCACAAAAACTCTAAATCATGCTGATAAAATAAATCTAAGGAGAATTAAAGGCAATCATCACATAAGTAGAATTATCATATAAAAATTATCTTGACGAACTAAAAGTCATCTAGTCATAAGAAATTAAGGGGATTACACCCCACGTCCCATGAAGTGTCTAATCTAGCATAGTTTAAGAATTACAATAAACCATTGTTTCAAAAGATTAAAAATCAAAAGGAAAGAGAAAATCAAATAAGAGCACGGTTGTAATGAAAATTACAGCCGTAATTTTACTCTAGAAGGCGTGATGAACAGTGCTGGCAACGCTTCTTTTGTTGATTTCTCCTCTGATCGATCTCCTTTCGCTCTGTGATGACACCAAAATTTATAGTATATTTTGTGTCATTTCATTGATCTTTTGGTGTCATATTTATGCTCTTTTGCTAGTTTTTAAGCCTTATTTGTCAAATATTGCAGAATTTACACCATTTCTTATTTTTCATCATTTTCAAGTAAAAAGTATCATATTTTGATGGATTTTGGAAGATTTGAGCACACCAATGGATTCCAGACGTCGAAATAAAGCTACCCATCAATTTTCATGCAAATTGGAGCAAGTTTGAAAAATTACGGCAGTGCTGTAATAAATTTTATGGTACCGTAATTTCTGCCCCAGAAAGCATAGAAGCCAAATTACGGCAGTGCCATAATAAATATTATGGTACTGTAATAAATATTATGGTACTGTAATTTTTGTCCATAATTCACAGAAGAAATTACGGCACTACCGTAATAAAAATCATGCTACCGTAATTTTGACCCAATTGCCCGATTCTTCTGCTAGAAAATTCAAAATATGATATCTCGAGATTTTGGGCACCAATTTGAGATCCGAAAGAAGCTGTAGACTAGTCCTTAGGTTTGGCGTCCTTAGGTTTGGCCTATTTTTATCCACTATCCAGAGAGAAATCAAGAGAGGCATCCTTAGGTTTGGCCTCACGCCGAGAGGCATGGAGGCCATCTCAGGTCGCAATTTTCACCAGGAAGCTTCACCTGGAGGAGAAGAGGATACCCCAAAAGTTTCAGAGCAAAAGGAGATCGATCGGAGGAGAAATCAATGAAAGAAGAGGCGCCGGCACTGTTCACTCACAATATTACAGATGTAATTTTCATTACAGCTGTGCTGTTAGTTGATTTTCCACTTCTTTTCAATTTCTAATCAATCTGAACTAGGGCTTATTGTAATTCTTCATCCATGTTAGCTTAGACATTCTTTTGGGACATGGGGTGTAATCCCCTTAATTTTATATGACAAGATAATTTTTATTTCGTCATGATAACTTTACTATGATAATTTTACTTATGTGATGAATGCCTTTAATTATCCAAATATTCATATTGTTAGCATATTTTAGAGTTTTTACGATATGGACCGAGCGGTGATTTGCTTGAGAACTTGGAACCCTAAAATTGAATGTTAGGAACTCATCGTAAGAAATTAGGTTTGTTCTTATTTCTCAATTTTTGAAGTACAATGCCATGTTAATAATCTGAATTTAGGATTGAGTTAATGTGATAAACGTGATGATATTGTGAGAGATCAAGTATCGGATTGTTGGAGAACCATAAATAGAACCTGTGTTGAGATTCGAATGCGCGAAAGTGATCATTGAGTTTTCACTTGAGATGATTGACTTAGAATTTGGATGCACGAGAGTGATCCTTGTGTTCTTTGTCAATGATTTACTTATATATAACATTGAATAAATCTTACACGAAAGTGAGGATTGGTTCTTTGTAAATTGTCTGCGTGAGAGCGAGATAATTTCTTTATGAAGTAAATTATGTCTTTATCATAATAAGATTTGACTGACGAACACATATTTATATCTAGTCATGGAAATTAAGGTGGATGAAACCCTAGTCCTAGTTTCTCTCTCTGATATTTCATACACTTTTTGATCATTTACTTTCATCATATTTGATTTGCTTAGCCAGTGAGAAAATAACTATTTGGTACTTAACACGTAGGTCTCTATGGTTCGATATCTTTTTATTACTTCAAAGTATCCGTGCACTTGCGGACTACAACAAGTTTTTAGCGCCGTTGCCGGGGACCTAGGTTTTGTTAATATTGGTATAATTGATACTATTGCTAGACTAAGCTTTTTGTTTTTGTTTCTATTACTTTCTATGATAGATTCTGATTTTCTTATATTTTCTGCAAATTCTGAACTTATCTGACCTTCTACTTGTTTATGCGCAGGAATCTTAAGTCAGGACCATTAGTTCCTTTTGATCCTGAAATTAACAAAACTCTTAGATTGCGCAGGAAATTGAGGTTTGCAAAGGAGAGAGAAGAAGACTCAATCATGGCTGAGAGAAGGACACTTAGAGATTATGCAGCCCCGAATACACAGGGAATTCATTCTAGTATAACTAGGCCTATAATTGATGCAAACAACTTTGAGATCAAACCAGCTTTCCTGTAGATGATCCAACAGAACCAATTTGGAGGATCTCCTCTGGAAGATCCCAATCAATACTTATCTCTTTTTCTTGAATTTTGTGATACGATAAAAATTAATGGTGTGTCTGATGATGCTCTTAGACTGAGATTGTTTACTTTTTCCCTTAGGGACCGAGCAAAAGCATGGCTACATTCTCATCCGACTGGGAGATTCACCACTTGGGAGCAATTGTCAAAGGCTTTCTTGCTGAAATACTTTCCACCCAGTAAGATGATTCAATTGAGGAACTAGATCACAAGCTTTGCACAAAGGGATAGCGAATCACTTAGTGAAGCAAGGGAGCGCTTCAATGAGCTACAACGGAAGTGTCCTCACCATGGATTAGAAGATTGAGTTTTAATTCAAACTTTCTATAATGGTTTGCTTTACAACACTCGCTTAACTGTTGATGTTGCTGCAGGGGGAGCAGTGATGAAGAAGACTGTTGAAGATGCCTATACATGGATTGAAGAGATGGCACTAAACCACAACCAATAGACTACTGAGAGAGGAGTGTTGTATCGTCCTCCTCATGGTAAGAATGATGGTGATGGTTGGCGCTCTCTAGCAGAAAAGGTAGATTCTTTGTGTAATCGCTTTGATTCTCTTTACATGCAAACTGCTGCTGTTTCTTCTATTACTTGTGATGTATGTGGAAATCATGGGCACTATTCTGGAGTGTAAAGTCATTATTGATCAGGATAGTGAGCAAGTTAATGCAGTAGGGGGGGGGTACAATCAAGGTAGAAGTAATGACCCTTTCTCTAATACCTACAACCCTGGTTCGAGAAACCACCCTAACTTGTCCTGGAGAAGTAACAATCATGCTAGTGGGCAGAATGAAAATAGAGGGTATCAGCAGAGGCAACCGGTTCAGAGTCAACCCCAAAAATCTGGTTTAGAAGACATGTTTGAAAAATTCATGGGTGCTCAGATGAAGCAAAATGAGGTAGTTACTGAGAGTCTTAAGGAAATTAATTATAAGTTAGATGGTGTTGTTGCTCACAATAAGATTTTAGAGACTCAGATAGCACAACAGGCTAGCACAGTTTATAGACCACTAGGGAAATTACCTGCCAAACCTGAACCTAACCCTAGGGAACATTATATTGCCATCACAACTAGGAGTGGAAAACAGTTAGAGAACCCTTGGGGGCCATTAGATGATGATGAGGAAGAGCCTAATGTTAGACCTAGTAGTGAACTAGTTTTGGAATCACAACCTGCACATGTGCAATCCCATCCTAGCTCTCCACCTTTTGAGGAGGGTGAGCCTTCACAGAATTGTGGTTTGCCTTGTGAAGTTGTTATTCCTAGACCTAGTTCACCACCACTATATAGGCCACCTATTCCTTTTCCCAGAGGATTGTGCAAGCTAAGTTAGATAGGCAGTTTGGGAAGTTTTTAGATGTTTTGAAAAAATTGTGCATTACTATTCCATTTACTAATGTCTTATCTCAAATGCCTTCATATGCAAAATTTTTGAAAGAGATTTTATCTAATAAAAGAAAAATAGAGGACTATGGTACTGTGGCACTAACTAAGGAATGCAGTGCTCTTATTCAAAACAAGTTGCCACCAAAATTAAAGGATCCAGGTAGTTTCTCTATTCCTTGTTTAATTGGAAGTGTTGTTTTCAACCGAGCCTTATGTGATTTGGGAGCCAATGTAAGTCTAATGCCTTTATTTGTGTGCAGGAAACTAGATATGGGAGCTCCTAAACCTACTTCAATATCTTTGCAGCTCGTCGATCGCTCAGTGAAGTATCCTGTAGGTATTCTTGAGGGTGTTCCTATCCAAGTTGGTAAGTATTTTGTACCTAATGATTTTGTGGTACTGGAAATGGAAGAAGATGCGAAAATTCCTATTATTCTTGGTAGACCGTTCTTAGCCACTGCTGGAGCACTTATTGATGTAAAGAATGGTATACTCACTCTGAATATTGGTGATAATAAAATTGAGTTCGATTTGAATGATTCATTGAAAAAACCTTCATATGCTAGTTCATGTTGTAGTGTTCATGCTATTGATGATATGGTTTATGATCTTGGTTTTTTGTTTGATGATCCTTCTGATTCTACTTCTGATTATGATTTTGATACTGATTTTTGTGAAAATTCTTGTGGAGAAGTTGATGATTCTGATTTTGATGATGATTCTTGTAATGAAACTCATGATATTTTGGATTCATGAAAAAGAAAAAAAATCCAAAAATAGAATTGAAAGTTTTACCTGATAATCTTTGCTATGAATTTCTTGGTCCTAACTCTACCTACCCTGTGATTGTTGATTCTCAATTGGATGAAACAGAGACTGACTTGCTCTTGAAGGAGTTGAAGGTTCATAGTGTAAGTCCCCTAAATCAAGGGGGGGGGGCGAAACCCTAATAGGAGGCGCATATAAAACTTTCATAGCGGAAGCAAGGGTTTCAAAACTTTCGCAAGAACATATGATCAACTTGATAAAGTTTGGATTCATACCATAGCCATTAATTCGAATGGCGTGTTGGAAGAAGAGAACAACGTTGATCTCCTTCAAAGAGTTCACACACAAGATGAAGATCGCCTACTCCCTTAGCGTTCCTTGTGCTAGCAAGGGTCCAAGGTTTCCTTGTCGAATGGAAGGGAATGAAAGATGAAGTCTCGCTTGGCTTAACTTTCTCCAAGGCGTTAACCTTCTTCACACGAGAGTGTGTCGTCGAGAGAGAAGAGGCAAGAGGATGTCTCAAAACCGAAAATCGAGACGTTCCACTCAAACGTGGAGGCGTTCTTACAAATGGGAAAACCGACTTTCCAAATATAGAAAGCCCTTAACTCCAAGCGTTCATGCGATCATCCATGCGTTCACTCCAAGTGAACCGATCGCACCTTTTCTCCTCTTTGAACCAAGCCACGGTTCAATTGCATTCGGTTCAAAGACCAAATCAAATCAGCCCAAGCCATGGTCTAGATCTCATTGAACCAAATGGTTCAAGATCTAACCTTTCATCTCTTGATGCTCTTGATCTCACCGATCTAGCATCTATATTCTCGATCGAAGCTTACCGATCTCAAGCTCTAATCAATCAAACATGATCAGACCAGATCTCACTTACAATCAGAGATTAAATCCCTTTAAACCGAACCAAGACAATTCAGTCCACACGATCTGACTTAAGTAAGCCATATCATCAAATTGTGCGACCCTAAGAGTTTCCTTTAAATGTCGGTAACGATAACTTACGTTATCACGATCAGTGAGGGGTATCTAGCAACACATCACTGTCTCCCAAAACAAAGGAAAGAGTCTTCCAAGACTACACCCAAACCACAGCACAAGTGTGAATCAACTCACTAGGCATACATGTTTCCTTTGCCACTGGATGTTCTTATTGGACAAGCGAGTCAAGCCTGTAGCTCCAATATGATGAGAATGATTAGATCAGATGAACATAGTCACCTGGGTATGGCCATACACTTTCTCAATCATCTCATCCAGGGGGCCCCTATAGAACATCACACTCCAAACTAGGAGACGGCAATCCTTTATCTATCACTAGTGTCCTAACCTGACTCATGATCATTATCCAAGATAGTCTATAACCATTATGTTTCAAATGATATTGAACTACCTCAAAACAATGACAATCATCATTTAGAAACACAAGTGATCTCAAGTCAGAGGAAATATGCCACTTGTTGCATACAAGGATTATTCACATTGTGATAAGCAATTGAATATCCTAGTAGGGTCTGTCCAGTACATCCAATGTACCCATGAGTCTACATCTTATTCCATGCTCGAAGCATCCTATAAGATTAGAACACATATTAGTCTCAATCATATCAAGGCTGTCTCATGTTCACCAAGATATCTCGACTAAGGACTTAACTGCATGTCAGCCAAGCTGAACAGCATTGAGACATTATTCAGAAGTATACATATGACAGCAGATAATGTAACAACATGAATAACAACCATTGCCTTTATAAACATGAAGTTTATACATGATACTGATAAAATCCCAAGGCCTCAAACATTAGCCTTAAGGGCATACCCCAACAATCTCCCACTTGCACTTAATCTAATGGTTGAGGTATCTCAAACCCATATTATTACAGTGCTTCTCATGCTTCTGCTGCGCCAGAGGCTTTGTAAGCGGGTCAGCCAGATTGTCATCTGTATGAACCTTGCAGATTTTGATCTCGCCTCGATCAATGATCTCCCGGATCAAGTGAAACCGTCTCTGTATGTGCTTGGACTTCTGGTGCGACCGTGGTTCCTTTGCTTGTGCGATTGCTCCAGTGTTATCACAGAAGATAACCAAAGGATCTGCACTCGAAGGAACAACACCAAGTTCCTGAATGAACTTACGAATCCACACTGCCTCCTTAGATGCTTCTGAGGCTGCAACATACTCGGCTTCTGTTGTAGAATCAGCAACAATAGATTGTTTGAAACTTTTCCACACCACCACACCTCCATTCAAGCTAAAAACATAGCCTGATTGCGATCGGAAATCATCCTGGTCAGATTGGAATGAAGCGTCAGTATATCCTTCAATACTGAGTTCTTCCTGACCACCATACACCAAGAACATATCTTTGGTCCTCCGCAGATATTTTAAAATGTTCTTGACTGCAATCCAGTGTGCCTGACCTGGATTACTTTGGAATCGACTGGTCACGCTTAACCCGTAAGCGACGTCTGGGCGAGTACACAACATCGCATACATAATGGACCCAATAGCCGAAGCATAAGGCGTTTTGTCCATTTCATCTTTCTCAGTCTGTGTTTGCGGACACTGACTCTTTGAAAGATTCAGACCATGTCTGACTGGAAGATATCCTCTTTTAGAATTCTCTAAATGGAATCTCTCCAGGACTTTATCGATGTAAGTACTCTGGCACAGCCCGAGAAGCCTCTTAGATCTATCTCTGTAGATCTTCACACCTAATACATAGGCTGCTTCTCCTAGATCTTTCATCTGGAAACATTTTCTTAACCATGCCTTAACCGCATGTAGTTCAGGAATATCGTTTCCAATGATTAAGATATCATCGACGTAGAGGACTAGGAATGTAATTACGCTCCCACTAAACCTCTTATATACACACGGGTCATCTTCATTCTTGATGAAACCAAATTCACAGATTGATTCATCAAAACGAATGTTCCAGCTTCATGATGCTTGCTTAAGTCCATAAATGGACTTCTTTAACTTGCATATTTTATGACGATCTGATGGATTAGTGAAACCTTCAGGTTGTGTCATTTACACATCCTGATCCAGATTTCCATTAAGGAAAGCGGTCTTCACATCCATCTGCCAGATCTCATAATCATAATATGCTGCTATTGCGAGAATGATCCGAATAGACTTGAACATGGCTACAGGAGAGAAAGTTTCATCATAATCTATCCCGTAGATTTGTTTGAAACCTTTCGCAACTAGCCTGCCTTTATAGGTAACCACGTTACCATCCATGTCAATCTTCTTCTTGAAGATCCATTTACAGCCTATAGGGATTATTCCCGGAGGCGGATCAACCAAATCCCAAACTTGGTTATCTGACATGGAGTCCATCTCGGCTCGCATAGCTTCAAGCCATCTCGCTGATTCCGGTCCACTGACCGCATCCGCATAAGTGAGGGGTTCATCATGATCAATGATGTAGACTCCGTCATAGCGCTCAGGCTGTCGACGGATCCTTCCCGATCTTCGCGGTTCCCGTGATATCTGAGCCTCAGGTTGTTCAATAACCTGTTCTACTGGCTCATGCTCATCCAACTGTGCTTGACTACTTTGTCCTTCCTCTGGATTCTCATCCAGCTTTATTTCTCTCCCACTGGCCTCTTGCAGAAGAAATTCCTTCTAAAGAAAAATGGCCGTCCGAGCAACAAATACCTTGTTCTCTTTGGGATCGTAGAAATAATAACCCTTAGTTTCCTTAGGGTAACCGACAAAGATGCATTTCTCAGATCTGCTCTCTAGTTTCCCAGAGGCGAGCTTTTTGACATAAGCCTCGCAACCCCAGATCTTAATAAATGTCAAGCTCGGCTATTTCCCATACCATAACTCATATGGAGTCTTTGAAACTGCCTTGGATGGCACTCGGTTTAGTACCTTTGCAGTTGTTTCCAGTGCAAATCCCCAAAAGGAGTAAGGTAGAGTAGCCTGACTCATCATTGAACGAACCATATCCAATAAGGTTCTATTCCTCCTCTCGGACACACCATTCCATTGCGGTGTTCCTGGCGGAGTAAGCTGTGAGACAATCCCACACTGCTTCAGATAGTCAGTAAACTCTCGACTTAGGTATTCTCCACCTCGATCTGAGTGAAGTGCCTTGATATTTCGGCCTAGCTGATTTTGCACTTCATTTTTGAACTCTTTGAACTTGTCAAAAGATTCACTCTTATGTCTCATTAGATAGACATACCCGTATCTACTGAAATCATCAGTAAAGGTAATGAAGTATGAATAGCCATCTCTGGCATGTTTACTAAATGGCCCACACACATCACTGTGAATGAGGTCAAGTAAACCTGAAGCCCTTTGACCTTTGTTAGGAAAAGGAGCCTTCGTCATTTTACCCATTAAATAAGCTTTGCATGTATCAAGCTCCTCATAGGAGAATGATCCCAGCAGTCCATGATCATGCAACCGCTTAATGCGTTTCTCGTTAATATGGCCTAAACGACTATGCCATAGCAAGGTGCTGTCATCAGCATACTTGGCTTTCTTATTATCAATATTTTGTATAGAATATTCCATGTCCAACATGAATAACCCATTGTTAATTGATCCAGTAGCATAAACAATATTATCATAAGAAATAACACACTTTGAAATATTGCATTCAAAGGAAAACCCTTTCCTAACAAGAGCAGGAATAGAGATAATATTTTTCGTTATGCTAGGTACAAAATAACAATTGTTCAATTCTAATACAAGTCCAGATGGTAATGAGATGTGATATTCTCCTACAGCAACAGCAGCAACCCGTGCTCCGTTTCCAACTCGTACGTCCACCTCATGCTGTCCCACCTGTCTTCTTCTCTTGAGTTCCTGTACATTTGAACAAATGTGAACTCCACATGCAGTGTCCAACACCCATGAAATAGTAGAAGAAGATATCATGACTTCAGTCACAAATATACCTGAGCCAGAAGCAATGCTTCCCTTCTTGTCTCCTTGGAGCGCTTTACAGTCCTTTTTCCAGTGACCTAGCTGGCCACAATGGAAACATCTGTATTCCTTCGACCGCTTAACCTTTTGTTTCAGAGCCTTGTTGTAACTCTTGACAGGGGGTTTGCCCTTCTTCCCCTTCTTCTTGTTCCTGGAAGGAACCATCAAGACAGAGGTTGAAGGCTTTCCCTTTAGAGTCAACTCTGTAGTCAAGAGCATGTTAAGTAACTCTGCCGGGGTACAGTCGATCTTGTTCATATTAAAATTAATAATGAACGGATCGAAAGAGGCCGGGAGAGACTGAAGAATGATGTCTACAGCAAGCTCCTGATTGATGGTATGTCCCAGTTTCTCTAGAGCCTCTTTGTACCCAATCATCTTGAGTACGTGAGCTCCCACTGGACTCCCTTCAGCCAGTTTGCTCTGAAAGAAAAGCTTAGTCAAATTGTAGCGTTCAGTCCTAGCCTGTGCAGCATACAGCATTTTGAGGTTTGCTATAATCTGTATAGCAGATAGATCCTCATGCTGACGCTGCAGCTCTGGCATCATAGACGCAAGCATCAGGCAAGCGACATCAATGCTATCATTGACATGCTTTTCATAGGCTTCCCGAACCGCCCTTGCGGCGTTCGTAGCGGGTTGAGGCGGTATAGCCGTCTCGAGGACATACAGTTTCCTCTCTGCCTTAAGAACAATCTTAAGGTGTCCGTACCAGTCTGAGAAGTTTGGCCCAGCAAACTTCTCCCTTTCCAGTAGGGATCGCACATTGAAATTCGTGGTGTTCGTTGCTGCAGTAATCTACAACAATGCAAGAACAGCAAGGTCAGTATCAATGTTTAGAATCAATCCAGGACTTAAGAAAGATTCTTTTCTCACTATTTTATCTGACTGAAAAATCCATTAAACAGTCCGAAAGAGTAACGCTCTTTTAGTGAGATGGGATCCAGATTTCATATTTGGTCTCCGCGTCCCGCTCAGGCGAGATAAGATGCACAGAGAGTACAAGCACTAATTTCTGGTAGGCAATGCCTGCCAATCGCCAACCCGTGCGATTCCCCTTCATCTGGGCAATCCAGCAGACTGTGCCAACTGAGTTGGTACAACACAGTCTCTGATCCCACAGATGGCTGCCTCCATATAGCTCACATATGCTCAGTATGTAGCCTACATGGTCAAGCTGACCTGACCTACTTCCTGGACCACCACGTGCTCTGCTGAGCAACGAGAAGCGATAAATCCCTTCTCTGTAACACGCAGGTGTAATCACACACCGTCTGAAGATAGATGGGCGTGCCCACTGAGTGGGTACAACACGGCCCCAACGATAGTCAGAACAGTGAGGTTTCGCGTCAGAAGGCTTACGTGCTTGATATTTTAGCGTTGGATTTTAACGGTCTTTTATCTTCTTAACTATCATGCATAACCTATGGCGATAGCAGAAGATTAAATCATGCAGTTCTAATTATATAAACAATAAGTAGAAAGCATGCTGATCTTATGTGGTAAAAGCCCATTAAACCTAAGTAAGACCTTAATTTAACTTAATTCTTTACTTGAGCTCTTCATGGGTCTTTTGCCTTCTCATCTGGCCCAACCCAGGGCCCGAGCGCCCACTGCAGCTCAGGTGCGCCCACCAGGTAAATGCGCCTGTCCCAGAGTCGAACCCTGGACCTCCCACCTGGTTAAGCCTCAAGCTGCATGCGCCTCTGCCACTGCATGCGCCTCTGCCATGTGTGCTCTGTGCTCTTGTCTGATTAAATTACAATTTAATCTATCTAGACAAGATTGACTCGCAGGTCAATTACACTTTATAAATTAAATAACATGTGATGCGCAGATCACAATAAAATTAATTTACAATTTAATTCCAGGCTCGCAGGCCCCAGCACAGCACACATTAAATTAGGCAGCCCACATAAGATTAAATAAACAAGCATCATGGCATCCAATCAACATGTGATCCAATAATAAGAAAAATAAAATTTTTGAAAACCCATTGGCATCAATTTTAATTTTCTTATGTGCCCTACTACCTTACAACGGTCCATTAATAGGGATCCACTCATCATGTCTAGTCAGATCCACTGCCCTTGCATGCACCAAGTCCTAACTGACTTGAGTTGACCTAATGGTCAACCATGCATGCCTTGGGCTGAACGACCCTCATGAGTTCTGGCAAGCGGGTGTGACCCCGGGCCTAACTCATGCGCGTTCACTGGTTGTCTCAACCAGACCTCGCTACACGCTCTTGATGCAGTCGACCTATAGCCACCTCGTGCTTGCGCACAGGTGCCATCTGGTCGACCCATCTAAGCTGTCAGATGGTCTGATCAGACTGTTTGGATCTAAACTCGGCTGATGACTTCAACCCTATCAACCCGTCTAAGGGTTTATAGTAGGCGCTTAGATCTAATGATGGGCGCGCAAGTTAAGTTTTTTTGACAAAACAACAACATGCGCCAATACATGCGCCAAAGAGTAACATACATCATACATGTATTTTCGCATGTAATAAACCTATCTAAGCATAAGCGCAAACATGGATCACACAATAACATCAAGCAATCATATGATTCAAACGATAACCTGCTCTGATACCAATTGTAAGTCCCCTAAATCAAGGGGGGGGAGAAACCCTAATAGGAGGCGCATATAAAACTTTCATAGCGGAAGCAAGGGTTTCAAAACTTTAGCAAGAACATATGATCAACTTGATAAAGTTTGGATTCATACCATAGCCATTGATTCGAATGGCGTGTTGGAAGAAGAGAACAACGTTGATCTCCTTCAAAGAGTTCACACACAAGATGAAGATCGCCTACTCCCTTAGCGTTCCTTGTGCTAGCAAGGGTCCAAGGTTTCCTTGTCGAATGGAAGGGAATGAAAGATGAAGTCTCGCTTGGCTTAACTTTCTCCAAGGCGTTAACCTTCTTCACACGAGAGTGTGTCGTCGAGAGAGAAGAGGCAAGAGGATGTCTCAAAACCGAAAATCGAGATGTTCCACTCAAATGTGGAGGCGTTTTTACAAATGGGAAAACCGACTTTCCAAATATAGAAAGCCCTTAACTCCAAGCGTTCATGCGATCATCCATGCGTTCACTCCAAGTGAACCGATCGCACCTTTTCTCCTCTTTGAACCAAGCCACGGTTCAATTGCATTCGGTTCAAAGACCAAATCAAATCAGCCCAAGCCATGGTCTAGATCTCATTGAACCAAATGGTTCAAGATCTAACCTTTCATCTCTTGATGCTCTTGATCTCACCGATCTAGCATCTATATTCTCGATCGAAGCTTACCGATCTCAAGCTCTAATCAATCAAACATGATCAGACCAGATCTCACTTACAATCAGAGATTAAATCCCTTTAAACTGAACCAAGACAATTCAGTCCACACGATCTGACTTAAGTAAGCCATATCATCAAATTGTGCGACCCTAAGAGTTTCCTTTAAATGTCGGTAACGATAACTTACGTTATCACGATCAGTGAGGGGTATCTAGCAACACATCACTGTCTCCCAAAACAAAGGAAAGAGTCTTCCAAGACTACACCCAAACCACAGCACAAGTGTGAATCAACTCACTAGGCATACATGTTTCCTTTGCCACTGGATGTTCTTATTGGACAAGCGAGTCAAGCCTGTAGCTCCAATATGATGAGAATGATTAGATCAGATGAACATAGTCACCTGGGTATGGCCATACACTTTCTCAATCATCTCATCCAGGGGGCCCCTATAGAACATCACACTCCAAACTAGGAGACGGCAATCCTTTATCTATCACTAGTGTCCTAACCTGACTCATGATCATTATCCAAGATAGTCTATAACCATTATGTTTCAAATGATATTGAACTACCTCAAAACAATGACAATCATCATTTAGAAACACAAGTGATCTCAAGTCAGAGGAAATATGCCACTTGTTGCATACAAGGATTATTCACATTGTGACAAGCAATTGAATATCCTAGTAGGGTCTGTCCAGTACATCCAATGTACCCATGAGTCTACATCTTATTCCATGCTCGAAGCATCCTATAAGATTAGAACACATATTAGTCTCAATCATATCAAGGCTGTCTCATGTTCACCAAGATATCTCGACTAAGGACTTAACTGCATGTCAGCCAAGCTGAACAGCATTGAGACATTATTCAGAAGTATACATATGACAGCAGATAATGTAACAACATGAATAACAACCATTGCCTTTATAAACATGAAGTTTATACATGATACTGATAAAATCCCAAGGCCTCAAACATTAGCCTTAAGGGCATACCCCAACACATAGAAAGGTAATTGGGCATACAATTAATGACTTGAAAGGAATTAATCCTTCCTTTTGTATGCACAGGATTCATATAGAGGATGAGCACAAGCCTCATGTGGATTTCCAAAGAAGACTCAACCCATCTATGAAGGAAGTTGTAAAGAAGGAAGTATTGAAATTGCTTGATGTAGGTATTATCTACCCTATTTCTAATAGTAAGTGGGTAAGTCCTTTACATTGTGTTCCTAAAAAGGGGGGTATTACAGTCATGAAAAATAAAGATAATGAATTGATACCTATTAGAACAGTTACTAGTTGGTGCATGTGTATTGATTATAGAAAATTAAATACTGCCACTAGAAAATATCACCTCCCCTTATCTTTTATTGATCAAATGGTTGAGAGACTTGCTAAGCATTCTTATTTTTATTTCCATGATGGATATTGTGGATTTTTTTCAAATTCCCATTCACCCGGATGATCAATATATGATGGGGGCAGGGACCACGAGCCACGAAGGTACAAGTGGAGCCTAAGGTTGCCGTAGACAAAGACTCAGAGGCTCATGAATAAGCTAGCATGCTCAATCAATAAAGCTAGCTCAATAATAAAGGAATTACTTTCAAGAAATAATGGTCAAGACATTCAAGCCTAGAAGCTGCCGCATATTTTTCAAGCCAATCCAGCAATATCCAAATGCGCTTTAAATCAGCCAATCAAGAAGCTCATTCAACAATCATCCTCATGTTTTCGCTCATCAAAGATGAATTCTTCATCACCAACAATCTGCATCCACGCCAAAGCCTGCTAGAGTGTTCGGCCCAACCCACATCTACAGCCAACGCTAACCTTCAGCGCTGCAAAGATGGAAGCTCTCCAATGCACGCTTGCAGCCAACGTTCATCTTCAGCCAAGAAAGGAAGTTTCTCCAACGTATTCCCTCAACGTCCCTCCCTGCAGCCAAAGATAGAAGCTTCAACGTTCACCCCAACGTCTCTCCCATCTTCTCTATATGTATCACGCATCCATTCTTGTTATCGATAGCATTTTTTGAATCAAAGAAATAGTTCTTGTGTCTTCTAATGGAATCGGATGTTTCCTATCCTCTTCCACTCTGAGGAGCTTGTGTCACCTAGTTTTCCCCTCTTCTCCTCATTCCCTAGTCTCCCTTTCCTCCGCTACAATCATCCGTACAATTCAACCTAACTTCTAGATGTTCGAAAGTTTGTGAGCACACTGCTGATGATCTTCCGGTCAGATCCTCACAAACTTCAGGCACCATTCCTCCTTCCCCTGAAGAAGCGTCCGCCGCCGGCATCGGCCAATCCACCGGTCCGATCACCGGAATCGAAACTTCCGTTCACAACCCCTGTTCTCACCTAGCATCCGCCTCAGACCCGCCTTTCATCGTCGATCACCCCCGACCGGCCACCATCCACCACGAAACTCCGGCCACGTCGTCACTACAACCGGATCAACTCCCAGTCGTTGCCATTTTGGTGTCCGTGCACCACTGGCCGTCCGGCGACGCGTCCTGTTCTTCTTTCGCATTTCCCCTGTTTCCGCCAGCCTTCCGCCCAGTTCCGCCTTTCTTCATCGATCTCCTCCGTTCAGCCATCTTTCACCGCCAAACTCCGGCCACGTCTTTTCCTCTACCATACATCTTCCAGTTATAGCAGGTTTGGATTTGGTCCATCATCGGACGTCCGGCGACGCCCCCTGTTCCGCCCACGCGCATCCCCTGTTCTGTTGAACAAGCGCGTCTCCGCCTTCTAGCGCCGTCCTCCTCCGACCAACCACCGTCCGCGCCCAAACTCTGGCCATCTCTTTGCCTTCATCATGACGACCTACAGTCGTAACAAGGTTTGCGTTCGTGCCCTCTACGACGAACGCCGACGAACTCTGCTTCTCTCCCACACATCCCCTGTTTCCAGAACACTATTTTTCTGATGCTATGTTTCCTGCTCTATTAATCTGACTAAGCTTCTTTCTGCAGGTATCTTAAGCAATCGGTGGAGCACAAATTTATAAGCTTGGCATGATCAAGAAGAATACATCTTATTCTATCATCTGGACTAGAAGATTCGAATAGAGCTTCAACAGATTAACCTAGGCAGCATGGAAAATTTTGATGAATGATACATTCCTGCACTACTCTTATTCCACTAATCTGATTAGCAATTTTATAACAGATATCCTTATTGCCAGACAGTTCTTTATTCTCCAAATCCTATTGTGATGTTAAATAACTAGTTTTGTCCTATGTACATGTTTAATCGGTTTAAATTTTTGATGTATGGATTTTTTTTAAGGCATAGCAACTCATAGTGATTAATTTTCTTGCCTGGATTTCTGGCTGTTATGAACATTGATCTTTATATCATTTTCTGGTTTGCACAACACGTGTCTTCACCCCACATCAGTTTGGTATCAGAGTAGTTTGTGGACAACTCTTGTCTGCCCATACGATCCTTGCTTTGCTTTTTGCATTAAAAAGAAAAAAATGTTAGTTTTGTTTTCCTGTTTTGTTGTTTTCATTGCTTTTGCATGTTAGTTAAGTTATTTGCTCTTTATTGATTAAAAAAAAATTACATGCTTTCCTGTTTGGTTGTTTCTTGAGGTTATTTGCTATTTGTTGTTTATTTGGTTAAAAAAAAAGTTTGCATGCACTGAAAACAATTCTGCATAGAACTGCATAAGATTTCTTGATTTTTGCAATGCCTCTCAAATTCTGCATACTCCACTCTTTGTTTTATTAATTCTGCAGCATCTGGACCATTAAAATTCTGAGATTCCTGATTTATTTTCAACCTATCGCTGCACATTATCTATATCAAATTGAGGACTATTGAAATATTCTCCATACGCTGAATTCTGCACTTCATTTCTGAATTTTAAAATCTAGTTTTTCAGCCTTCTGAATTTGAAGTTTTCAGCCTGCTTGCTGCACTTAATTTCTGCCAAACTGTAGCTTGGATAACACCAACATATTTCTGTTTACAATATCCATAAGTGCTGCATTGATTATAACTATAAATTCTGCACTTGAATGCTTAATTTTTCCAATCTGTTTTCAACCTGGTCTCTATGCTTAACCTGTATCAAATTGCAATCTTCAACTGGCATTATTTTCTGAACATATATATGCTGCAATTGTTTTTGAATTGGCCCTGATATACTGTTCTTCTACATGCTGAGATAGTATTCCTGCACTGCACTTAAACAATAGTCATTTCTAGCATTAATTTTCTTGTTTATCATCATGCGTTATTTTACTCAACAGGAAGTTATAGCTAGAACAGAACTAATAACTGTTAGGGAACGAAAGGCTCTTACACTTAGTTTTACAACATTTAAATATAGGGTTCTTAGCCATAGGCCTAGTTGTTTCACAACATACACCTTGTGCAATGGCTATAATAGTAAAACTGTTATTGATCATCAAGTCAAGTTTAATGTTATATCTATTAAAGTCATTGAGCAATTTGGCCTCACCCTGCAAAAACATGATTATCCTTATGTCATAACTTGGGAAGACTATACTAAAACTTTAGTTGACTTTCGATGCTTAGTTCCCATCCAACTAGACAATATCAAAACTGCAATTTGGTGTGATGTGATGAGTTTAGAAGGCTTTGACATTTTATTAGGGGATGAATTCATGTCTCATTTTCATGGATATTATTATAGCAAACCTTGGTGTTACAGTTTTATTCAAAATGGTTTGTAGCACATAATCTACCCTAGGAACAAAGAACCAATGCATGTTAAACCCAATACTCCTAGTGGCATGTTGCATAAACCAATTGGTGATCTTCAACCAAGGCTAAAGCTTCATGAACAAACTTTGGAGCCTACCATAGAAACTAAAACAAGCCTAGATGAGACATGTGAAACTCAAGAGACAAATCATGTTGAACCAAACCATGAGATGGAATCCATACCTTTTCCCTCAACTTTAGGGCCCATACCCACAGGTTCTGAACTTGAGCTTAGCACTACTATTAGAGAGCCTGAAGTTGAACCCAAACCCATAGGTCCTCTTGAACCTGATTTTGAACCTAAGTTAGAACCTTTTGAGCTTGACCTAGATCCTAAATGTCAACCCTTAGGAACACCACTAGACTTACAAAATTTCTCCCAAGACCCTATGATGCTTGAATCTTGTCTCTTAGGTCCCTCTACCCACACCCTTAAACCACCATTAGAGTCAACTCAACTTGAAATAAATGAAAACAAATTTGCTTTGTGTACTTGTCAAATTATTGAACATATTGATTTCATCATTCCAATCCATTTATATGCTAGAATTCCTAATTGTGACTTTACTAATGAATATGGCCGAGAAAGAGAATTCAATGCAGGTGTCCCTGACTTACAGCTTGGACCGTGGACATGGAACAACAAGATATGATGCTATGATGATAACACTTTGAAGATTCTGACCCATGAAGGACAACTGACTCTTGCCTATCCAGAACTTCTCCACCCGCGCAAGAACAATTCTTCGGGGAAGAATTTTTTTCACCCGGGGAGAATTGATGGGGGCAGGGACCACGAGCCACGAAGGTACAAATGGAGCCTAAGGTTGCCCTAGACAAAGACTCGGAGGCTCATGAATAAGCTAGCATGCTCAATCAATAAAGCTAGCTCAATAATAAAGGAATTACTTTCAAGAAATAATGGTCAAGACATTCAAGCCTAGAAGCTGCCACATATTTTTCAAGCCAATCCAGCAATATCCAAATGCGCTTTAAATCAGCCAATCAAGAAGCTCATTCAACAGTCATCCTCATGTTTTCGCTCATCAAAGATGAATTCTTCATCACCAACAATCTGCATCCACGCCAAAGCCTGCTAGAGTGTTCGGCCCAACCCACATCTGCAGCCAACGCTCACCTTCAGCGCTGCAAAGATGGAAGCTCTCCAATGCACGCTTGCAGCCAACGTTCATCTTCAGCCAAGAAAGGAAGTTTCTCCAACGTATTCCCTCAACGTCTCTCCCTGCAGCCAAAGATAGAAGCTTCAACGTTCACCCCAACGTCTCTCCCATCTTCTCTATATGTATCACGCATCCATGCTTGTTATCGACAACATTTTTTGAATCAAAGAAATAGTTCTTGTGTCTTCCAAAGGAATCGGATGTTTCCTATCCTCTTCCACTCTGAGGTGCAATCATCCGCACAATTCAACCTAACTTCTAGATGTTCTAAAGTTTGTGAGCACGCTGCCGATGATCTTCCGGTCAGATCCTCACGAAACTTCGGGCACCATTCCTCCTTCCCCTGAAGAAGCGTCCGCCGCCGGCATCGGCCCATCCACCATCACTGGAATCGAAACTTCCGTTCACAACCCCTGTTCTCGCCCAGCTTCCGCCTTAGACCCGCCTTTCATCTTTGATCTCCCCCGACCGGCCACCATCCACAACGAAACTCCGGCCACGTCGTCACTACAACCGGATCAACTCCCAGTTGTAGCCGTTTCGGTGTCCGTGCACCACCGGCCGTCTGGCGACGCGTCCTATTCTTCTTTTGCATTTCCTCTGTTTCCGCCAGCCTTCCGCCCAGTTCCGCCTTTCTTCATCGATCTCCTCCATCCAGCCATCTTTCACCGCCAAACTCCGGCCACGTCTTCTCCTCTACCATAGCATCTTCCAGTTATAGCAGGTTTGGATTCGGTCCATCACCAGACGTCCGGCGATGCCCCCTATTCCACCCGCGTGCATCCCCTGTTCTGCTGAACAAGCGCGTCTCCGCCATCCAGCGCTGTCCTCCTCCGACCAACCACTGTTCGCGCCCAAACTCCGGCCATCTCTTTGCCTTCATCATCACGACCTACAGTCGTAACAGGGTTTGCGTTCGTGCCCTCTACGACGAACGCCGACGAACTCTGCTTCTCTCCCGCACATCCCCTATTTCCAGAACACTATTTTCTGATGCTAAGTTTCCTGCTCTATTAATCTGACTAAGCTTCTTTCCGCAGGTATCTTAAGCAATCGGTGGAGCACAAATTTATAAGCTTGGCATGATCAAGAAGAATACATCTTATTCTATCATCTGGACTAGAAGATTCGAATCGAGCTTCAACAGATTAACCTAGGCAGCATGGCAAATTTTGATGAATGATACATTCCTGCACTACTCTTATTCCACTAATCTGATTAGCAGTTTTATAACAGATATCCTTATTGCCAGACAGTTCTTTATTCTCCAAATCTTAATGCGATGTTAAAGAACTAGTTTTGTTCTATGTGCATGTTTAATCGGTTTAAATTTTTGATGTATGGATTTTTTTTAAGGCATAGCAACTCATAGTGATTAATTTTCTTGCCTGGATTTCTGGCTGTTATGAACATTGAACTTTATATCATTTTCTGGTTTGCACAACACGTGTCTTCACCCCACATCAATATAAGACCACCTTTACTTGCTCATATGGTACATTCGCTTATAGGAGGATGCCTTTTGGATTATGTAATGCACCCGCTACTTTTCAGAGGTGTATGATGGCAATATTTTATGAATTTATTGAAGATTTTATGGATGTTTTCATGGATGATTTTTCTGTTTATGGTCTTTCCTTTGATGATTATTTGGCTAATTTATCTCGAGTTTTGAAGAGGTGTGAAGAAACTAACCTTGTCCTTAACTGGGAAAAGTGTCCTTTCATGGTTAGACAAGGGATAGTTTTGGGTCACCTTATTTCATAAAGAGGGATTGAAGTCGACAAGGCCAAAGTTGAAGTGATTGAGAAGCTAGCGCCACCCACCACTGTTAAGGAGATTATGAGCTTCTTGGGACATGCAGGATTTTACCGGCATTTTATCAGGGATTTTTCTAAACTTGATAAATCACTCACTGATTTACTTTGTAAAGATGCTAAATTATGCTTTGATGAGAAGTGTTTGTTTGCTTTTTAGGAACTGAAGAAGGCCCTAACATCAACACCTATCATGCAGCCACCTAACTGGGAATTGCCCTTTGAGCTTATGTGTGGTGCTAGTGATTTTGCTGTGGGAGCAGTTCTAGGACAAAGAAAGGAAAAAAAGCCTTATGTGATCTACTATGCTAGTAAAGCCTTGGATGAGACACAGAGGAACTACACCACAACTGAGAAAGAACTCTTAGCTATTGTTTTTGCATTTGATAAATTTAGATCTTATTTGATAAATTCAAAAGTTGTGGTGTACACTAATCATGCTGCGGTTAAGTATTTGATGCTGAAGAAAGACAGTAAACCGCGTCTGCTTAGATGGATTTTGATTCTACAAGAGTTTGACTTGGAAATCAAAGACAAGAAAGGAATTGAAAATTTTGTTGCAGATCATCTTTCGAGGATTGTTGTAGAAAATAATAAAGGTGATGTTATTAATGATTCCTTTCCCGAGGAACAGTTTTTGAGGATTGATCAGATTAAGGCTCCTTGGTATGCAGACATAGTGAACTATCTTGTTGCTAATATCTTTCCTATTGATTTGACTTATCAGGGCAAGAAAAGATTTTTAGCTGATGTCAAGCACTATTTTTGGGATGAACCTTATGTTTTTAGAAGATGTGCAGATGGCATATTTAGAAGATGTATCCCCGAAGAAAAAATCAAAGATATATTATTACAGTGTCATGGATCATCATATGGAGGGCATGCTAGTACTAAGAAGACTATTTTTAAAGTATTACAATCTGGATTTTATTGGCCCTCTTTATTTAAAGATGCAAGAAAGTTTATACTGTCTTGTGATAGTTGTCAGAGGATGGGGAACATCAACAAGAGGAATGAGATGCCATTGTCCACTATACTTGAAGTTGAAATATTTGATGTTTGGGGAATTGATTTTATAGGACCGTTTCCATCGTCTGGAGGGAACAAGTATATACTCATGGCAGTAGACTATGTTTTCAAGTGGGTGGAGGCCATTGTTTCTCCTAGTAATGATTCTATGGTTGTGGTTAAACTGTTTAAGAAGATTATTTTTCCACAATTTGGGATCCCGCAAGTGGTAATTTGATGGAGGCAGCAAGCACAAGCCACTAAGGTATAAATGGAGCCTGAGATTACCTTAGGCTAACGCTGGGAGGCTTGTCAAATAAGCTAGCATGTTCAATTCTAAAGCTAGCTAAATAATGGATAATAGCTACTTCACCCATCGAAGACTCTCAAGTTCAAGCTCACTAAAGAAGAAGTTGCTGCATCCCATAAATGATGACTTGCATGAGCACCAACCTGTCCAGCCACATCCACGCCAAGCATCAATCCAACCATGTATGGAGCAGCTCTAAATCTGCCAAATGAGGATCTAGTGATGCGCCAGCCCACTCATCGCCAGCAAGTATTCATCTTCAATGAAGGAAGCTGCAACGCACCTCATATGGAATCTTCAACGTCTCTTCTTACTTATCAAAATTGGAAATAACAACGTTCGGCAGCAACGTCTCTATCTTCTCACTATATGTATCTCTTTCGCACGCATCATTGTAAAAACGTTTTGATGAATTTGAATCTATGAAGTAGATTTCTTAGTATAGTTCCTCTTCTATTGGATGCTCTCCTCCTTCTTCTCCTTCTAGGGCCGAGCCCTCCTCTCCTCCTTTCTTCCTCTATCTCTACCCTCTCCTTCTTCCAGAAACCAAGCCAACCAGTCACGGTTCCCTGTTCCCAGAATCCCAAAATTTCGAGAGCTCGCCGCCGACGATCCACCGGTCGGATTCTCATGAAACTTCGGCCATCACTCATCCTCCCCAAGACGAAGCCACAGCCGCCGACATCCGACCATCCACCCGTCCGATCACCAGAATCGAACTTCTGTTCGAATCCCCTGTTCTCGCCAGCCTTCCGCCCTAGTTCCGCCATTCATCGTCGCTCTCCTCCGACCGGCCACCTCTTCGCCATCACCGGAGAAACCTCCAGTAGTAGCAGGTTCGGGGTTCATGCCCTACCGGCCGAACAACGGCCGACCCTGTTCTGCTCGCCAGCCTTCCCCTGTTCCGTTCGACAACCCGCGTCGTCACCGCCTCCGCCAGTGCTCAGACGCCATCCTCGCCTCCTCCACCAGCCGTCTGTGCTTAGAAGATATCAACACCGCCTCGTCCTCCTTCATCCCCTATGCCTCTGACGAGCAACCCATGCTCCGGCGTCGTTGATCGGCACACGCCCTGTTTCTACATATCCTCCTGTTTCCAGCTACAGTTTCTGCTTTGCTAATGGTTAACCTTGTTCTTGCAGGTAGTTTAAGCAATCTGGGCAACAAAAGTCTTGAATTTTGGCACGATTAGGAAGAACAAATCCTGTTTTATCAGTTGTACCAGTCGAGCCGAACTCAGATTCAACAGATGCACCAAGGATACCTGACAACTTTTGATAACTAATACGTTTCCTGCAATTGTTTCATCAACTAATCTGACTAGCCCTCTTTGTGCAGGTGTTTTAAGCAATCGGTGTAACAAAGGTCTTGAACTTTGGTCAGATAATGACGCACACATCTTGTTTTTTCATGTGAACTAGTTGATGCAATCCCAGGTTCAACGGTTCAACCTATGAGGCATTGCAACAATTGCTATATGAAACAGTTTAGTGCAGTTTTAATTTTCCAATCTGATTAGCCATATTGTTGCAGTGATTATATATGCCTGATAGTTCTTCACGCTATAATTCTTACACGATTTTAAAGAACTATTTTTGTTCTACATCTTGGTATAATAGGTTCAAATTTTAGATCTATGGATTTTCCTATAAGGCATAGCTACTTTTTTAAATGATATTCTTTAGTAGCACTGAATTCTGACTGATTTCTGAATTTTGGTTTCTCTAAAAATAAAATAAAATAATAATAATTTAATTTTAAATTAGTATCATTGTCACACGCTTCCGTTCTACATCATAATTAGTTATGGAGGCTCTCACTTTATTGAACACAGATTTTCAGCTTTGCTTAGAAAGTATGGGGTGAATCACAGAGTTGCAACACCATACCATCCCCAAACAAGTGGACAAGTGGAAATATCAAATAGAGAGATTAAAGGGATATTGGAAAAAATAGTGTCAAGAACAAGGAAGGATTGGGCTTTCAAGCTTGATGATGCGCTTTGGGCATACCGAACTACTTTCAAAACACCGATAGGTATGTCTCCTTTTTAATTGATTTATGGAAAATCATGTCACCTTCCTGTAGAGCTCCAGCATAAGGCGTTCTGGGCGATCAGAACATTGAATTTTGACTTGAAGAGCGCGGGTGAAAAACGAAAGTTACAATTTAACGAGTTTGATGAGATTAGACTCTCTGCATATGAAAATGTAAAGATCTATAAAGAGAGGACTAAAAGATGGCATGATCAACACATACTCAGGAAGGAGTTCAAACCAGGTGACTTTGTTCTTTTATTTAATTCTAGATCGAGACTTCTTCCAGGTAAGCTTAAATCTTGATGGTCTGGACCGTTTCAGGTTAAGAAGACCTATCCATATGGAGCAGCAGATATCTGGACTGAGGAAAAGGGAGTGTTTAAAGTTAATGGCCAAAGGTTGAAACACTACTACCATGAGGAGCAGATTGAAGGAGAGAATTTTCTACTTGATGAACCACGAGCAAATCTGAGTGCAGAATGGTCAAGCTAATGACCCTTAAATTAGCGCTTCTTGGGAGGCAAACCAAGCACTCTTTCTTTTGTTTTTGCTTTGTTTTTGTCTTAATTTATTTTGTTTAGGGTTAATTTTTCTTTTTCTCATTTTTAGATACGTTTTTCAGAAATTTTCATGATTTTTCTATTACGATACCGTAATTCATGTTGATTCTTTACAGAAAGATTGCGTGGATTACGGCACTACCATGATGGATTTTCTAGGCCGTAATTTCCATCCGTTTTCGTACAGAAAGTTTTTTGATTTTTGAGCATTTTATGGCAGTGTCGTGGAGCTTTTCACGGTACCGTATTTTTGGACGATTTTGACCAGAAAGTTTTTGAGTTTTTGTGGAGATTACGGCAGTGCCGTGATGAATTTCATGGTACCGTGGAGCATTTTCTTACAGAAATGTTTGAAAATTTCAGATGAAATATGGCACTACCGTAATAGTCTTCACGGTACAGTAATTTGACAAATTTTCCTACTGAGAGTTCATTTCCGTTTTACGGCACTACCGTAATTCCTTTACGGTACTGTAATTTGACCGACCCCACGCGATTCAGGTGTCGTATTTAGGGTTCAGCGTCGTGCTTTTAGGGTTTCTTCACTCGATTTCACGCCGACCTCCGGATTTCTTCAAGTTCTTGCCTCCTAAACCCTCTTGCGACCATTCCTAACTAGTTTATAACAATTTCCACCTGAGATTTGGAGAGATTTCGGGTTCAAATCTAGTTCAGCCACTGTTCGTCCGCGCGATTTCGCCCTCTTCGTTTTCTTTCGTTCGAGCTTCGTTTGAGTTGCTTCCAGCTTCCAGGAGGTTCGAAGGAAGAAGAATATTGGTCCTTGAAGTGATTGGAAGCTCAATTGTAGCCCGAAAGTCTAGATCTGAAGCTTGAATCCAACCCTGTTTTCAGCTCTGTTCACCCTTTGGTAAAGCACTATTAACTTCAGTTTTCCATTCAACTTTGAGATTTTCTTTGCTTCCTTTGCACATTCATCATGTCACCGGTCAAGAGAATGGTTTCTAAGAGGAAGGAGAAAGCCCTGACCGAAACTCAAGTGCCTCCACCAAACCCTTTTGGTATCATATTCAAGGATGAAGTTCAGGAACAAACGTACAATCAACTTCTTACCAGACGCATTGTTAAAACCAAATATATTGATACACGAGCATTGGAGCTCTTGGGATTGAAAGAGGATGTGTTGTGGATGTTTGACCACATGGGTACAAGGCAATTCTTTGACATGACTCCCCAGACATACCTACCTATAGTGCTGGAGTTCCTTAGTAGTTTGGAGGTAGATTCGGATGACTATGAGGATCATTCAGCTGAAGGAGAGATCCGGTTCAGGATGGCCAACGAAGATAAGAAACTCACATTTAAAGAAATTTGACGCATATTCCACCTTCTAGAGAGAGGATGCACAGAGCCGCCCATTGGATTTGTCGAGAATGTCTTTTGGAATCAGATCACAGCAGAGACCTGATTTTCACCTTCATTAGCCAAAGCTACAAGCATCTCAAACCCGTGTGTCAGATACGCCCACCAAGTTCTTGCTCATACCATCTTCGGGCGAGGAGATAGCGACGGTATGGTCCATCATGCTGAGTTGTTTTTCCTTTGGTGTATGCTTCATGGATATCTTGTAGATGTGGCTTTCTTTTTCATGAAACATTTGGATAAAGTGGCTAGGGCCAAGAAAGGCACGATAGTGATAGGAGGATTTCTCACTCCTATAGCACTACACTTGGGTATTGAGCCCTATGGGATTGAGCCCTAGGGGCAATGCAAGGATAGATATTGAATCCTGCGTTGCCATGAAGATGATTGTCCAAGATGGAGATACATGTTGCTTGATTCTTCAACCTGGGCTTTCGACTCTGCCACTACCGAACACACCAAGGACTATAGTGAAAAATCAAGAAAATTGGAAGTTGTCACCAAGTTGTGTTTCCTATGCCACTCCAGCACCAGAGACCTCAGTACTGCCACCACCTCCTGCTTGGGGTGATGACCCATTTGGGATGGGCATGGATTCCACACCTCCTCGAGCCACCGATCCATCACAGCATGGACACACCGGATCTTCCTCATATCGCACTGCCCCAGACAAGAGTGATTGGCAGAGTTACCGAGACCCAGGGTTTCAGGCTCTTTCTGCCCAGATGTACCGGCAGGAGCAGCGCATGGAGAGGATGATGGGATCCATGGAGAGGATGACCGATACCATTTATCACATGCATCAGGATGTTGAAAACGTTAGCAATCACATGGAAAATATGGGTATTTTCCTCTACGAGCGGTTTGGGTTCGAGGACACTAGGATGGGCGGTATTTATGGTGGTGGTGATGGAGAGGGAGGTTCTCATGTTCCCATGGATGCCACTCAGGCTGAGGGAGACGACGAAGAGACAGATTCAGATGAGTAGGACTTTGTGAGTATCTTTCTCTAATTTTCATTGCTTTATTTTTGCTCTACTGATTGATACTGAGCTCTTACTTATGTAGGAAAGGGTGACTATGTCAAACTTCTTGTGTCCTACTGCTATGGATCCTCGCTTCTGAGATTTGATTGCTATGTGATTTCGATTTGGTTGTACCAAGATGATTTGATGATTTGCTATACTTTTTCTTCAATATGGTTGTATTGGAACTTTATTGATACTTGACTGGATTTGGTTCGATATGGTTGTATTTGATATTGTGATGTTTGAGATTGATGCACTATGATATTTGATATGATATGTGATTTGGTGTTGATAATTTTGTTATGATGCGATATACACCTGTACGGTTTGTTTGATCATAAAAATACTGCTGTTATCATGCCAAAATTTTTTTTGATGATAAATATATATTTATAATTGTGATTAGGATTAGACCTATCATGTTGAATTTATTTCTCTAATATATATCTACCTATTGGAATTTTTCATTGATTGATAAATAAGATTTTGGATGAACATGTTATTTGATGAATTTGATTTTAAAGTGAAGCTATTTCTTTAAATAAAATTAGCATATGAGTATAATTTTCGAATTGATATTGATTGATTAATTTAGTTGATATTCATGATATTTGCTATTTGTTGGGAAGAAAGATTCCATGATCCAAATAAAGTGAGGACTCCCCTACTTGGCACTATATAAAGTTTACAGTGGTATCGAAGAACATGGGTTGAAGTATAAAAAAAGAAAAAGCATGTGTCTATGTGGGTACATGCCATGGAGAGGAATCGATTCACATTAACTCTTCTATCTTTGGAAAAAAATCTTTCTACTAAAAAGATATGAGTTCTATTACATTGATTATGTGATCAATGTACTCTAACTTCGTCACTAGAAAAAAAGGTGGTAATCGCATTAGAGAATGTGGACGATACATAAAAGGATAAAAAAAAGAGAGAAAAAAAATTTTGTGTGGAAAAAGATTTTGGATATCCTATTCCTGTAAATAAAGGTATAATAGATTTAAACTGAAACTTGGGTGAAATCATGAGATTGAGATTCCTTTTATTATGCGAGTTGCGAAATTTTATTTAATCAAAGTGGTGAATCTTAATGATTGATTTCAGAGGACGATGTATTTATCTGAAATTTTGTGTAAAAGTTGGTGGAATATTTCATGACTGATTATATTTTAGAAATTTATTTTTCATAAAAAAGCATATTTTCCATACTTAGCATTGTTCTTTATTCTATTAATTTTCTTGAGGACAAGCAAAGTTTGAGCCTTATTTGTTTGATGACACCAAAATTCATAGTATATTTTGTGTCACTTCATTGGTCTTTTTGTGTCATATTTATGCTCTTTTGCTTGTTTTTAAGCCTTGTTTGTCAAATATTGCAGAATCTACACCATTTCTTATTTTTCATCATTTTCAGGTAAAAAGTACCTTATTTTGATGGAGTTTGGAAGATTTGAGCACACCAGTGGATTCCAGACGTCGAAATGAAGCTACCCGTCAATTTTCATGCAACTCGGAGCAAGTTTGAAAAATTAGGCGGTGCTGTAATAAATATTATAGTACCGTAATTTCTGCCCCAAGAAGCACAAAAGCCAAATTACGGCAGTGCCGTAATAAATATTATCGTACCATAATTTCTACCCAGAATTCACAGAAGAAATTACGGCACTACCATTATAAAAATCATGGTACCGTAATTTTGACCCAGTTGCCCGATTCTTCCACTGGAAACTTCAAGAGACGATATCTCGAGATTTATGGCACCAATTTGAGGTCCAAAAGAAGCTGTAGACTCGTCTCAATGAGGAGAAGACGAGGAGAGTGAAAGCCCTAATTTTTATACACTATCCAGAGAGAAATCAAGAGAGGCGTCCTTAGGGTTCGGCCTCACTCCGAGAGGGGTGGAGGCCATCTCAGGTCGCGATTTTTACCAGGAAGCTTCGCCTGGAGGAGAATAGGATACCCTAGAAGTTTCAGAGCGAAAGGAGATCGATCGGAGGAGAAATCAACAAAGGAAGAGGCGCCGGCACTGTTTATTCGCAAGATTACGACTGTAATTTTCATTACAGCCGTGCTGTTAGTTAATTTTCCCATTCTTTTCAATTTCTGATCAATCTGAACTAGGCTTTATTGTAATTCTTTATCCATGCTAGCTTAGACATTCTTTTGGGATATGGGGTGCAATCCCCTTAATTTTATATGACTAGATAATTTTTATTTTGTCATGATAACTTTACTATGATAATTTTACTTATGTGATGAACGCCTTTAATTCTCCGAAGATTCATATTGTTAGCATGTTTTAGAGTTTTCGGGATATGGACCGAGAGGTGATTTGCTTGAGAACTTGGAACCCTAAAATTGAATGTTAGGAACTCATCGTAAGAAATTAGGTTTGTTCTTATTTCTCAATTTTAGAAGTACAATAACATGTTAATAATCTGAATTTAGCATCGAGTTCATGTGATAAACGTAATGATATTGTGAGAGATCAAGTATCGGATTGTTGGAGAACCATAAGTAGAACCTGTGTTGAGATTCGAATGCACGAAAGTGATCCTTGAGTTTTCACTTGAGATGATTGACTTAGAATTCGGATGCACGAGAGTGATCCTTAAGTTCTTTGTCAATGATTTACTTATATATAACATTGAATAAATCTTACACGAAAGTGAGGATTGGTTCTTTGTAAATTGTCTGCGTGAGAGCGAGATGATTTCTTTATGAAGTAAATTATGTCTTTATCATAATAAGATTTGACTGACGAACACATATTTATATCTAGTCATGGAAATTAAGGTGGATGAAACCCTAGTCCTAGTTTCTCTCTCTGATATTTCATACACTTTTTGATCATTTACTTTCATCATATTTGATTTGCTTAGCCAGTGAGAAAACAACTATTTGGTACTTAACACGTAGGTCTCTATGGTTCGATATCTTTTTATTACTTCGAAGTATCCGTGCACTTGCGGACTACAACAAGTTTTTAGCGCCGTTGCCGGGGACCTTGGTTTTGTTAATATTGATATAATTGATACTATTGCTAGACTAAGCTTTTTGCTTTTGTTTCTATTACTTTCTGTGATAGATTCTGATTTTCTTATATTTTCTGCGAATTTTGAACTTATCTGACCTTCTACTTGTTTATGCGCAAGAATCTTAGGTCAGGACCATTAGTTCCTTTTGATCTTGAAATTAACAAAACTCTTAGTTTGCGCAAGAAATTGATGTTTGCAAAGGAGAGAGAAGAAGAATCAATCATGGCTGAGAGAAGGACACTTAGAGATTATGCAGTCTCGAATACACAGGGAATTCGTTCCAGTATAACTAGGTCTGCAATTGATGCAAACAACTTTGAGATCAAACTAGCTTTCTTGTCGATGATCCAACAGAACCAATTTGGAGGATCTCCTCTAGAAGATCCCAATCAACACTTATCTCTTTTTCTTGAATTTTGTGATACGTTCAAAACTAATGGTGTGTCTGATGATGCTCTTAGACTGAGATTGTTTCTTTTTACCCTTAGGGACCGAGCAAAAGCATGGCTACATTCTCATCCGACTAGGGCATTCACCACTTAGGAGCTATTGTCAAAGGCTTTCTTACTGAAATACTTTCCACCCGGTAAGATGATTCAATTGAAGAACTAGATCACAAGCTTTGCACAGAGGGATTGTGAAGCATGGGAGCACTTCAATGAGCTAAAATGGAAGTGTCCTCACCATGGATTAGAAGATTGGGTTTTAATTCAAACTTTCTGTAATGGTTTGTTTTACAACACTCGCTTAACTTTTGATGCTACTGCAGGGGGAGCACTAATGAAGAAGACTGTTGAAGATGCCTATGCGTTGATTGAAGAGATAGCACTAAACCACAACCAATGGACTACTAAGAGAGGAGTGTTGTATCGTCCTCCTCATGGTAAGAATGATGGTGATCGTTGGCGCTCTCTAGCAGAAAAGGTAGATTCTTTGTGTAATCACTTTGAATCTTTTCAGATGCTAACTGTTGCTGTTTCCGCAATATTTGATAAATAAGACATAAAAATAAGCAAAAAGAGCATAGATATGACACAAAAAAACCTATAAAATGATGCAAAATATACTATGAATTTTCGTGTCATCAAATACATAAGGCTCAAACTTTGCTTATCCTCAAGCAAAATCAAAAATTGATCAAAGGAATAGACTTTCTCATGAAGAATAAATTTCTAAAATACAATCTCCAATGAAAAATTTCACCAGTTGCTTCATAAAATTTCAAATAAACATATCATCTTTTGAATTCAATTCTCAAGATCTACAACTTAATGAAATAAAATTTCGCAACTTGTATAATAAGTAGAATTTCAATCTCAAGATTTCATCTAGTTTTAGTTCAAAATTATCATACTTTTGTTTACAAGAATCGGATTTCCAAGATCTTTTTCCACTCAAAATTTTTTAGTTCCTCCCTTTTATGTATTGTCCACATTCTCTAATTCGATTACCACCTTTTTTCTGGTGACGAAGTTAGAGTACACTGATCACATAATCAATGTAATAGAACTCATATCTTTTAAGTAGGAAGAATCTTACACAAGACAGTGGAGTTAATGCGAAATGATTTCTCTCATTGGTATGTACCCACATAGATACATGCTTTTTCTTTTTTGGACTTCAACTCTTAACTTAGGTACCACCACAAATCAACGCGGTGCCAAGACGAGGAGTCATTCTCTTGAATTTTTTTTTCTCTCATCATTTTTTTTATTTTGATTTCAACCCTTGTCTTTGGTACCACTACAAATTTTGCGGAGTGCCAAGTAAGGGAGTCATCACTCACTCTTATATAGATCATGGAATCTTTCTCCCCAACAAATAGTAAATAGGATGAACATCAACTAAATTAATCAATCAATATCAATTCAAAAATCATACTCATATGCTAATTTTATTTAAAGAAGTAGTTTGACTTTTTAAATCAAATTCATCAAATAACATGTCTACCCAAAATTTCATGCATGAATCAATGAAAAATTCCAATAGGCAGATATATATTGGAGAAATAAATTCAACACAATAGGTTCAGTCCTAATCACAAGCATAAACACATTCATCATCAAGGAAATCACACTATCAACAAAAATCAGATATAGACCACACTATAACATTACAGCATAAAACCATATCAAGAGAAAATTTTGCATATATCTATTCAGAAATAAACCCATACAATCCATTATGCATCGATTTGCACCCACAAGGTGCTCAATATCAACAAAATATCAATCATTATACAACCCAATCGAATCCAACATCAATATTAGAATATCATACAACCAAATCAAATGATGAATCAGTCAAGTAAAAACAACGTAAGATAGTATCGGCGGACACAAGAAGTCTGAAGGAGTCATCCTTCCCTATAAACATCTGAAACATCAATAAGATATGGAAGATGAAATGCAAATAAGTAGGAAAAAGATACTCATAGAGCTCTACTCGTCATCATCTGATCTAATCTCCTTTGTGTCCTCAGCGGCTGCATCCATGGGATCGCCGTGCTACACTCCCTGGTCGTGCTGCCCTCCCTGGTCTCCACATAGACTCCTCCTCTCCTGGTGTCCTCAAAGCCAAAGTGGTCATAGAGGAAGTTCCCCATCTCCTCCATGTAGTTGCCTAATTCTTCAACATCCTGGTGAATGCGATCCATGGAGTCAGTCATCTTCCCCATGCGATCAACCATCCTCTCCATGAGACGACCCTGATGGTACATCTCAGCAGAGAGGGCCTGAAACCCTGGGTCATCGACACTGGGTCATACTCCACTAGGTCTGTGAGAAGAACCTCCAGCATGATGGGAAGAATCTGCAGCATGGTGGGAAGGTGAGTCCATACCCATATCGAATGGGTCATCTCTTCCACCCTAAGAGGGTGGTGGTGGTGCAGAGTCCAAGGGTGGTGTGAAGGTAGCCTCGGCATCACTCGGTGAAAGCTTCTAATTGGCTTGATCTCTGACATTGGTCTTTTCATGGTGAGGCAGAGGCAAGGTGGGTGCTCCTGGTCCAAGAACTAAACTAAATGTATCCCCCTCTCTAGCAATCATCTTCATAGCTATGCAAGATTCAATGTCCAATCTTGCATTTCCTTTAGCCACCTTGACAGCATAGGGTTCAACATTCAAATGAAGGGCTATAGGAGTGATCAAACCTCCTATCACAATCGCCCCCCTCTTTGCCCTGGCAACCTTATCCATATGCTTGATTAGAAAGAAAGCCACATCAACTGCAAACCCATGTAACATCCCCCACAAGAAGTATAACTCAGATTGACGGACCATGCCGTCACTATCCCCTCTCCCAAAAACTATGTGAGCCAACACTGTATGAACATATTTAATGCAAGGATTCAAAATCTTCGAGGCACGGGCTGAAACTGCAGAAAAATGGGTTTCATTAGTGATTTGGTTCCAGAAAATATTTTCTATGAAACCCACTAGCACTTGGGTGTATCCCCTTGATGCTAAGTGAAAAATGGATCTGATATCTCTCAAAGTAAGCTTCCTTTCAATGTTAGCTAATTTGAAAGTGATCTCTCCATCAGCATGTCGGTTAGTGAATTCCTCAAGCCCCACATCGATACTACTCAAGAACTCCAAAACCAAACGAAGATATGTCGCCGGTGTCATTTGGAAGAATTTCTTTGCCCTTATCTGATCAAACATCCAGAACACATCTTCATACAGCCATAGCACCTCCAATGTACGCCTATCCGCATACTTAGTGTTCACAACTCTCCTAGCTACCAATTGGTTCTATCAAGCCTCCTAGATTTCATCCCTAAAAATGATACCATAGCGATTTGGGGGAGTTGAGGGTTCAGCTAGTGCCTTTCCCTTCTTCTTTGAAACCACTGATTTGACTCTAGGTGCCATTCAATGAATATAATTTCCACTTGTGTTGGAATAAGCTGCAAACTGAAATTTGAACATAATATAGCAAAAATCCAGTTCTAATAGAAATCACTCTTTCAATTTCCTTAGGAATGAACATTCTTACTCAACAAGCATCATAAAAACAAGATTCAGTTAAATCCAAGCTTATACCCAAAATTTGACTAGAAAAAAAAAAGGTGCGGGCGAACAGTAAACTGAATAACACACCCGATTGAGCTCGTTTGAGGTTCAAAATCACTCCAAAATCAGTCAAAATTTTTTAGAAACAAACTAGGAAGAGTCGCCTGTCATCCAAGGAGCAAATGAGAGAAAATATTTTGGAAATCGACCAAGAATCGGAAGGAAACAAGGAAAGGGGAGGAAATCTCACAACACTCGGCATAACGAAAAGATAGGGCAAGATAGTACCAAATCGGCGGCCGGAGCTGGATGGGAAGGGTTGCCGGTGAGCTCTAAAGGTTGGAGAAGGTCGGAAGCTCGAGGTCGGTGCAAGAGAATGAGGGAAAACCCTAAAACATGACCTGAAACCCTAAAAACGGCAGAGTAAATCGTGTAGGGCCGATAGAATTACGACCGTAATTTTCATTACGGTAGTGTTGTAATGTGGTCAGTTCGAAAAACATGGGCCGTAATATCTATACGGCCCTGCCGTAGAACATCCAAAACTCTCGGGTCAAAAATCGACCAAGATTACGGTACCATAAAAACAATTACGGTACTGCCGTAATTTCCATAGAATTTCACCCAACTCCTGGCAAAGAAAATGCTCGAAAATATGGCACCATGAAATCAGTTACGGTAGTACCGTAAAATTGAGGAGAGATTTTTTTAAATGAAAAAATCACAAGATTACTGCACGTAGAAATGTTTACGGTACTTTCGTTTTGAAAATCAACAAAAAATATGGCCCGTGAAAAGCATTACGGTAGTGCCGTAAAAGCGATAAACTCTCGGGAAAATTTCCAAGCAAAAATACGGCACGTAATGATACTTACGGTAGTGCCGTAATGGCCTCAAAACTTTCTCGTCGAAAATAGACTAAAATTACGGCCCATAATTTTCATTACGGTAGTGCCATGATTTACACAAAAACTTGATTTCACCTACAAAAAGAGAAGAAAAATTAGTTCTAAAAATAAACTAAAATAAAAGAAAAA
This sequence comes from Costus lasius, assembly GCA_027563935.2. Taxonomy (NCBI): domain Eukaryota; kingdom Viridiplantae; phylum Streptophyta; class Magnoliopsida; order Zingiberales; family Costaceae; genus Costus; species Costus lasius. The sequence goes on along the minus strand of CM050448.1, from coordinate 67,529,493 downwards.
AAACTAAGCTAAGTAAGAGTGCTTGGGTTACCTCCCAAGAAGCGCTAATTTAAATATCATTAGCTTGACCGTTCTGCACTCGAATTTGATCGTGGTGGTGCCTTCAATCGCCATTCTGATTTCTCTTTGTTTTGTTCACCACCTCTGACAACATAAGGCTCATTTAAGAAACAATGTCCAACTTTACCCAAGAACCTTTTTCCTTTCTTAAGCAGTTTCAATCTTTCTCTTCTTCTTTGTCTCTTCTTCTTTCTCTTTTCAGTTTTTGAATCAGCATTCTCCTGAAATCCTCTACTCACACACTCAGAAAAAGTCTCAGTCTCAATATTAGAGGGCTCATCAAATAAATTATGCATATCACTAACAACATCATCTATTACATCAATACTACAACATGATCCTAAATATGATGCTTTTTTTCAATGAATCTGTTAAATCAAACTCAATTATATTTTCACAAATATCATATGTGAGTTTTCCTTTCCTAACATCAATGACTGCTCCAGCTGTGGCTAAAAAGGGTATACCAAGAATAATTGGGTTTTTAGAACTTTCCTCCATTTCTAACACTACAAAATCTGCTGGTATGAAATACTTACCTATTTGAACTGGAACATTTTCTAAAATACCAACTGTATACTTTACCGATGAATCAGCGAGCTGCAAAGATATTGAAGTTGGTTTAAGCTCTCCCATGTCCAATTTCCTGTAAATAGATAAAGGCATTAGGCTTACACTAGCACCAAGATCACATAAGGCTCGGTCAAAAGCCACACTCCCAATTGAACAAGGTATAGAGAAACTACCTAGATCCTTTAATTTTTATGGCAGTTTATTCTGGATAATAACACTACATTCTTCAGTTAAAGCCACAGTACCATAGTCCTCTATCTTTCTTTTATTTGACAAAATTTCTTTCAAAAATTTAGCATATTAGGGCATTTGAGAAAAAGCTTCAGTGAATGGAATATTAATATAAAGTTTTTTTAAGACATCAAGAAATTTCCCAAATTGCTTATCTAATTTTGCGTGAACTAGTCTCTAGGGAAAGGGTATAGGTGGCCTATATGGTACATGTGAACTAGGTCTAAGAAGATCTAACTGACATGGCTCATCACCTTTAAGTTCATTACCCTTATGAGGTGGCAAACTAGTTTGGGGCTGCTCATGCACAGGAGAATTTTCCAAGTCTAATTCATTGTTATGTTCAATCTCAGGCTCTTTTTCATTATCCTCAACTTTCCCTTTAGGTTCATCTAATCACCTCCCACTCCTAGTAATGATAGCATTATAGTGCTCCCTAGTGTTTGGTTCAGGTTTAGTAGGCAATTTCCCTGGGGGTCTGTAAGAAGTGCTAGCTTGTTATGCTATTTGATTTTCTAATATTTTATTGTGGGCTGCTAAAGATCCTACTTGAGAAGCAAGTTGGCTAACCAATCCCTTAAGATCTTCAATCTCCTTATTTTGATTTGTCATGAATTGATTTTGACTAGCCATAAATTTTTCAAGCATGGACTCAACACTAGAATTTTGGGGTTGGTTTTCATTCTGATTTTTTCTTTGTGGATATCCTTTATTCTCAGCTTGTCCCCCTACATGATTATTACTTTTCCAAGATAAATTGGGGTGGTTCCTCCATCCAGGGTTGTAAGTACTAGAATAAGGATCATTGTTTTGTCTACCTTGATTATAACCCCCCCAAAGCATTAACTTGTTCAATACCCTAATTAACAATGACTTTACACTCTTCAGAATAATGACCATTATTACCACAAATATCACACACAACAGAAGATGAAACTACAGCAGTTTGCATTTGAAAAGAATCAAATCTGTTGCACAAAGAATCTACCTTTTCAGCCAAGGTGTGCCAGCTATTACTTTCATTCTTACCATGAGGAGGTCAATACAGCACTCCTCTCTTTGTAGTCCACTAGTTGTGGTTCAAAGCCATCTCCTCCAGCAACTTGAAGGCATCTTCAATGGTTCTGCTCATGAGGGCTCCTCCTGTAGCGGCATCAACAGTCAGTCGGGTATTATAAAGCAAACCATTGTACAAAAGTATGTATTAAAACCTAATTTTGAAGGCCATGGTGAGGTCACTTCCATTGTAAATCATTAAAATGCTCTCATACCTCGCTAAAAGATTCACCGTCCCTCTGTGTAAAGCTGGGTGGAAAGTACTTCATCAAGAACGCGCTCATTCCCTAAGAGAAAAAGGAAACAATCTCAGTTTCAATGCATCATTAGAAACACTATTAATCTTAATTATATCACATAATTCAAAAAACAAAGCAAAATGTTGATTAGGATCTTCAAGTGATCATTTAAACTGATTTTGTTGTATCATAGATAAGAAAGAAGGCTTGATCTCAACATTGTTAGCCTCTATAACAAGTCTAGCAATGCTAGAGTGTATCTCCTGTGGATTAGGGGCTGCATAGTCCCTAAGTGATCTTCTTTCCGCCATGACTACTTCTTCTTCTTGTCTTCCTTCAAATCTGAGTTTCCTACGCAGTCTAAGAGTTTTGTTAATCTCAGGGTCTAGGGGAACTAGAGGTCCTGATCTAAGATTCCTGCGCATGCACAAGTAGATAGATCAAATAACTCAAAATAAGTAGAAAAGAATAGAAAACAGAAAATAAAATAAAACCAAGTCTAGCAATACTTTCAATATCTTCAATATTGACAAAAACCAAGGTCCCCGGCAACGGCGCCAAAAACTTATTGTGTCCGCAAGTGTACGGACACTCGAAGTAATAATTAAGATATCAAACAACAGAGACCTCGTTTGTCAAGTACCGAATAATCGATTTCTCACTAGCTAGGGTTTCATCCACCTTAACTTCTATGACTATATCCAAATAAATGTTCGTTAGTTTAATTTTATTATGATAAAGATATGATTCACTTCATAAAGAAATCATCTCACTCTCGCGCAGACAATTTACAAAGAACCAATCCTCACTTTCGCATAGGATTTATTCACTGCTAAAGATAAGTAAATCATTGACAAAGAACTCGAGATCACTTTCATTGATCCAAATTCTAAGTCAATCATCTCAAATGAAAACTAAATACTTTCATACTTTAATTTTCACAGGTTCTACTTAAGGTTCTCCAACGTTCCGATATTTAATTTCTTACAATATCATCATGTTTATTTCAATAACTCAATCCTAGGTTAGGTTATCAACATGGCAATAAACTACTAAAATCTAGAAATAAGAACAAACCTAATTTCTTATGATGAGTTACTAAATCATGATTCTAGGGTTCCAAGTTCTCGCAAGTCACTTTTTAGTCCATATCACAAAAACTCTAAATCATGCTGATAAAATGAAACTAGAAAGAATTAAAGGCAATCATCACATAAGTAGAATTATTACAGTAAAATTATCCTGACGAAATAAAATCATCTAGTCATTAAAAAGTTTAGGAGATTACACCCCCATGTCCCAAAAAGAGTTTAAGCTAGCATAGTCGAAGAACTGCAATAAACCATATTTTCTAAGGATCAGAAATCGAAGAAAGATAGGAAATTCAACTAAAAGCATGGTTGTAATGAAAATTACAACCGTAATTTTGTGTGATGAAGAGTGGCAACGATGCCTCTTTTATTGATTTCTCCTCCGATCGATCTCCTTTCGCTTTGGAGCTTCTGGGGTATGTTCTCCTCCTCTAGCCGCAGCTTTCCTTCAAATTTCACGGTTGGAGATGCACTGTAGGCTTTCCGGCGGTGAAACCTAGGGCGGCGGTAAAAACTATGTATTCTCTCTCGAACTTTGATGCAAATTAGGGCTTTTTGTTTGTGTCGCCTCCCCTCGATCTGATGAGTATTTCCCTTTTTACGGATCTCCAATTGATGGTCCAGATCGTCCGCAATCACTCACGCAAGAATCAGGCTTCAATAAGTCTTGGGAAATCGGCCGCCTAGGTTGTAATTACGGCCGTGATTTTGGTTATGGTAGTGCCGTATTTTCATTCTATGAAGAATCTAGAAAGACACACGGGCTGTGAAAACAACCATGGCAGTGCCGTGATCATGCAAAATATTCTGTAAGAAAATCTCCTAAAATTACAGCCTGTAATTTGGTTTACGGCAGTGCCGTAAAATCTGGAAAACTTTCTGTACAGAAATCGACCCAAAATATAGTAGTGCTCGGAAATTAAGGCAGTGCCATGGTTAATTCTGTAGATTCAGTAAAACCACGGTATCGTAATTTGGATTACGGCCCTGTCGTATTTTTGGTCTAAAGCTCCAATCTTCATGAAACTTGACATGTAATCTTCTCTTGATGATGGAAATTCATCTATGCATCTGAATTGCTTGAAAATGATTAAAAATAATTCCGTTTTAACCTGAAAATAGTCAAAAACACAAAAAGGTATAGATTCCGCAATATTTGATAAATAAGACATAAAAATAAGCAAAAGAGCATGGATATGACACAAAAAGACCTATAAAATGACGCAAAATATACTATGAATTTTTGTGTCATCATGATCATGTTTAGTTTCAGGGTTAACTTGCTGCACAACCAAGGTGTAGACTAAACCGGCTTCCTTACCCTCATGTAGGAAGGTTTGGGGTCTTAACAATGTAATTGGTTTCCTAACTTCAACCGCCTTCCCTTTCTTTTGTGAAGCCCTAAGCGCCCTTGGTAGGCTAGACATGAGAGTGATCTTCTTGTTGTTGCTAGTGAACTCATAGGTATTGCTTCTTCCATAATGAATCACATCCAAATCATATAGCCATGGATGTCCCAATAGGACATCATCCACGTCCATTTCAGTTGTATCACAACAAATATTTCCTTGGTAGGTGGCTAATCGAAGGGGCACCAAACACCTAAATGACACGGGAATACTATACTGATCTACCCATGATATGTTATAAGGTTTAGGGGTGCTTTTCTTGGTTTAGCCCAAACTTATTCACAGTTTGTTTAGAAATCACATTAAGACTACTCCCACTGTCTATAACAATCTTGCACACCTTCCCGTTACATTGGGTGTAAGTATAAAACAAACTAGTTCTTTTCCAATTTTCGGCTGGGGTGTTCTTAATATAGTTGCATCTAACTACAGCCATGGTAAATTGAGAAGGCTTCTCTTCACTGTTGTATTCAGGGTTATGCATGACAGACTCAACTTCTTCCTTTTCAGGTTCAGTTTCTTCCACTTCCTCTTTTAGTAAAGTCTTCTTAGGGCAATCTCTAGATAGGTGGCCGGGCTGTGAGTAGTTATAATAGGTAATCCTATTGTTATGCTAGTTAGCCGATTTCCTTTCTTTAGGGGGTCCCTCTATTGTGACAGCCTTGTTTGGGTTTATAGGAGGGTTGAGCTTCGGTTGGGTGACCCTAAGCTATTGGAGCTCATATTCTATGTCGATAGTGAGTTGATAAGCTTCTGATAGTGACTCCCATCTATGATGGATCAATGCTCTCATAATGTCAGCCCTTAATCCCCCTTTGAACCAATTCAAGGACAGCCTTTGGTCTTCATTCAGATCACACCTAATTAGTAAATCTTCAAATTTCCTCACATATTCAACTACAGGGTCATTACCTTGAACTAATCTAGAAAGCTGATCATATAATTTCTCCCTATAATTCGGGGATACATATTTCTCCCTTAACTTCCACTTCATATCATCCCAAGTGGTGATGGGTGGAATACCACTCCTAGCTAGCTTAGTTTCAACATTGTTCCAATACATTTGAGCTGAACCCCATAAGAGGAACTTGACACATTGCACCTTGCTGTTATTAGGGACCTTACTCCATACAAAATACTACTCTACCTGGGTTTGCCATTCTAAATACGCTTGAATATCAAGGCTGCCTTCAAATGTGGGTGGGGTAAGCCTAATATTTCGGTACACATCTTCTTCCTCACGAGAGTTTGGGTTAGCCCTATAGGGTGGGTCTCCTAAGTGATATTCACTTGGTGTGGGAATTGTTTTTCATTGGTGACTATCCCTATAATCAGGAACAGCCCCCCAATTAGTCCTTGGGTTCAATCTAGGTCCATGGTGTGGTCGGCTAGTACCCTCCCCCTAATTTTGTTCTTGAGGTCTCCTTGGAGATGGAGGGTGAGGCTGGACAGGTTCTTCTAAGGGCAATTCATATTGAAGGTCTAGTCGGCTCAGTGTATTTTGACTAGTAGTCTTTAAATTGTTGACCCTTCTGTTCAGAGTATCAAGAGATGCATGCATATTCCCAAGCATGTTCATGATCGCAACCAAGGAGGCTGCATTGGGTTCAGCTTCTTCAGCCAGCTGGTTATTCCTTGTGCGAACAACCATGGTGAAGATGGTTTAGCTTACACAAACAATGGTATGGAATAACACATGCACAAGCAATACCGCACAAGAATACAAGTAAACAAGCTAGCAAGTATGGAGCACAACAACTAGTAGAATAGCTCGAAATTATTGTTAATGCAGCTAAGCTGATAGAGTCCAGTCCATAGCAGGCAATACTCATAGAACAAGTGTTATCAGGTGGTATTAGATGGTAACGTACAGTAATTGTGAAATTAGCTTACAACAACAGTACTCAGAACAATTAATATCAGGTATGATTGTGTTAACAGATTCAACAGTACTATGAGTTCTAACTTACGGCAATCAGCAATGGTAACACACAACAAGGTCAGATGCAAGTGTAATAATAGGTTCAACAGTAGTTATAGATCCTACCTTACGGTAATGTCAAGTCACATAATCAGTCGATACCAAGAAATGTTGGCTGGTAAGCAACAATACTTCCAGCCGAAATCGGAAAATCAGAATTTGTAACTATGGCAATATAGGGTGTTCGTCCACTTATTGCTGAAGTAAACCTACACACAATTTGCCTCATGAACTCAGGTTTCCCTATCAGATTAGGGTTCCAAGCCCCATAGAGTAAGTCACCAGTACTTAGCAAATTTTTAGCAAGCCCGGTAAGCTACAGTAACTGGGCTTTCTAACAAACAACTTCAGTGCAAGCGCGATAACGAGTTCAACAAATATTTTCTTCAAAGAATATTCAGATGCTACAAATGGTTTTCATAAAGAACAAAACATAGTCAGCAGTTCCAAAATCAGTAGACAACGAGCTCGACAGGAAAACCAAACAAAGGTGCAAGAATTTGCCAACACAGTGAACTCGAAACTCAGCAAGAAAATTAGCAGCAGAAATTGCAAATAGTTACGAGAGCACCTAAGGTATGCTCTAATACCACTAATGTAAAATAGATTTTTCCCTAGATCTCCTTAGGTATGTAGCTCTTCTTATGTAGACTAATGCAGAGTAAATGCATATTTTCTAAATGGAATAGAGATGTTCTAGCATGCTATTTCTACAAAGGAGTAAAGGTTTTGGGTAGAGGACACCTGAGGCCGCCTTGAAGGAAGGGGGCCGAAACCCCTTCTATTTCCTTATGGTAGTGAGCTTCAGATGAGTTAAAGTTGTGGAGGTTTGGCCCTATGCTTCTAGGATCCTTCAGCTCCAGCAACTCGTATTGCTTCACGTCAACTTCAACACCCAGATTAGGAGAGTAGTTGGTGGTGAAGGGGATGAGGTGGAGTTTCAGCGAGTGATGGAAATGCAAGAATAATAGAGGAGCAAGCTCAACATTCACACAAGCAACGCTAACACAAGTTTCAGATTTTCAAAAGTGATCGACTAAGTGTAAGAGTGGACAATTACAAGACTTAAAACCCTTCCCTTCAACGTTAGTATTCTGGTGGCAACGCTTGGCATTCCATGAATGAGATGAAACTAGTTGTGAGTGGCAATTTGCTGGCGGTGGCGTGCGTTGCACTCTTCTGCGCATGCTGGTAAGTATTGTGGATGACCGTTGGCTGCAGGTGGCTGCTGGTAAGTGCTGATGACATGTCTCTTAATCCTTGGCCGATCTTACTTGGTGGCTGGATTGAATTGTGGGCTGACTCGAATATTGACTTGACTTGATTGTGGCATTGATTGACCTGAGTTAGATGCTGGACTGGTAGAAGTTGATGCGATAGCTTCTGCACTTAGCTGAAGTTGACTTGAGTTGATATTGAAAGAGTTGAACTCGACTTGATCCTTGAGGATGCAGCATTTGACCTTTGCTGAACTTGAATGTGAGTTGGTTTTGAATGTTGACTTAGACTGGGCTTGATTGTGAGGTGATCTTTCCATGTCGTTGCCAATGTAGTTGACGGGAGTAGGTGCTTGTAAGTGCATTACATGTGCATACACCTAGGCTACTAACAACCTATTACATTCACTAAAAATAAAAACAAAGACTTAGTAAAATAAATCCTAGGCTAAATCCTAACTACAACAACAACAACAACAACAAGTGCTGAAAATAAGATACTGTTTTGCAACATACACAATACAGAAATTAAGCAAGTTCAAAATATCAAAATACAACAAGTTCATTATGCATTCATCCCATATCTGATTGGAGGCTTTCGGGTTCTCTTGGACCTTCGGGGTTGTGTCCCTACATCACTTAACTAAGCAATAGCATCTGCACCAACTCGATGTTAAGAATTCATTCTTGAACAATGTTCTTTATGAGGAAAGTCTATATGTCCTTGCCTCCAAGATTCAGATGAAAGGGGGAGACACGTGTTTGCAAACTCCACAAATCAATATACAACCTCAAGCAAAGCTCACATCAATGGTTTATCAAACTCACTAATGCATTCAAACAGGCAACTTCAGTCAATCAAAGTCTGACTTGCTCCATATTCATTTGATCTAGTGAGGGCAAATCTATAATTCTTCTTATTTATGTAGATGATGTCATAATTATAGGGAATGACTTGAAGAAATTGAAGATATCAAATTATTTTTAAATAAATAATTTAAACTAAAATCCATGATCTAGAAAATAAAAACAGAATTCTTTTTAGACATCCAAAAAAATTTTCACCTTAGTCCTAATCCTAACCCTTAGGTTTAAACATAGGACCTTATGTTTCCTAGAAATTTTCCTCTGATACCAAATGTAACACCTCGAAATTAAGCATTGTGTAAAATCCAATAAGAGCGGAAGAAAAACATATTTTTTATTAAAGCAATTGCAATTCTGATTGACTAATATCCAAGAATATCCAAAAAGGTATACAACTGATTTAATTGACTCAACTAGCTACTATAGAATAACTAAATAACAAAGATAGCTAACAACTAAACTCTATCAGAATAGCTAACTCATGGATTCATGCCACCTGAATCTTCAAGCGTAACTGTGCTTGCGGGGATTTACGGGACGATCTGACTCCTCCTGATCTGCAACTGCACAACGTCCGTCACGGGTTAGCACAAAAATGCTAAGTAAGCCTCTCCCCAGAAGAAAGGGTAGTCCCTTAGGTCCAAAGGAGGGAAAACTAGCAAAAAGCATAAATGATAAGATGGCAACAAGCTGAATACTGAAAACTATAAACTGGAATGTAATCGAAAGAGCTGAATCAATTTGGTTAATAAAAGAAAATATCAATAATATTATGCAAGGAAACACTATGAGCAATACCTACTGGCTCGTGGGGTCATCACCCCGAATACGCATGATAAGGTGAATCATTCACCTTACATGGTGAACACATGTGCTACCATGCGTCACGAATCCCGGTGCATGCTAATTTGCGACCCCGATCTGTCCACAGAGTGGATACTACTGGGTATGTGCTCAATAACATGCAATTGTTCACAAATATACTGTCCACAACGTGAATACTGAAAACAATAACTTGCTTGAACATACTTGACTGGTAGTGAATAATTGAAAACATACATGGCAACACTATAACTGGCAAATCATTGTTATGCATAGGATACTTGCTATTTGAGTCAATGAAAATAACGATAACAAACTTTTATATACAGAAATCTGGTTTGAGGTCTTACCTCCGAAAAGCCAAGAAAAACGATGCAAGCCAAATAGTTATTCAATCACTCTGAAATACAATTTTGTACAAGAACTCTATCAAATAAGATTCAAACTGAAAAACAGAGACTACCAACAGAAGCGAAACATCTCAAAACCCAGGGAACCAACCTTGGATCCAGTGAACCGGACACAGAACCCACTGAACCACTCAGGAATGCAGTGAACCGGTCAGATTCGACTGAACCAAGCCAAACCGACACTTAAAACCTAAATTACACAAAATATGCGAGTCATCTAAGGACACACAGGATACCATTGGATAGGCCTTTTCATAAGCTTTCCAACGGCGACCTGAACCGGCCAGGATTCGACCGAATAAGAGTCAAACTGGACCAAATACCAGAATTGGGCCAAAATTGAAATTGAACCGCCCAAACTGTTGAACCGGTCCAAATCAATTCCAAACTTAGTGAGCCGGGTTTATTTCGAATAAACCAAACTCAAATCCTGAAATCAGATCGGACCAGCCGCTCGCTCGCACCGCCCCATCGCCGTCGTGCAAGGCGGCCGGACAAACATCTTCCGCTTGCGCCGACGAGCTCCTGAGGGCGCGTCGAGCGTCTGTTCGCCGCCAGATTTCTCCAGAAGAGTTCTACCGTCGCTGGGAAGCTCTTCAGCTTGCTGCGGCGAGCTTTCGACGCACGGTCAAAGCGCTCGTAGCAGCCGCATGTGTCAATGATGGCGCCGCCGCCGTCGACACACCCAAATCTAACTAAATCAAGACAAAATTTCACTGAAACTTCCAGGAAGCAAACTTACCTTGCTACGAAGCTGTATCGTAGCCCAAAACAGAGATATCGTTGTCGCCGGCTGCACAGAGGATGAAAATAGCTGCAACTTCGGCAAACTCTTCTAACTCTGATTTCCTTCTCCAGACGGCGCGTTGCGACTCGAGGCTCCTTTAGGTTTGACGGCGGAATAGGGCGAACAGAAGCCCCCTTAAATAGACGCGAAGCGTGTCCAAAAATAGCGGGGGCGCGGCAGCGACTCTATTACTGCGAACTTCAGAGACGACGACGATTCGACTCGTCGCCCAAAATTAAACTCAAGCTCGAATCAAAATAAATACGCGCAGTTTATTACTGAACCACAAAGACAGCTTGGTGGTTCAGCTGAACCATGAACAAAGTTGTGTCGCGGGTTCGAGCCTCCGCGAATGCAACTTAAACTTTTAATTGTAAAACTATTTATTTTTAACACAAATAAATTCTGAAAAATTCCATATAAATCATAGAAAAATCCTGAAACAAAAATATGCATTTTCTAAAATTATTTTCCAAAAATCTTGGTTATAACATTCCACCCCCCTTAAAAGAAATTTGATCCTCCAAATTTATCTATAACTTAAGTTGCACAAATAGTAATTGCACCACAAAAATCTTAACAGGAAAAGTAACAAAATTAAATCAGAATTTACCTGGAGTATCTCCCTCAGGATCTTGAGTCTCCTTCCGGGACACGGCAAATATTCTAGCTTCTGGTTTGTTCCTCTTTGGGCAATCAATTCTCTAGTGACCTAGTTGCTTACAAAAGAAACAAACATACTGTCCCTTAGGACACTTACGGGAAAGATGATTCTTGTCACCATAGAACTTGCAAAACACAAGGCTAGAATCAAAAGTCCTAGAGGTTACTTGAGGTGGTCTAACCCTTCCTGAAGTATTCTTAAATCTCTTAGAAGGCACATGCTCTCTATCAGAAGGTTTGGAACCACTTGAAGACTTAGAATCATTAGGTACCCGATCAAACTCAATCCTTGCTTGCTCGGCTAATAGGGCTTTACTTACAACTTCGGCATAAGTATTAAGTTCAAACATGGCTAACTAAGTTCTTAACTCTGGGTTCAATCCTTTAATAAACAAAGCAATCTTTTGAACCTGAGTAGCTACCATCATAGGAGCATAATGACTAAGGCTAATAAGCTTTCGATCATATTCCTTGACAAACATTTTACCCTGCTCCAAAGATAAAAACTCCAATAACTTAACAGATCTTACATTGGCAGGAAAGTTTTGGGCATTGAAAGCTTCCACAAATTGAGCCCAAGTAATCACAGCATCACCATTAGCCAAAGTCGCCCTCTGGGTTCTCCACCAAGCATCTGCTTCTCCTTGAAGCATAAAGGTAACATATCGTATTTTATCCTCATCAGTGCATTGCACAAGCTCAAAGGCCTTCTCAACCAATCTTAGCCACTCTTCGGCCTCAGCTTCCCCAAACTCACCCCTAAAGGGTTCTGGACAAAACTTCTGCAATTCGGTCAACTTAGCATTAGCAGCCGATCCATGAATGGCCTGGGCTATGGCTATTGCTAATTGCTCAGGATTAGCTGCAGCTTCAGTAGGTCTTCTTCCCCGACGAGCATCCATGATCGAGAAAATCAAAATAGAATTCTTTTTAGACATCCAAAAAAATTTTCACCTTAGTCCTAATCCTAACCCTTAGGTTTAAACATAGGACCTTATGTTTCCTAGAAATTTTCCTCTGATACCAAATGTTACACCACAAAATTAAGCATTGTGTAAAATCCAATAAGAGCGAAAGAAAAACATATCTTTTATTAAAGCAATTGCAATTCTAACTGACTAATATCCAAGAATACCCAAAAAGGTATACAACTGATTCAATTGACTCAACTAGGTACTACAGAATAACTAAATAACAAAAACAGCTAACAACTAAACTCTATCAGAACAGCTAACTCATGGATTCATGCCACCTGAATCTTCAAGCGTAACTACGCTTGCAGGGATTTACGGGACAATCTGACTCCTCCTGATCTGCAACTGCACAACGTCCCTCACGGGTTAGCACAAAAATGCTAAGCAAGCCTCTCTCCAGAAGAAAGGGTAGTCCCTTAGGTCCAAAGGAGGGAAAACTAGCAAAAAGCATAAATGATAAGATGGCAACAAGCTGAATACTGAAAACTGTAAACTGGAATGTAATCGAAAGAGCTGAATCAATTTGGTTAATAAAAGAAAAGATCAATAATATTATGCAACGAAACACTATGAGCAATACCTACTGGCTCGTGGGGTCGTCACCCCGAATACGCATGATAAGGTGAATCATTCACCTTACATGGTGAACACACGCGCTACCATGCGTCATGAATCCCGGTGCATGCTAATTTGGGACCCCGATCTGTCCACATAGTGGATACTACTGGGTATGTGCTCAATAACATGCAATTGTTCACAAATATACTGTCCACAACGTGAATATTGAAAACAATAACTTGCTTGAACATACTTGACTGGTAGTGAACAATTGAAAACATACATGGCAACACTATATCTGGCAAATCTTTGTTATGCATAGGATACTTGCTATTTGAGTCAATGAAAATAACGACAACAAACCTTTATATACAGAAATCTGGTTTGAGGTCTTACCTCCGAAAAGCCAAGAAAAATGATGCAAGCCAAATAGTTGTTCAATCACTCTGAAATAAAAATTTGTACAAGAACTCTATCAAATAAGATTCAAACTGAAAAACAAAGACTACCAACAGAAGCGAAACATCTCAAAACCTAGGGAACCAACCTTGGATCCAGAGAACCGGACACAGAACCCACTGAACCACTCAGGATTGCAGTGAACCGGTCAGATTCGAACTAAACCAAGCGAAACCGACACTTAAAACCTAAATTACACAAAATATTCGAGTCATCTAAGGACACACAGGATACCATTGGATAGGCCTTTTCATAAGCTTTCCAACGGTTACCTGAACCGGCCAGGATTCGACCGAATTAGAGTCGAACCGGACCAAATACCAGAACTGGGCCGAAATTGAAATTGAATCGCCCAAACTATTGAACCGGTCCAAATCAATTCCAAACTCAGCGAGCCGGGTTTATTTCAAATAAACCAAACTCAAATCCTGAAATCAGACCGGATAGGCCGCTCACTCGCGCCGCCCCATCGCCGCCATGCAAGGTGGCCGGACAAACATCCGCCACTTGCGCCGACGAGCTCCTGAGGGCGCGTCGAGCGTCCGTTCGCTGTCAGATTTCACCAGAAGAGTTCTACCGTCGCCGGGAAGCTCTTTAGCCTGCTGCGGCGAGCTTTCGACACACGGTCGAAGCGCTCGTAGCAACCGCAGGTGTCGATGGTGGCGCCGCCGCCGTTGACACAACCAAATCTAACTAAACCGAGATAGAATTTCACCGAAACTTCCAGGAAGCAAACTTACCTTGCTACGAAGCTGTATCGTAGCCCAAAACAGAGATATCGTTGTCGCCGGCTGCACAGAGGATGAAAACAGCTGCAACTCCGGCGAACTCTTCTAACTCTGATTTCCTTCTCTAGACGGCGCGTTGCGGCTCAAAGGTCCTTTAGGTTTGACGGCGGACTAGGGCGAACAGAAGCCCCCTTAAATAGACGCGAAGCGCGTCCAAAAATAGCGGGGGCGCGGCGGCGACTCGGTCACCACGAACTTCGGAGACGACGACGATTCGACTCATCACCCAAAATTAAACTCAAGCTCGAATCAAAATAAATATGCGCGGTTTATTACTGAACCGCAAAGATATCCTGGTGGTTCGGTTGAACCATGAACAAAGTTGCGTCGCGAGTTCGAGCCTCCGCAAACGCAACTTAAACTTTTAATACTAAAACTATTTATTTTTAACACAAATAAATTCCGAAAAATTCCATAAAAATCATAGAAAAATCCTAAAACAAAAATCTGCAATTTCTAAAACTATTTTCCAAAAATCTGGGTTATAACATATATCCATCTAAAAATCTCATTCGTCAATCAATGAAAAATTTCAAAAGTAAATATATATTAGAGAAATAAATTCGACATGATAGATCTAGTTTTAATCACAGGCATGAGTTCATTCATCATCAATAGAATCATACAATCAATAATAATATCTTCAAAAATAGACTACGTCACAAATCAACACATCAACAAAAATGGTATAATCTCATCAATTATAAAAATATAACAATGTCATATCATGTCATCAAGCATGCAAGTATGCACCTCCACAGGGTGCTCAAAATATCAAAAATATCAACATACAACCCGATCGAAGCTATCATCAATATCAAAATGTGATACAACCATATCGAATATGGAGATAGTCATGTAAGCAAAGTAAGATAGCAATGGCGGAAACAATGAATTTGGAGGAATCATCCTTCCCTATAAAACATGAAATATCAATAAGGTGCATAGAAAAATAAAATGCACAGAGGTAAGGAAAAGAGATACTCACAAAACTCTACTCATCACCATCCGATCGGATCTCTTTGGTGTCCTCCTCCACTATATCCATTTGATCAAAGGGCTGCTCTCCCTGGTAACCACCATGGTCACCTCCTCGTCTGCTATCCTCATACCCAAAGCAGTCATAAAGAAAATTTCCCATATCTTCCATGTGAGTGCTCAGCTCCTCCACATCCTCGTGGATATGGTGCACGCTGTCCTGCATTCGCCCCATGGAATCCATTATCTTCTCCATACGATGTCCCTAACGATATATCTCAGCGGAGAGTGCCTGAAATCCTAGGTCGAAGGCACTAGACCATCCTCCAGTAGGTCTGTGGGAAGAATTAGCAGCTGGGTGAGTAGAATCAGTAGGCCGGTGAGATGGCGACTCCATATCAAAAGGATCATCTCTTCCACCCCAAGTGGGTGGTGGTGGAACTGTACTCAATGGTGGTGTAAAAGCGGCCTCAGCGGTGCTCGGTGAAAGTTTCCAATTTGCTCTTTCCTTCACAGTGGTCTTCTCTACGTGGGGTAATGGTAAGGTAGGGGCATTTGGTCCTAGGACCAAGCAAAAGACATCCCCCTCTCTAACTATCATCTTCATAGCCATGCAAGACTCAAGATCAAGCCTTGCATTCCCCTTTGCCACTTCTACCCCATAGGGCTCAACATTTAGATGTAGGGCTATAGGGGTAATCAGCCCCCCTATTACAATGGCACCCTTCTTTGCTCTAGCCACTTTGTCCATATGCTTCATCAAAAAGAAGGCAACATCCACTACTACTCCATTAAGCATCCCCCATACAAAGTAGAGCTCAGATTGACGGACCATGTCGTCACTATCTCCTCTGCCGAAAACTGTGTGGGCAAGAACTCTATGAACATAATTTATACACGGATTCGTAATCCTTGAAGCTCTAGCAGAAACAGCAGAAAAATGGGTTTCACGGGTAATCTGATTCCAAAACATATTCTCTATAAACCCAATTGGTATTTGGGTATACCCTCCAGAACCTAAATGAAAGATAGATCTGATTTCTCTCAAAGTTAACTTCCTCTCAACATTAGCTAGTCTGAATGTGATTTCTCATTTAGCAGGTCCATTGGTAAACTCTCGTAGGTCTACATTCAAGCTACTCAAAAATTCCAAAACAAGTGGCAAATAGGTATATGGTGTCATCAGAAAAAATCTTTGAGCTCTAATTTGCTCAAACATCCAAAACACATCCTCATACAATCCAAGTGTCTCCAAGGTTCTTTTATCAGCATACTTTATATTTACCACCCTCCTCTCCACCAACTTGTTGTATCTTTCTTCTTGAATTTCATCCCTAAAGATGATGCCATAGGGATTTGGTGTTGTGGACGATGTAGCTGGTCCCTTTCCCCTTCTCTTTGAAACTACTTGCTTAGTCTTAGGGGCCATTCTTCAATTTTCCACACAAGCTGCAAGCTAAGAGTGCAATACAATATAGCAAATAGTAATTCAATGTAATTTATCACTTTCAATTTTAGAAATTTCTCTCTAACAAAATGTCTTATGAGTAATATCAGTTAAATCATAGCTTAAAACCCAAAAAATAGAACAATGGAGAATTGGGCGAAAAAATAGGGTGGAAATCAGGCGTTTAAGCTCAATCTTGCTCAATACACTCTACATATCAATTCAAAATCTCTAGAAATGAACTAGGAAGGGTCGCCTACCCTTTAGGAAGCATTTGCAAACAAAAATCTCTCAAATCGACCAAGAAACGAGGAAAAATGAAGAAAGGGGCGAAAATTCGTGCAAACTCATAAAAATAGAGAAATCGGTGAAGAGAGTACCCAATCGATGGTTAGAACCTGACGGGAAGGGTCACCGGCAAGCTCTGACGGTCGGATAAGGTCGGAGGTCGAGGGTCGATGCGAGAATGAGCGAAAACGAGTGAGAAACCCTAAAACACGGCCCAGAAAACCCTAAAAAAGGGCACAGGAATCGCGTATAAAAATAGAATTACGGCTGAAAAAACCATTACGACAATGTCGTATTTGGACAGATTCAAAAAACACGGGCCATAAAAATCTGAAATCTTTCGGGTCAAATTTTGACCGAAAATACGGTACTGTATAAAAGATTACGGTACTACCGTAAAAATGTGAAAACTCTCGAGTTGAAAATAGATGAAAATTACGGTACCACTAGATTTATTACGGCAGTGCCGTAAAATTTTTTTTTTTGTTTTTTAAGTAAAAATTAAATTCACAAAATACGGCCCGTAAAAGATATTACGGTAGTGCCGTAAAAGCAATAAAACTCTCGGATCGATTTTGGAGCAAAAATACGGGGCGTGAAAATACTTACGGTAGTGTCGTAATATCGTCTAAACTTTCTGGTCGAAAACAGACAAAAAATACGATACCGTAATTTTCATTACGATAGTGCCGTATTTTACACCAAAACTTGATTTTACCTACAAAAAGAAAAGAAAAATTAGTTCTAAAAGTAAAAATAAAAATAAAGTAAAATAAAAGAGAATAAACTAAAGTTAGAATGCTTAGGTTGCCTCCCAAGAAGCGCTAATTTAAAGGTCTTTAGCTTGACCCTTCTGCACTTGGATTTGATTTTGATTTCTTCGATTACCACTCTGAATTTTCTTTGCTTTGAGCATCACTTTGAATCACATAAGGCTCATTCATGAAACAATGTCCAAATTTACTCAAGATCTTCTTTCCTTTATCAAGCAATTTTGAGCCTCTTTTTCTTCTTCTTCTTCTTCTCTTCTTCTTCTTTTTAGAATTTGAATCTCTTTTTTCTTGAACATCAATGACAACATCATCTACTATATCAACACTACAACATGATCCAGAATATGAATGTTTGTTCAAAGAATGAGCAAGATCAAACTCAATTTTTTTTCACAAATCTCAAAAGTGATTTTTCCTTTCTTAACATCTATATGTGCTCCTGCTGTAGCCAAAAAGGGTCTACCAAGGATGATAAGATTTTTATGATTTTCTTCCATATCAAGTACTACAAAATCTGCTGGTATAAAAAATTCACCTACCTTGATTGGAACATTCTCTAAAATACCAATAGGATACTTTACCGAGCTATCAGCGAGCTGTAAGGATATGGATGTTGGTTTAAGTTCTCCAATGTCTAGTTTCCTACAAATAGATAAAGACATTAGGCTTACACTGGCACCTAGATCACATAAGGCTCGGTCAAAAGCCATGCTTCCAATAGAACAAGGTATAGAGAAACTACCTGGATCCTTCAGTTTAGGTGGCAATTTATTCTGGAGAATAGCACTACAATCCTCAGTTAAAGCCACAGTACCATAGTCCTCTATTTTCCTTTTGTTAGACAAGATTTCTTTCAAGAATTTTGCATATGAGGGCATTTGAGATAAAGCTTCAGTAAAAGGAATATTAATGTAAAGCTTTTTCAATACATCAAGAAATTTGCCAAATTGTTTATCAAGTTTTGCTTGCACTAACCTTTGGGGAAAGGGTATAGGTGGCCTATAAGGTTGAGGAGAATTAGGTTTAGAATTATCTATCTAACATGGCATATCACCTTTAGGTTCATCACCTTGGTGAGGTGGCAAACTAGTTTGGGACTGCTCATGCTCAGAAGATTTTTCCAAATCTAACTCTTGATCATGTTCATTACTAGGCTCTTTTTCATTATTCACAACTCTCCCTTTGGGTTCCTCTAATTGTCTCCCACTTCTAGTGATGATAGCATTACAGTGCTCCATAGGGTTTGGTTTTGATTTTGCAGGTAATTTTCCTAGGGGTCTGTAAGAACTACTAGCTTGTTGGGCTATTTGATTTTCTAAAATTTTGTTGTGGGCTGCTAATGATCCTACTTGAGAAGCTAGTTGATTAACCATTCCCTTAAGATCTTCAATTTCTTTGTTTTGATTTTGCATGTATTGATTCTAATTAGTCATAAACTTTTATAGCATGGACTCAATGTTTGAATTCTGGTTTGAGTTTTGATTTTGATTTGGCTTATTTTGGTATCCTCTATTTTCAGTTTGTCCCCCTACATTGTTATTGTTTTTCCAAGATAAGTTGGGGTGACTTCTCCATCCAGGGTTGTAAGTACTGGAATAGGGATCATTGTTTCTACTTTGATTATAATTCCCTAATGCATTAACTTATTCACTACCCTGACTAGCTATGACCTTACAATCTTCAGAAACATGACCATTATTTCCACAGATATCACAAACAACATGTGAAGAAATTACAGCAGTTTGCATTTTAAAAGAATCAAATCTGTTACATAAAGATTCTACCTTTTCTGCCAAGGTGCGCCAACTATCACTTTCATTCTTACCATGAGAAGGTCTATACAGCACTCCTCTCTCAGAAGTCCATTGATTGTGATTTAAAGCCATCTCCTCCAGTAGCTTGAGTGCATCTTCAATGGTCTTGCTCATGAGAGCTCCTCCTGCAGCAGCGCGAATAGTTAGTCTGGTATTATATAGCAAACCGTTGTAAAAAGTATGAATTAAAACCCAATTTTCAAGGCCATGGTGAGGACACTTTTGTTGTAAATCTTTGAACTGCTCCCATGCCTCGCTAAAGGATTCACCATCTCTATGTGCAAAACTTGTGATCTGGTTCCTCAAATGGATGGTCTTGCTTGGTGGAAAGTATTTCATCAAGAAGGCATTGGACAACTGTTCCCTTGTGGTGAAGGTACCGGTGGGTTGAGTTTGAAGCCATGAACGTGCTCGGTCCCTAAGAGAAAAAGGAAATAATCTCAGTTTTAATGCATCGTTAGAAACACCATTTATCTTGATAGTATCACATAATTCAAGAAACAAAGCAAGGTGTTGGTTAGGATCTTCAAGTGGAGATCCTCCAAACTGGTTCTGTTGAATCATAGACAAGAAAGCAGGCTTGATTTCAAAGTTGTTAGCCTCTATGACCGGTCTAGCAATGTTAGAGTGAATCTCTTGTGGATTAGGGGCAGCATAGTCCCTAAGTGATCTCTATTTTACCATGGTCAGTTCCTCTACTTGTTGACTTTCTTCAAATCTAAGCTTCCTACGCAATCTAAGAGTTTTATTTATCTCAGGATCAAAAGGTACAAGAGGTCCTGATCTAAGATTCCTGCACATGCAAAGTAAATAGATCAAATAATTTAAAGAGAATAAAAAAGAACAGAAAACAAAACTTAGTCTAGCAATACTTTGAATATCTTCAATATTGACAAAACCAAGGTCCCCGGCAACGGCGCAAAAAACTTGTTGTGTCCACATGTGCACAGATACTTGAAGTAATAAAGAAAGATATCGAACCACAGAGACCTCGTTGTCAAGTACCGAATAATTGAGTTCTTACTATCTAAGCAATTGAATAATAGCGAAGCAATGATCGAAAACACACGAAAAAGATAATCAGAGAGAAATTGGACTAGGGTTTCATTCACTTTAATTTCCATGACTAGATATGAAAAGATGTTCGTTAGTCTAATTTCATTATGATAAAGATATAATTCACTTAATAAGGAAATCATCTCGCTTTTGCACAGACAATTTACAAGAACCAATCCTCACTTTCGTGTAGGATCTATTCTTTTGTTAAATAAAAGTGAATCATCAACAAAGAACTCAAGGATCACTTTCGTGCATCCGAATTCTAAGTAATAAACTCAAGTGGAAACTCAATGATCACTTTCATGCATCCGAATCTCAAAAACAGGTTCTACTAAAGGTTCTCCAACAATCTAATATTCAATTTCTTGCAATATCGTCATGTTTGTTTCATTAACTCAATCCTAGATCAGATTATCAATCAAGGCATTAAACTACTAAAATTAAGAAATAAGAACAAACCTAATTTCTTACGGTGAGTTCCTAACATTCAATTTTAGGGTTTCAAGTTCTCAAGCAAATCACCTTTTGGTCTTATTGCGAAAACTCTAAAGCATGCTTGATAATATGAATCTATGAAGAGTTATAGAGAAATCATCACAGAAGCAAAATTATCATACTAAAATTATACTTGACAAAATAATGAAAGATTTATCTAGTCATTAAGAAATCAAACGGAATTACTACCCCATGTCCCAAAAGAAGTTTAAGCTAGCATGGTAGAAATATTACAATAATCCATGGTTCAGAGGGATCAAAAATCGAAGAGAAGGATGAAATTACTAAACACAGCACTGCTGTAACGGAAATTACAGCCGTAATTTTTGCATGAACAGTAGTCGGCGGCGTGCTTTCGTCGATTTCTCCTCTGATCGACCTCCTTTCACTCTGAAACTTCTGGGGTATCTTCTCCTCCTCTATGCGCAGATTCCCTTCAAATTTCCCGACCAGAGATGCATTGTACGCTTCCCGGCGGCGAACCCTAAGGTGATAGTGAAAATCTCAATTTCTCCCACGACAGTGGATGAAAATTAGGGCTTTTTGTCTGTGTGTCTTCTCCTCTGCAAAAACTCTCCTTTTCCTTCTTACGGATCTTCAATTTATGGCCTGGATCGTCCGCAATCGATCGCGCAAAAATCGGGCTTCAAACCATCCAGAAGAATCGCGTGCCAGGAATAGAATTACGGCCGTAATAATTATTATGGCAGCGCCGTAATTTCAGCAAAGTTCTCAGTACATAAATGATCCGGAATTACAATACCGTGAAATATATTACGGTAGTGCCGTATTTTCATCAAATCTTTCGGGTGAAAAATCGACTTGAAATATGGCTCGTGAAATCTGTTACGGCAGTGCCGTAATTCTTCCGAAACTTTCTGTTCAAAATCATCCCAAAATACGGCAGCACTCAAAAATTATGGCAGTACCATGGTTTCTTCTGTACGTGCAGTGAAACCACGGTACCGTAACTTGGATTACGATAGTGCCGTAATTTGCTGTGAAGCTCCAATTTGCATGAAATTTGACATGTAATCTTCTCTTAATGGTAGGAATTCATCCATGCATCTAAATTGCTTGAAAATGCTCAAAAATCGTGTCTTTTTACATGAAAATCATCAAAAATCAAAAAGAGTGTAGATTCCGCAGTATTTGATAAAAAAAGGCATAAAAATAAGCAAAGTTGTATTAATATGACACAAAAAGATCTATGAAATGACACAAAATTTTCCATAAATTTTGGTGTCATCACCGATGTCGAGGTAGGCACCCAAGCATGGGCCCTCTATAGTCTCACACACACGGATGCCTCGAGTTCTCTTCTTCCACGCCCAGTGCTAGCCTTGGGAAAAAGATCCAAGCCTTTGGAGTAATTCTTCTATACTTGCACAACCTCCAAGGAAGATGCGCCAATGAGTAGGAGATGAAGACAAGATGCCGCCAAGTCCCTTCCTTCACTTGCGCCAAGGGAGAAGGAAGAAAGGAAGTCTTGCGGCTAGCTAGATGGAAGAGGTGCTTGCGCCACTTGAAAGTTGCTCATGCCTCCTTGAAGATTGCTCTCGCATGTAATTGTGATAATCATCCCAAGGGGCAGCAAGAAGCAAGATATAGATGCAACACATGAAGAGGAATTCAGCTAGGGCAAAGGGAAGTGGGCGGCTAGGGATTGAAGCAAGGAAAGACTCCAAGTCCTTTCCATAAACACCTAGCTCTCTACCATATGCGCTAAGGGCTTTCTGTTGGGAAACCCCGGGAATATTTTACAATTTTTAGAGATAGAGATTACACAAAACATTGCACAGCGGAAGCAATATCCCCGAAACGAGCCAGTCCCAAAAACCCAGTGAAGATCGCATGCGAGAGAGTCGACACAATGAGATAGAATATACCTTAAAGCAAGATGAGGCTAATGTCATGATAGGCGCCCAAGCGTGCGCCCTCTGCAGTTTCACACACACGGATGCCTCGAGTCCTCTTCTTCCATGCCCGGTACTAACCTCGGGAAGAAGATCCAAGCCCTTGTCACCTTCTACAAGACTTGCGCCACCTCCATGGATGAAGCGCCAAAGAATAAGATGAGGAGAAGGAGAAGCCGTCAAGGTGAAGTCCCTCTTGCGCCAAGAGGAGAGGAAGAAGATCACTTGCGGCTTGATAGAAGAAGAAGGGTTGCGCCAATTGAACCCTTACTCTCGCCCTTCACCCTTTGCTCTCGCCTCTTTCAGTGTTCATGCCTCCAAGGAATAGAATACCTGAGAGGGGGCACCTAAGGCCACTTATATAGAGCAAGGGGCGGCCAGGGTTAGGGCTAGGCGCAATTTGCTTCCATAATGAAGCAAATTTGCCCACTTCACCCCATTATACCCCTTAGGCGCCAATGGGGTTGTTATTGGGCCTCATTGGTCGATGAGCAAGCCCATACTTTATTGAATGGGTTGATTAAGCCATTGGATCCAATCCAATTCAACCCAAATCCAAATGTGATCTAACTATGGTCTAATTCAGGTCAACCTACCATAAATGAAGTCTAGCTCCAATAACATTCTTCCATCTCATCAGGCCCATCGGCGCTGATGAATTCTCCCAAATAGATCTGAGTTATCCAATAACTCGATCATAAGGCTTCCCGATCAATATGAGAACTCAAGTGTCAAGATGTGTGACCTTGTAGGTTCCTCTGACGCTGGCAGTGCTGACCAAAGGTCACCACAAGTAGTGAGTGGCACCTAGCAGTGCATCGCTGCTACCCAGGTCATTGCAATAGATATCGACATCGACATCCCCATCATCGCAATTAGGTACAGATGCATTTCAGTCTCTTTGCCTAACTGATATCCGATTGGATAAGTGTGTCACCACTTGTTTTCATCCAATCTCATGGTTATGACTAAATTAGGATATCAAACTTCCCTTAGGAAGGGGCAAATCCTCTGTCTGTCCATTGACCTTCTCATATGGGTCGTGACATGCTCAATGACAACTGTTATTACCCCCAACTACGGCGAGGTGTTAGGTTGTATCAAAGCATATCCCTAACCATATAGAATGACCAATGACCTCAAGTCAAGGGATCAATGCATCTCCTATCACTTGTGAGGATAACTTGTGACACCAAGTCATTGCCTCACAACAGGTCGATACAGTATATCCACCACTGATATACCGATATGTTTGCGTTAGCACCCAATGCCTAACCAGCCCATATACCAGTCTCACAAGTACCAGAGCTGTCCCATATCCACTCAGGTACATCGACTGGGGACTATCATTTGAGCACAGATCCAATCTGTCTCTAGGGACATTATCATATAAGTACACAATCGCAGATGTAAGAAAATATGGATAATGACAATGCTAGAATGATATAAAATATCAACGTCAAGTAGTACAATAATGGACCAAAACTAGGTCCTATGGCATATACACCAACAATCTCCCACTTGCACTAAGACCTAGAGGTTGAGGAAACTCAACCCCATATCTCTAGCGTGACAGTCATGCTTTTGCTGCGCCAAAGCCTTGGTCAATGGGTCTACCAGATTGTTCTCTGTGTCAACTCTGCTAATCTTGACATCACCTTTGTCTATGATCTCTGATCAGGTGAAATCTTCTGAGTATTTGTTTGGATCTTTGATGAGAGCGTGGTTCTTTCGCTTGTGCAATTGCTCCATTGTTATCATAGTAGATTTCAATGGGATCCATTGCACTAGGAACCACCTGAAATTCAGAAATGAGCTTCCTTATCCAAACAGCTTCTTTGGCTGCCTCAGTAGCGGCCACATCTCAGCTTCGGTTGTAGAATCGGCAATTGTGGATTGCTTGAAGCTCTTCCAGCAAACAGCACCTCCATTTATCTTAAACACAAAGCCAGCCTACGATCTAAAGTCATCAGGGTCAGACTGGAATGATGCATCAGTGTAGCCCTACATACTGAGCTCTTCCTGTCCCCCATAAACTAAGAACAAATCCTTAGTTCTTCTCAGATACTTCAGGATGTTCTTTACAGCCACCCAATGCTGCACTCCTGATGACTCCAAATTTCATAGTGTTTTTGATACTTATTTGGTAGTCTTTTGAGCCATAGTCTTACTCTTTTACTTTGCTTTTATACCTTTTTTTACAAAATACTTTGGAATCTACACAATCTTTGGTTTTTGATCAATTTCAGGTAAAAAGGCATTATTATCACTGGTTTTCGAGCAATATCAATGCATGAATGAGTTCTAATCATCAAGAGGAGTCTACACAACAAATTTCAAGTCAAAATACACCATCTAGCTAAAATACGACACTACCGTATTTTCCAGACGAATTCTCATGGTACCGTAATTTTCAGCGGACATTCCTGGGCGAAATACGGCACTACCGTATTTGCCAGAGAATCTTTCACGGTACCGTATTTTGCAATGTTTTTGACCAGAAGGTTTCAATGGAAATACGGCACTGCCGTGGTTGTTTACACGGTGCCGTATATTTCGATGTTTTTGACCAGAAACTTTTGGAAGAATTATGGCAGTATCGTGAGGTTTTCCACGGTATCGTATTTGTTACCCAGAACTCACAGAATGAAATAAGGTACTACCATATTTTTAAGAAAATCTCTCATGGCACCGTATTTTGTGCCCGGAACTCACAGAATAAAATACGGCACCGCCGTATGAATCTTCACGGTGCCATATTTTGGAACTCAGAATTCTGATTTTTCCGCCCGATTCTTGCAACGACCATATCTTTTGATCCAGACCTCCAAATTGAGATCCGAAAGAGGCGGTGGACTCGTCTTTAAGAGGAGAAAACACAGAAAGTGAAAGGAACGAATTTTATTATGAATCCACGGAGAGATTGAGGGAGAGGTAGAATTGCTAGGGTTCATCGGTTCTCCACCTACAGACCACCTCCGGCCACAATTTTTGATAGATAGCTTCGTCTGGTGAAGGAGAACATGCACCTCAAGTTCCAGAGCGTTCGGAGTTGAATTGAAGGGGAAATCGATAGAACAGTGGTGACGGTGCTGTTCAAAGCAAATTACGGGCTGTAATTTCATTACAGCCCTGTTTTGTAATCTTTCTTCCCTCTTTTCGACTCCTTATCACTCTGAGAACATGTTTTATTGTAATCTTTTCATCATGGTAGCTTAATCTTTTTATGGGACATGGGGGTGTAATCTCTTTATTTCTTAATGGCTAGAAAACCCTAATTTTGTCAAACTGATTTTATTATGATAATTTTACTCTTGTGATTGATTGTTCTTTAATTCTCCTTTGTGTCTTAAATATCAGCATGTTTTCGAATTTTGCAAAATAGACCGAGAGGTTGATTGTTTGAAATTCGGAACCCTAGGAATTATTGAGTTTGGAACTACCATAAGAGATTAGGTTGTTCTTCGAATTCTGATTTTTAGAAAGCTATAATGCCTTGTTGAATTTCTGATACTTTGGATTGAGTTAATGTGTAGACTTGATTTGATATTGCAAGAGATTAAGTATCGAGTCGTTGGAAACCCTTGAGTAAAACTAGTGTTGAGACTCGGATGCACAAGAGTGATCTTTGAGTTTCCACTTGAGGTGATCAACCTAGAATTCGGATGCACGAGAGTGATCCTTGAGTTCTTAGCTGATGGTTTACTTATTTTCAGTATTGAATAGATCTTGTGCGAGAGTGGGGATCGGTTCTTTGTATGATTGTCTACGCGAGAGCGAGACAATTTATTTATAAAGTAAATTTTACCTTTACCATAATAGAATTAGATTGACAAATACTTATCTTAATCTAGTCATTAGAAATTAAAGTAGATGAACCCCTAGTCCTGATTTCCTCTCTGATATTTTCTCCGTGTTCTTTTCGATAGTTTGATTCACTATTTTCCAATTTCCTAGCTAGCGAGAAATCGATTATTCAGCACTTGACAACAAGGTCTCTGTGGTTCGATATCTATTTTATTACTTCGAGTATCCGTGCACTTGCGGACACAACAACTCCAGGATTGGATTGGTATCGGCTGGTTATGCTCACAGCATAAGCCACATCTGGTCTAGTACAGAACATTGCATACATGATCGATCCCACTACCGAAGCATAAGGCACTCGACTCATGTCATCCCTCTCAGCTTGTGTGGTGGGACACTGGCTCTTTGAGAGAGTAAGGCCATGTCTCACTAGAAGGTACTGTTGGGGTATGCCCTTAAGGCTAATGTTTGAGGCCTTGGGATTATTTCAGTATCATGTATAAACTCAATGTTTATAAAGGCAATGGTTGTTATTCAGGTTGTTACATTATTTGCTGCCATATGTATACTTCTGAATAATGTCTCAATGCTGTTCAGCTAGGCTGACATGCAGTCTTGTCCTTAGTCGAGATATCTTGGTGAACATGAGACAGCCTTGATATGATTGAGACTAATATGTGTTCTAATCTTATAGGATGCTTCGAGCATGGAATAAGATGTAGACTCATGGGTACATTGGATGTACTGGACAGACCCTACTTAGGATATTCAATTGCTTGTCACAATGTGAATAATCCTTATATGCAAACAAGTGGCATATTTCCTCTGACTTGAGATCACTTGTGTTTCTAAATGATGATTGGCATTGTTTTGAGGTAGTTCAATATCATTTGAAACATAATGGTTATAGACTATCTTAGATAATGAACATGAGTCATGTTAGGGCGCTAGTGATAGATATAGGATTGCCGTCTCCTTGTTTGGAGTGTGATGTTCTATAGGGGCCCCCTGGATGAGATGATTGAGAAAGTGTATGGCCATACCCAGATGACTATGTTCATATGATCTAATCATTCTCATCATATTGGAATTACAGGCTTGACACGCTTGTCCAATAAGAACATCCAGTGGCAAAGGAAACACATATGTCAAGTGACTTGGGTTCACACTTGTGCTATGGTTTGGGTGTAGTCTTGGAAGACTCTTTCCTTTATATCGGGAGATAGTGATGTGTTGCTAGATACCCCTCTCTGTTCATGATAACGTAAGTTATCGTTACCGACATTTAAAGGAAACCCTTAGGGTCGCACAATTTGATGATATGGCTTACTTATGTCAGATCGTGTGGACTGAATTGTTTTGGTTCAGTTTAAAGGAGTTTAAACTCTGATTGTAAGTGAGATCTGGTCTGATCATGTTTGATTGATTAGGGCTTGAGATCGGTAAGCTTCGATCGAGAGAATTGATGCTAGATCGGTGAGATCAAGAGCATCAAGAGATGTATGGTTAGATCTTGAGCCTTATGGTTTAATTTGATCTAGACCAATGCTTGGTTTGATTTGGTCTTTGAACCAAATCCAATTGAACCGGTTCATCATATGAGCGCATGGTTCAAGTAATGGGAGAGAAGAAGTTTGCGATCGGTTCACTTGGAGTGAACGCATGATCGCATACATTGAAGCACTTGCTATTTTTGGAAATCGGTTTTCCAAAATGTGGAACGCCTCCACGTTCGAAGAGCAACGCTTCTCTCGTCGCCATCTTCTCCTCTCTCGACCTCTCTCGTGTCGTGTGGTGAGACTTCACGCAAAGGAGAAGAGAACAAAACCAAGAGACATCTCTCATCTCCTTCACGAAGGGAAACCTTGAAGTTTTGCTAGCACAAAGACGCCAAGGGAGTAGTCATCTTCACCTTGTGTGCGTCACCTTTGGAGGAGAGCCGCTCGCCCTCTTCTTCCAAGTCGCCATCCAAGCAATGTCAATGGTATGATCCTTGTGTTGATTTATACAATCTTTAAGTTGATTATATGACATGCAAACCGATTTTCGAAATCCTATGATTCCGCCCATGCAAATTTTAGAAGTGCATGCTCCTTAGGGTTTCGCCCCCCCTTTGGGGACTTTCAGGTACCCTTTCTTGGATTGCTCCAAGTTGAACCTCTCTAGGACCTTATCAATGTAGGTACTCTAACTAAGGGCTAGGATCCTCTTGGATCTATCCCTATAGATCCTCATGCCTAGAATATAGGTGAAATCTGATCAGGTGAAATCTCGAAACACTCCCCTAAGTCCTTCATCTCTCTGATCAGGTGAAATCTTCTAAGTATGTGTTTGGACCTTTTATGAGACCGTGGTTCCTTAGCTTGTGCAATTGCCCCATTGTTGTCACAATAGAGTTCAATGGGATCTATAGCACTTGGAACCACCTGAAATTCAAAAATGAACTTCCTTATCCAAACAACTACTTTGGCTGTCTCAAAAGCGGCCACATACTTAGCCTCGGTTGTAGAATCAGCTATGGTGGATTGCTTGAAGCTCTTCCAGCATACAGTGCCTCCATTCATCTTGAACACATATCCGGCCTGCAATCTAAAGTCGTCAGGGTCAGACTGGAATGACGCATCAGTGTAGCCTTGAATACTGAGCTCTTCCTGTCCCCCGTAGACCAAGAACAGATCCTTAGTTCTTCTCAGATACTTTAGGATGTTCTTTATAGCCACCCAGTGTTGCAGACCCAGATTGGATTGGAATCGGCTGGTTATGCTCACAGCATAAGCCACATTTGGTCTAGTACACAACATTGCATACATTATCGATCCCACTGCCGAAGCATAAGGCACTCGACTCATTTCATCCCTCTCAGCCTCTATGGTGGGTCGCTGACTCTTTGAGAGAGTAAGGCCATGTCTTACAGGAAGGTATCCTTTCTTGGATTGCTCCATGAGGAACCTTTCCAGGACCTTATCAATGTAGGTACTTTGACTAAGGGCGATGATCCTGTTCGATCTATCCCGGTAGATCTTTACGCCTAAGATATAGGCGGTCTCTCCTAAGTCTTTCATCTCGAAACACTTCCCCAACCATGTCTTCACAAACTGAAGACAAGGGATGTCATTTCCGATGAGTAGTATGTCATCGACATACAAGACCAGAAAAGTCACCAAGCTCCCACTGAATTTTCTATTTACACAGGCGTCATCTTCGCTTTTGATAAAGCCATAATCTCTCACAGCTTCATCAAACTGAAGATTCCAACGTCGAGATGCTTGCTTTAATCCATAAATGGATCTCTTTAGCGTGCAGACCTTATTGGCCTCTGCAGGATGGATGAAGCTATCAGGTTGTGTCATATACACATCCTCAGTTAGCTTCCTGTTAAGGAACGCTGTCCTTACATCCATCTGCCATATCTCATAATCATGATATGCAGCTATAGCAAGCAGAATCCTAATGGATTTGAACATGGCAACTGGCAAAAAGGTTTCATCATAGTCCACCCTGTGGACTTGTTTGATTCCCTTAGCCACTAGTCTACCTTTATAGGTAACTACGTTGCCATCCATGTCTGTCTTCCTCTTGAAGACCCATTTACACCCTATGGGTTTCACCCCATCAGGTAGTTCAACCAAATCCCAGACTTGGTTAGTTGACATGGAATCCATCTCGGATCGCATGGCCTCAAGCCATCTCTCGGAGTCCGGTCCACTGACCGCCTCATCATAGGTCCTGGGTTCATCTTCAATGATGAAGATACCGTCGTGTTGGGTCAGCAGCGACCCATACATCTCAGGTACACGGCAAATCCTCACAGACCTACGCGGGGCCTGTGTCTGAGCCTCAGGTTGCCCAGCAACCGGTGCAGGTGGTTCAGGTTCCATCTCTACATTTTGTGGTTGCTCTTGGACCTCGTCCAAGTCAAACTTCCTCCCACTAACTTCTTTCATGAGAAATTCTTTCTCTAGAAAGATAGCACCCTGAGCAACAAAAACTTTGTTCTCGGTGGGAACATAGAAGTAGTAACCCTTAGTTTCCATAGGGTACCCCACAAACACGCATTTATCAGATCTAGGTTCTAGCTTGCTATAATCCTGACGTTTGACATAAGCCTCACATCCCCAGATCCTGATAAAAGTGATATTAAGGCGTCTCTCACTCCATACCTCGTATGGAATCTTTGAGACACTTTTAGATGAAACATTATTCAGTATAAGAGAAGCTGTTTCAAGTGCATGCCCCCAGAATGAGGGAGGTAGAGTTGCATGACTCATCATACATTGAACCATGTCCAACAAAGTTTGATTTCTCCTTTCAGACACACCATTCCATTGGGGTGTTCCAGGAGGAGTGAGTTGGGATAAAATCACACTCTCTCAGATAGTCAAGAAACTCACCACTCAGGTACTCTCCACCACGATCTGATCGAAGAGCCTTAATAGATCTACCAAGCTGGTTCTCTACTTCATGTCTGAACTCTTTGAACTTCTCAAACGATTCAGACTTATGTCTCATTAGGTAGACATAACCAAATCTACTGAAATCATCAGTAAATGTGATAAAGTAGTTGTGGCCTCCTCTAGCTTATTTATTGAATGGCTCACACACATTGCTATGTATGAGATCCAACAAACCTCCTGCTCTTTCACCAGTTTTGGTGAAAGGTGCCTTTGTCATTTTCCCTAACAAACAAGGCTCACATGTATCAAATTCCTCCAAGGAACTTGAACCTATCAACCCATTTGCCCCGTTTCCAACTCGTAGGTCAATCTCTCCAGCCCGTACCGATCTACTTTTCTTGAGCCCCTGCATATTTGTACAAATATGAGCTCCACATGCGGTATCCAATACCCATGACATAGAAGCAGAAAGGTTGACTTCTGTAACATAAATACCTGAGTATGAAGACGAAGCCTTGCCTCTCTTCTTCTCATTCTGAAGTCGCACCATGTCCTTCAACATGTGAGGTGGCCCTCCACATGAATAGCACTTATTGTTCCTGATCCATTCCATCTTTAATTTCAGTTCCTTGGTCAAACCTTTCGGCTCAACACACTGAATATTAACTTTAGGAGGATTGAGCCTAACCAATTCATTAAAGAGCTGTCTTAGATTAGTAATAATCTCAGAGGCACTGTTCAATTCATATTGCCCTTGAAGCTTGGGTGACATGTTGGTTAGCATCAATTGTGCAACCTCCAAAGTATCAGCCTGATGATTATCATAAGTATCCCTCTTAGCCGCTGAGGCCGAGAATGGAAGTGGTTCAGGAATGGGCTGCTCAAGGACATAGAGCTTTCTCTCGAGCTTGAGCACAATTCTCAAGTTCATATACCAATCCATCAAGTTGGATCCAACCAACTTGTCTTTCTCAAGGATAGATCGCAGTGACCAACCGCTGTTGTTCGTTGCCATTGTTCTACAATAGTCAAGAAACAGCAGATTAGTACTACTTCAAATCATTTAAACTGGACTTATATTA
This sequence comes from Costus lasius, assembly GCA_027563935.2. Lineage (NCBI taxonomy): Eukaryota > Viridiplantae > Streptophyta > Magnoliopsida > Zingiberales > Costaceae > Costus > Costus lasius. The sequence goes on along the minus strand of CM050448.1, from coordinate 67,497,255 downwards.
AATGATTATGGCTCCCACTATTTTAATTGAATTAACAACCCATAAAATCAATCGGGAAGTTTAAGACTTCCTAGTGAGATGGGATCCCTGTTTCACATGAGGCTTCGCGTCCCACGAGGGTAGGATGAGATGCACAAAGTAACCCATGCTTCCTAAGGTGGGCATGCCGGCCGATTGCTCCAAGCAATTCCCCTTATTGAGACAGTCTAGGCATTTCATGTCCAGCAAGGGCTGGATATAGCATGAAACCTGAACCTCTTAACGATGCCTCTAGAGTTCCACCATATTCCCAGCACGTGTGGAAATCTAGTCAAGTCCATTCCTAACCGTTATGCCCAGGGCCAACGAGTTTCCTTGTAAAGGCACGCCCGATTAAAACGGACTAGGGAAACCATTGCCACCACGCACTTTCTAAAGATAAGTGGGTGTGTCCCACGAGGGTGGGAAACAGTTCACAACACCACTGATCGATAGCTTAGTGAGGGCTATGCATTAGAAGGCTACTAGACTTGATATTTATTTATGAGGGTTTTTGAGGTCTCATCAGTTTTATCTTATGTCTAACATTACAAGCATGCAATCCTATAGTGATAACATAACGATAAAACATGCATGCTTTAGCAGATATCGAAAGCAATAAATGAATGATGTGATCATAGCCTATTCAAGACATTGAACCAACCCATGCCAAAAGGAGGTTCAACTCTTGACCTAGGATTCAAGCCCCAAAGACAAGACCTAACCTAGCCGACCTCTAACTCTATCTTCAAGGTTGGCTCCAAGGTCCTTCTCTCATGGTTTAGCTCTCAAACCCTAGAATTAGTTCTAGGGAAACCCTAGAAGCACTCTCATAGGTTCGGCCAATGCCATGGGCTTCCTCCAAGGAAGGTGCGCCATCTAGCAAGTCACAAGAGGGATAGCACACAAGCACAAGGCTCGGCCAAACCCTATCTTGCGCCCCCATGTAAGGATGCACCATCTTTGAAGCTTGTTGCGCCACCATGCAAGGTGCACAAGCTTCATGCATGCGCCTAGCTCCAAGTACATGCGCCACCCTAATCTTCTTCTTAGTTAAAAGTAAAAGGAAAAGCGGCACGCAAGCCTCACAAGGATACATCACAGGCATGCAAAAGGGGCTTGACTCATGATCACAACATTATGCACAAGTAAGGTATCTACACATGCAATTCTACATGCCCATGAAAAACATAAAATCTGAAATTTTACTTTTTCATAAAACCAGTCTCTTTTCTTCATCTTCTTATCATAAATCTTTTGGTTATTTGCGATTAAACTTTCATGATGATTTCAAAGATCCTTTCGGCTGGCAATTTTGTCAGATCAAGAGACCCGGCCAGTCTAAAGACACAATGCCCGTCCTACTTGACAAAACTACGTGTGCCTTTGATCCTTAAATCATGCAAGAAAAATAACCCAAAAATCCAAAAGAGATTGAAAAGATGATAGAAACAAGAAACCCTAATTTTTCCTAGTTAGAAAAATCGTTTGCCATGTGATCATGCAATTTGCGAAAATTGAGATATGGCATGTGAGCATGGAAAAGCATGAAATTACATCGTTCGAGTCTCGCAAGTCGCTCTGACACCACTGTTGGGAAACCCCGGGGATATTTTACAATTTTCAGAGATAGAGATTATACAAAACATTGCACAGCAGAAGCAATATCCCCGAAACGAGCCGGTCCCAAAAACCCAGTGAAGATAGCATGTGAGAGAGTCGACACGATGAGATAGAATATACCTTAAACCAAGATGAGGCTGATGTCGTGATAGGCACCCAAGCGTGCGCCCTCTGCAGTTTCACACACACAGATGCCTCAAGTCCTCTTCTTCCACGCCCGGTGCTAGCCTCGAGAAGAAGATCCAAGCCCTTGTCACCTTCTTCAAGACTTGCGCCACCTCCAAGGATGAAGTGCCAAAGAAGAAGATGAGGAGAAGGAGAAGCTGCCAAGGTAAAGTCCCTCTTGCGCCAAGAGGAGAGGAAGAAGATCACTTGCGGCTTGATGGAAGAAGAAGGGTTGCGCCAATTGAACCCTTGCTCTCACCCTTCACCCTTTGCTCTCGCCTCTTTCAGTGTTCACGCCTCCAAGGAATAGAATACCTGAGAGGGGGCACCTAGGGCCACTTATATAGAGCAAGGGGCGGCCAGGGTTAGGGCTAGGTGCAATTTGCTTCCATAATGAAGCAAATTTGCCCACTTCACCCCATTATACCCCTTAGGCGCCAATGGGGTTGTTATTGGGCCTCATTGGTCGATGAGCAAGCCCATACTTCATTGAATGGGTTGATTAAGCCATTGGATCCAATCCAATGCAACTCAAATCCAAATGTGATCTTACCATGGTCAAATTCGGGTCAACCTACCATAAATGAAGTCTGGCTCCAATAACATTCTTCCATCTCATCAGGCCCATCGGCGCTGATGAATTCTCCCAAATAGATCTGAGTTATCAAATAACTCGATCATAAGGCTTCCCGATCAATACGATAACTCAAGTATCAATATGTGTGACCCTGTAGGTTCCTCTAACGCTAACAGTGCTGACCAAAGGTCACCACAAGTAGTGAGTGGCACCTAGCAGTGCATCGCTACTACCTAGTTCATTGGAATGGATATCGACATCGACATCCCCATCATCGCAATTAGGTACATATGCATTCCAGTCTCTTTGCCGAACTGATATCCGATTGGACAAGTGTGTCACCACTTGTTTTCATCCAATCTCATGGTTATGACTAAATCTGGTCTCACCTGGGTATGACCATACACTTTCAGTCATAGAACCATAGAGGAGCTCCATGGATATCAAACTTCCCTTAGGAAGGGGCAAATCCTCTGTCTGTCCATTAACCTTCTCATATGGGTCGTGACATGCTCAATGACAATCGTTATTACCCCCCAACTATGGTGAGGTGTTAGGTTGTATCAAAGCATATCCCTAAGCATATAGAATGGCCAATGACCTCAAGTCAAGGGATCAATGCATCTCCTATCACTTGTGAGGATAACTTGTGACACCAAGTCATTGCCTCATAGCGGGTCGATCCAGTATATCCACCACTGATATACCCATATGTCTGCGTTAGCACCTCGTGCCTAACCAACCCATATACCAGTCTCACAAGTACCAGAGCTGTCCCATATCCACTCAGGTACATCGACTGGGGACTATCATTTGAGCACAGATCCAATCTGTCTCCAGGGACATTATCATATAAGTATACAATCGCAGATGTAAGCAAATATAGATAATGACAATGCCAGAATGATATAAAATATCAACGTCAAGTAGTACAAAAATGGACCAAAACTAGGTCCTAGGGCATATACACCAACACTTTCCATACTAGTCATTTAGGCCATATGTGCCCCAACCCTTGCCATAGAGGCAAGGTTACCATTCATGGTAGAAGGGGGAGGCGCCATATCTTACCTAATGGAGCAGCATGTGCCTACCTCACCCCATTATGCCCTTGGCGCCAATGGGGTAGGATTTCATCCCCATTATACCCTTTTAGCCCATTATCTCTTCATGATAACTTGTTATTGGGCCTCATTGGGTAATGAGCTAGCCCAAGCTTCATTGCACAAGTTGATTAAGCCATTAGATCTAATCCAATGCAACCCAAAGTCAAATGTGACCAACCATGGTCAATTTTGGGTCAACCTTCCACAAATGAAGTTTGGCTTCAATAATCTCTTCTATCTCATCAGGCCCATTGACGCTGATGAAATCTCCCAAATAGCCCTGAGTTATGCAATAACTCGATCATAAGGCTTCTCGATCAATACGAGAACTTGAGTATTAAGGTGTGTGACCCTATAGGTTCCTCTAACATTGGTAGTGATGACCTAAGGTCATCACAAGTAGTGAGTCGCACCTAGCAGTGCATCACTGTTACCCAAGTCATTGGAATGGATATCGACATCGACATCCCCATCATCGCAACTAGTTATAGATGCATTACAGTCTCTTTGGTAAACTGATATCTGATTTGACACGTGTGTCATCACTTGTTTTAACTCAATCACATGGTCATGACTAAATCAGGTTCTCACTTGGGAATGACCATACACTTTCAGTCATAGAACCATAGGGGGGCCCCATGGATATCATACTTCCCTCGGGAAAGGCAAATCCTCTGTCTGTACATTGACCTTCTCATATGGGTCGTTGCATGCTCAATGACAACCACATAACCTCCCAACTGTGGTGAAGTATTAGGTTGTATCAAAGCATGTTCCTAACCATATAGAAGAGTCAATGACCACAAGTCAAGGGATCAATGCATCTCTTGTCACTTGTGAGGATAACTTATGACACCAAGTCATTGCCTCATAGTGGGTCGATCTAGTATATCAACCACTGATATACCCATATGTATGCGTTAGCACCTCGTGCCTAACCAGCCGATATACCAGTCTCATAAGTACCATAGCTATCCTATATCCACTAAGGTACATCAACTAGGAATAAGAGTTTGAGCACAGATATAATCTGTCTCCAGGGACATTATCATGTAAGAACATAATCGCAGATGTAAACTAAACATGATAACGACAATGCCAGAATGAAATATAAAAAATATCAATGTCAAGCAATACAAAGATAGACCAAAACTAGGTCTTAGGGCATAGACACTAACAATCTCCCACTTGCACTTAGACCTAGAGGTTGAGGAACCTCAACCCCATATCCCTGGCATGACCATCATGCTTCTCCTGCGCCAAAGCCTTGGTCAGTGGGTCTGCTAGATTGTTCTCTATGTCAACTCTGCTAATCTTGACTTCACCTCTGTCAATTATCTCTCTGATCAGATGAAATCTCCTGAGTATGTGTTTGGATATTTGATGAGACCGTGGTTCCTTTGCCTGTGCAATAACCCCATTATTGTCACAATAGAACTCAATGGGATCCACAGCAGATGGAACCACCTGAGGATCATAAATGAACTTCCTCATCCAAACGGCTTCTTTGGCTGCCTCAAAAGCGGCGACATACTCAGCCTTGGTTGCAGAATCAGCTATGGTGGATTGCATGAAGCTCTTCCAGCATACAACACCTCCATTCATCTTGAACACATAGCCTGCCTATGATCTGAAGTCATTAGGGTCGGACTGGAACGACGCATTAGTGTAGCCCTGAACACTGAGCTCTGCTTGTCCCCCATAGACCAAAAACAAATCCTTAGTTCTTCTCAAATACTTCAGGATGTTCTTTATAGCTACCCATTACTGCATACCTGGATTGGATTGTTATCGGCTGGTTATGCACACAGCATAAGCCACGTCTAGTCTAGTATACAACATTGCATACATGATTGAACTGCTGAAGCATAGGGCACTCGACTCATGTCATCCCTCTCAGCCTGTGTGGTGGGTGGTAGGGAATACTAGGTGTAATTTAAAAATTTTGCTGTCTAAGGATCCATGCGAGAGAGACAACACAAGGATGTGTTAGAGATTGTACATGTATTGGTTGTCAAGTTAATGAAGCCAAGTTGAAGATGATCAAGCACTCGTCCTATACAAGTATCCATGCGTCGACCTTCTCAACGTTGCTCCCTTCCACGCTTGGTGCTAGCCTCGGGAAGTGAAGATCACCTCTTGGATTCTCCTTCTTCTTCCTCCTTGTTCTCCATGCCAACAAGTCCCTTTACTTGGAGACTCTCAACCAAATAAGGATGAAGAGGGATGGTGGCGCAACTAAAGAAGAGGGGCGGCTAGGGATCCAAAGCTTGCGCAAATCCAAGTAGATGTTGCCTTGCTTTGATAGAAGTGATTGCATGCATGAGAGGGGCGCATACCCCCTTTCTTTTATAGCTTCCTTAGCCCTTCACGCCCCCCCTTTATTTCCTTCTATAGCTTGGCGCAATTCCTCCAAGGAATTTCCACAAGACATCAGCCACCTCCTCTCTTGAATTGGTGCATTATCAAGCATAGAAAGAATCTACCTTCTTGCCTTATCAAGAGAGGGATTAGGAATTCAATTCGAATTTGACTTTCCATATATTGTTGGCGCAACTTCTTGCTTGAATTAATCAAGCCTTACATGCCAATATGTCAGCCCCTTTGCATCTAAGATAATTTCCAATTATGGAAACCTAATTCCATAAGGATTCATACATATCATTGGCGCAAATTCCATACATGGGATTATGCCATGCACTAAGTATAAATCCTACCCCCATTAGGATTCCAACTTACCTCAATTAGATTTAATCCACAACTCTTAATTGGATTTTGATTTTAACTTATAATTAGGCCTTGGATTTAAATCCTTATTGGATTAGGATTTGCGCCCACCACTATGGGCCAAATCCAAATCCAATTCTCATTAGGAGTTGAATCCTAGTTGGATTAGGATTCCAATTCCTAATTAAATTAGGATTCCAACTCCTAGTTGGATTAAGCTTCCAACTCCTAATTAAATTAGGATTCCAACTACTAGTTGAATTAGGATTCCAATTCCTAATTAAATTAGGATTCCAACTCCAAGTTGGATTAGGATTCCAACTCCTAATTAAATTAGGATTCGAATCTAATATGGTTCATTATTCCAAGTCCAAATTTAACTCAGATACAAAGTACAAATTTGACTCGGATTTAACCATGAGTCCTAATTGGACTCAGATTCAATGAATCTGTCTTGGACTCATAATCAAATTGAACTCAAATACATTCCAAGTTATCCAGATCAAAATACAATGACAAGAGTCTATTGCGTGTGACCCCATAGGATCCATATGACGATGGCAATGATGATTAAACATCATAAGTAGTGAGAGGTATCTAGCAACACATCACTACTACCCATGTCATAGGACTAAAGTCATCTTGGCAATTAACTCCCTAACAAGCAACGATGATTCCCATGCATTCTAGATCCCTTTACCTAAACTGATATCCAGTATGGCCATACATTCCTATCATGACTCAAACAGTATGGCCATACATTCCTATCATGCACCAATGAGGTGGGGCCCCCCAAGATGGATATCAAGCTTCCAATTAAGGAAGGGGAAAATCCTACTATTAGTCATTCATATCTCTATATGACTTATGATATGCCCAATAATAGCCGTTTTGATCACCCAATTACGTAGAGATGTAAGACTGTATGAAAACACATCCGTCATCATATCTAGACATGAATACCTCAAGTCTAAGGATCAATGCAAACCTCTTGCATGTGAGATTGACTTGTTGACTAGACAAATCAACCCTCACGGTGGGTCACTCCAGTACAACTAATGTTGAAGCACCTGTATGTCTGCGTTACTGTGCCTCGCACTTAACCAGCCCATACACCAATCTCACATGTACCAAAGCTGTCCCTTGTCTACTGAGGTACCTCGACTGGGGATTACTATGAGAATGGATCCAACCAAACTCATGGGACATTATTTATGCAATCCAATACATCAACACAGAAAACGACCATACCTCTATTGATTATATCAATTTTATCAAAGTACATTTAAATGATACCAGACCATGTTCATATATTGATCTGCAGGGCATAAACACTAATAGTGGGACACTGGCTCTTTGAGAGAGTAAGGTCATATCTCACTGGAAGGTACCCCTTCTTGGATTGCTCCAAGTTAAACTTTTATAGGACTTTATAAATGTAGGTACTCTAGTTAAGGGCCAGGAGCCTCTTGGACTATCCCGGTAGATCCTCACGCCTAGGATATAGGCGGTCTCCCCTAAGTCCTTCATCTCGAAACACTTCCCCAACCATGTCTTCACAGACTGAAGACTAGGGATGTCGTTTCCGATGAACAGTATGTCATCGATATACAAGATCAGAAAAGTCGCCAAGCTCCCTCTGAATTTTCTGTACACACAGGTGTCATCTTCACTTTTTATAAAGTAATAATCTCTCACAGCTTCATCAAATCGAAGATTCCAACTTTAAGATGTTTGCTTTAATCCATAGATGCATTTCTTTATCCTGCAGACCTTATTGACATTTGCAGGATGGATGAAACCATTAGGTTATGTCATATACACATGCTCTGTCAGCTTCCCGTTAAGGAACGTTATCTTAACATCCATCTGTCATATCTCATAGTCATGATATGCAGCTATAGCAAGCAGAATCCGAATGTATTTGATCATGGCAACTAGCGAGAAGGTTTCATCATAGTCCACCACATGGACTTGTCTAAATCCTTTAGCTACTAGTTTACCCTTAAAAGTAACTATGTTGCCATCTATGTCAGTCTTCCTCTTGAAGACCCACTTACAGCCTATGGGTTTTACCCCATCAAGTAGCTCAACCAAATCCTAGACTTGGTTAGCTGACATGGAATTCATCTCAGATCGCATGGCCTCAAGCCATCTCTCGGAGTCCGGTCCAGAGACCGCCTCATCATAGGTCTTGGGATCATCCTCGATGATGAAGATCCCATCGTGTTGGGTCGGCAGCGACCCATACCTCTCAGGTGCACGACGAATCCTCCCAGACCTACGTGGGACATGTGTTTGAGTCTCTGGTTACCTAGCAACCGATGCAGATGGCTCAAGTCCTATCTCTGTGTCTTGTGGTTGCACTTGGACCTCGTCCAAGTCAAACTTCCTCCCACTAACTTTTTTCATGAGAAATTCTTTCTCTAGAAAGATAGCTCCCTGAGCAACAAAGACTTTGTTCTCGGTAGGGACATAGAAGTAGTATCCTTTAGTTTCCTTAGATTACCCCCACAAACACACATTTATAAGACCTGGGTTTTAGCTTGCTAGAATCCTGACATTTGACAGAAGCCTCACATCCCTAGATCCTAATAAAAGAGAGGTTAGGGCGTCTCCCACTCCATACCTCGTATGGTATCTTGGAGACACTCTTAGATGGAATGTTATTCAGTATACGAGAAGTTTTCTCTAGTGCAAAACCCCAGAATGTGGGTAGTAGTCATCATAGATCGAACCATGTCCAACAAGGTTCGATTTCTCCTTATAGACACACCATTTCACTAAGGTGTTCTAGGAGGAGTGAGTTGTGATAGAATCTCACACTCTCTAAGATAGTCAAATAACTCACTGCTCAGGTACTCTCCACCATGATCTAATCAAAGAGTTTTAATGAATTTGCCAAGCTAGTTTATCTACTTTTTCAAAACCTAGCGAATAGACATCATATGCCAGATCACAGGCATTTACCAAATCGATAATAGAAACAAATATAGCTTAATTTTATTTAAAATGAAGCTGTCTGAGTCTAATTTCCAAAGCATGCAACTCATATACAAGTGCACATGTTGTTGTGATCTAGCAACTCACATACGAGTAGACGATGTTGTTGTGCTTCCGAGCACAATTATGTATGCAACCCAGCAACTCACATAATTTCATCGAACTTTAACCCAAGTTCATGAAACTCATAGAACTTTGATAAATTTCATAGAACTTTAATAAATTTTGTAAAACTTGGTTAAAAATTTTTAGAACTTTGATCAAAATTAGTAAAACGAGTTTTATAAAATTTTTAGTTAAAATTTTATGAAATTTGATCAAGTGGTATGAGTTATACGAAATTTAATCAAAGTTTTACAGAGTTATGTGAATTTTAATAAAGTTATACCAAAAGTAGTTAACATTCTATGAAAAAAATTAGTAAAGGTGAGTTTAAGATTCGGTAACGCAGAAACGACGTCGTTAACTTTCCCATTTTCTCCTCTTGTATATACTTTGTGATTTGTGCATGAACCCTACTTTAAGATGTGTGCTCTATTGATGCCTTACTGTTGAAGATGCCTAGTGAAGTCCTTGTCTAGTAAATTTTTTTGTTTCTTTTTATATCGTAACTTTTATCTATTTCCATATCCAAAATGAAATATCTATTTAAAAAGACACATTTCTGAATTAGCCTCTTGAATATATTTGTACTAAGGCATTCAGAATATTTCTGTCTTCTTTCAAAAATTATTCTTCCATGAAAAAAAAAAAAAATACATTTGCACGCTATAAGTTGTGTTTGTGATGTTGATGGGGATGGTAAGCATTTTGGACGATAATACTGAAATCCGTGCTGCCTAAATTTGATCACTACCTAACTTTAGCAATCAATGACTTAGGAGAAGAAGCAACAATCTTTAAATTGTGTAGATGAATGGCTAATTTGGACCGCAGGTTCCGAGATCGAAGGTTAAATTGATTAAAAAAAAAGGTCATTTGAATGATTTATAATTATAGTAAACTAAATGATATGTATAATTAAAACTAGGTTAAAGCTTGTTTTCGGTAGATTTCTACGGACAAAATTTCTCCGCGGCCCCCTCCGCTTAAAACCCGATAAAAGGGTTGTTTAAATTTTATATTAAAAAAAAAATTTTTTTAAATTTTTTTTTTTAGAAATACTCTACTCCTTATAATCTATCCAATGGTATTAAATTTAGGGTATTTTAGATTATATACATGTATGAAATACCCTATGCAAAATTGCATATAAGATAAAAAAATATTTTATATATAAATTTGTATAGAGTTTGTATAGGATATTTCATACATGTATATAATCTAAAATATCCTAAATTTAATACCATTGGATAGATTATAAGGAGTAGAGTATTTCTAAAAAAAAAAATTAAAAAAAAAATTTTTTTAATATGAAATTTAAACAACCCGTTTATCGGGTTTTAAGCGGAGGGGGCGCGGAGAAAACGCGCCCGATTTCTACGTTCAAACTAGGTTAAAACTAGATCATTTGAATGGCTATTTTTTTTGGGTCAAAAACGGTAAGTGCTGATCGAATTCTCCGACAACTTTGGTTCGCTGGCGACGATTTCTTATTCCCTCATTCGTACTGGTTTTCCGATCCTCTATATTCGGGAATTTGACTGGCGATTTGAACTTGTTGAACATCATTTCGATTGCGGCGGTGTCGTCTATATGTGTTCTCCTACTGCAAGGGACAAATCCAGAAGGGTGATTTAGCTTCGGAAAAACCCTAACCCCACCCTACTTCATCTCATCTGTATTGTGTGCCACAGGCTTTTGTGTGGTTCTCCTCGTCCATCCCGTCATATTTCTAATCCCTTACCCCTCTCCGTTTCCGCATCCATCAGGGATCCTCAGAAGCCAAAGAGATCATTGAAAAAAATCCCATCTTTCCACTGTTTGCAGCCACCTCTTGCTCGCTTTTGCTGCTCGCCATGTGCCGTTGCCTGTAGAAAGCCAACATCCTGCACAGCCTATGGACTCTACTGCTCCCTTTTCTCCGGCAAAGGTCGGGCCTATCGCTTCCCCGGGTTCGCTCCTTATTCGCGCCCGCCTTTCCACCGAGGAGAACGACTCGCCCCTGACCTCGGACATTAGCGAGGTGGAGGAGGGTTTCGAGACTCCCTCCGATCGCGAGGAGGATATACATTACGTCGACCTGGTCGCAGCACCTAAAGTTGGAGTGTTGCCTCGGAGCGCCTCGATGCTGATTAAAGCTAATCTGACTCGGGACGACGAACCTGATGAGGATGCTTCTGTAGAGGATCTGGAAGATGTGGACGAGGACGAGGACTTGTACGGCACAGCTAGAGTTCCGACCTCGGAGGATAAAGGTGATCTATTAGGGGGCGAAAGAATCAAGACCTTGACCCAAATTCTTGTTTTGTCTGCTACTAAAGGTGATGTGGAGGTTGAGAGCTCGGGACAAGTGGCTGCCGACAAACCTAAAATGGAATGGAGTTCACGAGATGGAGATTTGGCGGCTCAAGAGAAAGAAATAGTGGAGGATGCAAACCTTCAAAGGACCAAAGAGATACTGACCGAGCATGAGGATGCAGTTCCTGATGCTCAAGAGCATAATGATAACTTGGTTGAACCAGACAAAGCTGCAAAATTTTCAAAGGTAAATTATGATAACTCAGCTTCCTTTGGTGACTCATGAACATACTAAGTGAGTTCTGGTGTTACTGAGGACGGCAATGCTCCATTACCAAATATAGTTACTAAGCTTGAACTAACACATGATTATGATTTGGCTCAGGAGAATGCAAGGGAGCAAGTGGATTGCTTGGTTTCAGACGGACCTATGGCACCTCTGGCAAGCTCGCAAGTTGCAAAAGAAATGGTAAAAGCATTGGACAACAGCTCCTCCGGCGACGATTCAACGGATGCAAATGACGTGCTTAACTTGGATTCAGAGGAAGAGGTAGTGACCAATGAGGATGATGAAGAAAAGCTAAGGGCGAAAGCGAATGCCCTTATTGAACTTTTGAAAGCAGCAAGCAGCTCCTCCGATGATGGAAAGATCGGTGCTTATCAAGATGTTAATAGAATCTTCACAGTTGACCATCCAACCGGCTTGGGTTCCTCATTTCCATCTCTAAAACCTGCTCCTCCCCGGCCTGCGCGAGCTAACACTTCAATTGCTGCTGAACCAGCTATAACAGCAGAGCATGATACACACAAAAGTCCGGAACAGATGAAGTTGCATGAGAAGATTGATCTGATTAAAGTGAAGTTTCTTCGTCTTGTTCATAGGCTGGGATACTCAACTGAAGACACAGTGCCTTCCCAAGTTCTGTACCGTCTGTCTTTTGCTCAAGGTATTCGAAGCGGAAGGCAAACAAGTCAGGCCTTTAATCTTGACAGTCTAAAAAAGAAAGCGTTACAGTTAGAACAGGATGGTGGAGAAGGATTGGACTTTACCTGTAACATTCTACTACTTGGGAAAAGTGGAGTAGGAAAGAGTGCAACTATAAATTCGATTTTTGGTGAAGAGAAGTCCCAAACCAATCCATTCAAACCAGCTAGCTTTTCAATCAAAGAGATCGTTGGAACTGTGGATGGGGTTACGATTCGCCTCATAGATACACCCGGCCTTAGAGCTTCAGGAATGGATCAAGTATGGACCAGGAAAATATTGACTTCTATAAAGAAATACATTAAAAGATGCCCCCCTGACATCGTTTTGTATGTAGACCGCATGGACATTCTAACCCGAGATCAGAATGATTTGCCTCTCCTCAGAACAATCACTAGCACTTTGGGTCCTTCCATATGGCTCAATGCGATTATTGCTCTCACACATGCAGCTTCTGTTCCTCCTGATGGGCCAAGTGGTTCTCCATTGAGCTATGAGGTGTTTGTGGCTCAAAGGTCTCATGTAGTTCAGCACTCAATTAGGCTTGCAGCTGGAGACACGCGTCTTATGAATCCAGTTGCTTTTGTTGAGAACCATCCATATTGTACAAGGAACAAGGAGGGCCAAAGAGTTCTCCCCAATGGCCAAACATGGGGACCCCAGATGCTGCTGCTTTGTTACACTTCAAAGATACTGTCCGAAGCTAATTCTCTTCTAAAGTTTGAAGAACCCTCCTCCCCTAGCAAGCTGTTTGGTCTACGTTTCCGTTCTCCGCCACTACCCGTCCTGCTTTCTTCACTGTTGCAGGCCAGGGCACATCCGAAGCTTCCCCCTGATCAAGGTGGCGATTATGGAGATTCTGATGTGGACCTAGATGACTTATCTGATGCTGATCAAGAGGAACAAGTAGATGAATACGATCAGCTTCCTTCATTTAAGCCCCTGAAGAAATCTCAGATTGCTAAGCTTACCAAAGAGCACAGAAGAGCATATTTTGATGAGTATGAATACCGAATTAAGCTTCTTCAGAAGAAACAGTGGAAGGAGGAGCTCACAAGGCTGAAAGAAATGAAGACCAGAAAGAAAAGGGATCAGGATTATTATGAACATGCTGATCTGGTTGATGATTTTGAGCCGGATAATGCACCTGCTACTATAGCTGTTCCTTTGCCTGACATGGTATTGCCACCTTCTTTCGACTGTGCCTCTCCAACATATCGATACCGTTTTTTGGAGCCAGCATCACATATTCTTGCTAGGCCAGTACTGGATACCCATGGTTGGGATCATGATTGTGGTTATGATGGTGTAAGCGTCGAGGAGAACCATGCAATTGTTGGCCGGTTTCCTTCTGTTTTATCTGCTCAAGTGACCAAGGGTAAAAAGGAATTCAACATCAATTTGGATTCTGCAATCTCAGCCAAGCATGGAGAAAATGGTTCCACTCTTGCAGGCTTCGATATCCAAGCAATGGGAAAGCAACTTGCTTACATTTTAAGGGGTGAGACAAAATTCAAATCTTTGAAGAGGAACAGGACTACTGGGGGGTTCTCAATCACCTTCTTGGGGGAAACTGTAGCCACTGGGCTAAAGTTGGAAGACCAACTTTCTATTGGAAAGCAAGTAAGCCTAGTTGCGAGCACTGGTGCTGTTCGAGCACAAGGTGACACTGCATATGGTGCGAACTTGGAAGCACGCATCCGAGACAAAGATTATCCCATCAGCCAAGCCGTTTTGACCTTAGGAATGTCACTCATAACAGTGTATGGTAACTTGGCCCTGGGTGCAAATTTGCAGTCCCAGGTCTCCATTGGTAGAAACTCGAAGATGACAGTTCGCGTAGGGCTGAATAATAAGATGACTGGGCAGGTATCTGTCAGGGCAAGCACCTCGGAACAACTCCAACTAGCACTAGTGGGCATCGTCCCCATTGCAATCTCCATCTTCAGATGCCTGAGGCCTGGTGAGTCTTCGGCTTAATAGTCAGAGCATTGGACTACTTTGCACGAAGGAACTATGAGTGTTGAGTCTCTTATTATGCGACACGCAACCATTTTGTCGAACCTTACTGCAACTAATTTTCCTATAATTTCTTAAAATAATTTTGCTTTTTTATTTGGTAGTGCTCATTGTAGGATTTTTGTTGGAACCACAGTGGCAATATTTCGTCAATGAGCTTCAATTCATTTATTTCCACTCTCAATGATGCATATACTCTCATGGTTATTTGATCTGAGATTTAAATTCGAATGGTGTTTTAGTATATTTACAAGTATTAAACAATCTTTTTTGGCTCGTTGGGCAGAGATATTGTACCTAATAAGGAGTTACTTAGTAGCTGAAATTTTAATGTATGATGCTAGTCTTTCTTGGGATAAAAGATCCTCTCCACGTAGGTAGAGTTTTTCCTTCGATCGGGGCGCTCTTTCGTAGAGAAAAAGTCCTAGGCAGTCTTTCTTGGGCATTGTTGTTTGAATTTTGATGGGAACACAATAGTACAAATATCCAATTTGGTGTCTTATGATTTATCTTCTAATCATGGAGCACCCGATTGAACCATCGCAATTGCACCTGCGTATGGAGGACCTTCACAGGCACTAGCGGAGGGTTTATGTCCGTCTTCCTGAATGATGATGCCTAATGTTCCATGAATAAGATGACAGCCGCATGTTCGTTTGTTTGTGGATGCCTAATTTAATGGCATGCCCTGCTTAAGAGGTTAATTTTGCTCCACAGTCCCAAGTAAAACAGCGACTTAGATTTGCTTTCATCCGTTTCATTGCCGTTGTGTCTTAATCGGGCCACTGCCAAAGGGTTAGTTTGATTCCCTCCAAAACCAACCAATGATCAAATATAGGAAAACAAACAGCCTTTCACCACGAGACGAGGCAAGACGTCAACCCCCGAAAATATCGATTCCACTGTGAGTTTGCTATAACGTGCTCCTCCTGCGCATTCCATTTTCCATTCTAGCCAGCAGCCTTGGGGGCGTCCAGGGCATGCAGCCGTCCCATCCTCTGCATGGAGGCGTTAGATTGCTTCATACTCCTATTTTCCTCCTTGGTCCTTTCAGTATCTGCCTCTCTGATGCCCAAGTTGCCTTCATCACACGCCGCCAGCTTTTGGCCCTCAAGAAGAATGTTGACCTCCCTGATGACTTTGTGTTCCACATTGAGATTGGTTTCTGCATTGTCAGTCCTTGCCTCCATAGTGCTCACGTCACCCTCCAAGCTTGGAAGTTTGCCATATACTTTGACCCCTATAACTTCACCAGCAAGTGGGGAGAGCCCCGATGTGTGCGACTACAATGGCATTTTTTGCACACAGGCACTTGACAACTCTGTTACCGTTGTTGCCGGCGCTGACCTTAATGGCGCAAACATTGCCGGCTATCTTCCTCTGGAGTTTGGCCTCTTGACTAACCTCGCCCTCAAGTACTAGATCTTTGGTTCAATGACTTTGAGGGCACTCTGCTATTGGAGCTCTTTGATCAGGACCTTGATGCCAAAACCTTGATGCCATTTTTGTAAATGACAATCGGTTCACCTCTTATATTCTCGAGAACTTTGGGACATATGCCTTGTAGGCATCCGTCGTTGTCCTTGCCAACAAGCATGGGGGCTGCATCTTGACGAGTTCCTTCTCCTCAACAATGGGCTCATTGGGTGCTTACCACAGGAGATGGGATTGTTGGGCAATGCTACAGTGGTGGATGCAAGTTGCAATTCTCTCATCAGCATGCTAACCAAGAGCTTTGAGGGTTGAAGAAAGGTGGAGTGATTGGATTTGTCGCATAATTTTCTCCATGGCGTTTTGTCTTCACCAAGATTTGCAAGTTGCAGAACCTCATGAATTTCTCCTTCTCGAATAACTACTTCATGGGGGTGTCATAAAGAGTACATGCCGTCGGCGAGGTCCAATGTCGTGTTTAATGATAATAGCAATTGCTTCACCACTATTGAATTAGAAATCTTCAACATTGTGCTCTCGAGTGGTGAACTGACCCGTGGATTATGGTCACTCCCAGTGTGAGTCTTCTTGTAAGATAACAACTGTATCTCCAAGGCCATCGCCTACTTCGATGAATCCTTCCCCAAAGCCATCGCTAAACCCGAGTAAGCTTGAACCCCCTCCATCACCATCATAGTTAGAAACAACACTTTCTCAGAGCTCTTCGCTACCGCCATCACCCAACAACTCGCTTGAAAAGACACCTTCACTGCCACAACAAAATAAGTTTTCTAGTCACTTCTCCCTCTATAGTTGAATTTTTGCCACCACTGTCGGTCCAATCACCACCTCCACCAGTCTGTTCACCACCGCCTCCCATCTACTCTCCTCCCCAGCTTACTCACTGCCACCACCAAAGGCTTCTGTACTGCCACTTGCCTTAGTCTCCCCTTCTCCCCTAGTTTCTTCTCCACCACCACCAGTGATGTAGGTGGGCGACACAACCCAAGGAGATATAAATGGAGTTTAAGGGTACCCTAGCTAGAGCACCCAAAATTCTATCCCCTTGCATGGCATACATTATAGTACATTAGATTTTCTTTTAAAATCCACATGCATTCATGTAGTTAAAAGTTTGGTGGGTTAATTTTATATTGTCAGCATGCATGCATTCACCCACCAATATTTAGTCATGTATTCATCCTAGAACTAGAGCATACTTGCATTTTCATTTTTGTATAGGTAAACAAGCAATCAAGCAATGAAGACAAAGACTTGTGGAGATATCCACAAGCCATCCCAGCATCTAGAGGAGAACAAATGCAGCAAGCAAAGGCCAAAAGTGCAGCTCAAACTCAACAACAAATCAATCAATGAAGGAGACTTTGGGCCATGCAAGTGACCAACCTAAAGAATATGGCATAACTAGAATGATTTGTTCATTTTGGACAGGTCCCTAAGTGGTGATAATATGTTCATCTTGAGGGTATTCTTCTTTTGTAATGATTCCCTATTTAATTGTGTCATCTGAGTAAGTAAATGCTTCATTGTTGAGTGCATCTTTTGTCTTTGTTTTTTCAAACTCTTGAATCACTATATGTTGGCTTGTTACTTTGCCCATGCTAGTGAAGGGAAATAAATCTTTATGAAAAGAGGCGTGTGATATATATACATAATTATTAGATAAGTCAATGACTTTGCACTCCTTATTAGCATGTGGATAGCCAAGAATATGGATCATATAGCTCTAGGATCAAATTTGGTGCATTGTTGGTGATGGGTTGACGCAAAACACAAGCTTCCAAACACTGTGATAGAGGCGGCCAATGGACCGGACTTAATACATGTTCGGCCAGCTTAGCACATCAATCTCACCCACTGCCACTATGTAAACCCCAAATTATGCTCAGCTAACTAGAAAAGCATACTTAAACTATGTTAACATATTATAAATAACTATACAAATATAAAAACTTCAATATATATATATATATATATATATATATATATATATATATATATATATATATATATATATATAATATTAAAAAAGGAAATAATTAAAAAATTAAAAAATTATAAAAATATTAATCTTTAAAATTTTATTTACATAATAATAATAATAATATAAAAACTTTATAAAATTTTTTATTTATATAATAATAATAATATGAAAATTTTTAAAAATAAAAAAAATAAAAAAATGCTAATTTATTAAAATTAAAAATCTATAAAATAAGAAAAATTAAGAAAATAGGGATAATTTCTATTACACAATTTTTTAAAAAATAATATAATTTATGTTAATCAAATATCATTAACATATTAAAATTAATACAACAAATATAAAATCTTTCAAGAAAATATATAAACACCTTAAAAAATTATAAAAATATTAATTTCTTAAAATTTTATTTAGATAATAATAATAATATAAAAATATGAAATTTTCTAAATATTAATTCATTAAAATTTTATATAATAATAATAATATACAAATTTTACAAAATTTTTTATTTAGATATTAAAAATAACAATAGTAATAATATAATAAGAAGAAAAATTCTAAATTGAGCTTATCACATTTGCAACTTAAACCTCATATTTAAGTTTGATCACATGACTAAAGTTAAAATAAACTAGATTAAATTTCATATTTATAAATTATACATTATACCTTAAACCAATTGCGAACATAATAGGCATAGGCAGTTGACTAGTAGCGAGTGAAGCAAACAATTACTATGGAAGATGTGCGAGCATAGTGTTGAGCATACTTGCTCTCCATGCTCCATCTTCTCTATGCATATTGCTCACTCTATGCTTATAGCTCTATTTCCTTCTTCGACGGTGATAAACTCAATTGACACTTAAGCTTGGTTTGGTTTCGTATGTTGTTATGGCTCGTCGTTGATATTGTCATTATCGTCATCGCTATCATTAATTTGAAAGTCCTCAACCTATATCTCGATCTCAACCCCAGAAGGGGAGGGAGAAGCCAAAAATCCATGTCTTGTGTGATCAGATAAGTGGAGAATATGTTCTTCGAACATGAATTCATCAATTTGTGTAATTCAATGAACACACTCGATAATGCTTAAAACCATGATGTTTAGCATCGAAAAAATTTAAGGTGGAAGTGTGGAAGATAAAGCGATGAGAATCTGGCAGAATGATAACTATCTTCAATCTTCAATTACCTATCATTTTTCTCTATGCCTTGTGCTCACCTACAAAGCTGCAACACAATTAACAAAGTAATTGAAACACACTTGATTAAGAGAAATGTAACAAAAAAATAATTGAACTAAAATTGTGTGTGAAAATATAGGGAACTATTGTAGAATTTATAGGGATTAAGTGGGTGTAAATTTACAAATTCATCCTCTATTTTTTATTATTAAAAGAGGGTAAAATAGTAATTTTATAATTAAAAGATAATTATACTCATAAATATAAATTTTTTTGATACTTTATGAGGGCATTATGCTAAAATAACAAGGGTAGAATTTGAATTTGGGTACCTAAATTGAAATTCAGAAAAAATGTTAATGGCGTGTTGTGCCTCGGCCGGCCTATGTGTAGTGCTCAACCTAGTCACATGTCGTGCCTGGCTCAGCCTCCGTGCCTAAAGGCTTCAGCCTAGCATGACCCATAACTAGCCGTGGGCCGCTAGGTCTATCAACGGGCCATGCCGTGCCTATCCCATGTTGTACCGGGCTGTGCAGGCTGCGGGTTGGCCAGGCCCGTTGGCCACCACTACTATGTGATACTTGTAGGATGGTTTCTTGTTAGTGACTATATCAAATGGTGTTTTCCTTTAGAGTGTCGGTGTGGGAATCCTATTGATAAGGTAGGTTGTAGTTAATGTTTCATCTCCCTAGAAATTTTTTGATAGATTCACTTGGAATGATAGTGCTCGAGCCATAGAGGAGGTGGTGATGCTTTCTTTCAACCAATCCATTATGCTATAGTGTTGTTATGCAGCTTGCCTGATGTACTATGCCTTTATTTGAGTAGAATTCCACTGTGATAAACTTGAGTCCATTGTGACTTTTGATTACCTTTATTTTAGATGTGAATTGTGTTTCAAAAAGATTGATAAATTGCATTATGTGGAGGCATGCTTCAGATTTTTGGTGCATTAAGTAGGTCCAAGAGCAGCGAGTATAATCATTAACAATAATATGGAAATATTTTGATCCATTGAGAGAGGGTACATGATATCGTCCCCATATATCAATATGAATTAATTCAAATAGCATGTTGGTGCAAATAGAACTTATGGGATACGATAACAATATTTGTTTAGCCAAAGGACAAAGCAAACATGTTGAGTTTTTATCACATTTCATGTTTGTAATATAATTCATGAATGAAATGAAAATATTATTGGATGGGTGACCAATGCCAGATACTTAAGATACCCGTGCAACAAAATTTATGTGTTGTTGAGGAAGTTTCAAGTGGTACAACCATCCATATTCAGTTTCTATCCCAAACATCCTCCCTTGTCGTCGGTTCTGTAGTGTACAAATTTTGTCTATAAATGATGCTTGCCATGAATTGTTATGTAAGAGTTTGTTAACTGAAATCAAGTTCAACTTGAATGAAGAAATACACAACAAATCATGCAACATGAAATCAACAAAAATAACATTTTCTTTATCTGTCATTATTTCAATCTTTCCATTAGGTAGATGCACAACTTTATTGTGCACAGTGGTTTTTGTGGTTAATATGTTAGGTGAATGAACCATATGATTAGTGTGGCTCCCATAACAATTATCCATTTTGAATTGCCTTCAATGATAGATGTGCAAGAAATTGTACTTGAGAAGCTATAATTTGCAGTCTCATTGTTTGAGTTTCTTCGGCTAGTAAGTTCATAAGACTTTCATATTCTTCCATCATCAGTGTTAGGGATGTCTTGGCTTCTGCATGGTTGACTTTGGATGAAGAAGATGAAAAATTCCATTGTTTTCATCTATTCAGCTTTCTATTCATAGGGTCTATTTTTTTTATAACTTTTTGCATATGTATATAGTGTGTTCTTGCAAGCCACAATACTCACCTATGAGATGTGCATGACATATGTTGGTTGTGTGGCCCACCTTGTCACACTCCCTAGAAATTTAGTAAAGCTATTATTTAATTTTGATACCTCTAAATTTCTAATATTCCTCTTACTAGCTGATTTCTTAGCTTGGGATGAGCATGCACCATTTATTGATTCACTTTTGTCTTCTAAAGGTAAAGAGAATTGTTTATTCTCCACATTCATACGTTCATCTTCCTCTGAGGACATTGTTCGTGTATAACAATTGATTCCTAATGCCACAGTATTGTCAAGCATAATATCGTTTTTGTTTTTAATTTTGGGGTGAATGTCTTTCTTTTGAAACTTAGTATAATATTTGTTAACCTAAAATTGTAGAAGTGGTATATGTAAAATGAATTATTAATTCATACAAACCATTTGTGTGGTAAATTAAAATCATACCTCAATTTTTGCAACCCACTAGTCTTGCTGGTGCATCCACTATTTCTAGAATTTCATCCAAGCCTAGTTCTTTTTTCTTTTAATTCTTTTTCATAATTTCTAATCAATTTTCAATTGATCCTATCGATTTTTCAATTGTGCCTTATCGTACTAGGTTTCATGTTTTGTTCAATGGCTATAACACAATTATCACAAAATATTTGTGTAGTTGGAAAGGTCTATATAGCCTTTCATGATCTTTTTGAATTATGTTCCATCTAAAAATACATTATGTAATAAACTATCATATTAAAATCAAATAGTATTCAATAAAAAACAAAATGGATGGGAAAAAAAAGTAACCAACACAATAGTTGGCTATTGGAGTTTATGAATTTAACTACATTGACTTATATGCTCATGAGTTTCTACTTCCATCCTCTACCAACATTTGCATAAAATCAGAAGTTATTCAAAAGCAGGTCCTATTATTTTTCTTTCACCATTTTGAGTAATCTTGACTGCAAACAATAAACAAGATGGGTTGGGCCAACTTTAACAGCTATGTGTTTTCCAACTAACTAAACTAGTTAGGCTGGTCCAGATTTAAGAATACATAGTAAAATACAAAGTTAAAAAACAAATAGGATGGAAAGTAAATGAATGCTAAGAATTAAACGATAGGTGCTTGTTTCACATCCTTGTTTTGTGAGGCTCCTGATGACTCTAAATTTTATAGTGTTTTTCATACTTATTAACCAGTCTTTTGGGTCATAATTTTGCTCTTTTGCTTTATTTTCATGCCTTATTTGTCAAATACTTCAGAATCTACACCTTTCTTGGTTTTGATCAATTTCAGATAAAAAGACATCATTATCATAAGTTTTCGAGCAATTTCAATGCATGGACGAATTCAAATCATCAAGAGGAGTTTACACATCAAATTTTAAGACAAACCAAGTTTTCCATCGAAATTACGGTAGTGCCGTAATGAATTTTACGGCCATAATATGAAATATGGCACTACCGTAATGGATTTCACGGTAGCAGCTTGCAGAGAATTTTTTAGAAAATTATGGCACTGCCGTAATGAATATCACGGTACCGTGATTTCAGTCCAAATTCTACTAGAAACTCCAGAGTATTTCAGGAGAATTACGGCACTACCGTAATGGTTTTTATGGTACCATAATTTCAGGCAAATTTCTCACCGAAACTTTCCGGAATAATCAAGGAATTTACGGCACTATCGTGATAAATTATATGGTACCATAATTCCAGGTCGTTTCCTTACAGAAACTTCCGAAGTCATTACGGCAGTACTGTAACATTCATCATGTTGGGAAACCCTGGGGATTTTAAAATTTTAGAAACAAGCACAGCGGAAGCAATCCTTGAAACAGGCCAGTCCCAAAAACCTAGAAGATCGAGTCATGCGAAGGAATCGACACGGTGAGTAGGAGATGATACCTTGCAGGCTGCAGGCGCCAGGAACCGGGCCGAGGCGGGCCCGGGCACGGCCCATGGCCACCTCTACTTGCAGCAAAGAAGGAGGATGCGATGCAGGCGCCCAAATGTTCACCCTCTGCAGTCTCACACACAGCCGACGCTCGAGTTCTCTTCTTCCACGCCTGGTGCTAGCCTCAGGAAGAAGATCCACGCCTCAGGGAGTCCTCAAGAACTTGCGCCGCCCTCTAAGATAAGACGACATGGAGAGGTGATGGAAATTTCGCCAAGGTCCAACCTTGCGAATGCCAAGAGGAGAGGGGAGAAGGGAGAAGGCGCCAAGGAGAAAAATCTCTTCCAAAAGAACAAGTCCACGCCAACTCCTCTCCCCTTCTTCTTTTATAGAAAACATGGTGACCCTTGGAATTCCGGTGAGACCTTTGGAATTCCGCAATAAATTCTGTGAATTAATTCATCATTAATAACAGAATTAAATTCATAATTAATTATAGAATTAAACTCTGAATTAAAGTCTCATAATGATCATTAATGATGTGACTCTTCAAATTCAGAATTAAATTCATCATTAAACTTAGAATTAAATACAGAATTAATTCCTAGAATTAAATACAGAATTAATTCCTAGAATTAAATACAGTATTTAATTCACCATGATGTCTATTGGGCTAGGCAACTTATTGTCATGGCTCATCAGGCCTGACGGCCCATTGGGCCTCAAGGCCCATTAGGCCTCACGCCCCAATTGGGCTTCATGCCCATTGGGCTTGGAGGCCCATTGGTCCATGCTACAAGCTTAGACTTCATTTAGCCCATTTGGCACAAATGACCTATTAGGCTCATTTAGCCCATTTGGCCCATTTAGCCTACTGGGCCCATTTGGCCCATCTGGCCTAAAAAAGAAGTTAGCTTCAATGAGTCCCTTCCATCTCACCAGACACAATGGCGCCGATGGATTCTCCCAAACAGATCCGAGTTATCCAATAACTCGATCAATAGGCTACCCGATCAATACGAGAACCCGAGTTTTAAGTTGTGCGACCCTGTAGGTTCCTCTGACGTTGGCAGTGATGAACTTAGGTCATCACAAGTAGTGAGTGGCACCTAGCAGTGCATCGCTGCTACCCAAGTCTTCGGAATGGATATCAGCATCGACATCCCCATCATCGCAACAAGATACCGATGCATTACAGTCCCTTTGCCAGACTGATATCCGACTGGACAAAGTGTGTCACCACTTTGTTTTCACCCAATCTCGTGGTCATGACTAAATCAGGCTTTCACCTGGGTATGGCCATACACTTTCAGTCATGCAACCATAGGGGGGCCCCGTGGATATCAAGCTTCCCGCAGGAAGGGGCAAATTCTATGTCCATTGATCTTCTCATATGGGTTGTGACATACCCAATGACAACCATTATTATCTCCCTGCTACGGCGAGGTGTTAGGTTGTATCAAAGCATGTCCCTAACCATATAGAAGAGTCAATGACCTCAAGTCAAAGGATCAATGCATCTCCTGTCACTTGTGAGCTTAACTCATGACACCAAGTTAGAGCCTCACAGCAGGTCGGTCCAGTATATCCACCACTGATATACCCATATGCCTGCGTTAGCACCCCGTGCCTAACCAGCCCATATACCAGTCTCACATGTACCAGAGCTGTCCCTTATCCACTGTTGTGGTCCGCAAGTGCACGGATACTCGAAGTAATAATTAAGATATTGAACCACATGGACTTCGTTGTTAAGTACCAACTAATTGAGTTTTCACTAGCTAAGCGAATCGAGAATTGTGTTAAAAAAAATTGAACTGAAATTGAAGTAGATCAGGATGAGAGAATCGGGACTAGGGGTTCATTCAACTTGATATTCATAACTAAATAGAATTAAAGAATCATCAATTTATCTCTATCACGGTTAAGATATAATTCACTTAACAAACAAACTAACTCACTCTCGCACAATTAGTTTGCAAAGAACGATCCTCACTCTCGCACAAGATCAATTCAATGCTAAATCAAAGTGAATTTCGGTTAAGGAGATTAAGGATCACTCTCGTGCATCCTATCTCAATACCAAGATCTCAAGCAAAAATAAGTACTCTCGCACCTTAGTTTCACAAGTTTTACTCAAGGCTTTCTAACAATCTAACGTCTATCTCTAGCCTAGCACGTTATCATGTTTGTAACAACAATAAATTCTAGGTCATATCAATAACAAGAAATAAACTTCTAAAATCTAAAGATAAGAGCACAACCAATCTCTTGCGATGAGTTCTTACAATAAATTCTAGGGTTCCAAGTTCTATGATATCATCTTCTCAGTCCATAGCATAAAACTCTAAAACATGTCAAAGCATGATACTAAAAGCGATTGAAGGCAATAAATCACTTGAGTAAAATAACCATAGCAAAGATATATTGATGTGAGAAAAGTTATCTAGTCATTGAAATATCAAGAGAATAACACCCCCTTGTCCCAAGAAGAATTTATGCTAACATGATGGAATAATCACAGCAAAACATGATTTTTAGAATGATTGGAGATAGTAAGGAAGGAGTAAAAGTTACAAAACAGGGCTGCAAGTAAATCGCAGCCTGTAATTTGTCTTTGACTTCGCGATGAACAGTGTCACGAGCACATTTTTGATGATTCCTCCCAAGATTGATCTCCTTTCAAGCCGAAACTTCTGTGGTGTGTTTTTCTTCCTCAGGCGAAGCTTCTTCTCAAAAATCATGGTCGGAGGTGGTCTGTGTAGTGAACGGCGATGAACCCTAGCGCGGCGATGATTTCTTCGAATTCTCCCTCAATCGTGGATAAAAATTGTTTTTTTTTCACTTTGTGTGTTTTTGCCTCTTAAAGGCCAGTCCATCGCCTCTTTCAGATCTTAATTAGGAGGTCTGGATCAAAAGATATGGTCTTTGCAAGAATCGGGCGAAAAAATCAGAATTATGAGTTCCAAAATACGGCACCGTGAAGCTTCATACGGCAGTGCCGTATTTCATTCTGTGAGTTCTGGGCAAATAATACGGTGCCGTGAGAATATTTCTTGTAAATATGGTGGTGCTGTATTCTTGCCAAATACTTCTGGTCAGAATTGTCAGAAAATACGGCACCGTGAAGGTTCATACGGCCGTGCCGTATTTTTGTCAAAACTTTCTGGTTAAATTCGTCCAATTATACGGCACCGTGTATACGTCCACGGCAATGCCGTATTTCTGATGAGACTCTCTGGTCAAAAATGTCACAAAATACGGTACCGTGAAAGATCTGCCCGAAAATACGGTAGTGCCGTATTTCGCCCAAATATGTCCGCTGAGAAATACGGTATCGTGAGAAATCTTCTAAAAAATACAATACTGCCGTATTTTAGCTAGAAGGTGTATTTTGGCTTGAAATTTGTTGTGTAGACTCCTCTTGATGTTTAGAATTCGTTCATGCATCGATATTACTCGAAAACGAGCAATAATAATGCCTTTTTACATGAAATTGATCAACAACCAAAGATTGTGTAGATTCCGAAGTATTTGGTATAAAAGGTGTAAAAACAAGGCAAAAGAGTAACATTATGGTTCAAAAGACTACTAAATAAGTACGAAAAATACTATGAAATCTAGAGTCATCAAACACATAAGGCTCAAACCTTGCTTGTCCTCAAGCAAAAATCAAGAAATTGATCAAACGAGAAAACTTTCTCATGACGAATAAATTTCTAGAACACAATCACCAATGAAAACTTTCGTTAACCATTCTATGGAATTTCAAATAGACATATCATCCTTTGCATTTGATTTTCAAGTTTCATTACTTAGTTAAATAAAACTTCACAACTTGCAAAAAGGGAATATCAATCTCAAGACCTTATCTAGTTTTCAATTCATAACCATTAACTTTTGTTTACAGGATTAGGTGTTCCAAGATCTTTTTCCACTCATAATCATTATTCATCATCTCTCTTCTCTCTCATTTTTTTTATTCACACTCTCTAATTCGATTACCACCCTTTTTGCCGGTGACGAAATTAGAGTGCATTGATCACATAACCAACGCAATAGAACTCATATCCTCTTATTGGAAATAGTTTACCAAGGATAGCAGAGTTTATGTGAATAGATTTCTCTCAGGGCATGTACCCACATAGATACATGCATCTTTTATTCATTACTTCAACCCATATCCTTCGGTACCACTGTGGTTTCCCACAGTGCCAAGTAGGGGAGTTCTCACTTTGTTTGGATCAAGGAATCTCTTTTCCCAACAAATAGTAAATAGCATGAACATCAACTGAATTAATCTATCAATATCAATTCAAAAATTACACTCATATGTTGATTTTATTCAAAGAAGTAACTTCCCTCTAAAATCAAATTCCTCAGATAATATGTTCATCCAAAACTCCATCTATTGATCAATGAAAAATTTTCAAAAGGTAGATATGTATTAGAGAAATAAACTCATCATAATAGGTCTAATCATAATTTCAATTTTTCAACATGTAAATCATCAAGAAAAATTTTGGCATGATAACGACAGTATTTTCTTAGATAAATAAACCACTCAAGTGCATCAACGACAACCAGTAAATACCAAACAAATCTTATGGTATACCGAACTCATAGCATCAATCCAGAACATCAAATATCACATATACAACCAAATCGAATAGAAAGCATAGCGAATCTTCTAAATATGTCGGTACAACCATATCGAAATCATATAGCAAAGAAAAACGAGAATCCGTAGCAGTAGGAGGCAAGAAGTTTGCAAAGTCATCCTCCCCTACATGAGTTTAAAACCAACATGAATTAGTGAACTCAAATAAGGCATGAAATTAAGAACGAGATACTCACAAAATCTTCCTAGTCCAATTGTGTCTCCTCCTTGTCCTCTTCAGCCAAGGCAACAGCCATGGGGTTGTGTGATGCTTCCTCACCTGCATCGCCGTAGATACCACCTCCCCTGGGGTCTTCATATCCAAAGCGTTCATAAAGAAAATTCCCCATGTCCTCCATATAGTTCCCTAATGCCTCGACATCTGAGTGAACATGACCGATCTACTCATGAATCCTCCCAATGCCTCCCATTATCCTCTCCATACGCTGCTCCTGTCTATATAACTGAGCGGAGATAGTCTGGAAACCAGGGTCTCGGTAACTTTGTCAATCTCGCTGATCTGGGGCTGCATGCTGAGAGGATGATCCGGTGGCTCCATGCGGTAGTGGCTCGGTGACTCTAGGTGGCGAGGAGTCAATGCCCATACCAAGTGGGTCATCACCCCAAGTAGTAGGCTGTGGTGGCAGCGATGTCTCGGGCGCAGGTGTGGCATAAGACACGCAACTGGGTAATAGCTTCCAATTTTCAAGGTTCTGCACTGAGGTCCGTCCGGGGTTAGGCAATGGCAATGTGGGAAGGCCTGGCTGAAGTATCAAATTATAAGTGTCCCCATCACGCTGAATCATCTTCATCGCAATACATGATTCAATATCTATCCTGGAGTTGCCTCGGGCAACCTCGATCCCATAGGGCTCAATCCCAAGATGTAGTGCTATAGGAGTAAGGAAACCTCCTATCACTATAGCCCCTTTCTTAGCCCTTGACACCTTACTAAGGTGTCTCATGAAAAGGAAAGCTATATCTACAGTGTAACCATGAAACATACTCCAAAGTAAAAATAATTCAGCGTGAGTGACAATACCATCACTATCTCCTCGCCCTAATATTGTGTGTGCAAGGACGCGGTGGGCGTATATAATGTAGGGATTCGAGATCTTCGAAGCTCTTGCTGTTGAGGCTGAAAACCTGCTGTCTGAGGAAATCTGGTCCCAAAAGATATGCTCAATAAATCCAATGGGTGGTTCTGTTCGCCCCTTCCGTGGGAAGTGGAATATGCGTCGAATTTCTTTGAATGTGAGCATTCTTTCTTCGTTCATCATCCTAAATCTGATCTCTCCCTCGGCGGTGTGATCCATGTATTCATCCCAACTGACCTCTAAGCTGCTTAGAACTTCTAGAACAACAGGTAGGTAAGTTTCAAACGTAATCTCAAAAAATTCTCTCAACCCTACCCTGTCATACATCCAAAACACATCGTCCTTCAGTCCAAGGAGTTCTAAAGCTCTAATATCAGTGTATTTTGTTTTGATGATGCATCGAGTAAGCAGCATGTTATATCTCTGCTCATGTTCCTCATCCCTAAACACGATACCAAAGGGATTCGGTGGTGGCATCTGAGGTTTAGCGGGGGCCTTTGCTTTCTTCTTTGATTCCAACTTTTTGGTAGGTGCCATATTATAGTGCAAAAAGAAATAAGGAACAACAGGGGAAATTTTGAGGAACTTACGTTACCAAAATCGTGCGGCTGGAAAATAGGCTGGATTTGAAGCTTAGAATCTGGGTTTCTGAGTTGAGATCGAGCTTCAAATCCTTTTGGAATGTGATCTCCTTTCTCCCACGAAGGTTTCTGAACCTGGAAGCAAGCAAATCTATACTTGGATGAGAGGAATCGGAAGAAGCAAAATCTCGGCGGAAAACAGTGCAGCGACCCGGAAATAATAGTGATCGAGCTCGAAATCGTCACGATTTTTGCTTGGAATCGGATGAAAGTAGAGGGGAAAGATCACACGAAGGTTTGGGAAGTGAATGCTTGACGAAAAAATAGAAAGTCGGCGTGAAATCGGGAGAAGAAACCCTAAGAACAGTGCGCTGAACCCTAAATACGGCACGTGAATACGTGGGGTCGGGTGGAATTATGGCACCGTATAATGAATACGGCAGGGCCGTATTTTGGCTACAGGTTCTGTACAGGTAAATGCAAAAAATACGGTATCGCCGTAATTTTGAAAAAAATTTCTGTCCAAAATTCCTCAAAATTACGGTACCGTGCAAGAATCCATGGCAGTGCCATAAAACCAAAAAAACTTTCTGTTTAAATCTGGGCAAAAATACAGTATCGTGCAAGCGACCACAGTACTGCTGTAAAATGAAAAAAAACTTTCTATTCAAAAATGTTCGAAAATACGGTACCGTGAGAGTTCGTCGAGAAAATACGGTACTGTCGTATTTTATAATCAAAATTCAAAACAAATCTAAAAAAAAATCACAAAAAATTAGAAAAGAAAGGGTTAACTCTAAACAAAGTAAACCTAAGCAAAAACAAACCAAAATCAAAGGAAAAGAAAAAGTTTTGCTTGGGTTGCCTCCCAAGAAGCGCTAATTTAATGGTCCTCAGCTTGACCCATTCACACTTAGTAGTGCTTCAATCTTTGTCCATTCAGACAATGTCCTCAGCTTGCCTCCCCTTCTTCAATTTGTTCTCCATGTTAGTAGTGCTTCAATCTTTGTCCATTAATCTTGAACACTCCTTTCTCTTCACTCCATACGTCGACGGCTCCGTGCAGGTAAGTCTTCTTCACCTGAAAAGGCCCAGACTATCGAGACTTCAATTTACCAGGAAAAAGTCTCAATCTAGAATTAAACAAGAGAACGAAGTCACCTGGTTGAAATTCTTTTCTGAGTATGTGCCGATCATGCCATCTCTTGGTTCTCTCCTTGTAGATCTTTGCATTTTCATAAGCAGAGAGTCTAATCTCTTCAAGTTCACTCAATTGCAATTTCCTCTTTTCACTTGCACTCTTCAAGTCAAAATTTAATGCTCTAATCGCCCAGAATGCCTTATGCTCGAGTTCTACAGGAAGGTGACATGACTTGCCATAAACCAATTGAAATGGTGACATACCTATTGGTGTCTTGAAAGTAGTCCAGTATGCCCAAAGTGCATCATCAAGCTTAAGAGCCCAGTCCTTCCTTGTTCTTGACATTGTCTTTTCCAATATCCCTTTAATTTCTCTATTAGATATCTCCACTTGTCCACTTGTTTGGGGATGATAAGGTGTTGCGATTCTGTGATTCACCCCATATTTTCTAAGTAAAGCTGAAAACTTGTGTTCAATAAAGTGGGATCCTCCATTACTAATCACCACTCGCGGTACTCCAAACCGTGGGAAGATAACTCCTTTAAACAATTTCACCACAACCTTAGAGTCATTAGTAGGAGATGCAATGGCTTCTACCCACTTGGAAACATAATCTACCGCTATAAGTATATAATTATTTCCTCCAGATGATGGAAAAGGTCCTATGAAATCAATACCCCAAACATCAAAAATTTTAACTTCAAGTATGGTGGACAATGGCATTTCATTCCTTTTATTTATGTTCCCTATCCCTTGACAATTATCACAGGACATTATAAAATTTTTTGCATCCTTAAACAATGTGGGCCAATAAAATCCAGATTGTAATACCTTAAAAACTGTCTTCTCAGTACTAGCATGCCCTCCATATGATGATCCATGGCATTGTGATAATATGTCTTTCATTTCCTCTTTGGGGATACATCTCCTGTATATTCCATCTGCACATCTTTTGAACACATAAGGCTCATCCCAAAAATAGTGTTTAACATATGATAAAAATCTTTTCTTGCCTTGGTAATTCAAATCAATAGGAAATATTTTTGCAACAAGATAATTTACAATATCTGCATACCAAGGGGCCTTAATCTGTTCAATTCTCATCAGTTGTTCCTCAGGAAAGGAATCATTAATGTCACCTTTTGTATCTTCAACCATCATGCTTGAAAGGTGGTCCGCAACTAAATTCTCAGTGCCTTTCTTATCCTTGATTTCTAGGTCAAACTCTTGCAGAAGCAGAATCCATCTCAACAACCTTGGCTTACTGTCCTTCTTCTGCATCAAATATTTAACTGCAGCATGATCAGTGTACACTATAATCTTTGAATTTATCAAGTAAGATCTGAATTTGTCAAATGCAAAAACTATGGCTAACAACTCCTTCTTAGTGGTGGTGTAGTTTCTCTGTGTTTCATCTAGAGCTTTACCGGCATAGGAGATCACATAAGGCTTCTTGTCCTTCCTTTGCCCTAGAACTGCTCCCACTGCAAAGTTGCTGGCATCACACATAAGCTCGAAAGGTAATTCCCAGTCAGGTGGCTGCATGATCGGTGCTGATGTCAAGGCCTTCTTCAATTCCTGAAAAGCAAATAGACATTTCTCATCAAAGCAGAATTTGGCATCTTTACAAAGTAAATCTGTTAAAGGTTTAGCAAGTTTAGAGAAGTCCCTGATGAACCTCCTGTAAAACCTTACATGTCCCAAGAAGCTCCTGATTTCCTTGACAGTGGTGGGTGGTGCCAACTTCTCAATCACTTCTATCTTGGCCTTGTCCACTTCAATCCCTCTCTCTGAAATAAGATGGCCCAAAATGATCCCCTGTCTAACTATAAAGTGACACTTTTCCCAATTCAAGACAAGGTTAGTCTCTTCACACCTCTGCAAAACTCTAGAGAGATTAGCCAAACAGTCATCAAAGGAAAAACCATAAACTGAAAAATCATCTATAAAGACATCCATGAAGTCTTCAATAAATTCAGAAAAAATTGCCATTATGCACCTCTGAGAAGTGGCAGGTGCATTGCATAAACCAAAGGGCATTCTTCTATAAGCAAAAGTGCCATATGGACATGTGAAAGTGGTCTTATCCTAATCATCAAGATGGATGGGAATCTGAAAAAATCCGGAATACCTATCGAGAAAACAAAAGTATGAGTGTTTAGCTAGTCTCTCAACCATTTGATCAATGAAGGGCAAGGGAAAATGATCGTTCCTAGTGGCAGTATTTAATTTTCTATAATCAATACACATACGCCAACTAGTGACAGTTCTAACAGGTATCAATTCATTGTCCTTATTTTTCATTACAGTGACACCTCCCTTTTTTGGAACACAGTGTACAGGGCTTACCCACTTACTATCTGAAATAGGGTAGATAATACCTGCATCTAGCAATTTTAGTACTTCCTTCTTCACCACTTCCTTCATGGACGGATTGAGTCTTCTCTGAAAGTCCACATGCGGCTTGTGCTCATCCTCCATGTGAATCCTATGCATTCAAAGGAAGGGTTAATCCCTTTCAAGTCATCAATGGTGTACCCAATTACCTTTCTATGAGTTCTTAGTTCCTTCAAGAGAAGATCAGTTTCCCTGGCATCTAATTGAGCATCTACAATCATAGGGTAGGTTGAGTTGGGACCAAGGAACTCATATTTAAGGTTATCAGGTAAAACTTTCAGTTCAACTTTAGGAATCTTTTCACAATCTAAAATGTCATGTTTTTCATCATCAAAATCATCAAAGTCGTTCTCAAAACTAGAATTGTCAATTTCTTTACAAGAACTTCCCAAGGAGTCAGAAAAAGAGTCAGAAAAAGAATCAGAAAGAGGAACATCAACAGAAGAATCATCAAACAAGCAACTAACATCATAGACTATGTCATCAATAGCATGGATAGTGCAGCAAGAACTAGCATATGCAAGTTTTTTCAATGAATTATTCAAATCAAATTCAATCTTGTCATTGCCAATTCTCAAAGTAAGTTTACCGTTCCTTACATCAATAAGGGCTACAGTAGTGGCTAGGAACGGTCTACCCAAAATAATAGGAATCTTGGCATCCTCTTCCATTTCAAGTACCACAAAATCAGCAGGTATGAAGTACTTACCAACTTGTATAGGAACATCTTCCAAAATACCTACTAGATATTTCACTGATCTATCGGTGAGTTACAAAGAAATTGTAGTCGGCTTAGGGGCTCCCATGTCCAGTTTCCTGCACACAGATAAAGGCATAAGACTAACACTAGCCCCTAGATCACATAGAGCTCGATCGAAAGCAACATTACCAATTGAACAAGGTATCGAGAAGCTACCTGGATCCTTTAACTTTGGTGGCAACTTGTTTTGAATTAGAGCACTGCATTCTTCAGTTAGTGCTACAGTACTGTACTCCTCAATTTTTCTTTTGTTGGATAAGATTTCTTTTAAAAACTTTACATAAGTAGGCATTTGGGATAATGCATCAGTAAAAGGAATATTAATGTATAGCTTTTTCAACACTTCCAAAAACTTCCCAAACTGCATATCTAGTTTAGCCTGCACGATCCTCTGGGGAAAGGGATAGGTGTACTATATGGCTGTGGAGAACTAGGTCTGGGTACCTCAACCTCACAAGGTATGTCACCTTTCTGTGAAGACTCATTCTCTTCAGAAGGAGAAGAATCAGGAAAGGGCTGCACTCGTGTGGGTTGTGGTTCCAAAACAGGTTCCTCACTAGGCATAACATTAGGCTCATCCTCTTCATCATCTAAGGGTCCCCTTGGATCTTCCAACTGTCTACCACTCCTAGTCATGATGGCATTACAATGTTCCCTGGGATTTGGTTCAGGTTTTGCAGGTAACTTCCCAGGGGGTCTATAAGGTGTATTAGCCTATTGTGCTATTTGAGTTTCTAACATCTTGTTATAAGCAACAACACCATCCAACCTAGAGTTTATCTGCTTAAGGGTTTCTGTAATCTCATCATTTTTGCTCATCTGATTACCCATGAATCTCTCAAACATCTCTTCTAAACTAGATTTTTGGGGTTGACTCTGGTTTGATTGTCTCTGGTTATACCCCCAATTATCATTTTGCCCACTAGTTTGATTGTTACTTTTCCAAGATAGGTTAGGATGGTTGCGCCAACCAGGATTGTAAGTATTGGAGTAAGGGTCATTAGATCTAGCTTGGTTGTAACCCCCCACAGCATTAACTTGCTCACTCTCCGGGTCAACTATAACTTTGCATTCCTCAGCATAATGTCTATTGTTCCCACAAACTTCACATACAACAGAAGAAACAGAAGCAGTTTGCATTTGAAAAGAATCAAAATGGTTACATAACGAATCTACCTTTTCTGCAAGAGAGCGTCAACCATCATATTCAGAAAAAAGATAGTAAACCATGCAGCGGTGAGGTACGTAATCAGATGAATCAAAATTCATCTGCAAAATGGTTACATCAACTAATCATGCAGCGGTGAGGTACGTAATGCAGAAAAAAGATAGTAAACCACACTTGCTCAGATGAATTTTACTCTTGCAAGAATTTGATTTAGAAATCAAAGATAAAAAAGGATCAGAAAACTTTGTTTCTGGTTATACCCCCAATTATCATTTTGGGGTTGACTCTGGTTTGATTGTCTCTGGTTATACCCCCAATTATCATTTTGCCCACTAGTTTGATTGTTACTTTTCCAAGATAGGTTAGGATGGTTGCGCCAACCAGGATTGTAAGTATTGGAGTAAGGGTCATTAGATCTAGCTTGGTTGTAACCCCCCACAGCATTAACTTGCTCACTCTCCTGGTCAACTATAACTTTGCATTCCTCAGCATAATGTCCATTGTTCCCACAAACTTCACATACAACAGAAGAAACAGAAGCAGTTTGCATTTGAAAAGAATCAAAATGGTTACATAACGAATCTACCTTTTTTGCAAGAGAGCGCCAACCATCATATTCAGAAAAAAGATAGTAAACCATGCAGCGGTGAGGTACGTAATCAGATGAATCAAAATTCATCTACAAAATGGTTACATCAACTAATCATGCAGCGGTGAGGTACGTAATGCAGAAAAAAGATAGTAAACCACACTTGCTCAGATGAATTTTACTCTTGCAAGAATTTGATTTAGAAATCAAAGATAAAAAAGGATCAGAAAACTTTGTTGCAGATCATCTTTCAAGGATAATGGTAGATACTAAAAAGAATGATGTAATCATTGTTGGGGTATGCCCTTAAGGCTAATGTTTGAGGCCTTGGGATTATATCAGTATCATGTATAAACTCTATGTTTATAAAGGCAATGGTTGTTATTCAGGTTGTTATATTATCTGCTGCAATACATATACTTCTGAATAATGTCTCAATGCTATTCAGCTTGGCTGACATGCACTTTTGTCCTTAGTCGAGATATCTTGGTGAACATGAGACAGCCTTGATATGATTGAGACTAATATGTGTTCTAATCTTATAGGATGCTTCGAGCATGGAATAATATGTAGACTCATGGGTACATTGGATGTACTGGACAGACCCTACTAGGATATTCAATTGCTTGTCACAATGTGAATAATCCTTGTATGCAAACAAGTGGCATACTTCCTCTGACTTGAGATCACTTGTGTTTCTAAATGATGATTGGCATTGTTTTGAGGTAGTTCAATATCATTTGAAACATAATGGTTATAGACTATCTTGGATGATGAGCATGAGTCATGTTAGGGTGCTAGTGATAGATAAAGGATTGCCGTCTCCTAGTTTGGAGTGTGATGTTCTATAGGGGCCCCCTGGATGAGATGATTGAGAAAGTGTATGGCCATACCCAGGTGACTATGTTCATCTGATCTAATCATTCTCATCATATTGGAGCTACAGGCTTGACACGCTCGTCCAATAAGAACATCCAGTGGCAAAGGAAACATGTATGCCTAGTGAAGTGGATTCACACTTGTGCTGTGGTTTGGGTGTAGTCTTGGAAGACTCTTTCCTTTATATCGGGAGACAGTGATGTGTTGCTAGATACCCCTCACTGATCGTGATAACGTAAGTTATCGTTACCGACATTTAAAGGAAACCCTTAGGGTCGCACAATTTGATGATATGGCTTACTTAAGTCAGATCGTGTGGACTGAATTGTTTGGGTTCAGTTTAAAGGGATTTAAACTCTGATTGTAAGTGAGATCTGGTCTGATCATGTTTGATTGATTAGGGCTTGAGATCGGTAAGCTTTGATCGAGAGAATGGATGCTAGATCAGTGAGATCAGGAGCATCAAGAGATGAACGGTTAGATCTGGAGCCTTAAGGTTTATTGTGATCTAGACCAAATTGCTTGGGTTAATTGGTCTTTGAACCAGACCAAATTGAACCGGCTCATCAAGTGAGCGCATGGTTCAAGAGGAGAGGAATTTGCGATTGGGGTAAACCCATGGTCGCATCACAAGTTGAGATTTTTCTATTTTTAGAAAACATATCTCTAAACGTGGGCACGCCTCACGTTCTCTCTTTCACGCCTCTTGTTGCCTCTTTGGCTTGGTCTCTAGACACATTCTCGAGAGGAGAAGTTGAGACGACAAGGGAGAGGTTTCGCCAAGCAAAGTTGTCTTCTCTTCCCTTCCATACGACAAGGACCTTTGGAGAACCTTGCTAGCACAAGGATCAAAAAGGAGTAGGCGACATCACCTTGTGTGCGCACCATTTGGAGGAGAAGCATTCGACTCTGTTCTTCCTAGACGCCATCCAAGAAATGGCATTGGTAAGAATCGATCCTCATGTATATGAAAATTTAAAGTTGATCATACTGCATGCATCGATCTAGAAACCTATTCTGCTGCGTTAAATCCTCTGCATGCGCCTATTAGGGTTTCGCCCCCATGTTAGGGGACTTTCAATTGGTATCAGAGCGAGGTTTTATGCATGTTTTTATGATTGCTTGATGCTTTTGTGATCCATGTTTGCGCAACATAGATAGATCTATATGTTACATGCGAAAAATTACATGTTGTATATTCATGTTGGCGCATGTATGAAGGTGGCGCATGTTTCATATTGTGGTTGACTGTTTTTCGTTAAAACAAAATCATCTGCGCGCTTACCATTAGATCTAAGCGGCGCCTGCTATAAAACCTTAGACGGGTTATTAGGGTTGAAGTCATCATCTAGTTAAGATCCAAACAGTCTGATCAGACTATCTGACAGCCTAGATGGGTCGACCAGATGGCACCTGTGCGCAAGCACGAGGTGGCTATAGGTCGACTGCAGACAGGCGTGTAGCGATGTCTGGTTGAGACAACCTGTGAACGCGCATGAGTTAAGCCCGGGGTCACACCCGCTTGCCAGAACTCATGAGGTCGTTCAGCCCTTGGCCCATGCATGGTTGACCATTTGGTCGACTCAAGTCAATTAGGACTTGGTGCATGTAAGGGCAGTGGATCTGACTAGGACTGATGAGTGGATCCCTAGTAATGGACCGTTGTAAGGTAGTAGGGCACATAAGGAAAATAAAATTGATGCCAATGGGGTTTTCAAAAATTTTATTTTCATGTTTGGATCACATGTTGATTGTATACATGATGAATGTTTATTTAATCTTATGTGGGCTGCCCGTTTTAATGTGTGCTGTGCTGGGGCCTGCGTGCCTGGTTAATAAATGTAAATTATTTACTGTGATCTGCGCATCACATTTTATTTAATTTATAAAGTGTAATTGACCTGCGTGTCAATCATGTCTAGATAGATTAAAGTGTAATTTTAATCAGACATGAGCACAGAGCACACTTGGCAGAGGCGCATGCAGCAGAGGCTTGACCAGGTGGGAGGTCTAGGGTTCGACTCTAGGACAGGTGCATTTACCTGGTGGGCGCACCTGAGCTGCAGTGAGCGCTTGGGCCCTGATTTGGGCCGGAAGAATGCAAAAGACCCATGAACAGCTCATGTGAAGACTTAAGTTACATTAAGGTCTTACCTAGGCTTGTTGGGCTTTTACCACATAAGATCAGCATGCTTTCTATTTATTGTTTAAATAATTAGAACTGCATGATTTAATCTTCTGCTATCACCATAGGATTTGTATGATAGTTGAGAAGATAAAAGGACCGTTAAAATCCAACGCTAAAATATCAAGCTCGTAAGCCTTCTGACGCGAAACCTCACTGTTCTTACTATCGTTGGGGCCGTGTTGTACCCACTCAGTGGGCACGCCCATCTATCTTCAGACGGTGCGGGATTACACCTGCGTGTTACAGGGAAGGGATTTATCGCTTCTCGTTGCTTAGCATAGCACGTGGTGGTCCAGGGAGTAGGTTGGGTCAGCTTGACCATGTAGGCTACATATGGCGCATATGTTTGCTATATGGAGGCAGCCATCTGTGGGGTCAGAGATTGTGTTGTACCAACTCAGTTGGCACAGTCGGCTGGATCGCCCAGATGAAGGGGAATCGCATGGGTTGACGATTGGCTGGGATTGCCTACCAGAAATTAGTGCTTGTACTCTCTGTGCAACTTATCTCGCCTGAGCGGGACGCGGAGACCAAGTATGAAATCTGGATCCCATCTCACTAAAAGAGATTTACTCTTTCGGGCTGTTTTGCTGGATTTTTCAGCCAGATAAAATAGTGAGAAAAGAATCTTCCTTAAGTCCTGGATTGATTCTAACATTGATACTGACCTTGCTGTTCTTGCATTGTTGTAGATACCTGTAGCAACGAACACCACGAATTTCAATGTGCGATCCCTACTGGAAAGGGAGAAGTTTGCTGGGCCAAACTTCTCAGACTGGTACGGACACCTTAAGATTGTTCTTAAGGCTGAGAGGAAACTGTATGTCCTCGAGATGGCTATACCACCTCAACCCGCTCCGAACGCCGCAAGGGTGGTTCGCGAAGCTTATGAGAAGCATGTCAATGATAGCATTGATGTTGCTTGCCTGATGCTTGCGTCTATGACGCCACAGCTGCAGTGTCAGCATGAGGATCTCTCTGCTATAGAAATTATAGCAAACCTCAAGTTGCTGTATGCTGCACAGGCGAGGACTGAACGCTACAATTTGACTAAACTTTTCTTTCAGAGCAAACTGGCTGAAGGGAGTCCAGTGGGAGCTCACGTGCTCAAGATGATTGGGCACAAAGAGGCTCTAGAGAAACTGGGACACACCATCAATCAGGAGCTTGCTGTAGATATTATTTTGCAGTCTCTCCCGGCTTCTTTCGATCCGTTCATCATTAATTTTAATATGAACAAGATCGACTGTA
The DNA here is from genome assembly GCA_027563935.2 of Costus lasius. Taxonomy (NCBI): domain Eukaryota; kingdom Viridiplantae; phylum Streptophyta; class Magnoliopsida; order Zingiberales; family Costaceae; genus Costus; species Costus lasius. The sequence continues at coordinate 67,457,549 of CM050448.1, read as the reverse complement.
CGCCGGCAGAGTTGCTGAATATGCTCTTGACTACAGAGGAGACTCTAAAGGGAAAGCCTTCATCCTCTGTCTTGATGATTCCTGCAAGGAACAAAAGGAAGGGGAAGAAGGGCAAAGCCCCTGTCAAGAACTACAACAAGGCTCTGAAGCAAAAGGTTAAGCGGTCGAAGGAATACAGATGTTTCCACTGTGGCCAGCTGGGTCACTGGAAAAAGGACTGTAAAGCGCTCCAAGGAGATAAGAAGGGAAGCAATTCTTCCGCTTCTGGCTCAGGTATTTTTGTGACTGAGGTCATGTTTTCTTCTTCTATATCATGGGTGTTGGACACTGCATGTGGAGTTCACATTTGTTCAAATGTACAGGAACTCAAGAGAAGAAGACAGGTGGGACAGCATGAGGTGGACCTACGAGTTGGAAACGGGGCACGGGTTGCTGCTGTTGCTGTAGGAGTTTATTACATCTCTTTACCATCTGGACTTGTATTAGAACTGGACAATTGTTATTTTGTTCCGAGTATTACGAAAAATATTATCTCTATTCCTGCTCTTGTCAGGAAAGAATTTTCCTTTGAATGAAATATTTCAAAGTGTGTTATTTCTTTTGATAATATTGTTTATGCTACTGGGTCAATTAACAATGGGTTATTCATGTTGGACATGGAATGTTCTATACAGCAAATTGATAATAAGAAAGCCAAGTATGCTGATAACAGCACCTTGTTATGGCATAGTCGTTTAGGCCATATAAACAAGAAGCGCATTAAGCGGTTGCATGATCATGGACTGCTGGGATCATTCTCCTGTGAGGAGCTTGATACATGCAAAGCTTGTTTAATGGGCAAAATGACAAAAGCTCCTTTTTCTAATAAAGGTCAAAGGGCTTCAGATTTACTTGACCTTATACACAGTGATGTGTGTGGGCCATTTAGTAAACATGCCAGAGGTGGCTATCTATACTTCATTACCTTTACTGATGATTTCAGTAGATATGGGTATGTCTATTTAATGAGACATAAAAGTGAATCTTTTGACAAGTTCAAAGAGTTCAAGAATGAAGTACAGAATCAGTTAGGCCGAAATATCAAGGCACTTCGCTCAGATCGAGGTGGAGAATACTTGAGTCATGAGTTTACTGACTATCTGAAGGAGTGTGGGATTGTCTCACAGCTCACTCCGCCAGGAACACCGCAATGGAATGGTGTGTCCGAAAGGAGAAATAGAACCTTACTGGATATGGTACGTTCTATGATGAGTCAGGCTACTTTACCTTACTCCTTTTGGGGATTTGCACTGGAAACAGCTGCAAAGGTACTAAACCGAGTGCCATCCAAGGCAGTTTCAAAGACTCCATATGAGTTATGGTATGGGAAACAGCCGAGCTTGACATTTATTAAGATCTGGGGTTGCGAGGCTTATGTCAAAAAGCTCGCCTCTGGGAAACTAGAGAGCAGATCTGAGAAATGTATCTTTGTTGGTTACCCTAAAGAAACTAAGGGTTATTATTTCTACGATCCCAAAGAGAACAAAGTATTTGTTGCTCGGACGGCTATTTTTCTTGAGAAGGAATTTCTTCTGCAAGAGGCCAGTGGGAGAGAAATAAAGCTGGATGAGAATCCAGAAGAAGGACAAAGTAGTCAAGCACAGTTGGATGAGCCTGAGCCAGTAGATCAGGTTACTGAACAACCTGAGGCTCAGATATCACGGGAACCACGTAGATCGGAAAGGATCCTTCGACAGCCTGAGCGCTATGACGGAGTCTACATCATTGATGATGAACCCCTCACTTATGCGGATGCGGTCAGTGGACCGGAATCAGCGAGATGGCTTGAAGCTATGCGCGCTGAGATGGACTCCATGTCAGATAACCAAGTTTGGGATTTGGTTGATCCGCCTCCGGGAGTAATCCCTATAGGCTGTAAGTGGATCTTCAAGAAGAAGATTGACATGGATGGTAACGTGGTTACCTATAAAGGCAGGCTAGTTGCGAAAGGTTTCAAACAAATCTACGGGATAGATTATGATGAAACTTTCTCTCCTGTAGCTATGTTCAAGTCTATTCGGATTATTCTTGCGATAGCAGCATATTATGATTATGAGATCTGGCAGATGGATGTGAAGACCGCTTTCCTTAATGGAAAACTGGATGAGGATGTGTATATGACACAACCTGAAGGTTTCACAAATCCATCAGATCGTCATAAAATATGCAAATTAAAGAAGTCCATTTATGGACTTAAACAAGCATCAAGAAGCTGGAATATTCGTTTTGATGAATCAATCAGTGAATTTGGTTTCATCAAGAATGAAGATGACCCGTGTGTATATAAGAGGTTTAGTGGGAGCGTAATTACTTTCCTAGTCCTCTACGTCGATGACATCTTGATCATTGGAAACGACATTCCTGAACTGCATGCTGTCAAGGCATGGTTAAGAAAATGTTTCCAGATGAAAGATTTAGGAGAAGCAGCCTATGTATTAGGTGTGAAGATCTACAGGGATAGATCTAAGAGGCTTCTCGGGCTGTGCCAGAGTACTTACATTGATAAAGTCCTGGAGAGATTCCATTTAGAGAATTCTAAAAGAGGATATCTTCCAGTCAGACATGGTCTGAATCTTTCAAAGAGTCAGTGTCCACAAACACAGACTGAGAAAGATGAAATGGACAATACGCCTTATGCTTCGGCTATTGGGTCCATTATGTATGCGATGTTGTGTACTCGCCCAGACGTTGCTTACGGGTTAAGCGTGACCAGTCGATTCCAAAGTAGTCCAGGTAAGGGACACTGGATTGCAGTCAAGAACATTTTAAAATATCTGCGGAGGACCAAAGATATGTTCTTGGTGTATGGTGGTCAGGAAGAACTCAGTATTGAAGGATATACTGACGCTTCGTTCCAATCTGACCAAGATGATTTCCGATCGCAATTAGGCTATGTTTTTAGCTTGAATGGAGGAGCAGTGGTGTGGAAAAGTTTCAAACAGTCTATTGTTGCTGATTCCACAACAGAAGCCGAGTATGTTGCAGCCTCAGAAGCATCCAAGGAGGCAGTGTGGATTCGTAAGTTCGTTCAGGAACTTGGTGTTGTTCCTTCGAGTGCTGATCCATTGGTTATCTTCTGTGATAACACTGGAGCAATCACACAAGCAAAGGAACCACGGTCGCACCAGAAGTCCAAGCACATACAGAGACGGTTTCATTTGATCCGGGAGATCATTGATCGTGGCGAGATCAATGTCTGCAAGGTCCATACAGACGATAATCTGGCTGACCCGCTTACAAAGCCTTTGGCGCAGCAGAAGCATGAGAAGCACTGTAATAATATGGGTTTGAGATTTCTCAACCATTAGATTAAGTGCAAGTGGGAGATTGTTGGGGTATGCCCTTAAGGCTAATGTTTGAGGCCTTGGGATTATATCAGTATCATGTATAAACTCTATGTTTATAAAGGCAATGGTTGTTATTCAGGTTGTTATATTATCTGCTGCAATACATATACTTCTGAATAATGTCTCAATGCTATTCAGCTTGGCTGACATGCACTTTTGTCCTTAGTCGAGATATCTTGGTGAACATGAGACAGCCTTGATATGATTGAGACTAATATGTGTTCTAATCTTATAGGATGCTTAGAGCATGGAATAATATGTAGACTCATGGGTACATTGGATGTACTGGACAGACCCTACTAGGATATTCAATTGCTTGTCACAATGTGAATAATCCTTGTATGCAAACAAGTGGCATACTTCCTCTGACTTGAGATCACTTGTGTTTCTAAATGATGATTGGCATTGTTTTGAGGTAGTTCAATATCATTTGAAACATAATGGTTATAGACTATCTTGGATGATGAGCATGAGTCATGTTAGGGTGCTAGTGATATATAAAGGATTGCCGTCTCCTAGTTTGGAGTGTGATGTTCTATAGGGGCCCCCTGGATGAGATGATTGAGAAAGTGTATGGCCATACCCAGGTGACTATGTTCATCTGATCTAATCATTCTCATCATATTGGAGCTACAGGCTTGACACGCTCGTCCAATAAGAACATCCAGTGGCAAAGGAAACATGTATGCCTAGTGAAGTGGATTCACACTTGTGCTGTGGTTTGGGTGTAGTCTTGGAAGACTCTTTCCTTTATATCGGGAGACAGTGATGTGTTGCTAGATACCCCTCACTGATCGTGATAACGTAAGTTGTCGTTACCGACATTTAAAGGAAACCCTTAGGGTCGCACAATTTGATGATATGGCTTACTTAAGTCAGATCGTGTGGACTGAATTGTTTGGGTTCAGTTTAAAGGGATTTAAACTCTGATTGTAAGTGAGATCTGGTCTGATCATGTTTGATTGATTAGGGCTTGAGATCGGTAAGCTTTGATCGAGAGAATGGATGCTAGATCAGTGAGATCAGGAGCATCAAGAGATGAACGGTTAGATCTGGAGCCTTAAGGTTTATTGTGATCTAGACCAAATTGCTTGGGTTAATTGGTCTTTGAACCAGACCAAATTGAACCGGCTCATCAAGTGAGCGCATGGTTCAAGAGGAGAGGAATTTGCGATTGGGGTAAACCCATGGTCGCATCACAAGTTGAGATTTTTCTGTTTTTAGAAAACATGTCTCTAAACGTGGGCACGCCTCACGTTCTCTCTTTCACGCCTCTTGTCACCTCTTTGGCTTGGTCTCTAGACACATTCTCGAGAGGAGAAGTTGAGACGACAAGGGAGAGGTTTCGCCAAGCAAAGTTGTCTTCTCTTCCCTTCCATACGACAAGGACCTTTGGAGAACCTTGCTAGCACAAGGATCAAAAAGGAGTAGGCGACATCACCTTGTGTGCGCACCATTTGGAGGAGAAGCATTCGACTCTCTTCTTCCTAGACGCCATCCAAGAAATGGCATTGGTAAGAATCGATCCTCATGTATATGAAAATTTAAAGTTGATCATACTGCATGCATCGATCTAGAAACCTATTCCGCTGCATTAAATCCTCTGCATGCGCCTATTAGGGTTTCGCCCCCATGTTAGGGGACTTTCAATCATTGATTCCTTTCCTGAAGAACAACTCTTGGCCATTGAACAAATCTGAGCCCCATGGTATGCTGACATAGTAAATTATCTAGTAGCTAATGTTTTTCCTCCTGATTTAAATTACCAAAGAAAGAAGCGATTCTTGGCAGAGGTAAAGAATTATTTTTGGGATGAGCCTTATGTTTTTAGGAGGTGTGCAGATGAAATTTTTAGAAGATGTATACCTGAAGAGGAAATCACAGATATATTATTTCAATATCATGGATCCTCTTATGGAGGGCACGCTAGTACTGAGAAAACTGCTTTCAAAGTTTTGCAATCAGGATTTTATTGGCCTTCAATTTTTAAATATGGTAGAAATTTTATTTTATCTTGTGATAGATGTCAAAAGATAGGGAACATTAACAGAAGACATGAGATGCCACTGTCCACTATTCTTGAGGTTGAGATATTTGATGTTTGGGGGATAGATTTCATGGGACCCTTCCCATCTTCTAGAGGTAACAGATACATACTTGTGGCAGTTGATTATGTTTCAAAGTGGGTCGAGGCTCTTGCTTCTCCTACTAATGATTCTAGAGTTGTTATTAAACTGTTCAAAAAGATTATCTTTCCAAGATTTGGGACACCACGAGTAGTGATTAGTGATGGAGGCTCACACTTCATAGAGCATAAGTTCTTAGCCTTGCTTAGAAAGTATGGGGTAAATAATAGAGTTGCAACACCTTATCACCCCCAAACAAGTGGACAAGTTGAAATATCAAACAGAGAAATCAAGGGAATTTGGAAAAGACAGTGTCACGCACGAGAAAAGATTGGGCATCCAAACTTGATGATGCACTGTGGGCCTACCAGACTGCTTTTAAAACACCAATAGGTATGTCTCCTTTTCAATTGGTTTATGGTAAATCTTGTCATCTACCTGTAGAGCTCAAGCATAGGGCGTTCTAGGCAATCAAAGCATTAAACTTTGACTTAAAGAACACGGGTGAAAAACTAAAGTTACAATTGAACGAGCTAGATGAGATTTGACTCTCTGCTTATGAAAATGCAAGAATTTATAAGGAGAGGATTAAAAGATGGCATGATCGACATATTTTCAGAAGGGAATTCCAACCAGGTGACTTTGTTCTTTTATTCAATTCTAGTTTGAGACTTTTTCCTGGTAAACTTAAGTCTCGATGGTCTAGACCTTTTCAGGTGAAGAAAATTATCCCTATGGAGCTGTGGATATATGGAGTAATGAAACAGAAGAGTTTAAAGTTAACGGTCAGAGATTGAAGAATTATTATTAAGAAGAACTGATTGAAGAAAGGGGAAAATTTCATCTTTATGAACCATGATCAAATCCGAGTGCAGAATGGTCAAGCTAAAGACCTTTAAATTATTTCAATTCAATTGGATCTATGGATTTTCCTACAAGGCATATGATGACACCAAAATTCATAGTATGTTTTGCGTCATTTCATTGGTCTTTTGTGTCATATTTATACCCTTTTGCTTGTATTTAAGCCTTATTTGTCAAATATTACGGAATCTACACCATTTCTTATTTTTGATGATTTTTAGGTAAAAATTGCCATATTTTGATGGATTTTGGAAGATTTGAGCACACCGATGGATTCTAGACGTCGAAACGAAGCTACCCGTCAATTTTCATGCAAATCGGAGAAAGTTTGAAAAATTACGGTAGTGCTGTAATAAATATTATGGTATCGTAATTTGTGCCCCAGAAAGCACAGAAGCCAAATTACAGCAGTGCCATAATAAATATTATGGTACCGTAATTTCTGCCCATAATTCACAGAAGAAATTACGGCACTACCGTAATAAAAATCATGGTACCATAATTTTGACCCAGTTGCCCGATTCTTCCGCTGGAAACTTCAAAAGATGATATTTCGAGATTTAGGGAACCAATTGGAGATCTGAAAGAAGCTATGGACTTGGCACTACGTAATTTTTATCCACAGTCTAGAGAGAAATCGAGGAAGGCATCCCTAGAACATGGCCTCACACCGAGAGGTGTAGAGGCCACCTCAGGCTACGATTTTCACAAGGAAGCTTCATTTGGAGGAGAAGAGGATACCCTAGAAGTTTCAGAGCGAGAAGAGTCCAATTGGAGGAGAAATCAATGAAAGAGCGGGTGCCGGCATTGTTCAGTCACAAAATTACGGGCTGTAATTTTTATTACAGCCCTGTTTTGTAACTTCTACCCTTTCCCTTTGATTTCTAATCGTTCTAGACTAATGATTTATTATAATTCCTCTTCCATGTTAGCTTAGATATCTTTTGGGACATGGGGTGTAATCCTCTTTAATTTTTATGACTAGATGATTTTTATTTCGTCATGATAACTTTACTATGATAATTTTACTTATGTGATGAATGTCTTTAATTCTCCAAAGATTCATATTGTTAGCAAGTTTTAGAGTTTTTGCGATATGGACCGAGAGGTGATTTGCTTGAGAACTTGGAACCCTAAAATTGAATATTAGGAACTCATCGTAAGAAATTAGATTTGTTCTTATTCCTCAATTTTAGAAGTACAATGGCATGTTAATAATCTGAATTTAGGATCGAGTTAATGTGATAAACGTGATGATACTGTGAGAGATCAAGTATCGGATCGTTGGAGAACCATAAGTAGAAGCTGTGTTGAGATTCGGATGCACGAGAGTGATCCTTGAGTTTCCACTTGAGATGATTGACTTAGAATTCGGATGCACAAGAGTGATCCTTGAGTTCTTTGTTGATGGTTTACTTATTTTTAGCATTGAATAAATCTTAAACGAGAGTGAGGATTGGTTCTTTGTATGATTTTCTGCGCGAGAGCGAGATGATCTCTTTATGAAGTAAATTATGTCTTTATCATAATAAGATTAGATTGACGAATACATATTTATATCTAGTCATGAAAATTAAGGTGGAAGAAACCCTAGTCCTAGTTTCTCTCTCAGATATTTAATTTACTTTCCGTTTGTGCTTTCATCACATTCGATTTGCTTAGCTAGTGAGAAAACAACTATTTGGTACTTAACATGTAGGTCACTGTGGTTCGATATCTTTTTATTACTTCGAAGTATCCGTACACTTGCGGACTACAACAAGTTTTTGGCGCCGTTGCTCGGGACCTTAGTTTTATTAATATCAAAATAGTTGTTAGTATTGCTAGACTAAGTTTTATTTGTTTTAGATTTAACTTTGTTATTTATTTTTGCAGGTTTTGGATATTCACAAGTTGTGACAGAACTGTGATTTCTGAAATTTTTTTTATTTGCTTGTGTTTTGTGTTTTTTTACATATTTTTTTTTAATTTTTTTTAATTGATTGGTGTTGGATAATCTTTCTATTCTTGATGGATTTGAAGATATGTCTTTTAATCACAACTCATGGGTAACTGAAAGAGATGAGATGAGGTATACATGCCACAAGGTAAGTATGAAGATGATTCATGGTGCACTCTTATAGAAAAGGTAGATTCTTTTGCTCATAAATTAGACACTTTTAATATGCACTCTGTTAAGACATCTTATTCTTCTATTAGATGTGATATTTGTGGATGTTTTGATCATTATACTTCTGATTGCCAAATTTTAATTTCTCCAAATTCCAATTCATCATGGTATCAAGATGATCAATATTATTCTAGATGGGAAAATCACTTAACTTATTTTTATGAAGATTGCTCAAATGATATTTCTGAACCATGCTTTGAGGATACTGAAAAATCTAGCTTAGAGATAATGTTTGAAAAGTTCATGAAACAAAGTGAGGAGACACATGAGACCCTTAAACATATGAATTCTAGGATAGATAATATGAGTGCTCATACTGAAATGTTAAAAACCCAGATAGCACAACAAGATTGTTTATTTGAGTTTGATTTGGAAACTAAGGAAATTGATTTAGAAAATTCCCCCTCTGATTATGATTGTTTTGAGATTGAGCCTTATGTGAACATTAATGAACCTCACTTTGATTTTGATAATTGTAAGACTGATTCATTTAATAATTTATTTGAGGAAATTGATTCTGAAAAATCCCCTTTTGATTATAGTGAAAGTTATGAAATTGATTCTTTTGATAATATATTATTTATGGTTAAATCTGATTCTTGTAATTCTGAGATTGATTCTTTTAATTCTTCTGATGATGAACTATTTGTGGAAAAGCATAAGGAAATTGATTTTGAAAAATCTCACTCTGAATTTGTTGATAATTTTGAAATTGATAAATTATTTGATGTTGGGCCTGAGTAACTTGAAAAGGATTTTAATATTACAAAAATTGATGAATCTCACTCTCATGCTTTGCCCATATCTACTGTTCGCCCTTCTAATTTATTTGAAAAATTATGCTTTATTGAGGAATCTAATGTGAGACAGAAAGACTATTTTCATGATCCAATATTTGAATCTTTTGATGAAAGTCTTATTGCAATTGAAGATATAAAGAAAGGACTAATGATTTTGCTTACTGACAAATTTAGAAGATCATTGAATATCCTTTGAGTGGAATTGAAAATATTGATTTTGATTTCTGCATATTTGAGAAAGCCACATTGATCTTGATTTATTTGAAATTTTGGATGTTTGGATTAGTGGCTAAACTTTTTTGACAGCAGAAAAGAAAACAATTATATGTTATTTACTATGGTACTGATCCGCCTGCTTCGCCATGATGTTTGAGTTTTGGTCAAGCTATGGACCAAAAAATTAGCGCTTCTTGGGAGTCAACCCAAGCACTCTTACTTAGCTTAGTTTCTTTTATTTTAGTTTATTTTTAGAATTAATTTTTCTTTTCTTTTTGCAGGGAAAATCAAATTTTACGCAAAATACGGCACTGCCGTACAATCACGGTACCATAATTTCGGTCCGTTTTCGACCAGACACTTTTGAGCGTTTTATGACACTACCGTAAGAAATTTTACGTGCCATAATTTTGGGTAATTTTTGAACAGAAAGTTTTATGGTTTTTACGGTAGTACCGTAATTTTTTTATGGTACCGTAATTTTGAGTGTTTTCTTACCCGGGAGTTTTTTGAAATTTTGTGAAAAATACGGCAGTGCCGTAATGTTTTTTATGGTGCAGTAATTTGAAACCTGCTTCCTGCTTCCTGCTTCCTGCAATCTGCTTATTTGATTAGGTGTTTTCTCGTAGTGATTTTAAGAAACTGGAGCAATGAAATTTTTTATCTTTGGCACAGACGTTAACTACTCATCTTTGTCTATTTTTTGGATTTTTTTGTTGAATTTTAATATCCATGGATCAACCTATAACACATAGCATCTTTTGGTAACTGATTAATTTCTATAGCAATTTTTTTTGACTAATCTGATTAGCTCTTTTGTTGCAGGTATTTAAGACGCTTTAATGAGTTGAAACACATATCTTTCACATGAAATAGGAAGTACATGTTTCATTATATCTTGAGGATTAGTTGTTTTCATGAACATATTTTTTGATAATTCTAGGAAGCACGGCAACTTTTCGAATCTGACTAACTTCTGTGTAGTTTTTGATTTAGTAATATGATTTGCCTTCTTTCTGCTGACACCCTAAATTCTTAACAGATTTTGATCCTTTAATTTTTATACGTTTGGAAAGAATAAGTTTTGTTCTTCCACATGGTTCTGTCTATTTTCTTTATAGATCATTAAATCTCATTCTTGGGTATAGCTACTTTTCATAAATAAATCAGTGGCTGCTCTATTTGCTTTCAACCTGTTATTGCTTTTTTTGCCTCTAGATCTAGAAATCTTCAAGAGTAATTGTCTTCCACCTCTTGTAGAGCACCACCAGCAGCCTCTTACTTTTTTTGCTGCCTCTCTTTCAATTGATTTTATTTATTTATTTTTGCAGCAGAATCTTCATATAGTGACTGATTTTGCCTCTCTCGCACCCACCGGCCGACGACTTTGCCTCCAGGACTGTAGGCTCTAGCAGGCCACTAGAGACTACTCATCATCACTCTACTGTCGGCACCATCATCTTCATCACTAGCAACTCTTCAGCTAGCATATGTTCCACCTCTGCTTCTCGCCTACATTAGCTCTTTCCACTGGCAACCTCTTCGGACCTCCAGCGATATCTTTTATTACCTCTTGAGAAAAATTTTATTTTTTGCTATGTAAGGGACTATTTTTTGATCCGAGCCTTATGTACTTAAAATTGTGCAGGTAAGTTTTCAAAAGGTGCATCTTTGGACCCAGCCGCACCTTCCCTTACGCTACACCTCGGACGATGATTGAGCTTGCTATATAGTTTTGTGTGTATTGTTTGCACTCTCTAGTATTCATGATTATTTCATATAGTTGCATCTTTGATTTGCTTTGGATGTATCACTTACTGAGATTTCTATTCGATGTCATTGCTTGAATCTGTCATTTTACACTTTTGACTATGAGTTTCATGCTTCACACCTTTTGCATTGATATTAATATTTTTGAAGCTTAAAATTTTTATGACTTGAATCCATGAGAGGTGTGTGAATTTTTCTATGATGATGAATGTTTACGCATGTCAAAGCCTGTGAATGGAGATATACCTCTTATGCTAAATTCATTTCTTCAATATATATCTACTTGTTGAAATTCTTCATTGATTGATGCATAAGGTTTTGGGTAGTATGTTATTTGATGAATGCAATCTAAGAGTGAAACATCTTTCTTGAATAAAGTTAGCATATGAGTGTAATTTTTGAATTAATGTCAATTGATTAACCTAGTTGATGTTTAGTCTATTTTACTATTTGTTGGGAAGAAAGAATCCAAGATCCAAAAATAGTGAAAGACTTCCATACTTAGCACTATGTAAAATTGACAGTGGTACTGAATATATGGGCTGAAGTCTATAAAAAAAGAGAGAGAAAGAAAATGACTCCTCTGCTTGGCACTGTGTAAAGAAAATGACAGTGGTACAAAAGATAAAAGTTGAAGTCCAAATAAAAAGTGTGTATCTATGTGGCTACATGCCATAAAAAATAATAAAAAAAAGAGAGAAAAATTTTTAGTGGAAAAAGATTTTGGAAATCCTATTCCTGTAAACAAAAGTATCATACATTTAAACTAAAACTTGAGTGAAATCATGTGACTGAGATTCTGTTTATTATGCGAGTTGTGAAGTTTTATTTGATCAAAGTTATAGATCTTAAAGATTGATTTCAGAGGACAGTGTATTTATCTGAAATTTTGTGCAAAAAATCGGTGGAATATTTCATGAGTGATTATATTTTAGAAATTTATTTTTCATAAAAAAACATATTTTCCATGCTTAGCATTGTTCTTTATTCTATTTATTTGCTTGAGGACAAGTTGTTGGTGTATATACCCTAGGACCTGTGGCTGGTCCGATATGAGTCACATTTATTTGTGATATACATCCTGGCATGGTCGTTGTTATGCCTTTTGTACATCTGCGTCATATATGTACATTTGCATATACAATGTCCCTGGAGATAGATTCTATCTGATCTCAAAGAATAATCCACGGTCAAGTGTCATAGTGGATAAGGGACAGCTATGATACACTTGAGACTAGTATATGCGCTGGTTGAGCACGGGTTGCTAACGTAGGCATATGGGTATATCAAGGAAGATATACTGGATTGACCCACCGTGAGGATTTGACTTGGTGTCACAGGTCAAAATATCACAGTGATAGAGATTTACACGTCCTGGACTTGAGGGCATTGATATCTCTATATGGTGATGGATATACTTTGATACAACCTAACACTCCGCGTAACAGGGGAGTCATAACGGTTGTCATTGGGTATATCTTGAGCCATATGAGAGATTCAATGTGCCAATAGAGGATTTGCCCCTTCCCTGCGGGGAAGTTTAATGTCCATGGGCCCTACATGGTGCATGACTAAAAGTGTGGCGCCACACCCAGGTTAATCCTGAATAGAGTCATGACCATTGATGTTGGAATTAACAAGTGTGACACACTTGTCCGACTTGGACGATCAGTCTGGCAAAAGGACTAGAGTGTACATGTATCTTGTCGCAGTTTTAGGGGATGTCGATGACGACTCCATTCCGAGGACTTAGGTAGCAATGATGTACTGCTAGGTGCCACTCATTGCTTGTGATGATGTGAGGTTATCACTGCCAACGTCTAAGGAACCTACAAGGTCGCACACCTAGACGCTCGAGATCTCGTATTGATCGAGTTGCCTATGATCGAGTCATTTGGTTGATTCGAGTCAGTTTGGGAGTCCGATGCATCGCGGATGCATCTGATGAGTTGGAAATGATCTTTTGGGATGATGTTGCGTTTTGACTTCAGTTGACCCCGGTTGACCTTCGGGTGACCACGTTTGACCTCGATGGACTAGGTTCATTCGAGTGGTCAAATATTGGGTTTAAGCTCCGATTTTGTTCAGAGGCTTTTTGCGATTGATTTAAACGTAACATGTGGGCCCACGACTTAACCTCTAAAATGAATATAAATATTCATTTTATTCACAGCTTAAGTCATGGGGGCCACGCACAACTTAAGTGAATATTTATATTAGATATATTCATCACTTAAGTTGCGGATCCGCATCCATTAAGCATTAATGGATCTAGGTGCTTATTAATTATGAAAATTCGTAATTAATGAAGCCCTAGCCGAAATCATCTATATAACTCATCAAAACCTAGCCGTACACCTCTAATCTCTTCTCCATGGCGACTACATGCAAGGAGGTGTCGCCTACCACCATGGATGACAAGCTTCATCCCCTCTAGGTGCTTGAGACCACCTTGGAGCTTCTTCCTTTCTCCATGGCGCATCCTTTGGAAGGATTGGCGCAAGAGGAGATGATATCTCCTTCTCCATGGCGCCTCCAAGAGAGAAGTGGTGCCACCTTCATGGTGGCAACACCTTCTTCTTCCATGGGCGCAAAAGAAGGCTTGGAGCCTTCCTCCTTCTTCGATGATGTATCCCTTGGAGGGATTGATGCATGAAGAAGGCTGATTTCTTATCATGGGTGCAACTTCCATGAAGTTGGTGCATGTGGAGAAGAAAGGAGAAGAAGAGAAGTGATGGTATCTCTTCTCATCATCATAGGCACTTCTTCTTAGGTTGTTGTCTATAAAAGATGAGAAGGAGACTTACCTCATGGAGACTCACCTCATTGGCGCATCTTCATGGTGGTGCATGTCATGAGGAAAGGTGGCTAGACAAGAGATTGACACAAGTTGAAGAGCTTCCCTCTCCTTGTGGTCAATCTTCTCCCTTCATTACCTCTTTGGCGCATCTTGGAGATGGCGCAAGCAAAGAGGGCTGCGACATTGGCAACATGATCTTCCTCCCGAAGGCTAGCACCAGGCGCGGAGTGAAGAGAATCTCGAGCAGTCCGTGTGTGCACGATTGTAGAGGGCGGACACTTGTGCGCCTCTTCTTCGTCATCACCAGCCCCTAGGATTATGCAAATAAAGGTATACTACTCTGACACATCCGGTGGATCACTCGTAAGGGATCCTGGCTCTTAGGGTTATCCTGTTTCGGGGCATCGCTACTGCTATGATTAAAATTTTAAAATTGGCCCGGGGATTCCCAACACAAGTAAAGTTTGAGCCTTATGTGTTTGATGATACCTAAATTCATAGTATATTTTATAATATTTCATTGGTCTTTTGTGTCATATTTATGTCCTTTTGCTTGTTTTTAAGTCTTATTTGTCAAATATTGCGGAATCTACACCATTACTTATTTTTAATAATTTTTAGGTAAAAAGTGCCATATTTTGATGGATTTTGGAAGATTTGAGCACACTAATGGATTCCAGGCATCGAAACGAAGCTACTTGTCAATTTTCATGCAAATCGGAGCAAGTTTGGAAAATTACGGCAGTGCTGTAATAAATATTATGGTACCGTAATTTCTGCCCCAAAAAGCACAGAAGCCAAATTATGGCAGTGCCGTAATAAATATTATGGTACCATAATTTCTTCCCAGAATTCACAGAAGAAACTACGGCACCACCGTAAAAAAAAATCATGGTACCGTAATTTTGACCTAATTGCCCGATTCTTCCGCTGGAAACTTCAAAAGACGATATCGCATGATTTAGGGCACCAATTGGAGATCCAAAAGAAGCTACGGACTCGTCTCAATGAGGAGAAGAGAAGGGGACTGAAAATCCCAATTTTTATCCACAGTCTAGAGATAAATTGAGGAAGGCGTCCCCAGGGCACGGCCTCACGCCGAGCGGCGTAGAGGCCACCTCAGGCCACGATTTTCACAAGGTAGCTTCATCTGGAGGAGAAGAGGATACCCTAGAAGTTTTAGAGTGAGAAGAGTCCAATCAGAGGAGAAATCAGCATAGTAACTTTTTGTAAATGATTAAATTTTTCCCTGGAATTCTGATTGCTGTTTCTTGGTTGTTTTTATAAATTTTGATTTTTTTTAATATAAAAAACATAAAAAAAATTATTTTTAACCAGTAGAATAAATCACACGGTTCCCCTGCATCATGGTGTCCCCTTGCTACCTAATGGTATCCCCATGTTGCCTAATCACCCCCTTATAGTCTTTGAATTCCTTGCTTCGATTTGCCATGAATTTTTATAGCATGGATTCTAAACTAGGTTTTTGAGTTGATTTTCATTAAATTGCCTCTGCCAATACCCTCTGTTCTTTACCTGCCCCCCTATACTATTTTTCCACGACAAATTGGGATGATTCCTCTATCTAGGGCTACATGTGCTAGAGTATGGATCACTAGTTTTGCTCTAATTATACTCACCTACAATATTAACCTATTCAAAATCTTTTTTTAGCAATTACCTTGCAATCCTCATAACAATGCCCATGATTGCCACAAATATCACAAGCAATAGATGAGGAAGCCATGACAATTTGCATGTTAAAAGAATCAAGTTTATTTATCAGAGAGTCTACCTTTTTAGCTAGGGCACTCCAAGCGTCATTTTGATTCTTACCTTGCGGTCGGTGGTCCACTGATTGTTGTTCAAGGACATTTCTTCAATCAAAGTATAAGCGTCATCAATGCTCTTCTTCATAAGAGCTCCACCTGCAATAGCAACAACAATGAGATGAGTAATATAAAGAAGGTCATTATAAAAAATATGTATCAAAACCATTTTGAAGGCCATGGTGAGAACACTTCTTTTGTAATTCGTTAAAATACTCCCATGCCTCACTCAACAACTCGCCATCTCTCTATGCAAAACTAGTGTTATGGTTGTTGGGTCCCCTTCAAGGGGGAGCGCAAGCGGATAAAACCCCTTTCAAGAGGGAGGCGCAAAGGGTGAAACCCTAAAGGGGGCGGCGCATGTGCTAGTTTAAGGGGTGTCACCCTTAAGACCGCATGTAGATCATATGGTTAACTTATGTATAAGCGAAAGGATCTTTAAAGGGATCATACCAATGCCATGAAGTTGGATGTCGGCTTGGAAGAAGAGAGCAACTTTGGTCTCCTCCAAAAGTTCACACACAAGGTGAAGATCTCTTACTTGCTTGGCGTCACTTGTGCTAGCAAGGCACCCAAGCTTCCTTGTCGAATGGAAGGAGATGATGAAGTCTCTCTTGGTCGATGCTTCTCCTCGTCAACATACACCACCCAAGGATGTGTGTCTCGTCAAGAGCAAAGAGGGAGATGAGCGTTAGCAAAACCTTGTGATCGAAATGTGTCAACATTCATCACATTTGCCAAACCGACATGCCAAAATTGGCAAGTCTTCAAAGCATGCGTTATGCGTTCACATGAAGTGAACCAAACGCTTAGCTCTCCTCTCAAATGAACCAAGCGCTCACATATGAGCCGATTCAATTTAATTGGTCCAATGACCAAACCAAATCAGCCCAAGAATCGGTTCAGACCAAATTAAACCCTAAGGTTCAAAATCTGACCGTTCATCTTTTGATGCTCTTGATCTCTTCGATCCAGCATCCACACTCCCGATCGAAGCTTACCGATCTCAAGCCCTAATCAATCAAACATGATCAGACTGGATCTCACTTACAATCAGAGTTTAATCTCCTTTAAACTGAATCAAAACAATCCAGTCCACCCGATCTGACTCAAGTAAGTCATATCACCAAATTGTGCGACCCTAAGGGTTTCCTTTAAATGTCGGTAACGACAACTCACGTTATCACGATCAGTGAGGGGTATCTAGCAACACATCACTGTCTCCCGATATAAAGGAAAGAGTCTTCCAAGACTACACCCAAACCACAGCACAAGTGTGAATCCACTTCACAAGGCATACATGTTTCCTTTGCCACTGGATGTTCTTATTGGACAAGCATGTCAAGCCTGTAACTCCAATACGATGAGCATGATTAGATCAGATGAACATAGTCATCTGGGTATGGCCATACACTATCTCAATCATCTCATACAGGGGGGCCCTTTAGAACATCACACTCCTTGAACAAGGAGACGGCAATCCTTTATCTATCACTAGTGTCCTAACCTGACTCATGCTCATTATCCAAGATAGTCTATAATCACTATGTTTCAAATGATATTGAACTACCTCAAAATAATGACATTCATCATTTAGAAACACAAGTGATCTCAAGTCAAAGGACATGTGCCACTTGGTGCTTACAAGGATTATTCACATTGTGACAAGCAATTGAATATCCTAGTAGGGTCTGTCCAGTACATCCAATGTACCCATGAGTCTACATCTTATTCCATGCTCGAAGCATCCTATAAGATTAGCACACATATTAGTCTCAATCATATCAAGGCTGTCTCATGTTCACCAAGATATCTCGACTAAGGACATATGCATGTCAGCCTAGCTGAACAGCTTTGAGACATTATTCAGAAGTACACTTATTACAGCAGACAAGGTAACAACCTGAATAATAACCGTGCCTTTATAAACACAAGAGTTTATTACATGATACTTATACAATCCCAAGGCCTCAAACATTAGCCTTAAGGGCATACCCCAACAATCTCCCACTTGCACTTAATCTAATGGTTGAGAAATCTCAAACCCATATTGTTACAGTGCTTCTCATGCTTCTGCTGCGCCAGAGGCTTGGTAAGCGGGTCTGCCAGATTGTCATCTGTATGTACCTTGCAAATTTTGATCTCGCCTCGATCAATGATCTCCCGGATCAAGTGAAACCGTCTCTGTATGTGCTTGGACTTCTGGTGCGACCGTGGTTCCTTTGCTTGTGCGATTGCTCCAGTGTTATCACAGAAGATAACCAAAGGATCTGCACTCGAAGGAACGACACCAAGTTCTCTCACGAACTTACGAATCCACACTGCCTCCTTGGATGCTTCCGAGGCTGCAACATACTCGGCTTCTGTTGTGGAATCAGCAACAGTAGACTGTTTGAAACTCTTCCACACCACAGCACCTCCATTCAAGCTAAAAACATAGCCTGATTGCGATCGGAAATCATCCTGGTCCGACTGGAACGAAGCGTCAGTATATCCCTCTATACTGATTTCTTCCTGACCACCATATATCAAGAACATATCTTTGGTCCTCCGCAGATATTTTAAAATGTTCTTGACTGCAATCCAGTGCGCCACACCTGGATTACTTTGGAATCGACTGGTCACGCTTAACCCGTAAGCGACGTCTGGGCGAGTACACAACATCGCATACATAATGGACCCAATAGCCGAAGCATAAGGCGTATTGTCCATTTCATCTTTCTCAGTCTGTGTTTGTGGACACTGACTCTTCGAAAGATTCAGACCATGTCTGACTGGAAGATATCCACGTTTAGAATTCTCTAAATGGAATCTCTCCAGGACTTTATCGATGTAAGTACTCTGGCACAGCCCAAGAAGCCTCTTAGATCTATCCCGGTAGATCTTCACACCTAACACATAGGCTGCTTCTCCTAGATCTTTCATCTGGAAACATTTTCCTAACCATGCTTTAACAGCATGCAGTTCAGGAATATCATTTCCAATGATCAAGATATCATCGACGTAGAGGACTAGGAAAGTAATCACGCTCCCACTAAACCTCTTATATACACACGGGTCATCCTCGTTCTTGATGAAACCAAACTCAGAGATTGATTCATCAAAACGAATGTTCCAGCTTCTAGATGCTTGTTTAAGTCCATAAATGGACTTCTTTAACTTGCATATTTTATGACGATCTGATGGATTCGTGAAACCTTCCGGTTGTGTCATATACACATCCTCATCCAGATTTCCATTAAGGAAAGCTGTCTTCACATCCATCTGCCAGATCTCATAATCGTAATATGCAGCTATCGCGAAAAGAATCCGAATAGACTTAAACATGGCTACAGGTGAGAAAGTTTCATCATAATCTATCCCGTAGATTTGTTTGAAACCTTTCGCAACTAGCCTGCCTTTATAGGTAACTACGTTACCATCCATGTCAATCTTCTTCTTGAAGATCCATTTACAGCCTATAGGGATTACTCCCGGAGGCGGATCAACCAAATCCCAGACTTGGTTATCTGACATGGAGTCCATCTCGGCTCGCATAGCATTAAGCCATCTAGCTGACTCCGGTCCACTGACCGCATCCGCATAAGTGAGGGGTTCATCATTATCAATGATGTAGACTCCGTCATAGCGCTCAGGCTGTCGACGGATCCTTCCCGATCTACGCGGTTCCCGTGATATTTGAGCCTCAGGTTGTGTAGTAACCTGATCTACCGGCTCAGGCACATCCAACTGTGCTTGACTACTTTGTCCTTCCTCTGGAATCTCATCCAGCTTTATTTCTCTCCCACTGGCCTCTTGCAGAAGAAATTCCTTCTCAAGAAATATGGCCGTCCGAGCAACAAAAACTTTGTTCTCTTTGGGATCGTAGAAATAATAACCCTTAGTTTCCTTAGGGTAACCGACAAAGATACATTTCTCAGATCTGCTCTCCAGTTTCCCAGAGGCGAGCTTTTTGACATAAGCCTCGCAACCCCAGATCCTGATAAATGTCAAGCTCGGCTGTTTCCCATACCATAACTCATATGGCGTCTTTGAAACTGCCTTGGATGGCACTCGGTTTAGTACATTTGCAGCTGTTTCCAGTGCAAAACCCCAAAAGGAGTATGGAAGAGTAGCCTGACTCATCATAGAACGAACCATATCAAGCAACGTTCTATTTCTCCTCTCGGACACACCATTCCATTGCGGTGTTCCTGGCGGAGTGAGCTGTGAGATAATCCCACACTCTTTTAGATAGTCAGTAAACGCATGACTTTGGTATTCACCACCTCGATCAGAACGAAGTGCCTTGATATTTCGGCCTAGCTGATTCTGTACTTCATTTTTGAACTCTTTGAACTTGTCAAAAGATTCACTCTTATGTCTCATAAGATAGACATAACCATACCTACTGAAATCATCAGTAAAGGTAATGAAGTACTGATAGCCACCTCTGGCATGTTTACTAAATGGCCCACACACATCACTGTGTATAAGGTTAAGTAAACCTGAAGCCCTTTGACCTTTATTAGAAAAAGGTGACTTCGTCATTTTACCCATCAAACAAGCTTTGCATGTATCAATCTCCTCATAGGAGAATGATCCCAGCAGTCCATGATCATGCAACCGCTTAATGCGCTTCTCGTTAATATGGCCTAAACGACTATGCCATAGCAAGGTGCTGTCATCAGCATACTTGGCTTTCTTATTATCAATGTTTTGTATAGAATTTTCCATGTCCAACATGAACAACCCATTGTTAATTGAACCAGTTGCATACACAATATTATCACAAGATAAAACACACTTTGAAATATTGCATTCAAAGGCAAATCCTTTCCTGACAAGAGCAGGAATAGAGATAATATTCTTAGTAATACTGGGTACAAAATAACAATTGTTTAATTCCAATACAATGCCAGATGGTAAAGAAATGAAATAGTCTCCTACAGCAACAGCAGCAACCCGTGCCCCGTTTCCAACGCGTAGGTCTACCTCATGCTGTCCCACCTGCCTTCTTCTCTTGAGTTCCTGTACATTTGAACAAATGTGAACTCCACATGCAGTGTCCAACACCCATGAAATGGTAGAAGAAGATAACATGACCTCAGTCACATATATACCTGAGCCAGAAGCGATGCTTCCCCTCTTATCTCCTTGGAGCGCTTTACAGTCCTTTTTCCAGTGACCCAGCTGGCCACAGTGGAAACACCTGTTGTCCTTCGACCGCTTGACCTTCTGTTTCAGAGCCTTGCTGTAATTCTTGACAGGGGCCTTGCCCTTCTTCCCCTTCTTCTTGTTCCTTGAAGGAACCATCAAGACAGAGGTTGAAGGCTTTCCCTTCAGAGTTTCCTCAGTTGTCAAGAGCATATTCAGCAGCTCTGCCGGCGTACAATCGATTTTGTTCATATTAAAGTTAATAATGAACGCATCGAAAGAGGGTGGGAGAGACTGCAGAATAATATCCACAGCAAGCTCCTGGTTGATGGTATGCCCCAGTTTCTCCAGAGCCTCCTTGTGCCCAATCATCTTGAGCACGTGAGCTCCCACTGGGCTCCCTTCAGCCAGTTTGCTCTGAAAGAACAGCTTCGTCAGATTATAGCGTTCTGTCCTCGCCTGTGCAGCATACAGCATCTTGAGGTTCGCTATAATCTCTATAGCCGACAAATCCTCATGCTGACGCTGCAGCGGTGGCGTCATAGACGCTAGCATCAGGCAAGCGACATCAATGCTATCATTGACGTGCTTTTCATAGGCTTCCCGAACCGCCCTGGCGGCGTTCGGAGCGGGTTGCGGCGGTATCGCCGTCTCGAGGACATACAGTTTCCTCTCTGCCTTAAGAACGATCTTAAGGTGTCCGAACCAGTCAGAGAAGTTCGGCCCAGCAAACTTCTCCCTTTCCAGTAGGGATCGCACATTGAAGCTCATGGTGTTCGTTGCTGCAGGAATCTACAACAAGCAAGAACAGCAAGGTCAGTATCAATGTTAAGAATCAATCCAGGACTTAAGAAAGATTCTTTTCTCACTATTTTGTCTGACTGAAAAATCCAGTAAACAGTCCGAAAGAGTAACACTCTTTTAGTGAGATGGGATCCAGATTTCATACTTGGTCTCCGCGTCCCGCTCAGGCGAGATAAGATGCACAGAGATGACAAGCACTAATTTCTGGTAGGCTGTCCTAGCCAATCGCCAACCCGTGCGATTCCCCTTCATCTGGGCAATCCAGCAGACTGTGCCAACTGAGTTGGTACAACACAATCTCTGACCCCGCAGATGGCTGCCTCCATGTGCTACCATATGCGCCACATATGTAGCTTACATGGTCAAGCTGACCCGACCTACTCCCTGGACCACCACGTGCTATGCTGAGCAACGAGAAGCGATAAATCCCTTCTCTGTAACACGCAGGTGTAATCCAGCACCGTCTGAAGATAGATGGACGTGCCCACTGTGTGGGTACAACACGGCTCCAACGATAATCAGAACAGTGAGGTTTCGCGTCAGAAGGCTTACGAGCTTGATATTTTAGCGTTGGATTTTAACGGTCTTTTATCTTCTTCACTATCATGCAATTCCTATGGTGATAGCAGAAGATAAACTCATGCAGTTCTAATTATAACCAATAAAAAGAAAGCATGGATCTTATGTGGTAAAAGCCCAAAGCCTAAGTAAGACCTTAAGATACTTAAGTCTTCACTTGCTCTTCTTGGGACTTTTGCATCTCATCTGGTCCAACCCAGGGCCCTAGCGCCAAGAGCACCTCAGGTGCGCCACTAGGTGAATGCCCCTCTGGGATGTGTGCCTTTGTGCTCTTGTCTAATCAAATACAATTTGATCTATCTAGACAAGTTTGACTCGCAGGTCAATTATACAATAAATTAATTAAAAATGTGATTCGCAGATCACAAATTAATTTACAAGTTTAATTCCAGGCTCGCAGGCCCCAGCACAGCACACATTTAACATGGGCAGCCCACATAAGAATAAATAGACAAGCATCATGGCATCAATCAACATGTGATCCTTTTACAAGAAAATAAAATTTTGAAAACCCCATTGGCATCAATTTTAATTTTCTTATGAGCCCTACAACCTTACAATGGTCCATTGATAGGGATCCACTCATCCATCTGGTCAGATCCTCTGCCCTTGCATGCACCGAGTCCTAACTGACCCGAGTTGACCTAATGGTCAACCATGCATGCGCCAAGGGCTGAACAACCCTCATGAGTTCTGGCAAGCGGGTGTGACCCCGGGCCTAACTCATGTGTGTTCGCTGGTTGTCTCAACCAGACCTCGCTACACGCCTAAGATGCAATCGACCTATGGCCACCTCATGCTTGCGCACAGGTGCCATCTGGTCGATCCATCTAGGCTGTCAGATGGTCTGATCAGACTGTTGGATCTAACCAAGAGGTGACTTCAACCCCATCAACCCATCTAAGGGTTTATAGTAGGCGCCATTAGATCTAAATGGAGCGCGCAAGATGTAACAAGTTTTAGGTAAAAACAACTACAACATGCGCAACAACAATGTAAGAAGCTTTCATCTACATTAACATGCGCAACTAGATACATGGCAACAAGCGCAAACATGATGAAACTTCAAGATAGATCTATCACATGCGTTGGCATATTAGGATCACAAACAAGCAACATGAAGCAATCATATGAATCTACAAGAACCCTATGCTCTGATACCAATTGTTGGGTCCCCTTCAAGGGGGAGCGCAAGTGGATAAAACCCCTTTCAAGAGGGAGGCGCAAAGGGTGAAACCCTAAAGGGGGCGGCGCATGTGCTAGTTTAAGGGGTGTCACCCTTAAGACCGCATGTAGATCATATGGTTAACTTATGTATAAGCGAAAGGATCTTTAAAGGGATCATACCAATGCCATGAAGTTGGATGTCGGCTTGGAAGAAGAGAGCAACTTTGGTCTCCTCCAAAAGTTCACACACAAGGTGAAGATCTCTTACTTGCTTGGCGTCACTTGTGCTAGCAAGGCACCCAAGCTTCCTTGTCGAATGGAAGGAGATGATGAAGTCTCTCTTGGCCGATGCTTCTCCTCGTCAACATACACCACCCAAGGATGTGTGTCTCGTCAAGAGCAAAGAGGGAGATGAGCGTTAGCAAAACCTTGTGATCGAAATGTGTCAACATTCATCACATTTGCCAAACCGACATGCCAAAATTGGCAAGTCTTCAAAGCATGCGTTATGCGTTCACATGAAGTGAACCAAACGCTTAGCTCTCCTCTCAAATGAACCAAGCGCTCACATATGAGCCGGTTCAATTTAATTGGTCCAATGACCAAACCAAATCAGCCCAAGAATCGGTTCAGACCAAATTAAACCCTAAGGTTCAAAATCTGACCGTTCATCTTTTGATGCTCTTGATCTCTTCGATCCAGCATCCACACTCCCGATCGAAGCTTACCGATCTCAAGCCCTAATCAATCAAACATGATCAGACTGGATCTCACTTACAATCAGAGTTTAATCTCCTTTAAACTGAATCAAAACAATCCAGTCCACCCGATCTGACTCAAGTAAGTCATATCACCAAATTGTGCGACCCTAAGGGTTTCCTTTAAATGTCGGTAACGACAACTCACGTTATCACGATCAGTGAGGGGTATCTAGCAACACATCACCGTCTCCCGATATAAAGGAAAGAGTCTTCCAAGACTACACCCAAACCACAGCACAAGTGTGAATCCACTTCACAAGGCATACATGTTTCCTTTGCCACTGGATGTTCTTATTGGACAAGCATGTCAAGCCTGTAACTCCAATACGATGAGCATGATTAGATCAGATGAACATAGTCATCTGGGTATGGCCATACACTATCTCAATCATCTCATACAGGGGGGGGGCCCTTTAGAACATCACACTCCTTGAACAAGGAGACGGCAATCCTTTATCTATCACTAGTGTCCTAACCTGACTCATGCTCATTATCCAAGATAGTCTATAATCACTATGTTTCAAATGATATTGAACTACCTCAAAATAATGACATTCATCATTTAGAAACACAAGTGATCTCAAGTCAAAGGACATGTGCCACTTGGTGCTTACAAGGATTATTCACATTGTGACAAGCAATTGAATATCCTAGTAGGGTCTGTCCAGTACATCCAATGTACCCATGAGTCTACATCTTATTCAATGCTCGAAGCATCCTATAAGATTAGCACACATATTAGTCTCAATCATATCAAGGCTGTCTCATGTTCACCAAGATATCTCGACTAAGGACATATGCATGTCAGCCTAGCTGAACAGCTTTGAGACATTATTCAGAAGTACACTTATTACAGCAGACAAGGTAACAACCTGAATAATAACCATGCCTTTATAAACACAAGAGTTTATTACATGATACTTATACAATCCCAAGGCCTCAAACATTAGCCTTAAGGGCATACCCCAACAATGGTTTCTCAGCTAGATTATTTTTCTTGGCGGAAAATATTTAGATAGGAAAGTGTGCGAGATTTGATCCCATATGGTAGATGTTCCTAATGGCTGGGATTGTAGCCAAGCGCGTGCCCTGTCCCTATAAGAAAAAAGGAAACAATCTCAATTTTAAAGCATCACCAGAGACACCATTTATCTTAATGGTATGACAATACTCAAGAAAAAGAGAAAGATGTTGTTTAGGATCTTTGTGTGGGGATCCTCAAAACTAATTTTGTTGTATCATAGATAGCAAAGCCAACTTAATTTCAAAATTATTGGCCTCAATCATCGGCATGGCTATGCTAGAGTGAACCTCTTGTGGGTTAGATACTACATAATCTCTAAGTGATCTCCTTCCTTCCATGGGTGGTTCTTCTTCTTCTTTCTTCAAACCTGAGTTTCCTATGCAATCTAAAAGTTTTTTTGATTTTAGGGTCTATAGGAAATAGCTGTCTAGACCAAAGAGTCCCGCGCATAAACAAAGGAAAAACAATTGGGTGAACTCAAAATTTTAAAAAGAAAATAGAAAAATTCTCAGCAAGCCTGTGATAGGTCTTCACAGGCATGTGATGGCGAAGTAAAAAAACAGAAAAGCTTAGAATACAGATTTTTCAATTCCCAACAATAAGAAATAATTATTGAAATTTTTGGTGATTTTTTAAAATTTTTTTGTGTCAAAAAATGAAGAAAACCCCAAAACAAATTCAACCTGCATGTTCACAGACCTATGATAAATCGTAACAAGGGTGTGTGACAACAGAAAAACATTTTTCTCATAATTTCATAATTCCTAAAAAAACCAAATTTTTTAGAATTTTTGGATCTTCAAACAGAACAAAAAATGAACAGAAAAAGAAAAGAAAGCAAAATTAGTGCAAAATTCCAGAAATTTTACAATCATAGCCCTATGATTTTTTGTCACAGTCTTGTGAAAATCTAGAAAACCTGTAAAAAAGAAAAGTCAAAAATTAAAAAAATATACTTAGACTAGTAATACAAACACTTATTATGATATTAACAAAACTTAGGTCCCCGGCAATGCCGCCAAGAACTTGATGCATCCGTAAGTGCACGGATACGTCGAAACAATAAAATAGATATCGAGCCCACAAAGACCTATGTGCTAAGTACCAAATAATTATATTTTCATTAGCTAAGCTAACGATGTATTATGAAAATAAAATAAGTGAGCACAAACATTGAATTTCAGAAAGAGAAAGCTCGGACGAGGTTTCACCCTTTTACGACTCAATAGAATAAAATTTCATATTAGTTGCTTAAATCATGTTAAAGAAAGTGATGAAGGATGCAATTCCTAAGCCCTAGATCTCCTTAGGTATGAAGCTCTCTAACCAAACAAGCGCAAAATGTGGGATGTTGAAAAGAAAACACCTTAGGGCCCCATTAAGGGAAGGGGGCCGAACCCCTTCTAAATCTCCAAGGCAAGGGATCTTGATGAAGCGACTAATGGGAGGGAGGGTCCTTAGTGCCGTACTTTAGGGTGTTACACGATGCACGCAAAAACAAGAGAGGGTTGTGGGACGAGGGAAGAGAAAGCGTGCCGGAAAATGCTTGGAAACCGGTAGAAAACACGACGAAACGGTGACTATTTCGATCGGGGCAACACGAATGCGAACGTAAGACAATGACACCTAACTACTGTAAGTAATGCACTAACCATGTAGCAATTTTCACAATCTCGTAGCTCACTTAGCACGTTTTAAGCTTGGCATGCACCGGGGACTGCGGTTGTGCAAGGGTCAGTTCACACGCCTACGAAGCTGAAACAAACTAAGAAACAAGAGATCCGACCACGCCTCCGACGTGCGGTGGACGTGGGTGATGGAGTGAAGAAACCACAACGAGTAAACACACAAGAGAGTGGAAAAGAATAGGCGAACTTGACCCACCGGAAGGGTGGGATTTACTTCTTATAAAGCAAGAAATGGGGAAACAACTTGGAATCGAGGAGACATCCTCGACCCGAACAACGACGAAGGTGAGGCACTGGCTCGACTTCCAAATGCTAGACGCTCTTAGCTCACCAGGAGGTCTCTACGCACTTAAGAGAACTACTTCACACACCAGCCCAACCTCCTATTTTATAGAGTAAGAGGAGTGGGAACAAACAAAATACACAAAAGACAACCTACTTTAACAACCTAACAACCCTTGCAGGCCACTAAAGCGGTCAAGCTGCAACTACAAGACAAAAATTAACAAATTACTACCTAGTATTCTTCGAAGCTGGTAGCACAACCCTGCGTCTTCGTACGGGGGCGGTTTAGACACGTTCGGAGCACATGGCGACAAAACAGTAGAATCTAGATGTCGCGGGCTGAGTTATCACCATGGTGGCTCGATCTTGGGCTGAATTGCTGATGAGATTGAGTGGCCCATTCGGGATTGGACCGTCAAGAGGCCAGCTTGTAGTGTCCTTGGGCCGGATTGCTTCGGTGTGGATGGGGAGGGGGTTAAGGACACCCAAGAAATGGTCCGGAGGCTTGCTTTGGCATTGGGATAGCCGGATTGTTACCTTGTTGGGCTCCTTTGGATCATCATGGGGTGTTGCAGCGTGGTAGGGGGGTGATGCATGTCGAAATGGGGTCGTCGGGGCTTGATTTGATCTTCAGGGGCGAACACGGCCGGGCCGTGATGGTGAGCACGGTCATGTTTGGCAGCACCAAAATCTACTGTGGAGAACACGGGTGGTGGCATGGGTATGTCGAGAGCCATGATGAGCTCGGCGTTGTCGGCCGAGGAAAACACAGCATGGCCATGCCGAGGAGCACGGCCATGCTTAGTTCCAGGAACTTCGGCCGAGGTGGACACGGTGTGCGGCACGGGCGTGGCGGCGGGTGTGTCGGCGTTCGCATTTGCAGGCGACCGTGTCACAGCCGTGTCGGGGAGCATGGCCTGGTTGTGCTTGGGTCTGGGACACTCTGATCAAGCTGAAAACTCCGGAGAAAATTCTTTAGGTCTTGGGGAGTCTCCCAAATTGTCTTATAGAAGGATTGGGCCGCCCTCATGTGTGTTCATGGGTTTGTCTTGTTCTCCAACAAGTGTAGTTGCTCCTGCATCAGCTTCCACTGCATGTTCTGATGGGTTCTCCTCCAGAGAACTAGGGGGCAGTGGCTCGTCGGGGTCCGATGGTGCCTCCAAAGGACCGTGGAAGGGGAGGAGGTCTGCCATATTGAAGACGGGGTGAATCCCCATGTCCTCGGGTAAGTCCAGCACATAGGCGTTGGAGTCGATCCGCCGCGCTACCTCATAGGGTCCCATGTAACGCGGCCGGCGCTTAAAGTGTGCTTGGTTGGATAAACGCTCAAGGTGGACACGCACCCTCACTAGCGATATGATGCCGAACCTCATCATGCAAACTAGCGATATGCTGGGCGAATGAGTACCGTGGAGAGATGGGACTCCATGGGCAGGTCATGCAGGTCTATAGGTTTACGAGGTTGATGGCCCGTGACAATCTGGAAGGGACTAAAACCTGTAGACCTATTAGAAGCACTATTGTACGTGAACTCGACCATGGGTAGGATGGAATCCCAAGACCTCGGATGGTCACCAATGAGGCAACGGAGAGGATTTCCCAAGCTATGGTTAATGACTTTGGTTTGGCCATCGGTCTGGGGGTGATAGGCCGTGGAGAACTTCAGAGTGGTCCCCAAGAGGGTCCAAAGTGAGCTCTAGAAATGGCTCACAAAGCGCGTGTCATGGTTGGACACATCCGCAGTGCCATCTTCGAGATAAAGTGGATGGAGTCAAAGTGGGAAGGCAATGGAGACGCACAATCTCTCGAACAAACAGATGTGCGACGTGGGAAGCATCCGCAGTGCGCGAACACGGGATAAAGTGGGCCATCTTCGAGATCCGATCCACGACCACGTAGATGGAGTCAAAGTGGGAGGCGGTCCGGGGCAACCCAAGGACAAAGTCCATGCTCAGGTC
Organism: Costus lasius; assembly: GCA_027563935.2. NCBI lineage: Eukaryota > Viridiplantae > Streptophyta > Magnoliopsida > Zingiberales > Costaceae > Costus > Costus lasius. Next base: position 67,428,186 of record CM050448.1, on the reverse strand, counting down.
ACGCCACGGGCAGTGGGGTATAGAGACCCGTGTTCGGGGGGGGGGGGGGGGGTGGGAGGGTTTAGCTAACTGACACGTGCTGTAGTGGCGCACAATGCGCTCAACATTCGCATGAAGGATCTGTTGGGGTATGCCCTTAAGGCTAATGTTTGAGGCCTTGGGATTGTATCAGTATCATGTAATAAACTTTTATGTTTATAAAGGCAATGGTTGTTATTCAGTTTGTTGCCTTGTCTGCTGTAATAAGTGTACTTCTGAATAATGTCTCAAAGCTGTTCAGCTGGGCTGACATGCTATAATGTCCTTAGTCGAAATATCTTGGTGAACATGAGACAGCCTTGATATGGTTAAGACTAATATGTGTTCTAATCTTATAGGATGCTTCGAGCATGGAATAAGATGTAGACTCATGGGTACATTGGATGTACTGGACAGACCCTACTAGGATATTCAATTGCTTGTCACAATGTGAATAATCCTTGTTTGCATCAAGTGGCACATGTCCTTTGACTTGAGATCACTTGTGTTTCTAAATGATGATTGTCATTGTTTTGAGGTGGTTTAATATCATTTGAAACATAATGATTATAGACTATCTTGGATGGTGAGCTTGAGTCAGGTTAGGGCACTAGTGATAGATAAAGGATTGCCGTCTCCTTGTTTAAGGAGTGTGATGTTCTAATGGGGCCCCCCCTTGGATGAGATGATTGAGAAAGTGTATGGCCATACCCAGGTGACTGTGTTCATCTGATCTAATCATGCTCATCATATTGGAGTTACAGGCTTGACACGCTTGTCCAATAAGAACATCCAGTGGCAAAGGACACATGCATGCCTAGTGAAATGGATTCACTCTTGAGCTGTGGTTTGGGTGTAGTCTTGGAAGACTCTTTCCTTTATATCGGGAGACAGTGATGTGTTGCTAGATACCCCTCACTGATCGTGATAACGTAAGTTATCGTTACCGACATTTAAAGGAAACCCTCAGGGTCGCACAATTTGATGATATGGCTTACTTAAGTCAGATCGTGTGGACTGAATTGTTTCGGTTCAGTTTAAAGGGATTTAAACTCTGATTGTAAGTGAGATCTAGTCTGATCATGTTTGATTGATTAGGGCTTGAGATCGGTAAGCTTCGATCGAGAGTGTTGATGCTAGATCGATCAGATCAGGAGCATCAGAAGATGAATGGTCAGATCTAGGACCTTAGGGTTTAATTCGATCTTGACTTAATGCTTGGGCTAATTCGGTTTGGTCATTGAACCAAAGACCTTGAACCGGCTCATGATTGAGCGCTTGGTTCAATGTGAATAAGTGAGTTTCGAATAGTTCAACGCAAAACGTTTTGGAATTAAAGACTTTCTATAATTGGAAAGTCGGTTTTTCAAGTGTAAAAACGTCTCCACGTTTTGGCTGAACGTCTCGACTTCGTGTGGATCGTTGTCTCGCTTCTTCCTCTCGCGGACTCTCGGGTGTAGAGAAGAGAACTCACGCCGAAGTCTAGTGGAGAAAGCCGAGCAAGTCTTTCATCACCCCGACAAGCGATCAAAGACACTTTGGTGCCTTGCTAGCACAAGGAGCGATCGAAGTGTAGGCCTTCTTCCTCTTGTGTGCGATTCCTTTGGAGAAGAAGCAATCGAGTCTTTGCTTCCAAGGCATCATCTAAACTATGGCATCGGTATGACCCTTTGTTGATTTTAGCAACCTTTCATCTAGTTGATTATATATCATACATGCGATTCTTGAATCCCTAATTTCCGCCATGCAAAGGTTTCGGTTATGCATGTTTAGGGTTCTCGCCCCCCTCTCGAAAGGGGTTTCTTCAATTGGTATCAGAGCTGCGGTTGTATGTATGGTTATATGATTGCTTTGTGATCCTTGTTTGCGCTCTAGTATAGATCTTTTTCACATGCGAATCTACATGCTAGGTTTTAGGTGTTGGCGCATGTGTTTTGTTCATGTTTTTGCATGATCTTGTTGGCGCATGTTTAGTTTGTTGAATGGTATTTCATTAAAAACTTGTTTACTTGCGCGCAAACAATTAGATCTATATGCACTTACTATAAACCCTTAGACGGGTTGATGGGGTTGAAGTCACCCTCTAGGTTAGATCCAATAGTCTGATCAGACCATCTGACAGCCTAGATGGATCGACCAGATGGCACCTGTGCGCAAGCACAAGGTGGCTATAGGTCGATTGCATCACAGGCGTGTAGCGAGGTCTGGTTGAGACAACCAGTGAACACACATGAGTTAGGCCCGGGGTCACACCCGCTTGCCAGAACTCATGTTGGTTGTTCAGCCCTTGGCGCATGCATGGTTGACCATTAGGTCAACTCGAGTCAGTTAGGACTTGGTGCATGCAAGGGCATGGATCTAACTAGATTGTTGAGTGGATCCCTATCAATGGACCGTTGTAAGGTTGTAGGGCACATAAGGAAATTAAAATTGATGCCTATGGGGTTTTCAAAATTTTATTTTCTTTGTAAGGGATCACATGATGATTGATTGATGCCATATGCTTGTTTATTTAATCTTATGTGGGATGCCCAATTTAATGTGTGCTGTGCTGGGGCCTGCGAGCCTGGAATTAAACTTGTAAATTAATTTGTATTGTGATCTGCGAATCACATTTTTAATTAATTTATTGTATAATTGACCTGCGAGTCAAGCTTGTCTAGATAGATCAAAATGTATTTTGATTAGACAAGAGCTCAAAAGCACACATTGCAGAGGCGCATTCAGCTGGTGGGCGCACCTGAGCTGCATTGAGCGCTAGGGCCCTAGGTTGGACCAGATGAGATGCAAAAGACCCAAGAAGCTAGTGAAGACTTAAGATAACTTAAGGTCTTACTTAGGGTTCATGGGCTTTTACCACATAAGATCAGCATGCTTTCTATTTATTGCTTTTATAATTAGAATTGCATGAGTTTATCTTCTGCTATAGCCATAGGATTTGCCTGATAGTAAGAAGATAAAAGACCGTTAAAATCCAACGCATCAATATCAAGCTCGTAAGCCTTCTGACGCGAAACCTCACTGTTCTGATTATCGTTGGAGCCGTGTTGTACCCACTCAGTGGGCACGTCCATCTATCTTCAGACGGTGCGGGATTTCACCTGCGTGTTACAGAGAAGGGATTTATCGCTTCTCGTTGCTCAGCATAGCACGTGGTGGTCCAGGGAGTAGGTCGGGTCAGCTTGACCATGTAGGCTACATATGTGGCGCATATGGTAGCACATGGAGGCAGCCATCTGTGGGGTCAGAGATTGTGTTGTACCAACTCAGTTGGCACAGTCTGCTGGATTGCCCAGATGAAGGGGAATCGCACGGGTTGGCGATTGGCAGGGACTGCCTACCAGAAATTAGTACTTGTATTCTCTGTGCATCTTATCTCGCCTGAGCGGGACGCGGAGACCAAGTATGAAATCTGGATCCCATCTCACTAAAAGAGTGTTACTCTTTCGGACTGTTTTAATGGATTTTTCAGTCAGATAAAATAGTGAGAAAAGAATCTTTCTTAAGTCCTGGATTGATTCTAAACATTGATACTGACCTTGCTGTTCTTGCATTGTTGTAGATTCCTGCAGCAACGAACACCATGAGCTTCAATGTGCGATCCCTACTGGAAAGGGAGAAGTTTGCTGGGCCAAACTTCTCAGACTGGTTCGGACACCTTAAGATCGTTCTTAAGGCAGAGAGGAAACTGTATGTCCTCGAGACGGCTATACCGCCTCAACCCGCTGCGAACGCCGCAAGGGCGGTTCGTGAAGCCTATGAAAAGCACGTCAATGATAGCATTGATGTCGCTTGCCTGATGCTAGCGTCTATGACGCCACCGCTGCAGCGTCAGCATGAGGATATGTCGGCTATAGAAATTATAGCGAACCTCAAGATGCTGTATGCTGCACAGGCGAGGACAGAACGCTATAATCTGACAAAGCTTTTCTTTCAGAGCAAACTGGCTGAAGGAAGCCCAGTGGGAGCTCACGTGCTCAAGATGATTGGGCACAAGGAGGCTCTAGAAAAACTGGGGCATACCATCAATCAGGAGCTTGCTGTAGACATTATTCTGCAGTCTCTCCCGCCCTCTTTCGATGCGTTCATTATTAACTTTAATATGAACAAAATCGATTGTACTCCGGCAGAGCTGCTGAATATGCTCTTGACTACTGAGGAGACTCTGAAGGGAAAGCCTTCAACCTCTGTCTTAATGGTTCCTTCTAGGAACAAGAAGAAGGGGAAGAAGGGCAAGGCCCCTGTCAAGAGCTACAGCAAGGCTCTGAAGCAAAAGGTCAAGCGGTCAAAGGAATACAGATGTTTCCACTGTGGCCAGCTGGGTCACTGGAAAAAGGACTGTAAAGCGCTCCAAGGAGATAAGAGGGGAAGCATTGCTTCTGGCTCAGGTATTTACGTGACGGAAGTCATGGTTTCATCTTCTTCTATATCATGGGTGTTGGACACTGCATGTGGAGTTCACATTTGTTCAAATGTGCAGGAACTCAAGAGAAGAAGACAGGTGGGACAGCATGAGGTGGACCTACGCGTTGGAAACGGGGCACGGGTTGCTGCTGTTGCTGTAGGATACTATTTCATCTCATTACCATCTGGCATTGTATTAGAACTAAACAGTTGTTACTTTGTTCCCAGTATTACTAAAAATATTATCTCTATTCCTGCTCTTGTCAGGAAAGGATTTGCCTTTGAATGCAATATTTCAAAGTGTGTACTTTCTCTTGATAATATTGTTTATGCTACTGGTTCAATTAACAATGGGTTATTCATGTTGGACATGGAAAATTCTATACAAAACATTGATAATAAGAAAGCCAAGTATGCTGATGACAGCACCTTGTTATGGCATAGTCGTTTAGGCCATATTAACAAGAAGCGCATTAAGCGGTTGCATGATCATGGACTGCTGGGATCATTCTCCTATGAGGAGATTGATACATGCAAAGCTTGTTTGATGGGTAAAATGACGAAGTCACCTTTTCCTCACAAAGGTCAAAGGGCTTCAGGTTTACTTGACCTAATACACAGCGATGTGTGTGGGCCATTTAGTAAACATGCGAGAGGTGGCTATCAGTACTTCATTACCTTTACTGATGATTTCAGTAGATATGGATATGTCTATTTAATGAGACATAAAAGTGAATCTTTTGACAAGTTCAAAGAGTTCAAAAATGAAGTACAGAATCAGTTAGGCCGAAATATCAAGGCACTTCGTTCTGATCGAGGTGGAGAATACTTGAGTCATGCGTTTACTGACTATCTAAAAGAGTGTGGGATTATCTCACAGCTCACTCCGCCAGGAACACCGCAGTGGAATGGTGTGTCCGAGAGGAGAAATAGAACGTTACTTGATATGGTTCGTTCTATGATGAGTCAGGCTACTCTACCTTACTCCTTTTGGGGATTTGCACTGGAAACAGCTGCAAAGGTACTAAACCGAGTGCCATCCAAGGCAGTTTCAAAGACGCCATATGAGTTATAGTATGGGAAACAGCCTAGCTTGACATTTATTAAGATCTGGGGTTGCGAGGCTTATGTCAAAAAGCTCGCCTCTGGGAAACTGGAGAGCAGATCTGACAAATGTATCTTTGTCGGTTACCCTAAGGAAACTAAGGGTTATTATTTCTACGATCCCAAAGAGAACAAGGTATTTGTTGCTCGGACGGCTATTTTTCTTGAGAAGGAATTTCTTCTGCAAGAGGCCAGTGGGAGAGAAATAAAACTGGATGAGAATCCAGAAGAAGGACAAAGTGCTCAAGCAGAGTTGGATGAGCCTGAGCCGGTAGAACAGGTTATTGAACAACCTGAGGCTCAGATATCACGGGAACCGCGTAGATCGGGAAGGATCCGTCAACAGCCTGAGCGCTATGACGGAGTCTACATCATTGATAATGATGAACCCCTCACTTATGCGGATGCGGTCAGTGGACCGGAGTCAGCTAGATGGCTTGAAGCTATGCGAGCCGAGATGGACTCCATGTCAGATAACCAAGTCTGGGATTTGGTTGATCCGCCTCTGGGAGTAATCCCTATAGGCTGTAAATGGATCTTCAAGAAGAAGATTGACATGGATGGTAACGTAGTTACCTATAAAGGCAGGCTAGTTGCGAAAGGTTTCAAACAAATCTACGGGATAGATTATGATGAAACTTTCTCACCTGTAGCCATGTTTAAGTCTATTCGGATTCTTTTCGCGATAGCTGCATATTACGATTATGAGATCTGGCAGATGGATGTGAAGACGGCTTTCCTTAATGGAAATCTGGATGAGGATGTGTATATGACACAACCAGAAGGTTTCACTAATCCATCAGATCGTCATAAAATATGCAAGTTAAAGAAGTCCATTTATGGACTGAAACAAGCATCTAGAAGCTGGAATATTCGTTTTGATGAATCAATCTCTAAGTTTGGTTTCATCAAGAACGAAGATGACCCGTGTGTATATAAGAGGTTTAGTGGGAGCGTGATTACTTTCCTAGTCCTCTACGTCGATGACATCTTAATCATTGGAAACGATATTCCTGAACTGCATGCTGTTAAAGCATGGTTAGGAAAATGTTTTCAGATGAAAGATCTAGGAGAAGCAGCCTATGTGTTAGGTGTGAAGATCTACAGAGATAGATCTAAGAGGCTTCTCGGGCTGTGCCAGAGTACTTACATCGATAAAGTCCTGGAAAGATTTCATTTAGAGAATTCTAAAAGGGGATATCTTCCAGTCAGACATGGTTTGAATCTTTCGAAGAGTCAGTGTCCACAAACATAGACTGAGAAAGATGAAATGGACAATACGCCTTATGCTTCGGCTATTGGGTCTATTATGTATGCGATGTTGTGTACTCGCCCAGACGTCGCTTACGGGTTAAGCGTGACCAGTCGATTCCAAAGTAATCCAGGTCAGGCACACTAGATTGCAGTCAAGAACATTTTGAAATATATGCGGAGGACCAAAGATATGTTGTTGATGTATGGTGGTCAGGAAGAACTCAGTATTGAAGGATATACTGACGCTTCGTTCCAGTCTGACCAGGATGATTTTTGATCGCAATCAGGCTATGTATTTAGCTTGAATGGAGGAGCAGTGGTGTGGAAGAGTTTCAAACAGTCTACTGTTGCTGATTCCACAACAGAAGCCGAGTATATTGCAGCCTCGGAAGCATCCAAGGAGGCAGTGTGGATTCGTAAGTTCATTCAGGAACTTGGTGTTGTTCCTTCGAGTGCAGATCCTTTGGTTATCTTCTGTGATAACACTGGAGCAATTGCACAAGCAAAGGAACCACGGTCGCACCAGAAGTCCAAGCACATACAGAGACGGTTTCACTTGATCCGGGAGATCATTGATCGTGGCGAGATCAAAATCTGCAAGGTACATACAGATGACAATCTGGCTGACCCGCTTACCAAGCCTCTGGCGCAGCAGAAGCATGAGAAGCACTGTAATAATATGGGTTTGAGATTTCTCAACCATTAGATTAAGTGCAAGTGGGAGATTGTTGGGGTATGCCCTTAAGGCTAATGTTTGAGGCCTTGGGATTGTATCAGTATCATGTAATAAATTTTTATGTTTATAAAGGCAATGGTTGTTATTCAGTTTGTTGCCTTGTCTGCTGTAATAAGTGTACTTCTGAATAATGTCTCAAAGCTGTTCAGCTGGGCTGACATGCTATAATGTCCTTAGTCGAAATATCTTGGTGAACATGAGACAGCCTTGATATGGTTAAGACTAATATGTGTTCTAATCTTATAGGATGCTTCGAGCATGGAATAAGATGTAGACTCATGGGTACATTGGATGTACTGGACAGACCCTACTAGGATATTCAATTGCTTGTCACAATGTGAATAATCCTTGTTTGCATCAAGTGGCACATGTCCTTTGACTTGAGATCACTTGTGTTTCTAAATGATGATTGTCATTGTTTTGAGGTGGTTTAATATCATTTGAAACATAATGATTATAGACTATCTTGGATGGTGAGCTTGAGTCAGGTTAGGGCACTAGTGATAGATAAAGGATTGCCGTCTCCTTGTTTAAGGAGTGTGATGTTCTAATGGGGCCCCCCCTTGGATGAGGTGATTGAGAAAGTGTATGGCCATACCCAGGTGACTGTGTTCATCTGATCTAATCATGCTCATCATATTGGAGTTACAGGCTTGACACGCTTGTCCAATAAGAACATCCAGTGGCAAAGGACACATGCATGCCTAGTGAAATGGATTCACTCTTGAGCTGTGGTTTGGGTGTAGTCTTGGAAGACTCTTTCCTTTATATCGGGAGACAGTGATGTGTTGCTAGATACCCCTCACTGATCGTGATAACGTAAGTTATCGTTACCGACATTTAAAGGAAACCCTCAGGGTCGCACAATTTGATGATATGGCTTACTTAAGTCAGATCGTGTGGACTGAATTGTTTCGGTTCAGTTTAAAGGGATTTAAACTCTGATTGTAAGTGAGATCTAGTCTGATCATGTTTGATTGATTAGGGCTTGAGATCGGTAAGCTTCGATCGAGAGTGTTGATGATAGATCGATCAGATCAGGAGCATCAGAAGATGAATGGTCAGATCTAGGACCTTAGGGTTTAATTCGATCTTGACTTAATGCTTGGGCTAATTCGGTTTGGTCATTGAACCAAAGACCTTGAACCGGCTCATGATTGAGCGCTTGGTTCAATGTGAATAAGTAAGTTTCGAATAGTTCAACGCAAAACGTTTTGGAATTAAAGACTTTCTATAATTGGAAGGTCGGTTTTTCAAGTGTAAAAACGTCTCCACGTTTTGGCTGAACGTCTCGACTTCGTGTGGATCGTTGTCTCGCTTCTTCCTCTCGCGGACTCTCGGGTGTAGAGAAGAGAACTCACGCTGAAGTCTAGTGGAGAAAGCCGAGCAAGTCTTTCATCACCCCGACAAGCGATCAAAGACACTTTGGTGCCTTGCTAGCACAAGGAGCGATCGAAGTGTAGGCCTTCTTCCTCTTGTGTGCGATTCCTTTGGAGAAGAAGCAATCGAGTCTTTGCTTCCAAGGCATCATCTAAACTATGGCATCGGTATGACCCTTTGTTGATTTTAGCAACCTTTCATCTAGTTGATTATATATCATACATGCGATTCTTGAATCCCTAATTTCCACCATGCAAAGGTTTCGGTTATGCATGTTTAGGGTTCTCACCCCCCTCTCGAAAGGGGTTTCTTCAGGATCAGCTAAAACAGGTGCTCCTCAACCATCTCAAGGGTCTTGTCGGGGCCATGGTGGCCAGCGACTCCACCCGCGTGAAGCTTAAGGAGTAAATGGTCGCGAAGGGAAGACTAGGGAAAACACAGTCGGTTTCCCAAGAAGAGATAACCCTCACAAAGCTGAAACGGCGACTCAGGGTCGAAAGACTCGGAAAGGGCAGCGTAGGCGGCCCTGAAGTCGGGACAAGAGGGGTACTCATCCTTAACATGATCGAATGTGTTGGCGCGAGTGCGCATCACACACAAGAGGGTTTGGACGTGGCTCAGGGCATCTACGACAACATTTTCTTTGCCCGCTTTGTGGTTGATTATGAAGGAGTACTGCTGCAGGTACTCGACCCATTTGGCATGGCGGGCGCCCAACTTCTTTTGGGCGTTAAGAAAGGAGAAGGCCTGATGGTCACTATACAACACAAACTCACGGTGGAGGAGATAGTGCCTCCACTGACGAAGGGACTGAACGATGGCATAGAACTCCTTGTCGTACATGGAGTAACATTGCCCAACCGCGTTCAGTTTTTCACTAAAGAAAGCCACAGGATGGCCCTCTTGTCTAAGGGAACCACCGATGCCAGACCCGGAGGCATCACACGCGACCTCGAAGACTTTTGAAAAGTCGGGGAGGCGCTGGACAGGGGCGGTGGTCAAAGCATCCTTGAGCACATCAAAAGCGCATTGAGTGGCAGGGGTCCACTCGAACTCGTCCTTAGAGAGACGCTGGGTTAGGGGGGTTGCAAGAGTGCTGAACTCACGGATAAATCGATGGTAGAAACCCGCAAGACCTAAGAAACTGTGGACCTCGGTGACGGAACGAGGCTCAGGCCAATGCTGGATGGCCTCAACCTTAGCAGGGTCAATGGACAGACCTTGGTCGGACACAATAGACCCAAGGAAATACACGCTGTTGGTCAGAAAAGTACACTTCTTCGTGTTAAGGAAGAGGTGCTCTTTGCATAGGAGTTCGAACGTGGAGCGAAGGTGCTCCAAGTGTTCATCGTTGGTCTGACTATAGATTAGGATGTCATCAAAATAGAGAACCAAAAACTTGCCCATATATGGCTTGAGGACATGACTCATCAAGCACATGAAGGTGGACGGGGCATTGGACAAACCGAATGGCATGACAAGCCATTCGTAGAGACCATCCTTGGACTTGAAGGTAGTCTTCCATTCATCGCCCTCGCAAATGCGGACTTGGTGATAGCCGCTATGGAGGTCGAGCTTGGAAAATCACGACGCACCAAAAATCAAATCCAACATGTCATCAAGTCGGGGAATGGGGAACCTATACTTGACGGTGATCGGGTTAATAGCGCGGCTATTTACGCACATGAGCCATGACCTGTCCTTTTTGGGCGTGAGAAGCACGGGAACGACACAAGGGCTGACACTCTCGCGGATGCACCCCTTAGTGAGGAGATCATCCACTTGACGCTGTAATTCAGCGTGCTCTGTGGGGTTGAGATGATGATGGGGCAAGTTAGGGAGGGCTGCTCCCGGGACAAGGTCAATCGCATGCTAGATTTCCCTTTATGGGGGAAGGCCGTGAGGCAAATCCTTGGGGCTGATATCACCAAACTCGGCAAGGAGGGCGGACACCTCAACAGGAGGTGCCGGGTCAAGGCAAGGGATAGGATCCTGAACTTCCCGCAGCATGAGCGCATAAATGGTCGTGGTCTTATGGGCTTCACGAACTAGTGCAGGGGCGCGCATGAGAGAGACCATGGGGGAACACGGAGGGGTAGGTGCCGACGGGGTGATCAGGCCCTTGGAGGTGGATGCGCTAAGCTCCTTGGGCGGAGCCAAGATCAAGCGAATCTTCTGCTCATCGTGGTCGAACACATAAGTGTTCGATCGCCCATAGTGGACCACATCCCTATCGTACAGCCATGGGCGGCCGAGGAGGACGTGGGCGACATCCATAGTCGCGACGTCGCACAATACCTTCTCATGATAATTCCCAAAAGCGATGGGAACCTGACATTGGTGTGTGACCGGAAGACTCGTGGTATCAACCCATGCGATAGAGTAGGGTCTCGGGTGGGGCTCGAGAGGAAGGCCGAAGTGCATGACCGCGGTCCGAGAGACCACGTTCAAGCTGCTACCTCCGTCTATGACGATCTTACACGAGTGCCCATTGCACTTGATGTAAGTGGTAAAAATGCCCGAGCGCCTCCAATCCTTAGAAGGCGCGGGCTGAACAAGGTTGCAGCGCACTACAAGTGTGGACGGACCCGACTCCTTGCCACTAGTATAGCACTCGGCCTCGACATCATGCTCAACGGGGGTTATGATAGCGATGCAGGCCAGACCCACATCGGCTCGAGCGGGTTTCTTGGGACACTCACGCGACAAGTGACCCAGCTGCAGACAGTTGTAACAGGTGATGCGGCTAGAGGACCCAACCGCAGGGGCCTTGCCCTTCTCCTCCCAAGTGGGCCGAGAAGGCGAAGCCTCGAGGTGTGGGCAGCTAGGGGACGGATGGGTCGGGGGTGCGGGTCTGGGGTCCAGACGTGGCTCCGAGCGCTCAAGTTGCGGGTGAGGTTACGGGGGACCGCCCACATGAGGACGCCTATGGGGGCCAAAGTCGTTGTGCCTAGCCGCGGCGCAGAGGTCTTGCTCGATATCTCGAGCGCGCTGAAAGGTTTGGTTAAAGGTCTCTGAACCATACGTAGGCAAGGCTCGGCGGATGTTCGCGCGGAGCCCATTCTTAAACTTTGACAATACTAACTCGGGGTCCTCCTGCAAGTTGCAGCGGAGTTGAAGCGTCTCGAAGGTGAGACGATACTCCTCGATAGTACCTGAACCATGGTTTAGGCTACTATATTGGTCAAGGAGACACAGCCTATACGATGGGGGTACATATTGCTCCCGAAGGCGATACCGCATTTCTGTCCACTCGGTGATCGTGGGAAGGGCTTGCTGCGCGTTTTGGCGCGCCATGTTTTCCCAATGTAAACGTGCAGGCCCCTCAAGCAAGGTGCGCACATACCTAACGAAAGGTGCAAACACTCACTAAGATCGAAGTATGTGTCGATGGACACAACCCAATCAAGAAACTGGGTGGGGTTAAGACCACCCGCGAAAGGAACGTGGGTATTTCGAATGAAGCGGCAAAAATCATCATCCGCCCGGGGGCATTCAATGTGGGTTTGGGCTGGGGTTCGGGGTGCGGCCCAAGCATGGCCAAAGCGACCATTAGGCTGAGGACCTTGAGCGGCCCAAACATCATCGTCATCAAGTGGGTTGTCACCGTGACTCAGATCCCTATGGGCTTCGTAAGGCCGTGTGCGACCCCATTCCTCTTCGTGGACACACCACCGTGTGGGCGCTGCCAAAGGAGCTAACTCTCTAGTGGGGGCTGGGTTCGCGGACGCCGGAGGGTTAACCGAGTTCGGGTGTCCATGCTCCATGGACCCGGGTTGACCAATGAGGTGTTGGATCCCAGCCAAAATCTGCTGCACCATGGTGTTTGTGCTCACTTGATGGGCATCCACGCGGGCGGACAACGCCTCAAGCTTCACATCAATTCGCGCCTCAAGCGCAGCTATAGACTCTAAGCGGGTGTTAGCCCCTTCCGAAGGTTGGACCAACTCTTGAGTATCAGGAATAGTTTCTGGGTATTGGGATGACATGATTTGTGACCTCATAGTCACCATGCACAAACAAGGGAGACGCGACTAATGTGAAATGCTGAAAACCGAAAAGTGCAGAAATATGCAATGCGATGGAGTGAGATCGTGCGAATGATAAGAATCGAACGCGCAACCACCTCTGATACCAGAATTGATGAAGCGACTAATGGGAGGGAGGGTCCTTAGTGCCGTACTCTAGGGTGTTACACGATGCACGCGAAAATGGGAGAGGGTCGTGAGACGAGGGAACAAAAAGCGCGCCAGAAAATGCAGGGAAATAGGTAGAAAACACGATGAAACAGCAACGATTTCGATCAGGGCAACACGAATGTGAATGTAAGACAACGACACCCAACTAATGAATGTAACGAACTAACCTTCTAGCAATTTTAGCAATCTAGTAGCTCACTTAGCACGTTTTAAGCTTAGCACGCACTGGGGACTGCGGTTGTGCAAGGGTCAGTTCGCACGCCTACGGAGCGGAAACAAACCAAGAAACAAGAGATCTGACCACGCCTCCGACGTGCGGTGGACGTGGGTGATGGAGTGAAGAAACCACAGTGAGTAAACACACAAGAGAGTGGAAAAGAACAGGCGAACCTGACCCACCGGAAGGGTGGGATTTACTTCTTATAAAGCAGGAAATGGGGAAACAACTTGGAATCAAGGAGATGTCCTCGACCCGAACAACGACGAAGGCGAGGCACCGGCTCCACTTCCAAATGCTGGAGGCTCTCAGCTCACTAGGAGGTCTCTATGCACTTAAGAGAACTACTTCACACACCAGCCTAACCTCTTCTTTTATAGAGTAAGAGGGGTGGGAACAAACCAAACACACAAAAGACAACCTACTTTAACAACCTAACAACCCTTGCAGGCCACTAAAGTGGTCAAGCTGCAACTACAAGACAAAAATTAACAAATTACTACCTAATATTCTTCGAAGCTGGTAGCACGACCCTGCGTCTTCGTACGGGGGCGGTTTAGACACGTTTGGAGCACATGGTGACTAAACAGCAGAATCTGGATGTCACGGGCTGAGTTACCACCGTGGCGGCTTGATCTTGGGCCAAGTTGTGGATGAGTTTGTGCGGCCCATTCGAGATTGGACCCTCAAGACGCCAGCTTGTAGTGTCCTTGTATGGTGTATATGCCCTAGGACCTAGTTTTGGTCCATCTTTGTACTACTTGACTTTGATATTCATATATATATATTTCTGGCATTGTCGTTATCATTGTTTGTCTACACCTGCGATTGTGTACTTACATAATAATGTCCCTGGAGATAGATTGGATCTGTGCTCGAACTATAGTCCCCAGTCGATGTACCTTAGTGGATATGGGACAGCTATGGTACTTGTGAGACTGGTATGTGGGCTGGTTAGGCACGTGGTGCTAACGCAGACACATGGGTATATCATTGGAGGATATACTGGATCGACCCGCTGTGAGGCTATGACTTGGTGTCATGAGTTATCCTCACAAGTGACAGGAGATGCATTGATCCCTTGACTTGAGGTCATTGACCATTCTATATGGTTAGGGACTTGCTTTGATACAACCTAACACCTCGCTGTAGTTGGGAGGTAATAACGGTTGTCATTGAGCATGTCACGACCCATATGAGAAGGTCAATGGACAGACACAGGATTTGCCCCTTCCTAAGGGAAGTATGATATCCATGGAGCTCCTCTATGGTTCTATGACTGAAAGTGTATGGCCATACCCAAGTGAGAACCTGATTTAGTCATAACCATGTGATTGGGTGAAAACAAGTGGTGACACACTTGTCTAATCGGATATCAGTTCGGCAAAGAGACTGTAATACATCTGTACCTTGTTGCAATGATGGGGATGTCGATGTCGATATCCATTCCGATGACTTGGGTAGCAGCGATGCACTACTAGGTGCCACTCACTGCTTGTGGTGACATTTGGTCAGCACTACCAACGTCAGAGGGACCTACAGGGTCGCACACCTTGATACTCGAGTTCTCATATTGATCGGGAAGCCTTATGATCGAGTTATTGGATAACTCGGATCTAATTGGGAGATTTCATGAGCGCCAATGGGCCTAATGAGATGGAAGAATATTATTGGAGCCAAACTTCATTTTTGGTAGGTTGACCCATATTTACCATGGTTGGTCACATTTGGATTAGGGTTGCATTGGATTGGATCCAAGTGCTTAATCAACCCATGTAATGAAGTTTGGGCTAGCTCATTATCCAATGAGGCCCAATAACAAGTTCTCATGAAGTGAGTAAAGGCTAAAAGGGTATAATGGGGACAAAACTTCTCCCTTAGGCGCCTATGGGCATAATGGGGAGAAGTGGCGCAATTTGCTTCATTAGGAAGCTTTAGGCGCCTTGCCCCTCTACCTTGGATGGTATGCTTGCTTCTATGGCAAGTCTTGGGGCTGATATGGCTTGGTAGACTTCTTTGGAAGGTCTCATGCGCATATGGATAATTAGGAGAGGTTTATGGAAAAGTCTTGGAGACTTTCCTTACCTCAAACCCTAATTACTCCCTCCCCTTTACCCTAGCCGCCTCCTCCTTTGAGAATTGCGCCCACACCCTATTATTGCTGCCCCCTCTTGCCTATCTATATATACATGGGTATATGCGAGAGCAAAAGTTGATTTTGGCATGAGCAAGAATTAGAAGGGCAAAGAGGGAGGCTTTGGCGAAAGTCTTCTCTTCCATCTTCATCCTAACTGCAAGTCTCTTCTATCCTTCTTCTCTTGGAGCAAGGAGGGATAGGACTTGGTGTCTTCACCCTATTGCCTCTTATCTTGGCGCATCTTCTCTAGGAGTTGGCGCAAGTAAGGATGAGGAGTTGAAGACATGGCGGCAACATCTCCATCTTTCTTCTTCATTGGCGCTTCTACTTTGGAAGTGGCGCAAGGGTTGAAGAAAGTGCACGAAGGCTTGGATCATCTTCCCGAGGCTAGCACTGGGCGTGGAAGAAGAGGACTCGAGGAATTCGTGTGTGTGAGACTGCAGAGGGCGCACGCTTGGGCGCCTATCACGACATCGACCTCATCTTGCTCTAAGGTATTTCCTAACTCATCGTGTCGACTCTCTTGCTTATGATCTTCACTGGGTTTTTGGGACCGGCCTATTTCGGGGATATTGCTTCCGCTGTGCAATGTATTTTGTAATCTCTATCTCTGAAAATTGTAAAATATCCCCGGGGTTTCCCAACAGTGGTATCAGAGCGACTTGCAAGACTTGAACGATATTTTATGCTTTTCTTTCATGCTCACATGCCATATCTCTATTTTCGTAAATAGCATGATGCATGGCAAATGATTTTTCTAAAAGTAGAAAAATTAGGGTTTCTTATTTCTATCATCCTCTCAATCTCTTTTGGATTTTTGGACTATTTTTCTTGTCTGATTTAAAGATCAAAGGCGCACGTAATTTTGTCAAGTAGGACGGGCATTGTGTCTTCGGACTGGCCAAGTCTCTTGATCTGACAAAATTGCCAGCCGAAAGGATCTCTGAAATCATCATGAAAAATAAATCGTAATTAACCAAAAGATTTGTGAGAAGAAGATGAGAAAAAGAGACTAGTTTTATGAAAAAGTAAAATTTCAGATTTTATGTTTTTCATGAGCATGTAGAATTGCATGAGTAAATACCTTGATTGTGCATAATGTTGTGATCATGAGTCAAGCCCCTTTTGCATGCCTGTGATGTATCCTTGTGCGGCCTGCGTGCCATCTTTTTCATTATTTTTGTAAAAATTAAGTTGAAGATTAAGGGCTAGGCGCATCCTTCTTGGACCTTGATGCTCGCATCTTGCTTGATGGCGCAAGCATGCAAGGTGGCGCATGCAAGTTGGTGCTTGGTTGCTTGGTGGCGCAAGAAAGCTTGGCCAAACCTCTTTTGGTTTGAGAGCTAGCTATCTTGGCCCCTTGCATGGTGGCGCACCTTCCTTGGAGGAAGACCATGGCATTGGCCGAACCTGTGGGGAACTTTTAAAGTGTACCTCTAGGGTTTGAGAGCTAAACCATGAGAGAAGGACCTTGGAGCCAACCTTGAAGTTAAAGCTAGAGGTCGGCTAGGCTAGGTCTAGTTTTTGGGGCTTGAGTTCTAGGACAAGAGTTGAACCTCTTTCATAGCATGGGTTGGTTCAATGTCTTGAATAGGATATGATCACATCATTCTTTACTGCTTTTATTATTATCTGCAGAAGCATGCCTGTAATGTTTTATCGTTATGTTATCACCATAGGATTGCATGCCTGTAATGATAGACATAAGATAAAACTGAGATGATGAGACCTTAAACTAAAAGCCTCAATTAAAATATCAACTCTAGTAGCCTTCTAACGCGTAGCCCTCACTAAGCTATCGATCAAGGGAGTTGTGAATTGTTTCCCACCCTCGTGGGACACACCCACTTATCTTTAGAAAGTGCGTGGTGACAATGGTTTCCCCAGTCCAGTTTTAACCTGGGCGTGCCTTCGCAAGGAAACTCGTTGGCCCTGGGCATAACGGTTAGGAATGGACTTGACTAGATTTTCATGTGTGCTAGGCACATGATGAAACTCTAGAGGCATCGTTGAGAGGTTAGGGTTTCATGCTGTATCTAGCCATCGCTGGACATGAAATGCCTGGACTGTCTCAATAAGGGGAATTGCTTAGAGCAATCGGCCGGCGCGCCCACCTTAGGAAACATGGGTCACTTTGTGCATCTCATCCCACCCTCGTGGGACACGAAGCCCTGTGTGGAATGAGGATCTCATCTCACTAGGAAATCTTGGATTTCTCGATTGACTTTGTGGGTTGTCAATTCGATTAAAAATAGTGGGAGCCATGGTCATTTAAAACAAGTCCAGTTTAAATGACTCGAAGTAGTACTAATCTGTTGTTTCTTGGTTGTTGTAGAACAATGGCTATGAACAATAGCAGTTGGTCACTGCGATCTACCCTGGAAAGGGATAAGTTGGTAGGATCCAACTTACTGGATTGGTATATGAACTTGAGAATCGTGCTCAAGCTCGAAAGGAAGCTTCATGTCCTTGAGCGTCCTTTTCCTGAGCCACTTCCATGCTCGGCCTCAGCGGCTGAGAGGGATGCTTATGATAAGCATCAGGTTGAAACTTTGGAGGTTGCTAACCAACATGTCACCTGAATTTAGAGGGTGATATGAATCGAAGAGTGCCTCTGAAATTATTTTTAATCTAAGGCAGCTCTATGATGAATTGGTTGAGCTCAATCCTCCTAAAGTTGATATTCAGTGTGTTGAGCCGAAAGGCTTGACCAAGGAACTAAAATTAAAGATGGATATGATCAGGAATAATAGGTGCTATTCATGTGGAGGGCCACCTCACATGTTGAAGGACATGTTGCAACTTCAGAATGAGGAGAAGAAAGGCAAGGCCTTGTCTTCATGCTCAGGTATTTATGTTACCGAAGTCAACCTTTCTACTCCTATGCAAAGGCTCAGAAAGGGTAGATTGGTAAGGCCTAGAGAGATTGACCTACGGATAGGTAACAGGGCACAAGTTGCTGCTGTTACTGTAGGAGTTTCTCTCCCTGCCTTCTGGACTTCAGTTAAAGCTAGACAATTGCTATTATGTACCTTCCCTTACCAAAATATTGTATCCACTCCTTGCTTGGCAAAGAAAGGATTTAAGTTTGAAATAAAAGAGAATTTATGTTCTTTTTCTTTTGCAAACATGTTTTATGGGAAGGGTACTTTGTTCAATGGTCTGCATTTCTTGGACATGGATAGCTCTATTTGTAACATAAATAATAAAAGGACCAAATTGAGTGGTTCAGTTGGTGCTTTCCTACTGCATTGTCGATTAGCCTATATAAACAAGAATCGCATTCGATAACTCTATGCAAATGGGTTATTAGATTCGAGTTCCTTGGAGGAACTTGATACATGTGAGACTTGTTTATTAGGGAAAATGACAAAGGCGCCCTTCGCCAAGACTGTTGAGAGGGCAGGAGGTTTATTAGATCTCATACATACTGATGTGTGTGGGCCTTTCAATAAACAAGCCAGAGGAGGGTACAACTACTTCATCACGTTACTGATGACTTCAGTAGATATGGTTATGTCTATCTGATGAGACATAAGTCAGAATCTTTTGAGAAATTTAAGGAGTTTAGACATGAAGTAGAGAACTAGCTTGGTAGATCCATTTAAGGCTCTTCGATCAGATCGTGGTGGAGAGTACCTGAGCGGTGAGTTCTTTGACTATCTAAGAGAGTGTGGGATCATATCCCAACTCACTCCTCCTGGAACACCTCAATGGAATGGTGTGTCTGAAAGGAGAAATCAAACTTTGTTGGACATGGTTCGATCTATGATGAGTCATGCAACTCTACCTCCCTCATTCTGGGGACATGCACTTAAGACAGCTTCTCTAATACTGAATAATGTTCCATCTAAGAGTGTCTCAAAGATTCCATACGAGGTATGGAGTGGGAGACGCCCTAATCTCACTTTTATCAGGATCTGGGGATGTAAGGCTTATGTCAAACATCAGGATTCTAGCAAGCTAGAACCTAGATCTGATAAGTGTATGTTTGTGGGGTACCCTAAGGAGACTAAGGGTTACTACCTCTATGTTCTCACCGAGAACAAAGTTTTTGTTGCTCGGGGTGCTGTCTTTCTAGAGAAAGAATTTCTCATGAAAGAAGTTAGTGGGAGGAAGTTTGACTTGGATGAGGACCAAGTGCAACCACAAGACAAAGAGATGGAATCTGAGCCACCTGCACTGGTTGCTGTACAACCTGAGGCTCAGACACAGGTCCCATGTAGCTCTAGGAGGATTCGTCGTGCACCTGAGAGGCATGGGTCGCTGCCGACCCAACACGACGGGATCTTCATCATTAAGGATGAACCCAGAACCTATGATGAGGCGGTCAGTGGACCGGACTCCGAGAGATGGCTTGACGCCATGAGATCCGAGATGGATTCCATGTTGGCTAACCAAGTCTGGGATTTGGATGAGCTGCCTGATGGGGTAAAACCCATAGGGTGTAAATGGGTCTTCAAGAGGAAGACAGACATGGATGGCAATATAGTTACCTATAAGGGTAGACTAGTGGCTAAAGGATTTAAACAAGTCCACGGGGTGGACTATGATGAAACCTTCTCGCCAGTTGCCATGATCAAATCCATTCGGATTCTGCTTGCTATAGCTGCATATCATGACTATGAGATATGGTAGATAGATGTGAAGACAGCGTTCCTTAACGGGAAGCTGACTAAGGATGTGTATATGTCACAACCTGATAGCTTCATCCATCCTGCAGAGGCTTAATAAGGTCTGCAGGCTAAAGAAATCCATTTATGGATTAAAGCAAGCATCTCGAAGTCGGAATCTTCAGTTTGATGAAGCTATGAGAGATTATAGCTTTATCAAAATTGAAGATGATGCCTGTGTATACAGAAAATTCAGTGGGAGCTTGGTGACTTTTCTGGTCATGTATGTCGATGACATACTGCTCATCGGAAACGACATCCCTAGTCTTCAAACTGTGAAGACATGGTTGGGGAAGTGTTTCGAGATGAAGGACTTAGGGGAGGCTGCCTACATTTTAGGCGTGAGGATCTACCGGGATAGATCCAAGAGGCTCTTGGCCCTTAGTCAGAGTACCCACATTGATAAGGTCCTGGAGAGGTTCAACTTGGAGCAATCCAAGAAAGGACACCTTCCAGTGAGACATGGCCTTACTCTCTCAAAGAGCTAGTGTCCTACAACACAGGCTGAGAGGGATAACATGAGTCGAATTCCCTATGCTTCGGCAGTGGGATCAATCATGTATGCAATGCTGTGTACTAGACCAGATGTGGCTTATGCTGTAAGCATAACCAACCGATACCAATCCAATCCAGGTCTGCAGCACTGGGTGGCTGTAAAGAATATCCTTGAGTATCCTGAAAAGGACTAAGGATTTATTCTATATGGTCTACGGGGGACAGGAAGAGCTCAGTGTGCAGGGCTTCACTAATGAGTCATTCCAGTCTGATCCTAACGACTTCAGATCGCAGACCGGCTATTTGTTTAAGATGGTTGGAGGTGTTGTATGCTGGAAGAGCTTCAAGCAATCCACCATGGCTAATTCTACAACCGAAGCTGAGTATGTGGTTGTTTCTGAGGCAGCCAATGAAGCCGTTTGGATCAGGAAGTTCTTTTCTGAACTTCAGGTGGTTCCAAGTGCAATGGATCCCATTGAGCTCTACTATGACAACAATGGGAACTACACATGCTAAGGAACCACGGTCTCATCAAAGGTCCAAACACATACTCAGGAGATTTCGCCTGATCAGAGAGATCATTGATCGAGGTGATGTCAAGATTAGCAGATTTGACACAGAGAGCAATCTAGCAGACCCACTGACCAAGGCTTTGGCGTAGCAGAAGCATGATGGTCGTACTAGAGATATGGGGTTGAGGTTGCTCAACCTCTAGGTCTTAGTGCAAGTGGGAGATTGTTGGTGTATATGCCCTAGGACCTAGTTTTGGTCCATCTTTGTACTACTTGACTATGATATTCATATATATATCTTTCTGGCATTGTCGTTATCATTGTTTGTCTACACCTGCGATTGTGTACTTACATAATAATGTCCCTGGAGACAGATTGGATCTGTGCTCGAACTATAGTCCCCAATCGATGTACCTTAGTGGATATGGGACAGCTATGGTACTTGTGAGACTAGTATGTGGGCTGGTTAGGCACGTGGTGCTAACGCAGAAACATGGGTATATCATTGGAGGATATACTGGATCGACCCGCTGTGAGGCTATGACTTGGTGTCATGAGTTATCCTCACAAGTGACAGGAGATGCATTGATCCCTTGACTTGAGGTCATTGACCATTCTATATGGTTAGGGACTTGCTTTGATACAACCTAACACCTTGCCGTAGTTGGGAGGTAATAACGGTTGTCATTGAGCATGTCACGACCCATATGAGAAGGTCAATGGACAGACACAGGATTTGCCCCTTCCTAAGGGAAGTATGATATCCATGGAGCTCCTCTATGGTTCTATGACTGAAAGTGTATGGCCATACCCAGGTGAGAACCTGATTTAGTCATAACCATGTGATTGGGTGAAAACAAGTGGTGACACACTTGTCCAATCGGATATCAGTTCGGCAAAGAGACTGTAATGCATCTGTACCTTGTTGCAATGATGGGGATGTCGATGTCGATATCCATTCCGATGACTTGGGTAGCAGCGATGCATTGCTAGGTGCCACTCACTGATTGTGGTGACATTTGGTCAGCACTGCCAATGTCAGAGGGACCTATAGGGTCGGACACCTTGATACTCGAGTTCTCATATTGATCGGGAAGCCTTATGATCGAGTTATTGGATAACTCGGATCTAACTGGGAGATTTCATCAGCGCCAATGGGCCTAATGAGATGGAAGAATATTATTGGAGCCAAACTTCATTTTTGGCAGGTTGACCTGTATTTGACCATAGTTGGTCACATTTGGATTAGGGTTGCATTGGATTGGATCCAAGTGCTTAATCAACCCATGTAATGAAGTTTGGGCTAGCTCATTATCCAATGAGGCCCAATAACAAGTTCTTATGAAGTGAGAAAAGGCTAAAAGGGTATAATGGGGACAAAACTTCTCCCTTAGGCGCCTATGAGCATAATGGGGAGAAGTGGCGCAATTTGCTTCATTAGGAAGCTTTAGGTGCCTTATGTTGGGGTATGCCCTTAAGGCTAATGTTTGAGGCCTTTGGATTCTATCAGTATCATGTATAAACTCTAAGTTTATAAAGGCAATGGTTGTTATTCTGTTTGTTACATTGTCTGCTGCAATAAGTGTACTTCTGAATAATGTCTCAATGCTGTTCAGCTTGGCTGACATGCTGTCATGTCCTTAGTCGAGATATCTTGGTGAACTTGAGACAGCCTTGATATGATTGAGACTAATATGTGTTCTAATCTTATAGGATGCTTCGAGCATGGAATTGTTGGGGTATGCCCTTAAGGCTAATGTTTGAGGCCTTGGGATTGTATCAGTATCATGTAATAAACTCTTGTGTTTATAAAGGCATGGTTATTATTCAGGTTGTTACCTTGTCTGCTGTAATAAGTGTACTACTGAATAATGTCTCAAAGCTGTTCAGCTAGGCTGACATGCTAAATGTCCTTAGTCGATATATCTTGGTGAACATGAGACAGCCTTGATATGATTGAGACTAATATGTATTCTAATCTTATAGGATGCTTCGAGCATGGAATAAGATGTAGACTCATGGGTACATTGGATGTACTGGACAGACCCTACTAGGATATTCAATTGCTTGTCACAATGTGAATAATCCTTGTATGCTACAAGTGGCACATGTCCTTTGACTTGAGATCACTTGTGTTCCTAAATGATGAATGTCATTGTTTTGAGGTAGTTCAATATCATTTGAAATATAATGGTTATAGACTATCTTGGATAATGATCATGAGTCAGGTTAGGACACTCGTGATAGATAAAGGATTGCCGTCTCCTTGTTTAAGGAGTGTGATGTTCTAGAGGGGCCCCCCTATATGAGATGATTGAGAAAGTGTATGGCCATACCCAGATGACTATGTTCATCTGATTTAATCATGCTCATCGTATTGGAGTCACAAGCTTGACACGCTTGTCCAATAAGAACATCCAGTGGCAAAGGATACATGCATGCCTTGTGAAGTGGATTCACACTTGTGCTATGGTTTGGGTGTAGTCTTGGAAGACTCTTTCCTTTATATCGGGAGACAGTGATGTGTTGCTAGATACCCCTCACTGATCGTGATAATGTAAGTTATTGTTACCGACATTTAAAGGAAACCCTCAGGGTCGCACAATTTGATGATATGGCTTACTTAAGTCAGATCGTGTGGACTGGATTGTTTTGATTCAGTTTAAAGGAGTTTAAACTCTGATTGTAAGTGAGATCCAGTCTAATCATGTTTGATTGATTAGGGCTAGCGATCGGTAAGCTTCGATCGAGAGGATTGATGCTAGATCGGTGAGATCAAGAGCATCATGAGATGAACGGTTAGATTGGAAACCTTAGGGTTTAGTTGATCTAGACCGATTGGCTTGGGCTGGCTTGGTTTGGCCTTTAGACCGAACACATTTACTTTGAACCGGTTCAAGAGCTTGAACGTATGGTTCATTGTTTTGGCGTTTTGATCGATTTAGTGATCATGAACGCATGGCTTAATGGATTTTCCAATTTTGGAAAGTCATTTAGCGCATGTTCCCTTGAACGCCAAATGACTTGAACGCTCCATTCAACTCTCGTCTCCTTGCTCTTGCTTGACGAGACTTTGGCGTGGAGAAGGCGAGGTCTTGGTGGAGGTTCGGCAAGCCTAGACATCATCTCTCATTTCCTTACCATACGAGAGGGACCCTTGAAGGACCTTGCTAGCACAAGGATCTCCAAGGAGCAAGCACATCATCTTGTGTGCGTCAACTAGGGAGAAGATCCCTTTCGATCTTTCTCTTCCAAGTCGCCATCTTCCTCATGGCTTTGGTATGGATCTAAACTTCATCAAGTTGATCATATTATCTTGCTAAGATCCATGAAAAACCCTTGCTTCCGCTTGCAATTTTTATGCGCCACCCTTAAGGGTTTTTCGCCCCCCTCTTGAAAGGGGTTTCATCTGCTTGCGCTCCCCCTTGAAGGGGACTCTTCAATTGGTATCAGAGCATGTGGTTCAAGCATGTAATATGATTGCTTGGTATATTTTGTGATCCTTGGTTGCGCATTTACATGTATGCTTAGATCTTGTTGACATGCGAAACTTACATGTTATTTCTTCATGCGAAAGTAAGATGTTTACCTTATGTTGGCGCATGTTGTTTGTTCATCTTGTCGCATGTCTTGTGTTGGCGCTTAGTTCATGTTATTTTATCAAAAACCTAACATGCGCGCCTATGACTAGATCTAAGTGGCGCCTACTATAAATCCTTAGATGGGTTGATGGGGTTGAAGTCACCTCTAGGTTAGATCCAATAGTCTGATCAGACCATCTGACAGCCGAGATGGATCGACCAGATGGCACCTGTGCGCAAGCACGAGGTGGCTATAGGTCGATTGCATCTTAGGCGTGTAGCGAGGTCTGGTTGAGACAACCATTGAACACACATGAGTTAGGCCCGGGGTCACACCCGCTTGCCAGACCTCATGAGGGTTGTTCAGCCCTTGGCGCATGCATGGTTGACCATTAGGTCAACTCGAGTCAGTTAGGACTTGGTGCATGCAAGGGGCAGAGGATCTGACTAGATGAATGAGTGGATCCCTATCAATGGACCATTGTAAGGTTGTAGGGCACATAAGAAAATTAAAATTGATGCCAATGGGGTTTTCAAAATTTATTTTCTTTTAAATGGATCACATGTTGTTTGATGCCTATGCTTGTTTATTTATTCTTATGTGGGCTGCCCATGTTAAATGTGTGCTGTGCTGGGGCCTGCGTGCCTGGAATTAAACCTGTAAATTAATATTATTGTGATCTGCGAATCACTTTTTAATTAATTTATTGTATAATTGACCTGCGAGTCAAACTTGTCTAGATAGATCAAAATGTATTTTGATTAGACAAGAGCACAAAGGCACACATCCCAGAGGGGCATTCAGC
Source organism: Costus lasius (assembly GCA_027563935.2). Lineage (NCBI taxonomy): Eukaryota > Viridiplantae > Streptophyta > Magnoliopsida > Zingiberales > Costaceae > Costus > Costus lasius. The sequence goes on along the minus strand of CM050448.1, from coordinate 67,402,670 downwards.
TGGTGGTGCACCTGAGGTGCTCTTGGCGCAAGGGCCCTGGGTTGGACCAGATGATGCTAAAGACCCAAGAAGAGCAAGTGAAGACTTAAGTATCTTAAGGTCTTACTTAGGCTATGGGCTTTTACCACATAAGATGCATGCTTTCTTTTATTGTTTAAATAAGTAGAACAGCATGATTTATTTATCTTCTGCTATAGCCATAGGATTTGCCTGATAGTAAGAAGATAAAATACCGTTAAAATCCAAACGCTAAAATATCAAGCACGTAATGCCTTCTGACGCGAAACCTCACTGTTCTGACTATCGTTGGAGCCGTGTTGTACCCACTCAGTGGGCACGTCCATCTATCTTCAGACGGTGCGGGATTTCACCTGCGTGTTACAGAGAAGGGATTTATCGCTTCTCGTTGCTCAGCATAGCACGTGGTGGTCCAGGGAGTAGGTCAGGTCAGCTTGACCATGTAGGCTACATATGGGGCATATGGTAGCGCATGGAGGCAGCCATCTGAGGGATCAGAGACTGTGTTGTACCAACTCAGTTGGCACAGTCTGCTGGATCGCCCAGGTGAAGGGGAATCGCACGGGTTGGCGATTGGCTGGGACAGCCTACCAGAAATTAGTGCTTGTCATCTCTGTGCATCTTATCTCGCCTGAGCGGGACGCGGAGACCAAGTATGAAATCTGGATCCCATCTCACTAAAAGAGTTCCACTCTTTCGGGCTGTTTTGCTGGATTTTTCAGCCAGATAAAATAGTGAGAAAAAGAATCTTTCTTAAGTCCTGGATTGATTCTATACATTGATACTGACCTTGCTGTTCTTGCATTGTTGTAGATTCCTGCAGCAACGAACACCATGAGCTTCAATGTGCGATCCCTACTGGAAAGGGAGAAGTTTGCTGGGCCAAACTTCTCAGACTGGTTCGGACACCTTAAGATCGTTCTTAAGGCAGAGAGGAAACTGTATGTCCTCGAGACGGCTGTGCCGCCTCAACCCGCTGCGAACGCCGCAAGGGCGGTTCGTGATGCTTATGAAAAGCACGTCAATGATAGCATTGATGTCGCTTGCCTGATGCTAGCGTCTATGACGCCACCGCTGCAGCGTCAGCATGAGGATATGTCGGCTATAGAAATTATAGCGAACCTCAAGATGCTGTATGCTGCACAGGCGAGGACAGAACGCTATAATCTGACAAAGCTTTTCTTTCAGAGCAAACTGGCTGAAGGGAGCCCAGTGGGAGCTCACGTGCTCAAGATGATTGGGCACAAGGAGGCTCTGGAGAAACTGGGGCATACCATAAACCAGGAGCTTGCTGTAGACATTATTCTGCAGTCTCTCCCGCCCTCTTTCGATGCGTTCATTATTAATTTTAATATGAACAAGATCGATTGTACTCCGGCAGAGCTGCTGAATATGCTCTTGACTACTGAGGAGACTCTGAAGGGAAAGCCTTCAACCTCTGTCTTAATGGTTCCTTCTAGGAACAAGAAGAAGGGGAAGAAGGGCAAAGCCCCTGTCAAGAACTACAGTAAGGCTCTGAAACAAAAGGTTAAGCGGTCGAAGGACAACAGGTGTTTCCACTGTGGCCAGCTGGGTCACTGGAAAAAGGACTGTAAAGCGCTCCAAGGAGATAAGAGGGGAAGCATCGCTTCTGGCTCAGGTATATATGTGACTGAGGTCATGTTATCTTCTTCTTCTATTTCATGGGTGTTGGACACTGCATGTGGAGTTCACATTTGTTCAAATGTGCAGGAACTCAAGAGAAGAAGGCAGGTGGGGGACAGCATGAGGTAGACCTACGCGTTGGAAACGGGGCACGGGTTGCTGCTGTTGCTGTAGGAGACTATTTCATTTCTTTACCATCTGGCATTGTATTGGAATTAAACAATTGTTATTTTGTACCCAGTATAACCAAGAATATTATCTCTATTCCTGCTCTTGTCAGGAAAGGATTTGCCTTTGAATGCAATATTTCAAAGTGTGTACTTTCTCTTGATAATATTGTTTATGCTACTGGTTCAATTAACAATGGGTTATTCATGTTGGACATGGAATATTCTATACAAAACATTGATAATAAGAAAGCCAAGTATGCTGAAGACAGCACCTTGTTATGGCATAGTCGTTTAGGCCATATTAACAAGAAGCGCATTAAGCGGTTGCATGATCATGGACTACTGGGATCTTTCTCCTATGAGGAGATTGATACATTCAAAGCTTGTTTGATGGGTAAAATGACGAAGTCACCTTTTCCTCACAAAGGTCAAAGGGCTTCAGGTTTACTTGACCTTATACACAGTGATGTGTGTGGGCCATTTAGTAAACATGCCAGAGGTGGCTATTCGTACTTCATTACCTTTACTGATGATTTCAGTAGGTATGGGTATGTCTATCTAATGAGACATAAGAGTGAATCTTTTGACAAGTTCAAAGAGTTCAAAAATGAAGTACAGAATCAGCTAGGGCGAAATATCAAGGCACTTCGTTCTGATCGAGGTGGAGAATACTTGAGTCATGCGTTTACTGACTATCTGAAGGAGTGTGGGATTATCTCACAGCTCACTCCGCTAGGAACACCGCAATGGAATAGTGTGTCCGAGAGGAGAAATAGAACGTTACTTGATATGGTTCGTTCTATGATGAGTCAGGCTACTCTTCCATATTCCTTTTGGGGATTTGCACTGGAAACAGCTGCAAAGGTACTAAACCGAGTGCCATCCAAGGCCGTTTCAAAGACGCCATATGAATTATGGTATGGGAAATAGCCGAGCTTGACATTTATCAGGATCTGGGGTTGCGAGGCTTATGTCAAAAAGCTCGCCTCTGGGAAACTGGAGAGCAGATCTGAGAAATGCATCTTTGTCGGTTACCCTAAGGAAACTAAGGGTTATTATTTCTACGATCCCAAAGAGAACAAAGTATTTGTTGCTCGGACGGCCATATTTCTTGAGAAGGAGTTTCTTCTGCAAGAAGCCAGTAGGAGAGAAATAAAGCTGGATGAGAATCCAGAGGAAGGACAAAGTAGTCAAGCACAGTTGGATGAGCTTGAGCCGGTGGATCAGGTTATTGAACAACCTGAGGCTCAGATATCACGGGAACCGCGAAGATCGGGAAGGATCCGTCGTCAGCCTGAGCGCTATGACGGAGTCTACATCATTGATAATGATGAACCCCTTACTTATGCGGATGCGGTCAGTGGACCGGAGTCAGCTAGATGGCTTGAAGCTATGCGAGCCGAGATGGACTCCATGTCAGATAACCAAGTCTGGGATTTGGTTGATCCGCCTCCGGGAGTAATCCCTATAGGCTGTAAATGGATCTTCAAGAAGAAGATTGACATGGATGGTAACGTGGTTACCTATAAAGGCAGGCTAGTTGCGAAAGGTTTCAAACAAATCTACGGGATAGATTATGATGAAACTTTCTCTCCTGTAGCCATGTTCAAGTCTATTCGGATTCTTTTCGCGATAGCAGCATATTACGATTATGAGATCTGGCAGATGGATGTGAAAACAGCTTTCCTTAATGGAAATCTGGATGAGGATGTGTATATGACACAACCTGAAGGTTTCACTAATCCATCAGATCGTCATAAAATATGCAAACTAAAGAAGTCCATTTATGGACTGAAACAAGCATCTAGAAGCTGGAATATTCGTTTTGATGAATCAATCTCTGAGTTTGGTTTCATCAAGAACGAAGATGACCCGTGTGTATATAAGAGGTTTAGTGGGAGCGTGATTACATTCCTAGTCCTCTACGTCGATGACATCTTGATCATTGGAAATGATATTCCAGAAATGCATGCGGTTAAGGCATGGCTAAGGAAATGTTTCCAGATGAAAGATTTAGGAGAAGCAGCCTATGTATTAGGTGTGAAGATCTACAGGGATAGATCTAAGAGGCTTCTCGGGCTGTGCCAGAGTACTTACATCGATAAAGTCCTGGAGAGATTCCATTTAGAGAATTCTAAAAGAGGATATCTTCCAGTCAGACATGGTCTGAATCTTTCGAAGAGTCAGTGTCCACAAACACAGACTGAGAAAGATGAAATGGACAATACGCCTTATGCTTCGGCTATTGGATCCATTATGTATGCGATGTTGTGTACTCGCCCAGACGTCGCTTACGGGTTAAGCGTGACCAGTCGGTTCCAAAGTAATCCAGGTATGGCGCACTGGATTGCAGTCAAGAACATTATAAAATATCTGCGGAGGACCAAAGATATGTTCTTGATATATGGTGGTCAGGAAGAACTCAGTATAGAAGGATATACTGACGCTTCATTCCAGTCGGACCAGGATGATTTCCGATCGCAATCAGGCTATGTTTTTAGCTTGAATGGTGGAGCGGTGGTGTGGAAAAGTTTCAAACAGTCAACTGTTGCTGATTCCACAACAGAAGCCTTTGGACCGAACACATTTACTTTGAACCGGTTCAAGAGCTTGAACGTATGGTTCATTGTTTTGGCGTTTTGATCGATTTAGTGATCATGAACGCATGGCTTAATGGATTTTCCAATTTTGGAAAGTCATTTAGCGCATGTTCCCTTGAACGCCAAATGACTTGAACGCTCCATTCAACTCTCGTCTCCTTGCTCTTGCTTGACGAGACTTTGGCGTGGAGAAGGCGAGGTCTTGGTGGAGGTTCGGCAAGCCTAGACATCATCTCTCATTTCCTTACCATACGAGAGGGACCCTTGAAGGACCTTGCTAGCACAAGGATCTCCAAGGAGCAAGCACATCATCTTGTGTGCGTCAACTAGGGAGAAGATCCCTTTCGATCTTTCTCTTCCAAGTCGCCATCTTCCTCATGGCTTTGGTATGGATCTAAACTTCATCAAGTTGATCATATTATCTTGCTAAGATCCATGAAAAACCCTTGCTTCCGCTTGCAATTTTTATGCGCCACCCTTAAGGGTTTTTCGCCCCCCTCTTGAAAGGGGTTTCATCTGCTTGCGCTCCCCCTTGAAGGGGACTCTTCAGGAATAAGATGTAGACTCATGGGTACATTGGATGTACTGGACAGACCCTACTAGGATATTCAATTACTTGTCACAATGTGAATAATCCTTGTTTGCAACAAGTGGCACATGTCCTCTGACTTGAGATCACTTGTGTTTCTAAATGATGATTGTCATTGTTTTGAGGTAGTTCAATATCATTTGAAACATAATGGTTATAGACTATCTTGGATAATGATCATGAGTCAGGTTAGGACACTAGTGATAGATATAGGATTGCCGTCTCCTTGATTGGAGTGTGATGTTCTAAAGGGGCCCCCCTGGATGAGATGATTGAGAAAGTGTATGGCCATACCCAGGTGACTATGTTCATCTGATCTAATCATGCTCATCATATTGGAGTTACAAGCTTGACACGCTTGTCAAATAAGAACATCCAGTGGCAAAGGAAACATGTATGCCTAGTGAAGTGGATTCACACTTGTGCTGTGGTTTGGGTGTAGTCTTGGAAGACTCTTTCCTTTATATCGGGAGACAGTGATGTGTTGCTAGATACCCCTCACTGATCGTGATAACGTAAGTTATCGTTACCGACATTTAAAGGAAACCCTCAGGGTCGCACAATTTGATGATATGGCTTACTTAAGTCAGATCGTGTGGACTGAATTGTTTGGGTTGAGTTTAAAGGGATTTAGACTCTGATTGTAAGTGAGATCTGGTCTGATCATGTTTGATTGATTAGGGCTTGAGATCGGTAAGCTTCGATTGAGAGATTTGATGCTAGATCGGTGAGATCAAGAGCATTCAGAGATGAACGGTTAGATCTGGAACCTTAGGGTTTACTATGGTCTAGACCAAATCGCTTGGGCTGATTTAATTTGGTCTTGGACCAAAATTCAATTGAACCGGCTCATGTATGAGCGCATGGTTCAAAAGGGAGTGAGAGAAGCGCTTGGTTCACTTTGAAGTGAACGCATAACCGCTTGAGACATTAAGGCTTACTATTTTTAGAAGCCATGTCTTAACGTTCAAATGGAACGTTTCTCACGTCGCCTATGATCTCCTCTCGACGTCTCCTCTCTCTAAGAGAGATAGAGTCTTCACTCCAAGGAGGTTACTTGGCCAAGCAAGAGAGATCTCATCATCCTCACGCGACAAGGACCCTTTGAAGCGCTTTGCTAGCACAAAGGATTCAAAGGAGCAAGCCATCTTCGTTTGTTGTGTGCGTCACCTTTGGAGAAGGAGCGTTTGCGTCTTTGCTTCCAAGGCACCATCCAATCGATGGCATTGGTATGATCTCCTTTTTGATCTCTATCGATCTATACAAGCATTTATATATGTTGATCATATGGCATGCAAAAGATGGAAAAAGAAACCCTTGCTTCCGCTCGAAATTTGTTATATGCGCCTTATATTAGGGTTTCGCCCCTCCCCTTGAATTAGGGGACCTTTCAAATTGGTATCAGAGCGAGGTTATTTGCATGTTAATATGATTGCTATGTTTGATCTTCATGTTTGATCCATGCTTGCGCAAATACTTAGATCTAATAGTTTCATCATGCGACAAGATGACATGTATGTTTATCTTATAGTTGCACATGTATAATGATGTTGGGACTTGTTATTGTTTTCGGTTTGTTAAACACTTAACTTGCGCGCCTAACTTAGATCTAAGATGCGCCTACTGTAAACCCTTAGACGAGTTGATGGGGTTGAAGTCATCCTCTAGGTAGGATCCAACGAGTCTGATCAGACCATCTGACAGCCTAGATGGGTCGACCAGATGGCACCTGTGCGCAAGCACGAGGTGGCTATAGGTCGACTGCAGACAGGCGTGTAGCGATGTCTGGTTGAGACAACAAGTGAACGCACATGAGTTAGGCCCGGGGTCACACCCGCTTGCCAGAACTCATGAGGACGTTCAGCCCTTGGCGCATGCATGGTTGACCATTTGGTCGATTCAAGTCAGTTAGGACTTGGTGCATGCAAGGGCAGTGGATCTGACTAGACATGATGAGTGGATCCCTATTAATGGACCGTTGTAAGGTAGTAGGGCACATAAGACAAATAAAATTGATGCCAATGGGGTTTTTCAAAATTTTATTTTCTTATTGGATCACATGTTGATTGTAAGCATATGCTTGTTTATTTAATCTTATGTGGGCTGCCCGTGTTAATGTGTGCTGTGCTGGGGCCTGCGTGCCTGGATTAAAAATGTAAATTATTATATTTGTGATCTGCGCATCACATTTTAATTAATTTATTGTGTAATTGACCTGCGTGTCAATCTTGTCTAGATAGATTAAAATGTACTTTTTAATCAGACAAGAGCACAGAGCACACTTGGCAGAGGCGCATGCAGCTAGAAGCTTTACCAGGTGGGAGGTCTAGGGTTCGACCCTATGACAGGCGCATTTACCTGGTGGGCGCACCTGAGCTGCAGTGGGCGCTTGGGCCCTGGGTTGGGCCAGATGAGATGCAAAAGACCCATGGAGAGCTCAAGTGAAGACTTAAGTTAAATTAAGGTCTTACTTAGGGTTAATGGGCTTTTACCACATAAGATCAGCATGCTTTCTATTTATTGTTTATATAATTAGAATTGCATGATTTAATCTTCTGCTATCACCATAGGGTTTCCATGATAGTTAAGAAGATAAAAGACCGTTAAAATCCAACGCTAAATATCAAGCGCGTAAGCCTTCTGACGCGAAACCTCACTGTTCTGACTATCGTTGGGGCCGTGTTGTACCCACTCAGTGGGCACGCCCATCTATCTTCAGACGGTGTGTGATTTCACCTGCGTGTTATAGAGAAGGGATTTATCGCTTCTCGTTGCTCAGCATAGCACGTGGTGGTCCAGGGAGTAGGTCAGGTCAGCTTGACCATGTAGGCTACATACTGAGCATATGTTAGCTATATGGAGGCAGCCATCTGTGGGATCAGAGACTGTGTTGTACCAACTCAGTTGGCACAGTCGGCTGGATTGCCCAGATGAAGGGGAATCGCACGGGTTGGCGATTGGCAGGGACTGCCTACCAGAAATTAGTACTTGTACTCTCTGTGCATCTTATCTCGCCTGAGCGGGACGCGGAGACCAAGTATGAAATCTGGATCCCATCTCACTAAAAGAGTGTTACTCTTTCGGACTGTTTTTATGGATTTTTCAGTCAGATAAAATAGTGAGAAAAGAATCTTTCTTAAGTCCTGGATTGATTCTAAACATTGATACTGACCTTGCTGTTCTTGCATTGTTGTAGATTCCTGCAGCAACGAACACCATGAGCTTCAATGTGCGATCCCTACTGCAAAGGGAGAAGTTTGCTGGGCCAAACTTCTCAGACTGGTACGGACACCTTAAGATTGTTCTTAAGGCTAAGAGGAAACTGTATGTCCTCGAGACGGCTATACCGCCTCAACCCGCTCCGAACGCCGCAAGGGCAGTTCGGGATGCCTATGAAAAGCATGTCAATGATAGCATTGATGTCGCTTGCCTGATGCTAGCGTCTATGACGCCACAGCTGCAGCGTCAGCATGAGGATATGTCTGCTATAGAAATTATAGCAAACCTCAAGATGCTATATGCTGCACAGGCAAGGACTGAACGCTATAATTTGACCAAGCTTTTCTTTCAGAGCAAACTGACTGAAGGGAGTCCAGTGGGAGCTCATGTGCTCAAGATGATAGGGCACAAAGAGGCTCTAGAGAAACTGGGGCATACCATCAATCAGGAGCTTGCTGTAGACATTATTCTGCAGTCCCTCCCGGCCTCTTTCGATCCGTTCATTATTAATTTTAATATGAACAAGATCGACTGCACTCCGGCAGAGTTGCTGAATATGCTCTTGACTACAGAGGAAACTCTAAAGGGAAAGCCTTCAACCTCTGTCTTGATGTTCCCTTCCAGGAACAAGAAGAAGGGGAAGAAGGGCAAAACCCCTGTTAAGAACTACAACAAGGCTCTGAAACAAAAGGTTAAGCGGTCGAAGGAATACAGATGTTTCCATTGTGGCCAGCTGGGTCACTGGAAAAAGGACTGTAAAGCGCTCCAATGAGACAAGAAGGGAAGCATCACTTCTGGCTCAGGTATATTTGTGACTGAAGTCATGATATCTTCTTCTTCTATTTCATGGGTGTTGGACACTGCATGTGGAGTTCACATTTGTTCAAATGTACAGGAACTCAAGAGAAGAAGACAGGTGGGACAGCATGAGGTGGACCTACGAGTTGGAAACGGGGCACGGGTTGCTGCTGTTGCTGTAGGGGAATATCACATCTCATTACCATCTGGACTTAGAACTAAACAATTGTTATTTTGTACCTAGCATTACCAAGAATATTATCTCTATTCCTGCTCTTGTCAGGAAAGGGTTTTCCTTTGAATGCAAGACTTCAAAGTGTTATCTTTCTCTTGATAATATTGTTTATGCTACTGGGTCAATTAACAATGGGTTATTCATGTTGGACATGGAATGTTCTATACAAAAGATTGATAATAAGAAAGCCAAGTATGCTGATGACAGCACCTTGTTATGGCATAGTCGTTTAGGCCATATTAACAAGAAGCGCATTAAGCGGTTGCATGACCATGGACTGCTGGGATCATTCTCCTGTGAGGAGATTGATACATGCAAAGCTTGTTTAATGGGTAAAATGACGAAGGCTCCTTTTCCTCACAAAGGTCAAAGGGCTTCAGGTTTACTTGACCTTATACACAGTGATGTGTGTGGGCCATTTAGTAAACATGCCAGAGGTGGCTATTCATACTTCATTACCTTTACTGATGATTTCAGTAGATATGGGTATGTCTATCTAATGAGACATAAGAGTGAATCTTTTGACAAGTTCAAAGAGTTCAAGAATGAAGTACAGAATCAGCTAGGCCGAAATATCAAGGCACTTCATTCTGATCGAGGCGGAGAATACCTAAGTCAAGAGTTTACTGACTATCTGAAGGAGTGTGGGATTATCTCACAGCTCACTCCGCCAGGAACACCCCAATGGAATGGTGTGTCCGAGAGGAGAAATAGAACCTTACTGGATATGGTTCGTTCGATGATGAGTCAGGCTACTCTACCTTACTCCTTTTGGGGATTTGCACTGGAAACAGCTACAAAAGTACTAAACCGAGTGCCATCCAAGGCAGTTTCAAAGACTCCATATGAGTTATGGTATGGGAAACAGCCTAGCTTGACATTTATCAAGATCTGGGGTTGCGAGGCTTATGTCAAAAAGCTCGCCTCTGGGAAACTGGAGAGCAGATCTGATAAATGCATCTTTGTCGGTTACCCTAAGGAAACTAAGGGTTATTATTTCTACGATCCCAAAGAGAACAAGGTATTTGTTGCTCGGACGGCCATTTTTCTTGAGAAGGAGTTTCTTCTGCAAGAAGCCAGTGGGAGAGAAATAAAGTTGGATGAGAATCCACAGGAAGGACAAAGTAGTCAAGCACAGTTGGATGAGCCTGAGCTAGTAGAACAGGTTATTGAACAACCTGAGGCTCAGATATCATGGGAACCGCGTAGATCGGGAAGGATCCGTCGACAGCCTGAGCGCTATGACGGAGTCTACATCATTGATCATGATGAACCCCTCACTTATGCGGATGCGGTCAGTGGACCGGAATCAGCTAGATGGCTTGAAGCTATGCGAGCCGAAATGGACTCCATGTCAGATAACCAAGTCTGGGATTTGGTTGATCCGCCTCCGGGAGTAATCCCTATTGGCTGTAAATGGATCTTCAAGAAGAAGATTGACATGGATGGTAACGTGGTTACCTATAAAGGCAGGCTAGTTGCGAAAGGTTTCAAACAAATCTACGGGATAGATTATGATGAAACTTTCTCTCCTGTAGTCATGTTCAAGTCTATTCGGATTATTCTTGCGATAGCAGCATATTACGATTATGAGTTCTGGCAAATGGATGTGAAGACTGCTTTCCTTAATGGAAAACTGGATGAGGATGTGTATATGACACAACCTGAAGGTTTCACCAATCCATCAGATCGTCATAAAATATGCAAGTTAAAGAAGTCCATTTATGGACTTAAACAAGCATCAAGAAGCTGGAATATTCATTTTGATGAATCAATCTGTGAATTTGGTTTCATCAAGAATGAAGATGACCCGTGTGTATATAAGAGGTTTAGTGGGAGCGTGATTACTTTCCTAGTCCTCTACGTCGATGATATCTTAATCATTGGAAACGATATTCCTGAACTGCATGCTGTTAAAGCATGGTTAAGAAAATGTTTCCAGATGAAAGATCTAGGAGAAGCAGCCTATGTATTAGGTGTGAAGATCTACAGGGATAGATCTAAGAGGCTTCTCGGGCTGTGCCAGAGTACTTACATCGATAAAGTCCTGGAGAGATTCCATTTAGAGAATTCTAAAAGAGGATATCTTCCAGTCAGACATGGTCTGAATCTTTCAAAGAGTCAGTGTCCACAAACACAGACTGAGAAAGATGAAATGGACAATACGCCTTATGCTTCGGCTATTGGATCCATTATGTATGCGATGTTGTGTACTCGCCCAGACGTCGCTTATGGGTTAAGCGTGACCAGTCAATTCCAAAGTAATCCAGGTCAGGCGCACTGGATTGCAGTCAAGAACATTTTGAAATATCTTCAGAGGACCAAAGATATGTTCTTGATATATGGTGGTCAGGAAGAACTCAGTATTGAAGGATATACTGACACTTCGTTCCAATCGGACCAGGATGATTTCCGATCGCGATCAGGCTATGTTTTTAGCTTGAATGGAGGAGCAGTGGTGTGGAAAAGTTTCAAACAGTCTATCGTTGCTTATTCCACAACAGAAGCTGAGTATGTTGCAGCCTCGGAAGCATCCAAGGAGGCAGTGTGGATTCGTAAGTTCGTTCAAGAACTTGGTGTTGTTCCTTCGAGTGCAGATCCTTTGGTTATCTTCTGCGATAACACTGGAGCAATCGCACAAGCAAAGGAACCACGGTCGCACCAGAAGTCCAAGCACATACAGAGACGGTTTCACTTGATCTGGGAGATCATTGATCGAGGCGAGATCAAAATCTGCAAGGTTCATACAGATGACAATCTGGCTGACCCGCTTACCAAGCCTCTGGCGCAGCAGAAGCATGAGAAGCACTGTAATAATATGGGTTTGAGATTTCTCAACCATTAGATTAAGTGCAAGTGGGAGATTGTTGGGGTATGCCCTTAAGGCTAATGTTTGAGGCCTTTGGATTCTATCAGTATCATGTATAAACTCTAAGTTTATAAAGGCAATGGTTGTTATTCAGTTTGTTACATTGTCTGCTGCAATAAGTGTACTTCTGAATAATGTCTCAATGCTGTTCAGCTTGGCTGACATGCTGTCATGTCCTTAGTCGAGATATCTTGGTGAACTTGAGACAGCCTTGATATGATTGAGACTAATATGTGTTCTAATCTTATAGGATGCTTCGAGCATGGAATAAGATGTAGACTCATGGGTACATTGGATGTACTGGACAGACCCTACTAGGATATTCAATTGCTTGTCACAATGTGAATAATCCTTGTTTGCAACAAGTGGCACATGTCCTCTGACTTGAGATCACTTGTGTTTCTAAATGATGATTGTCATTGTTTTGAGGTAGTTCAATATCATTTGAAACATAATGGTTATAGACTATCTTGGATAATGATCATGAGTCAGGTTAGGACACTAGTGATAGATATAGGATTGCCGTCTCCTTGATTGGAGTGTGATGTTCTAAAGGGGCCCCCCTGGATGAGATGATTGAGAAAGTGTATGGCCATACCCAGGTGACTATGTTCATCTGATCTAATCATGCTCATCATATTGGAGTTACAAGCTTGACACGCTTGTCCAATAAGAACATCCAGTGGCAAAGGAAACATGTATGCCTAGTGAAGTGGATTCACACTTGTGCTGTGGTTTGGGTGTAGTCTTGGAAGACTCTTTCCTTTATATTGGGAGACAGTGATGTGTTGCTAGATACCCCTCACTGATCGTGATAACGTAAGTTATCGTTACCGACATTTAAAGGAAACCCTGAAGGTCGCACAATTTGATGATATGGCTTACTTAAGTCAGATCGTGTGGACTGAATTGTTTGGGTTCAGTTTAAAGGGATTTAGACTCTGATTGTAAGTGAGATCTGGTCTGATCATGTTTGATTGATTAGGGCTTGAGATCGGTAAGCTTCGATTGAGAGATTTGATGCTAGATCGGTGAGATCAAGAGCATTCAGAGATGAACGGTTAGATCTGGAACCTTAGGGTTTACTATGGTCTAGACCAAATCGCTTGGGCTGATTTAATTTGGTCTTGGACCAAAATTCAATTGAACCGGCTCATGTATGAGCGCATGGTTCAAAAGGGAGTGAGAGAAGCGCTTGGTTCACTTTGAAGTGAACGCATAACCGCTTGAGACATTAAGGCTTACTATTTTTAGAAGCCATGTCTTAACGTTCAAATGGAACGTTTCTCACGTCGCCTATGATCTCCTCTCGACGTCTCCTCTCTCGAAGAGAGATAGAGTCTTCACGCCAAGGAGGTTACTCGGCCAAGCAAGAGAGATCTCATCATCCTCACGCGACAAGGACCCTTTGAAGCGCTTTGCTAGCACAAAGGATTCAAAGGAGCAAGCCATCTTCGTTTGTTGTGTGCGTCACCTTTGGAGAAGGAGCGTTTGCGTCTTTGCTTCCAAGGCACCATCCAATCGATGGCATTGGTATGATCTCCTTTTTGATCTCTATCGATCTATACAAGCATTTATATATGTTGATCATATGGCATGCAAAAGATGGAAAAAGAAACCCTTGCTTCCGCTCGAAATTTGTTATATGCGCCTTATATTAGGGTTTCGCCCCTCCCCTTGAATTAGGGGACCTTTCACCTTACCCCTCTACCTTGGATGGTATGCTTGCTTCTATGACAAGTCTTGGGGCTGATATGGCTTGGTAGACTTCTTTGGAAGGTCTCATGCGCATATGGATAATTAGGAGAGGTTTATGGAAAAGTCTTGGAGACTTTCCTTACCTCAAACCCTAATTACTCCCTCCCCTTTACCCTAGCCGCCTCCTCCTTTGAGAATTGCGCCCACACCCTATTATTGCTGCCCCCTCTTGCCTCTCTATATATACATGGGTATATGCGAGAGCAAAAGTTGATTTTGGCATGAGCAAGAATTAGAAGGGCAAAGAGGGAGGCTTTGGCGAAAGTCTTCTCTTCCATCTTCATCCTAACCGCAAGTCTCTTCTATCCTTCTTCTCTTGGAGCAAGGAGGGATAGGACTTGGTGTCTTCACCCTATTGCCTCTTATCTTGGCACATCTTCTCTAGGAGTTGGCGCAAGTAAGGATGAGGAGTTGAAGACATGGCGGCAACATCTCCATCTTTCTTCTTCATTGGCGCTTCTACTTTGGAAGTGGCGCAAGGGTTGAAGAAAGTGCACGAAGGCTTGGATCTTCTTCCCGAGGCTAGCACTGGGCGTGGAAGAAGAGGACTCGAGGCATCTGTGTGTGTGAGACTGCAGAGGGCGCACGCTTGGGCGCCTATCACGACATCGACCTCATCTTGCTCTAAGGTATTTCCTAACTCATCGTGTCGACTCTCTTGCTTGCGATCTTCACTAGGTTTTTGGGACCGGCCTATTTCGGGGATATTTCTTCCGCTGTGCAATGAATTTTGTAATCTCTATCTCTGAAAATTTTAAAATATCCCCGGGGTTTCCCAACAGTCCTTGGGCCGGATTGCTTCGGTGTGGATGGCGAGGGGGCTACGGACACCCAAGAAATGGTCCGGAAGCCTTTGGCATTGGGATCGCCGGATTGTTACCTTGTTGGGCTCCTTTGGATCATCATGGGGTGGAGCAACATGGTAGGGGGGTGATGCATGTCGAAATGGGGTCGTCGGGGCTTGATTTGATCTTCAGGGGTGAACACGGCCTTGCCGTGATGGTGAGCACGACCGTGTTTGGCAGCACCAGAATCTACCACGAAGAATACGGGCGGTGGCATGGGCGTGCCGAGAGCCGTGATGGGCTCGGCGTTGTCGGCCAAGGAAAACATGGCATGGTCGTGCCGAGTGAAAGGGGGGCGAAACCCTAATTCAGGCGCATATAAAATTTTTCATGGGTGAAAACAAGGGTTTCATGAAGATCGCATGGCATGAACATATGATCAACTATTAGTTCTTGCAATGAGAAGATAGGATGTTACCATGGCCATTATTTGGATGGCGACTTGGAAGAATATAGAGGGCGAGCGGCTCTCCTCCAAAGCAGTCGCACACAAGGTGACGATGGCTACTCCCTTTTCTTCTTTGTGCTAGCAAAGTTCCAAGGTGTCCTTCAACATGTAGGAGAAGATGAGATGTTCTTCTTCTTGGCTAAGCGAAAACTCTCTACCTCTTCTCTTTCGTGGAGCCTCGACACACACACGAGAGGAGAAGCATTCATTCGAGAGAGAGGGAGGCGTTGAGGCGTTATCCAACGTGGGAACGCTTATGGCTTCCAAAAATAGAAAGTCATCAAGCCATGCGCCCATGTTTTCGAACCAACCAAAACGTCTTCTCACTTTGAACCATGCGTTCACTTATGTGAACCGGTTCTATTGCATTTGGTTCAAAGACCAAATCAAACCAAGCCATGGTCTAGATCTCATATGAACCAGATGGCTCAAGATCTAACCACACATCTCTTGATGCTCTTGATCTCATCGATCAAGCATCAATTCTCCCGATCGAAGCTTACCGATCTCAAGCCCTAATCAATCAAACATGATCAGACCAGATCTCACTTCCAATCAGAGTTTAAACTCCTTTAAACTAAACCAAAACCATTCAGTCCACACGATCTGACATAAGTAAGCCATATCATCAAATTGTGCGACCCTAAGGGTTTCCTTCAATGTCAGTAACGATAACTTACGTTATCACGATCAGAGAGGGGTATCTAGCAACACATCACTGTCTCCCGATATGAAGGAAAGAGTCTTCCAAGACTACACCCAAACTATAGCACAAGTGTGAATCCAATTCACTTGACATACATGTTTCCTTTGCCACTGGATGTTCTCATTGGACAAGCGTGTCAAGCCTGTAATTCCAATATGATGAAAATGATTAGATCAGATGAACATAGTCATCTGGGTATGGCCATACACTTTCTCAATCATCTCATCCAGGGGGCCCCTTTAGAACATCACACTCCAACAAGGAGAGGCAATCCTATATCTATCACTAGTGTCCTAACATGACTCATGCTCATTATCCAAGATAATCAATAACCATTATATTTCAAATGATATTGAATTACCTCAAGACAATGCCAATCATCATTTAGAAACACAAGCGATCTCAAGTCAGAGGAAATATGCCACTTGCTTAAATATAAGGATTATTTACATTGTGACAAACAATTGAATATCCTAAGTAGGGTCTGTCCAGTACATCCAATGCACCTATGTGTCTACATCTTATTCCATGCTCGAAGCACCCTATAAGATTGGAACACATATTAGTCTCAATCATATCAAGGCTGTCTCATGTTCACCAAGATATCTCGACTAAGGACAATGCTAATGTCAGCCAAGCTGAACACCATTGAGACATTATTCAGAAGTATACATAACAGCAGCAGATAATGTAACAACCTGAATAACAACCATTGCCTTTATAAACTTATACATAGTTTATACATGATACTGAAATCATCCCAAAGGCCTCAAACATTAGCCTTAAGGGCATACCCCAACAATCTCCCACTTGCACTTAATCTAATGGTTGAGAAATCTCAAACCCATATTATTACAGTGCTTCTCATGCTTCTGCTGCGCCAGAGGCTTAGTAAGCGGGTCAGCTAGATTGTCATCTGTATGAACCTTGCAGATCTTGATCTCTCTACGATCTATGATCTCACGGATCAAATGAAACCTTCTCTGTATGTGCTTGTACTTCTGGTGTGACCGTGGTTCCTTTGCTTGTGCTATTGCTCTAGTGTTATCACAGAAGATAACCAATGGATCAGCACTCGAAGGAACAACACCAAGTTCCTGAACGAACTTACGAATCCACACTGCCTCCTTGGATGCTTCCGAGGCTGCAACATACTCAGCTTCTGTTGTGGAATCAGCAACAATTGATTATTTGAAACTCTTCCACACCACTGCTCCTCCATTCAAGCTAAAAACATAGCCTGATTGCGATCGGAAATCATCTTGGTCAGATTGGAACGAAGCGTCAGTATATCCTTCAATACTGAGTTCTTCCTGACCTCCATAAATCAAGAACATATCTTTGGTCCTCCAAAGATATTTCAAAATGTTCTTGACTGCAATCCAGTGTGCCTTCCCTGGATTTCTTTGGAATCGACTGGTCACGCTTAACCCGTAAGCGACGTCTGGGCGAGTACACAACATCGCATACATAATGGATCCAATAGCCGAAGCATAAGGCGTATTGTCCATTTCATCTTTCTCAGACTGTGTTTGAGGACACTGGCTCTTAGAAAGATTCAGACCATGTCTGACTGGAAGATATCCTCTTTTAGAATTTTCTAAATGGAATCTCTCCAGGACTTTATCGATGTAAGTACTCTGGCACAGCCCGAGAAGCCTATTAGATCTATCTCTATAGATCTGCACACCTAATACATAGGCTGCTTCTCCTAAATCTTTCATCTGGAAACATTTTCTTGACCATGCTTTGACCGCATGCAGTTCAGGAATATCGTTTCCAATGATCAAGATATCATCGACGTAGAGGACTAGGAAAGTAATCACGCTCCCACTAAACCTCTTATATACACACGGGTCATCTTCATTTTTGATGAAACCAAATTCACAAACTGATTCATCAAAACGAATATTCCAGCTTCTCGATGCTTGTTTTAGTCCATAAATAGACTTCTTTAATTTGCATATTTTTGAAAGTCCCCTATAAAGGGGGCGAAACCCTAAAGTGGCGCATATAAAATTTTGGGCAGCGAAAATAAGGGTTTCTAGATGATCGGTTGCACGCATGTCATATGATCAACTATTAAAACTTGTATACATTGATAAGAGTCATACCATCGCCATTGCTTGGATGGTGCCTTGGAAGAAGAGAGCGAAAGGGATCTCCTCCAGAAGATGCGCACACAAGAAGAAGATCGCCTACTCCTTGTTGATCCTTGTGCTAGCAAAGACCTTCAAGTCTCCTGATCGAATGGAAGGGAAGAAGAGATGTCTTGCTTGGCCGAGACCTCCTTGTCGTCAACTCCTTCAACACACGAGAGTTGAGAGAGCATAGAGAGGAAGAGGCGACAATAGGCGTGAGAGGAGCGAACATGAGGCGTGACCATGTTTTGGAAACATGGTTTCCCAAAATAGAAAAAACCCCCTCAACGTGTGATGCGTTCACTCCTTGTGAACCATCGCATTTTTCTCTTCCCATTGAACCATGCACTCATATGATGAGCCGGTTCATTTTGGTTTGGTTCAAAGACCAATTAACCCAAGCATTTGGTCTAGATCACAATTAAACCCTAAGGCTCCAGATCTAACCGTTCATCTCCTGATGCTCCTGATCTCACCGATCTAGCATCAATTCTCTCGATCGAAGCTTACCGATCTCAAGCCCTAATCAATCAAACATGATCAGACCAGATCTCACTTACAATCAGAGATTAAATCCCTTTAAACTGAACCCAAACAATTCAGTCCACACGATCTGACTTAAGTAAGCCATATCATCAAATTGTGCGACCCTAAGGGTTTCCTTTAAACGTCGGTAACGATAACTTACGTTATCACGATCAGTGAGGGGTATCTAGCAACACATCACTGTCTCCCGATATAAAGGAAAGAGTCTTCCAAGACTACACCCAAACCACAGCACAAGTGTGAATCCATTTCACTAGACATACATGTTTCCTTTGCCACTGGATGTTCTTATTGGACAAGCGTGTCAAGCCTGTAACTCCAATATGATGAGAATGATTAGATCAGATGAACATAGTCATCTGGGTATGGCCATACACTTTCTCAATCATCTCATCTAGGGGGGCCCTTTAGAACATCACACTCCAATGAAGGAGATGGCAATCCTATGTCTATCACTAGCGCCCTAACATGACTCATGCTCACCATCCAAGATAGTCTATAACCATTATATTTCAAATGATATCGAACTATCTCAAAACAATGCCAATCATCATTTAGAAACACAAGTGATCTCAAGTCAGAGGAAGTATGCCACTTGTTCGCATACAAGGATTATTCACATTGTGACAAGCAATTGAACATCCTATGTAGGGTCTGTCCAGTACATCCAATGTACCCATGAGTCTACATCTTATTCCATGCTCAAAGCATCCTATAAGATTAGAACACATATTAGTCTCAATCATATCAAGGTTGTCTCATGTTCACCAAGATATTTCGACTAAGGACTACACTGCATGTCAGCCTAGCTGAACATCATTGAGACATTATTCAGAAGTATACATATTGCAGCAGATAATGTAACAACCTGAATAACAACCATTGCCTTTATAAACATAGAGTTTATACATGATACTGATATAATCCCAAGGCCTCAAACATTAGCCTTAAGGGCATACCCCAACAATCTCCCACTTGCACTTAATCTAATGGTTGAGAAATCTCAAACCCATATTATTACAGTGCTTCTCATGCTTCTGCTGCGCAGAGGCTTTGTAAGCGGGTCAGGCAGACTGTCGTCTGTATGAACCTTGCAGATTTTGATCTCGCCACGATCAATGATCTCCCGGATCAAGTGAAACCGTCTCTGTATGTGCTTGGACTTCTGGTGCGACCGTGGTTCCTTTGCCTGTGCTATTGCTCCAGTGTTATCACAGAAGATAACCAAAGGATCTGCACTCGAAGGAACAACACCAAGTTCCTGAATGAACTTACGAATCCACACTGCCTCCTTAGATGCTTCCGAGGCTGCAACATACTCGGCTTCTGTTGTGTAATCAGCAACAATAGATTGTTTGAAACTTTTCCACACCACTACACCTCCATTCAAGCTAAAAACATAGCCTGATTGCGATCGGAAATCATCCTGGTCAGATTGGAACGAAGCGTCAGTATATCCTTCAATACTGAGTTCTTCCTGACCACCATACACCAAGAACATATCTTTGGTCCTCCGCAGATATTTCAAAATGTTCTTGACTGCAATCCAGTGCGCCTGACCTGGATTACTTTGGAACCGACTGGTCACGCTTAACCCGTAAGCGACGTCTGGGCGAGTACATAACATCGCATACATAATGGACCCAATAGCTGAAGCATAAGGCGTATTGTCCATTTCATCTTTCTCAGTCTGTGTTTGTGGACACTGACTCTTTGAAAGATTCAGACCATGTCTGACTGGAAGATATCCTCTTTTAGAATTTTCTAAATGGAATCTCTCCAGGACTTTATCGATGTAAGTACTCTGGCACAGCCCGAGAAGCCTCTTAGATCTATCTCTGTAGATCTTCACACCTAATACATAGGCTGCTTCTCCTAAATCTTTCATCTGGAAACATTTTCTTAACCATGCCTTAACCGCATGCAGTTCAGGAATATCGTTTCCAATGATTAAGATATCATCGACGTAGAGGACTAGGAAAGTGATTACGCTCCCACTAAACCTCTTATATACACACGGGTCATCTTCATTCTTGATGAAACCAAACTCACAGATTGATTCATCAAAACGAATATTCCAGCTTCTTGATGCTTGCTTAAGTCCATAAATGGACTTCCTTAACTTGCATATTTTATGACGATCTGATGGATTAGTGAAACCTTCAGGTTGTGTCATATACACATCCTCATCCAGTTTTCCATTAAGGAAAGCAGTCTTCACATCCATCTGCCAGATCTCATAATCATAATATGCTGCTATCGCGAGAATAATCCGAATAGATTTAAACATAGCTACAGGAGAGAAAGTTTCATCATAATCTATCCCGTAGATTTGTTTGAAACCTTTCGCAACTAGCCTGCCTTTATAGGTAACCACGTTACCATCCATGTCAATCTTCTTCTTGAAGATCCATTTACAGCCTATAGGGATTACTCCCGGAGGCGGATCAACCAAATCCCAGACTTGGTTATCTGACATGGAGTCCATCTCGGCTCGCATAGCTTCAAGCCATCTCGCTGATTCCGGTCCACTGACCGCATCCGCATAAGTGAGGGGTTCATCATCAATGATGTAGACTCCGTCATAGCACTCAGGCTGTCGACGGATCCTTCCCGATCTTCGCGGTTCCCGTGATATCTGAGCCTCAGGTTGTTCAGTAACCTGATCTCCTGGCTTGGCTCATCCAACTGTGCTTGACTACTTTGTCCTACTTCTGGATTCTCATCCAGCTTTATTTCTCTCCCACTGGCCTCTTGCAGAAGAAATTCCTTCTCAAGAAAAATAGCCGTCCGAGCAACAAAAACCTTGTTCTCTTTGGGATCGTAGAAATAATAACCCTTAGTTTCCTTAGGGTAACCGACAAAGATACATTTCTCAGATCTGCTCTCTAGTTTCCCAGATGCGAGCTTTTTGACATAAGCCTCGCAACCCCAGATCTTGATAAACGTCAAGCTTGGCTGTTGCCCATACCATAACTCATATGGCGTCTTTGAAACTGCCTTGGATGGCACTCGGTTTAGTACCTTTGCAGCTGTTTCCAGTGCAAATCCCTAAAAGGAGTAAGGCAGAGTAGCCTGACTCATCATAGAACGAACCATATCCAGTAAGGTTCTGTTCCTCCTCTCGGACACACCATTCCATTCCAGTGTTCCTGGCGGAGTGAGCTGTGAGATAATCCCACACTCCTTCAGATAGTCAGTAAACTCTTGACTCAAGTATTCACCACCTCGATCTGAACGAAGTGCCTTGATATTTCGGCCTAGCTGATTCTGTACTTCATTCTTGAACTCTTTGAACTTGTCAAAAGATTCACTTTTATGTCTCATTAGATAGACATACCCATATCTACTGAAATCATCAGTAAAGGTAATGAAGTATAGATAGCCACCTCTGGCATGTTTACTGAAAGGTCCACACACATCACTGTGAATGAGGTCAAGTAAACCTGAAGCCCTTTGACCTTTCTTAGGAAAAGGAGATTTCGTCATTTTACCCATTAAATAAGCTTTGCATGTATCAATCTCCTCATAGGAGAATGATCCCAGCAGTCCATGATCATGCAACCGCTTAATGCGCTTCTTGTTAATATGGCCTAAACGACTATGCCATAGCAAGGTGCTGTTATCAGCATACATAGCTTTCTTGTTATCAATTTGTTGTATAGAACATTCCATGTCCAACATGAATAACCCATTGTTAATCGACCCAGTAGCATAAACAATATTATCAAAAGAAATAATACACTTTGAAATATTGCATTCAAAGGAAAACCCTTTCCTGACAAGAGCAGGAATAGAGATAATATTTTTCGTTATGCTTGGTACAAAATAACAATTGTCCAATTCCAATACAAGTCCAGATGGTAATGAGATGTAATAAACGCCTACAGCAACAGCAGTAACCTGTGCCCCGTTTCCAACTCGTAGGTCCACCTCATGCTGTCCCACCTGTCTTCTTCTCTTGAGTTCCTGTACATTTGAACAAATGTGAACTCCACATGCAGTGTCCAACACCCATGATATGGAAGAAGAAACCATGACCTCAGTCACAAAAATACCTGAGCCAGAAGCGAAACTTCCCTTCTTGTCTCCTTGGAGCGCTTTACAGTCCTTTTTCCAGTGACCTAGCTGGCCACAGTGGAAACATCTGTATTCCTTCGACCGCTTAACCTTTTGTTTCAGAGCCTTGCTGTAGCTCTTAACAGGGGCTTTGCCTTTCTTCCCTTTCTTCTTGTTCCTAGAAGGAACCATCAAGACAGTGGATACAGGCTTTCCCTTTAGAGTCAACTCTGTAGTCAAGAGCATATTCAGTAACTCTGCCGGCGTACAGTTGATCTTGTTCATATTAAAGTTAATGATGAACGGATCGAAAGAGGTCGGGAGAGACTGCAATATGATGTCTACAGCAAGCTCCTGATTGATGGTATGTCCCAGTTTCTCTAGAGCCTCCTTGTACCCAATCATCTTGAGTACGTGAGCTCCCACTGGACTTCCTTCAGCCAGTTTGCTCTGAAAGAAAAGCTTAGTCAAATTGTAGCGTTCAGTCCTAGCCTGTGCAGCATACAGCAGCTTGAGGTTTGCTATAATTTGTATAGCAGATAGATCCTCATGCTGACGCTGCAGCTCTGGCGTCATAGACGCAATCATCAGGCAAGCGACATCAATGCTATCATTGACATGCTTCTCATAGGCATCCCGAACCGCCCTTGCGGCGTTCGCAGCGGGTTGAGGCGGTATAGCCGTCTCGAGGACATACAGCTTCTTCTCTGCCTTAAGAACAATCTTAAGGTGTCTGTACCAGTCTGAGAAGTTTGGTCCAGCAAACTTCTCCCTTTCCAGTAGGGATCGCACATTGAAATTCGTGGTGTTCGTTGCTGCAGTAATCTACAACAATGCAAGAACAGCAAGGTCAGTATCAATGTGAGAATCAATTCAGGACTTAAGAATGATTCTTTTCTCACTATTTTATCTGGCTGAAAAATCCAGCAAAACAGCCCGAAAGAGTAAAACTCTTTTAGTGAGATGGGATCCAGATTTCATACTTGGTCTCCGCGTCCCGCTCAGGCGAGATAAGATGCACAGAGAGTACAAGCACTAATCTCTGGTAGGCAATCCCTGCCAATCGCCAACCCGTGCGATTCCCCTTCATCTGGGCAATCCAGCAGACTGTGCCAACTGAGTTGGTACAACACAGTCTCTGATCCCACAGATGGCTGCCTCCATATAGCTACCATATGCGCCACATATGTAGCCTACATGGTCAAGCTGACCCGACCTACTCCCTGGACCACCACGTGCTATGCTGAGCAACGAGAAGCGATAAATCCCTTCCCTGTAACACGCAGGTGTAATCACACACCGTCTGAAGATAGATGGGCGTGCCCACTGAGTGGGTACAACACGGCCCCAACGATAGTCAGAACAGTGAGGTTTCGCGCCAGAAGGCTTACGAGCTTGATATTTTAGCGTTGGATTTTAACGGTCTTTTATCTTCTTAACTATCATGCAAACCCTATGGTGATAGCAGAAGATTAAATCATGCAATTCTAATTATATAAACAATAAATAGAAAGCATGCTGATCTTATGTGGTAAAAGCCCATTAAGCCTAGGTAAGACCTTAATTTAACTTAAGTCTTCACTTGAGCTATTCATGGGTCTTTTGCATCTCATCTGGCCCAACCCAGGGCCCAAGCGCCCACTGCAGCTCAGGTGCGCCCACCAGGTAAATGCGCCTGTCCCAGAGTCAAACCCTGGACCTCCCACTTGGTCAAGCCACTGCTGCATGCGCCTCTGCCAAGTGTGCTCTGTGCTCTTGTCTGATTAAAATACATTTTAATCTATCTAGACAAGATTGACACGCAGGTCAATTACACAATAAATTAATTAAAATGTGATGCGCAGATCACAATTATAATAATTTACAGTTTAATCCAGGCACGCAGGCCCCAGCACAGCACACATTAAAATAGGCAGCCCACATAAGATTAAATAGACAATCATCATGGATACAATCAAGATGTAATCCAACAATAAGAAAATAAAGTTTTCGAAAACCCATAGGCATCAATTTTATTTTCCTTATGTGCCCTACTACCTTACAACGGTTCATTAATAGGGATTCACTCATCAGACCTAGTCAGACCCACTGCCCTTGCATGCACCAAGTCGTAACTGACTTGAGTTGACCCAGTGGCTAACAATGCATGCGTTGGGCTGAACGAGCCTCATGAGTTCTGGCAAGCGGGTGTGAGCCCGGGCCTGACTCAAGAGCGTTCACTGGTTGTCTCAACCAGACATCGCTACACGCCTGTCTGCAGTCAACCTATAGCCACCTTGTGCTTGCGCACAGATGCCATCTGGTCGACCCTTCTAGGCTGTCAGATAGTCTGATCAGACTGGTTGGATCTAGACTCGACTATGATTTCAACCCTAATAACCCGTCTAAGGTTTTACAGTAGGCGGCTATAGATCTAAGTGAGGCGCGCAAGTTAACAAGTTTTGAAGAAAAACTACAACATGCGCCAACTAGAAAACATGTTCATCAAGTTTTCGCATGAACAACTTAACATGTAATTTTCGCATGTAGTTTAGATCTAAGCATACAAGCGCAAACATGGATCACAAAAGCCTCAAGCAATCATAAAAACATGCTTATAACCTCGCTCTGATACCAATTGAAAGTCCCCTATAAAGGGGGCGAAACCCTAAAGTGGCGCATATAAAATTTTGGGCAGCGGAAATAAGGGTTTCTAGATGATCGGTTGCACGCATGTCATATGATCAACTATTAAAACTTGTATACATTGATAAGAGTCATACCATCGCCATTGCTTGGATGGTGCCTTGGAAGAAGAGAGCGAAAGGGATCTTGTAACGCCCTTGAATTTCTGAATTATGATTTAAGGTTAGAAATTCAGTTTATGTATTTTTATCGGTTAAAATTTTGGGATTTTTGCCTAATTGTAGGACTTTTTCCCTACAGGGCAAAAATAATTATTTTTGTTGGGGCTTCGAACCCTCAACCTTGACTATTTGCTCCTGGAATTCTTCCACCATGGTGGCGCATATTTCTGTGTTATTGGAGTAGCGCATGGTAGTTAAGCCCAGGTAAGCCCATTAAAGCCGATTTCCACTTAAGTTAATTGGGTTATTGGATCTTGGACCCGTTTGGGGTGGAAAGAAATAAAAAAAAAAAGGGGGGAAATTCGTGAGAGCTCCTCTCCCTCACGATTTTTGGTTTGTTTCTTGCCCTAGCCGCTTGTGTTGTCGCCCCTCACTGTGCTTGGCGCCTCCTGCAAAATTTCTGACGCTGGTGGTGGCAGACTGGTGGTGGACGAACTTTCTGGAGACCCCTGATCCCCTGTTTTGGCGTTTTCTCTGTGGGCGATTTTTTTCTGGTGAGTAATTCGATCCTAAGGAGTCTAATCCGAATTAAAATTCGTTATTTGCCATGATTATTCGTATGGGGTTGAATTCAAATAATTATAGGGTTTTAAAATCCTGTTCTGCTGAAATCTGCATTCGTTAATCTGACCTTTGTGTACTATAACCCCAATATCTCATGGCCTATAGATCCAAATCGCACGAGATAAATTTTGTATGAAACTAGATATGTTTGGCTTTAATTTGAATATGATATCGACCATATCCGAGCGGTATTCGTATTTCAATCTGTATTGCAATCCAGCGGTACAAAATCAGTTTTCTGAAATTCTGGATTTCGACCTTTATGTGTTCGAACCATCATATCTCCCTAGGTATAGCTCGAAATCTTGTCAAATCAGTTTTATTAGACCGTAGGCTCGAAGAGCTTTATTTTGACTCCCATAACGCCTATTTTCGATTAGTTATTGGATCTGAAATAAATGTCGCAAGTCTGATATATGAATCTGTTTTCTTGAAATCTGAAATTCTGACCTTCCTATGTTCGAACCCTTATATCTTCCTGCCTACAATTCGAAATCTTGTGAAACCAGTTTTATTGGAAACTAGATTCAGAGAGATTCATTTTGAATACAATATTGACTAGCTTTGGTTCGAAATTGGACTAAAAATATATTTTGCAAACTGACAATATAAATCTGCTATGTTTTGGTTAGACGAATATTCCTTTGTGAGAAAAATTTACATTGTATGGTTTAACCTCTTAAATTGTGGTCTGTAGTTCTTCTAAAATTTATTTGTTTGATGAGAAATTTTAGAGAAAACAAAATTGGGGATTTAACTAAGAACTTAGGAATTTTCGAAAATATAGTTGAGCCAATTTTGGGGCTTTTGTCAGTTTTCTTCACGAGCGTGTAATTAAAATTATCTGTAGTGGGGGACTGAAATTATTTACATGAAATTTGTGCGTTCTGTTAAGGTTCTGAAAGTGGCGCCCCTTACAGTAATTTTATAGCTCACGATTTTAGAAATTTTGAGGAGATTATTTCATGAATAATTTCTGTTCTGTGTTTAAATGTTTGTTATATGAATAATTTCTGTTCTGTATTTAATTGTTTGTTATGTGGATATTTCCTGTTCTGTTTATATGTTGTGAATTTTCTGAAAACCTTGAATGTGTTAAAACATTTGTGAGAACATAGAATGGTTTGACATGAATTAAGGTTAGTTGTAAGGAATTCACTCATATAATTTCTGTTCTGTGTTTCAGGACTGGATATTGGGGTGTGTCATTTTCTGGTTTGTTAGACTTTGGGCATAATGTAAGAATTAAGTAGTGGTTGATCCTACTTCTCCGTTTCAGTATAATCTGTTCTGTAAAATTATGCCCTAGTGTAGCACTCTTCCGTGTCCTTACCCTCCTTCTGTGGCGCTGTAATGGTGCTGATAGTCTACTACGACCCTTGAGACACTATTTCTGTTCCGTTATAGGTATTGGAGGCCAGAGTGCCACGTCCTAACAAGACGGGGGCCACCCACTGATACCTCCTCTACCATTCAGTTCTGGGTTTTGGAGGCCAGAGTGCCACGTCCTAACAAGACGGGGGCCACCCACTGATACCTCCTCTACCATTCAGTTCTGGGTTTTGGAGGCCAGAGTGCCACGTCCTAACAAGACGGGGGCCACCCACTGATACCTCCTCTACCATTCAGTTCTGGGTTTTGGAGGCCAGAGTGCCACGTCCTAACAAGACGGGGGCCACCCACTGATACCTCCTCTACCATTCAGTTTTGGGTTTTGGAGGCCAGAGTGCCACGTCCTAACAAGACGGGGGCCACCCACTGATACCTCCTCTACCATTCTGTTCTGGGTATTGGAGACCAGAGTGCCACGTCCTGACAAGACGGGGGCCACCCACTGATATCTCCTTTACCATTCTGTTTCTGATATGCATGCATTGTCTCGTCCTCGGTAGAGGTGGGGTCAGACCTTCTGTGGTCATCAGGCCTTCTGTGGCCTTTCTGTTTCCGATGTAGACTATCCGTTTGGACTCTGAAAATTCTGATTTTCTGTCTGTCAGTTCTGATTTCTGTAGTTCTGTTTCGATCTGTATTTAGATGTATTAGGCGGTGTGGTTAGTTGGTATGGGTTGGTATATTCATATCCTACCTGCTTGAAGCCTATTGTTACAAGTATCTGTATTTGATTGTGTTTTGTTTCTGATATGAGTGTGCATGTTAAGCTGATTTATTTTATCTGTTAAATAAAAGAATTTCAACTTAAGCATGATATTTTTGATGTGTACTATGGATGACTTTTAGTGTCTTTTACTCACTGAGCTTTTTAGCTCACCTCCGTTGTTTAAATGTTTTCAGGTGAGACATCAAGACAGTAACCGCTACAGCTAATTGTTATGATGCTAATGTTTGATGTAATTTCTAAGAATTTTCTTCTAAAAATTTATCAGGCCTGCGTGCCTAATTTGTTATGACTTATGTGACACGTTTTATCTCCTGAGGGCTTATGCCTGTTTTCAGGATATTATATTATAGTTGTCTCGTTTAAATTATTGGATACGAGTCTTGGATTCTTTTAGTGAATTGGTTCTTATTTTGAAATGTCCGATTTGAGATGTGTAACCGAATTTGTGTTGTTTTAGTATCTGAATAATCAGTTCTGCATATTTCTGAAATTCCACATATGTGTAGTGTGGACATTTGTTGTTGTTACATGTGTGTCTGTGCAGCAGTAGTTTAGTATACTTGCTGCCGGATTTTTTCTGAACTTCCGGATTTCTATTTCCTAGTAAATCGATCCTATTCAGTTCTGTGCGGTTTTCAGTTCCGTAGTAATGTCCTTCGATGCCGCTTTCTTCTTGTGTTTTAATGGAAGAGTAAAAATTTTTGAAACCCCGTATTTTACTTGTATGCGTGTGGGGTGTGATTCTGAGGGATGTTGCAGATGGTATCAGAGGAATATTACTAGCAATTAGAAACTCCGGGGAAGGAAAACTTTGTTTGTGTATTGCTAGAAACCAAGTTAGGATCTGATTTGTGATTGAATATTGGTTGTTATTCTACTGTGTTATGTGATGCAGGTAAAAATGGTGCGACCAAGAGCTAGCAGTAGCAACGGTGATCAACAGTCTGACCTGAGACAGACCATGGAGGCTATGACTGCTATGATGCAACAACAGAACGCATTCATTCAGCAGCAAACTCAGATGATGCAGCAGCAGCAGGCGCAGCACATGGAGGTTCAGCAACAGTTATTGCAGCGGCTGTCGCAGACACAGTCTCAGTCACAGGCACAACCGGCTGGTTCTCCTCTGGGTGATGGCGCACATCAACAATATGCTCGGTTGGTTCGAGAGTTTCAGCACCTGAACCCGACTGCATTTTATGGTAGTCCGGGGCCTAGAGCTGCTGAGGATTGGCTTTTGACACTGGAAAAGATTTTCCAGGTTTTGCGCTGTGATGATGCAGACAAGCTATGTTTGTCTGTCTTTATGTTGCGTGGAGATGCTGAAGACTGGTGGAAGGGAGTCGTCAGACTGGCGGCAACTGAATCCAGAGATGTTGATTGGCAGTACTTCATGATGAAGTTCAATGCCAAGTTTTTCCCCTCTAGCTTATCTGAGGAGCGCGAAGTGGAGTTTATTCATCTTGAGCAGGGCGACCTGACGGTGGATCAGTATGAAGCCACATTCGCTCGGTTGTCGGGGTATGCTCCTCACTTAGTCAACACCGAGGAAAGGAGAGCCAAGAAGTTTCAGCGGGGTTTGAGGAAAGATATCAGGACAAGGGTAGCTATGCTACACTTGGAAACTTATGTTGAAGTGGTAGACAGGGCTCGCACTGCTGAGAGGTGCATTGCGGAGATGGCTGCAGATATTATTCCAGTCACTGCACCCGCCCCTACTTCTGTGACTTACGCACCCACTCTGGGTGGTAAGGATAAGAAGAATTTCAAGAGGAAGAAAGACAATAAGGACAGCAACTGGTTATCCAAGGCCGGATTTCAGAACAAGAGCCTTTGGTGATATCTCATCTGCAGGCCAGGAAGCTTTTAGCCCAGGGCTGCAAGGGGTATCTGGCGCATGTCAAGGTGCAGACTGAGCCTGATTTGGATCTGGCTAAAATTCCTGTGGTAAGAGAGTTTGCTGACGTCTTCTCTGATTTATCTGGGATACCACCCAGCAGAGAAGTTGAGTTTGGTATCGAGTTGTTGCCAGGCACAGCACCGATATCCAAAGCTCCTTACAGGATGGCAACTTCAGAACTAACAGAGCTGAAGAAGCAACTGGAAGAACTATTAGAGAAGGGGTATATTCGGCCCAGTGTTTCTCCATGGGGAGCACCTGTGTTATTTGTGAAGAAGAAGGATGGTACTTTGCGCATGTGCATCGATTACCGTCAACTCAATCAAGTGACTGTTAAGAATAAGTACCCATTACCCCGTATTGATGATCTCTTTGATCAGTTGCAGGGTGCTACTGTATTCTCTAAAATTGACCTGAGGTCTGGCTATTATCAGATGAGTGTTCGGGAGGAGGATGTACCTAAAACTGCATTCAGGACCAGGTATGGGCATTATGAATTTCTTGTTATGCCCTTTGGACTGACAAATGCTCCTGCGGTGTTTATGGATCTGATGAACAGGGTATTTCATGAACTCCTGGACAAATGTGTGGTCGTCTTCATTGATGATATTCTGATCTACTCCAAGAATGCGCAAGATCACTCTCAGGATTTGCGCAAGGTGCTGGAGATTCTGAGGCTGAAGCAGCTGTATGCTAAGGCCAGCAAATGCGAGTTTTGGCTAAATCAGATTGGCTTTCTGGGGCACATTATTTCTGATCAGGGTGTGACTGTGGATCCAGTGAAGGTGGAGGCCATTCTTCACTGGGGAAGACCAACTACAGCGACTGAGGTCAGAAGTTTTCTGGGCTTAGCTGGATATTACCGCCGCTTTGTGGAGGGTTTTTCCAAGCTGGCGGGTCCTCTGACTAAGCTAACTAGAAAGAATTTGAAGTTTGAGTGGTCTGATGATTGTGAGTCTAGTTTTCAGGAACTGAAAAAGAGACTGACCAGTGCTCCTATCCTCATCATTCCCTGTGATGGAGAGAAGTTCATTGTTTACACTGATGCCTCTGGTAAGGGTCTGGGTGCTGTACTGATGCAGCAAGGAAAAGTAGTCGCTTATGCTTCAAGGCAACTCAAGGATTATGAAGTAAACTACCCCACTCATGATTTGGAGTTGGCAGCTGTAGTTTTTGCCTTGAAAATCTGGAGGCACTATCTGTTTGGACAAACATTTGAATTGTTTACAGATCACCAGAGCTTGAAGTATATCTTCACTCAGAAAGAGCTGAATATGAGACAGAGGCGATGGCTTGAATTGATAAAGGATTATGACTTCACCATCCAATATCAGTCTGGTAAAGCCAATGTGGTGGCCGATGCTCTTAGTCGGTATCCTGTGACTCAGATAGCTGCACTGCGAGTCCAGGAGTGGCGACTATTGCAGGAGTTCAGTGACATGCATCTGAGTGTGACTCCGGGTGAGAGAGGCGGTCTTCTAGCTTCTCTCAGGGTTCAGTCAGACTTACTGCAGAGACTGAGATCAGGGCAGCAGTCAGATCAGGATATTCTACGGTGGAAAGAGAGGTCTGAGCAAGGCTGGGATGAGAATTTCAGTAGGTCGGATGATGGTCTCCTCAGATTCCGTGGAAGGGTCTGTGTCCCTGAGGACCCTGAGTTGAGAAATGACATTCTTAAGGAAAGTCATTGCACTAAGTATACCATTCATCCTGGTAGTACCAAGATGTATCAGGATCTGAAAAAGACTTTCTGATGGCATGGTATGAAGAAGGATGTGCATTTGTTTGTGTCCAGATGTTTGACTTGCCAAACCGTGAAGACTGAGCATCAGAGGCCGGGCGGTTTGATGCAGTCTCTCCCTATTCCTCAGTGGAAGTGGGAGCATATTAGTATGGACTTTGTGTGTGGACTGCCCAATACCCGAAGGAATCATGATGCCGTATGGGTGATTGTGGACAGACTCACGAAGTCAGCTCACTCCTTACCGATCAAAATGACTTACAGTTTGGATCGGTTAGCAAAACTGTACATCGATGAGATTGTCAGATTACATGGAGTTCCTTTGGACATTGTCTCTGATCGTGATCCTCGATTTTTGTCCAGGTTTTGGAAGAAATTACAGGAAGATTTGGGAACTAATCTGAGTTTTAGCACTGCATATCATCCTCAATCTGATGGTCAGACAGAGAGAACTATTCAGACACTAGAGGATCTTCTGAGATCTTATGTGGTTGACTGGTCTGTTGAGTGGGATCTGGACTTATCACTGATAGAGTTCACCTACAACAATAGCTTTCAATCTAGCATACAGATGGCTCCGTATGAGGCCCTATATGGGAGGAAATGCAGAACGCCTATATGCTGGGAGGAAACTGGAGACAGAACAGTGCTAAGGTTTGATGCTGTGCAGGAAGCCACTGAGAAGATCAGAGAAATTCAGAGAAAGATGAAGATTGCTCAGGATAGGCAGAAGAGTTATGCTGATGTGAGACGGCGTCCTCTTGAGTTTTTGGTGGGAGAGCATGTTTTCCTAAAGGTCTCACCTATGAAAGGGGTGATGAGATTTGGGAAGAGGGGAAAATTGAGTCCCAGGTACATTGGTCCCTTTGATATCATTGAGAGGGTTGGACCTATGGCATACCGACTTGCTCTGCCCCCATCACTAGAACACCTCCATAATGTGTTCCATGTTTCTGCACTCAGAAAATATTGTTCCGATCCTTCTCATGTTCTGGAGTTAGAACCTCTTCAGCTTGAAGAGAACATGACTTTTGTGGTGAAACCTCTCAGAATTGAAGATAGAAAAGAGAAAGTGCTGAGAAATAAGGTTATTCCACTTGTGAAAGTCGTCTGGGGAAATCAGTCTGTTGAAGAAGCCTCTTGGGAGGTTGAAGCAGAGATGAGAAAGGAGCATCCTCACCTGTTCAGTGACGGGCTTGGTCAGCTTTAGAGGACTAAAGCTCTATAAGGGGGGGAGGATGTAACGCCCTTGAATTTCTGAATTATGATTTAAGGTTAGAAATTCAGTTTATGTATTTTTATCGGTTAAAATTTTGGGATTTTTGCCTAATTGTAGGACTTTTTCCCTACAGGGAAAAAATAATTATTTTTGTTGGAGCTTCGAACCCTCAACCTTGACTATTTGCTCCTGGAATTCTTCCACCATGGTGGCGCATATTTCTGTGTTATTGGAGTAGCGCATGGTGGTTAAGCCCAGGTAAGCCCATTAAAGCCGATTTCCACTTAAGTTAATTGGGTTATTGGATCTTGGACCCGTTTGGGGTGGAAAGAAATAAAAAAAAAAAGGGGGGAAATTCGTGAGAGCTCCTCTCCCTCACGATTTTTGGTTTGTTTCTTGCCCTAGCCGCTTGTGTTGTCGCCCCTCACTGTGCTTGGCGCCTCCTGCAAAATTTCTGACGCTGGTGGTGGCAGACTGGTGGTGGACGAACTTTCTGGAGACCCCTGATCCCCTGTTTTGGCGTTTTCTCTGTGGGCGATTTTTTCTGGTGAGTAATTCGATCCTAAGGAGTCTAATCCGAATTAAAATTCGTTATTTGCCATGATTATTCGTATGGGGTTGAATTCAAATAATTATAGGGTTTTAAAATCCTGTTCTGCTGAAATCTGCATTCGTTAATCTGACCTTTGTGTACTATAACCCCAATATCTCATGGCCTATAGATCCAAATCGCACGAGATAAATTTTGTATGAAACTAGATATGTTTGGCTTTAATTTGAATATGATATCGACCATATCCGAGCGGTATTCGTATTTCAATCTGTATTGCAATCCAGCGGTACAAAATCAGTTTTCTGAAATTCTGGATTTCGACCTTTATGTGTTCGAACCATCATATCTCCCTAGGTATAGCTCGAAATCTTGTCAAATAAGTTTTATTAGACCGTAGGCTCGAAGAGCTTTATTTTGACTCCCATAACGCCTATTTTCGATTAGTTATTGGATCTGAAATAAATGTCGCAAGTCTGATATATGAATCTGTTTTCTTGAAATCTGAAATTCTGACCTTCCTATGTTCGAACCCTTATATCTTCCTGCCTACAATTCGAAATCTTGTGAAACCAGTTTTATTGGAAACTAGATTCAGAGAGCTTCATTTTGAATACAATATTGACTAGCTTTGGTTCGAAATTGGACTAAAAATATATTTTGCAAACTGACAATATAAATCTACTATGTTTTGGTTAGACGAATATTCCTTTGTGAGAAAAATTTACATTGTATGGTTTAACCTCTTAAATTGTGGTCTGTAGTTCTTCTAAAATTTATTTGTTTGATGAGAAATTTTAGAGAAAACAAAATTGGGGATTTAACTAAGAACTTAGGAATTTTCGAAAATATAGTTGAGCCAATTTTGGGGCTTTTGTCAGTTTTCTTCACGAGCGTGTAATTAAAATTATCTGTAGTGGGGGACTGAAATTATTTACATGAAATTTGTGCGTTCTGTTAAGGTTCTGAAAGTGGCGCCCCTTACAGTAATTTTATAGCTCACGATTTTAGAAATTTTGAGGAGATTATTTCATGAATAATTTCTGTTCTGTGTTTAAATGTTTGTTATATGAATAATTTCTGTTCTGTATTTAATTGTTTGTTATGTGGATATTTCCTGTTCTGTTTATATGTTGTGAATTTTCTGAAAACCTTGAATGTGTTAAAACATTTGTGAGAACATAGAATGGTTTGACATGAATTAAGGTTAGTTGTAAGGAATTCACTCATATAATTTCTGTTCTGTGTTTAAGGACTGGATATTGGGGTGTGTCATTTTCTGGTTTGTTAGACTTTGGGCATAATGTAAGAATTAAGTAGTGGTTGATCCTACTTCTCCGTTTCAGTATAATCTGTTCTGTAAAATTATGCCCTAGTGTAGCACTCTTCCGTGTCCTTACCCTCCTTCTGTGGCGCTGTAATGGTGCTGATAGTCTACTACGACCCTTGAGACACTATTTCTGTTCCGTTATAGGTATTGGAGGCCAGAGTGCCACGTCCTAACAAGACGGGGGCCACCCACTGATACCTCCTCTACCATTCAGTTCTGGGTTTTGGAGGCCAGAGTGCCACGTCCTAACAAGACGGGGGCCACCCACTGATACCTCCTCTACCATTCAGTTCTGGGTTTTGGAGGCCAGAGTGCCACGTCCTAACAAGACGGGGGCCACCCACTGATACCTCCTCTACCATTTAGTTCTGGGTTTTGGAGGCCAGAGTGCCACGTCCTAACAAGACGGGGGCCACCCACTGATACCTCCTCTACCATTCAGTTCTGGGTTTTGGAGGCCAGAGTGCCACGTCCTAACAAGACGGGGGCCACCCACTGATACCTCCTCTACCATTCTGTTCTGGGTATTGGAGACCAGAGTGCCACGTCCTGACAAGACGGGGGCCACCCACTGATATCTCCTTTACCATTCTGTTTCTGATATGCATGCATTGTCTCGTCCTCGGCAGAGGTGGGGTCAGACCTTCTGTGGTCATCAGGCCTTCTGTGGCCTTTCTGTTTCCGATGTAGACTATCCGTTTGGACTCTGAAAATTCTGATTTTCTGTCTGTCAGTTCTGATTTCTGTAGTTCTGTTTCGATCTGTATTTAGATGTATTAGGCGGTGTGGTTAGTTGGTATGGGTTGGTATATTCATATCCTACCTGCTTGAAGCCTATTGTTACAAGTATCTGTATTTGATTGTGTTTTGTTTCTGATATGAGTGTGCATGTTAAGCTGATTTATTTTATCTGTTAAATAAAAGAATTTCAACTTAAGCATGATATTTTTGATGTGTACTATGGATGACTTTTAGTGTCTTTTACTCACTGAGCTTTTTAGCTCACCTCCGTTGTTTAAATGTTTTCAGGTGAGACATCAAGACAGTAACCGCTACAGCTAATTGTTATGATGCTAATGTTTGATGTAATTTCTAAGAATTTTCTTCTAAAAATTTATCAGGCCTGCGTGCCTAATTTGTTATGACTTATGTGACACGTTTTATCTCCTGAGGGCTTATGCCTGTTTTCAGGATATTATATTATAGTTGTCTCGTTTAAATTATTGGATACGAGTCTTGGATTCTTTTAGTGAATTGGTTCTTATTTTGAAATGTCCGATTTGAGATGTGTAACCGAATTTGTGTTGTTTTAGTATCTGAATAATCAGTTCTGCATATTTCTGAAATTCCACATATGTGTAGTGTGGACATTTGTTGTTGTTACATGTGTGTCTGTGCAGCAGTAGTTTAGTATACTTGCTGCCGGATTTTTTCTGAACTTCCGGATTTCTATTTCCTAGTAAATCGATCCTATTCAGTTCTGTGCGGTTTTCAGTTCCGTAGTAATGTCCTTCGATGCCGCTTTCTTCTTGTGTTTTAATGGAAGAGTAAAAATTTTTGAAACCCCGTATTTTACTTGTATGCGTGTGGGGTGTGATTCTGAGGGATGTTACAGATCTCCTCCAGAAGATGCGCACACAAGAAGAAGATCGCCTACTCCTTGTTGATCCTTGTGCTAGCAAAGACCTTC
Organism: Costus lasius; assembly: GCA_027563935.2. NCBI lineage: Eukaryota > Viridiplantae > Streptophyta > Magnoliopsida > Zingiberales > Costaceae > Costus > Costus lasius. The sequence goes on along the minus strand of CM050448.1, from coordinate 67,366,066 downwards.
AAGTCTCCTGATCGAATGGAAGGGAAGAAGAGATGTCTTGCTTGGCCGAGACCTCCTTGTCGTCAACTCCTTCAACACACGAGAGTTGAGAGAGCATAGAGAGGAAGAGGTGACAATAGGCGTGAGAGGAGCGAACGTGAGGCGTGACCATGTTTTGGAAACATGGTTTCCCAAAATAGAAAAAACCCCCTCAACGTGTGATGCGTTCACTCCTTGTGAACCATCGCATTTTTCTCTTCCCATTGAACCATGCGCTCATATGATGACCCGGTTCATTTTGGTTTGGTTCAAAGACCAATTAACCCAAGCATTTGGTCTAGATCACAATTAAACCCTAAGGCTCCAGATCTAACCGTTCATCTCCTGATGCTCCTGATCTCACCGATCTAGCATCAATTCTCTCGATCGAAGCTTACCGATCTCAAGCCCTAATCAATCAAACATGATCAGACCAGATCTCACTTACAATCAGAGATTAAATCCCTTTAAACTGAACCCAAACAATTCAGTCCACACGATCTGACTTAAGTAAGCCATATCATCAAATTGTGCGACCCTAAGGGTTTCCTTTAAACGTCGGTAATGATAACTTACGTTATCACGATCAGTGAGGGGTATCTAGCAACACATCACTGTCTCCCGATATAAAGGAAAGAGTCTTCCAAGACTACACCCAAACCACAGCACAAGTGTGAATCCATTTCACTAGAGATACATGTTTCCTTTGCCACTGGATGTTCTTATTGGACAAGCGTGTCAAGCCTGTAACTCCAATATGATGAGAATGATTAGATCAGATGAACATAGTCATCTGGGTATGGCCATACACTTTCTCAATCATCTCATCCAGGGGGGCCCTTTAGAACATCACACTCCAATGAAGGAGATGGCAATCCTATGTCTATCACTAGCGCCCTAACATGACTCATGCTCACCATCCAAGATAGTCTATAACCATTATATTTCAAATGATATCGAACTATCTCAAAACAATGCCAATCATCATTTAGAAACACAAGTGATCTCAAGTCAGAGGAAGTATGCCACTTGTTCGCATACAAGGATTATTCACATTGTGACAAGCAATTGAACATCCTATGTAGGGTCTGTCCAGTACATCCAATGTACCCATGAGTCTACATCTTATTCCATGCTCAAAGCATCCTATAAGATTAGAACACATATTAGTCTCAATCATATCAAGGTTGTCTCATGTTCACCAAGATATTTCGACTAAGGACTACACTGCATGTCAGCCTAGCTGAACATCATTGAGACATTATTCAGAAGTATACATATTGCAGCAGATAATGTAACAACCTGAATAACAACCATTGCCTTTATAAACATAGAGTTTATAGATGATACTGATATAATCCCAAGGCCTCAAACATTAGCCTTAAGGGCATACCCCAACAATTTTATGACGATCTGATGGATTGATGAAACCTTCAGGTTGTGCCATATACACATCCTCTTCCAGTTTTCCATTAAGGAAAGCGGTCTTCACATCCATTTGCCAGATCTCATAATCATAATATGCAGCTATCGCGAGAATAATCCGAATAGACTTAAACATGGCTACAGGAGAGAATGTTTCATCATAATCTATCCCGTAGATTTGTTTGAAACCTTTCGCAACTAGCCTGCCCTTATAGGTAACTACGTTATCATCCATATCAATCTTCTTCTTGAAGATCCATTTACAGCCTATAGGGATTACTCCCGGAGGCAGATCAACCAAATCCCCGACTTGGTTATCTGACATGGAGTCCATCTCGGCTCGCATAGCTTCAAACCATCTTGCTGATTCCGGTCCACTGACCGCATCCGCATAGGTGAGGGGTTCATCATTAATGATGTAGACTCCGTCATAGCGCTCAGGCTGTCGACGAATCCTTCCCGATCTACGCGGTTCCCGTGATATCTGAGCCTCAGGTTGAACATCAACCTGTTCTATTTGCTCAGGCTCATCCAACTGAGCTTGACTACTTTGTCCCTCTTCTGGACTTTCATCCAGTTTTATTTCTCTCCCACTGGCTTCTTGCAGAAGAAATTCCTTCTCAAGAAAAATAGCCGTTCGAGCAACAAATATTTTGTTCTCTTTGGGATCATAGAAATAATAACCCTTAGTTTCTTTAGGGTAACCGACAAAGATACATTTATAAGATATGCTCTCTAGTTTCCCAGAGGCGAGCTTTTTGACATAAGCCTCGCAACCCCAGATTTTGATAAATGTCAAGCTTGGCTGTTTCCCATACCATAACTCATATGGAGTCTTTGAAACGGCCTTGGATGGCACTCGGTTTAGTACCTTTGCAGCTGTTTCTAGTGCAAATCCCCAAAAGGAGTAAGGTAGAGTAGCCTGACTCATCATCGAACGAACCATATCCAATAAGGTTCTATTTCTCCTCTCGGACACACCATTCCATTGCGGTGTTCCTGGCGGAGTGAGCTGTGAGATAATCCCACACTCCTTCAGATAGTCAGTAAACTCTCGACTCAAGTATTCTCCACCTCGATCGGATCGAAGTGCCTTGATATTCCGGCCTAGCTGATTCTGTACTTCATTTTTGAACTCTTTGAACTTGTCAAAAGATTCACTCTTATGTGTCATTAGATAGACATAACCATATCTACTGAAATCATCAGTAAAAGTAATGAAGTATGAATAGCCACCTCTGGCATGTTTACTAAATGGCCCACACACATCACTGTGAATAAGGTCAAGTAAACCTGAAGCCCTTTGACCTTTATTAGAAAAAGGAGTCTTCGTCATTTTGCCCATTAAACAAGCTTTGCATGTATCAAGCTCCTCATAGGAGAATGATCCCAGCAGTCCATGGTCATGCAACCGCTTAATGCGCTTCTTGTTAATATGGCCTAAACGACTATGCCATAGCAAGGTGCTGTCATCAGCATACTTGGCTTTCTTATTATCAATTTGTTGTACAGAACATTCCATGTCCAACATGTATAACCCATTGTTAATTGAGCCAGTAGCATAAACAATATTATCAAATGAAATACAACACTTTAAAGTTTTGCATTCAAAAGAAAATCCTTTCCTGACAAGAGCAGGAATAGAGATAATATTCTTAGTTATGCTCGGTACAAAATAACAATTGTCAAGTTCTAATACAAAACCAGATGGTAAAGAGATGTTATATTGTCCTACAGCAACAGCAGCAACCCGTGCCCCGTTTCCAACTCGTAGGTCCACCTCATGCTGTCCCACCTGTCTTCTTCTCTTGAGTTCCTGTACATTTGAACAAATGTGAACTCCACATGCAGTGTCCAACACCCATGAAATAGAAGAAGCTACCATGACTTCAGTCACGTAAATACCTGAGCCAGAAGTGAAAGGCTTGCTTCCCTTCTTCTCTCCTTGGAGCGCTTTACAGTCCTTCTTCCAGTGACCGAGTTGGCCACAATGGAAACATCTGTTGTCCTTTGACCGCTTTATCTTTTGTTTCAGAGCCTTGTTGTAGCTCTTGATAGGGGCTTTGCCCTTCTTCCCCTTCTTCTTGTTCCTTGAAGGAACCAGCAAGACAGAGGAGGAAGGCTTTCCCTTCTCAAGAGTCTGCTCTGTGGTACAGAGCATGTTCAGTAACTCTGCCGGAGTACAATCGATCTTGTTCATATTAAAATTAATAATGAACGGATCAAAAGAGGCCGGGAGAGACTGCAGGATAATGTCTACAACAAGTTCCTGATTGATGGTGTGTCCCAGTTTCTCTAGAGCCTCCTTGTACCCAATCATCTTGAGTACGTGAGCTCCCACTGGACTCCCTTCAGTCAGTTTGCTCTGAAAGAAAAGTTTCGTCAAGTTATAGCGTTCAGTCCTTGCCTGTGCAGCATACAGCATCTTGAGATTTGCTATAATATCAATAGCAGATAAATCCTCATGCTGACGCTGGAGCTCTGGCGTCATTGACGCAAGCATAAGGCAAGCGACATCAGTACTATCACTGACGTGCTTCTCATAAGCATCCCGAACCGCCCTTGCGGCGTTCGCTGCGGGTTGAGCCGGTATTGCCGTCTCAAGGACATACAGTTTCCTCTCAGCCTTATGTTGGGGTATGCCCTTAAGGCTAATGTTTGAGGCCTTGGGATTATATCAGTATCATGTATATAAATCTATGTTTATAAAGGCAATGGTTGTTATTCAGGTTGTTACATCATCTGCTGCAATATGTATACTTCTGAATAATGTCTCAATGCTGTTCAGCTTGGCTGACATGCAGTTTTTGTCCTTAGTCGAGATATCTTGGTGAACATGAGACAGCCTTGATATGATTGAGACTAATATGTGTTCTAATCTTATAGGATGCTTCGAGCATGGAATAAGATGTAGACTCATGGGTACATTGGATGTACTGGACAGACCCTACTTAGGATATTCAATTGCTTGTCACAATGTGAATAATCCTTATATGCAAACAAGTGGCATATTTCCTCTGACTTGAGATCACTTGTGTTTCTAAATGATGATTGGCATTGTCTTGAGGTAGTTCAATATCATTTGAAACATAATGGTTATAGACTATCTTGGATAATGAGCATGAGTCATGTTAGGGCACTAGTGATAGATATAGGATTGCCGTCTCCTTGATTGGAGTGTGATGTTCTACTGGGCCCCCCCTTGGATGAGATGATTGAGAAAGTGTATGGCCATACCCAGATGACTATGTTTCATCTGATCTAATCATTCTCATCATATTGGAATTACAGGCTTGACACGCTTGTCCAATAAGAACGTCCAGTGGCAAAGGAAACACATATGTCAAGTGACTTGGGTTCACACTTGTGCTGTGGTTTGGGTGTAGTCTTGGAAGACTCTTTCCTTTATATCGGGAGACAGTGATGTGTTGCTAGATACCCCTCACTGATCGTGATAACGTAAGTTATCATTACCGACATTTAAAGGAAACCCTTAGGATCGCACAATTTGATGATATGGCTTACTTATGTCAGATCGTGTGGACTGAATTGTTTTGGTTTAGTTTAAAGGAATTTAAACTCTGATTGTAAGTGAGATCTGGTCTGATCATGTTTGATTGATTAGGGCTTGAGATCGGTAAGCTTCGATCGAGGGAACTGATGCTAGATCGATGAGATCAAGAGCATCGAGAGATGAATGGTTAGATCTTGAGCCATCTGGTTCATAGGAGATCTAGACCATGGCTTGGTTTGATTTGGTCTTTGAACCAAATGCAATTGAACCGAATAATTGAACCGGTTCACTTATGTGAACGTATGGTTCAATTGAGAGAAGTTCGATGGTGGTAACGTGGGCATTGAAGAAGGAGTTAGTGCTTTCTATTTTTAGAAAGCCGTTTGCCTTGTTGATTCTCTCAACGTTTTTCGAAAGAAAAACTCTCCTCTCGCTCACACGCCGACTTGCATCTTCTTGCTCTCGTCTTGGGTGGTCTTCACACCAAGGAGGAGGTTCGGTTATCCAAGGAACTTCATCTCTTCTCCTCCACACAAAAGGATCACTTGGAGAACTTTGCTAGCACAAAGATCGACAAGGAGTAGCCTTCAACATCTTGTGTGCGCACACTTTGGAGAAGAAGCACTTGCCTCTTTCCCTTCCAAGTCGCCATCCATACAATGGCAATGGTAAGATCTTAACATGATCTTTGCAAGTTAATAAGTTAATCATAAGATCATGCCTTATGCGATCACTTGAAATCCTTATTTCCGCCCATGCTTTAGAAATCAAAGTGCATGCGATTAGGGTTTCGCCCCCTTTGGGACTTTCACCTTAAGAACAATCTTAAGCTGTCTGTACCAGTCTGAGAAGTTTGGCCCAGCAAACTTCTCCTTTTCCAGTATGTGTTAGGTCCCCTTCAAGGGGGAGCGCAAGGGGGTGAAACCCTAAAGGTGGCGCATGTCATTCTTTTGCAGCGGAAGTAGGGTTTCATGAAGATCAGATGCTATACATTCATATGATCAACTTTCAAGAAGCATGAAGATCGAAAGATAATCATACCGAAGCCATGTGTTGGATGGCGTCAAGGAAGAAGAGACTCGAATGAAACTCCTCCAAAAGGTGCGCACACAAGGTGATGCCGCCTACTCCTTGAGATCCTTGTGCTAGCAAGGTGCTTCAAGGGTCTTTGATCGATTCAAGAGGATGAGATGTTTTTTCCACTTGGCCGAGAGCTCTCCAAGTCATGAAGAAAAATTTCCACACGAGAGAAGGGCGTCGAGAGGAATGGATGAAGCGTTGAGGCGTTGAGAAGAGGTGGCGCATTATGGCTTTCCAAAAATAGCAAGCCATGAAGCCACGCGCCCACTTCTTCAAAAACCGACCAAAACGTTTCTTAGCATTGAACCATGCGTTCATTGCCTTGAACCGGTTCAATCTAATTGACCCAACCCAATTTGGTTCAAATACCAAATTAAAACAGCCCAAGCCATGGTCTAGATTCCTCTGAACCAAATGGTTCAAGATCTAACCGTTCATCTCTGGATGCTTCCGATCTCACCGATCTAGCATCAATACTCTCGATTGAAGCTTACCGATCTCAAGCCCTAATCAATCAAACATGATCAGACCAGATCTCACTTACAATCAGAGTTTAAACCCCTTTAAACTGAACTCAAACAATTCAGTCCACACGATCTGACTTAAGTAAGCCATATCATCAAATTGTGCGACCCTAAGGGTTTCCTTTGAACGTCGGTAACGATAACTTACGTTATCACGATCAGTGAGGGGTATCTAGCAACACATCACTGTCTCCCGATATAAAGGAAAGAGTCTTCAACGACTACACCCAAAACACAGCACAAGTGTGAATCCAATTCACAAGGCATACATATTTCCTTTGCCACTGGATGTTCTTATTGGACAAGCGTGTCAAGCCTGTAGCTCCAATATGATGAGCATGATTAGATCAGATGAACATAGTCATCTAGGTATGGCCATACTCTTTTCTCAATCATCCCATCCAGGGGGCCCCTTTAGAACATCACACTCCTTAAACAAGGAGACGGCAATCCTTTATCTATCACAAGTGCCCTAACCTGACTCAAGATCATTGTCCAAGATAGTCTATAATCATTATGTTTCAAATGATATTGAACTACCTCAAAACAATGACAATCATCATTTAGAAACACAAGTGATCTCAAGTCAAAGGACATGTGCCACTTCATGCAAACAAGGATTATTCACATTGTGACAAGCAATTGAATATCCTAGTAGGGTCTGTCCAGTACATCCAATGTACCCATGAGTCTACATCTTATTCCATGCTCGAAGCATCCTATAAGATTAGAATACATATTAGTCTCAATCATATCAAGGCTGTCTCATGTTCACCAAGATATCTCGACTAAGGACTTTATAGCATGTCAGCCCAGCTGAACAGCTTTGAGACATTATTCAGAAGTACACTAATTGCAGCAGAGAAGGTAACAACCTGAATAACAACCATGCCTTTATAAACACAAGAGTTTATTACATGATACTGATACAATCCCAAGGCCTCAAACATTAGCCTTAAGGGCATACCCCAACAGTATGGATTGCAGATTGAGCCCTGTGGTGTTCGTTGCTGCAGGAATCTACAACATTGCAAGAACAACAAGGTCAGTATCCATGTTAGAATCAATCCAGGACTTAAGAATGATTCTTTTCTCACTATTTTATCTGACTGAAAAATCCAATAAAACAGTCCGAAAGAGTAAAACTCTTTTTAGTGAGATGGGATCCAGATTTCATACTTGGTCTCCGCGTCCCGCTCAGGCGAGATAAGATGCACAGAGAGTTCAAGCACTAATCACTAGTAGGCTATCCATGCCAATCGCCAACCCGTGCGATTCCCCTTCATCTGGGCAATCCAGCAGACTGTGCCAACTGAGTTGGTACAACACAGTCTCTGATTCCACAGATGGCTGCCTCCATATAGCTAACATATGCTCAATATGTAGCCTACATGGTCAAGCAGACCTGACCTACTCCCTGGACCACCACGTGCTATGCTGAGCAACGAGAAGCGATAAATCCCTTCTCTATAACACGCAGGTGTAATCACACACCGTCTGAAGATAGACGGGCATGCCCACTGAGTGGGTACAACACGGCCCCAACGATAGTCAGAACAGTGAGGTTTCGCGTCAGAAGGCTTTCGTGCTTGATATTTGACGTTGGATTTTAACGGTCCATTTTATCTTCTTACTATCATGCAATATCTATGGTGATAGCAAAAGAATAAATCAAGCATGTGCTAATATTTCTTAAACAGTAAATAGAAAGCACAATGATCTTATGTGGTAAATGCCCATAAAAGCCTACCATAAAAGCCTAAGTAAAACCCCTAGTTTTACACAAGTCTTCACTTAAGCTCTTTATGGGTCTCTTGCACTTCATCTAGCCCAGCCCGGGCCCAAGTGCCCTCTCTGCAGCTCAAATGCACCCATCAGGTAGCATGCGCCTGTGCTAGAGTCGAACTCTAGACCTCCCACCTGGTGAAGCCACTGACTGCAAGCGCTTCTGTCATGTGTGCTCTGTGCTCATGTCTGATCAAATTACATTTTAATCTATCTAGACATGAATTGACACGCAGGTCAATTGTACATTATTATAAATTAAAGTGTGATACACAGATCACAATAAAAATTTACAATTAATTCCAGGCACGCAGGCCCCAGCACAGCACACAAATTAGGGCAGCCCACATAAGATTAAATAGACACCCAATCAGGTTAAATAAGCATACATGTAATCCAATCAGAAAATAAAATTTTTGAAAAACCCCATGGCATCAATTTTATTTCCTTGTGTGCCCTACTACCTTACAACGGTCCATTAATAGGGATCCACTCATCAGACCAAGTCAGACCCACTGCCCTTGCATGCACCCAGTCATAACTGACTTGTGTTGACCTAGTGGTCAACTATGCATGCCTTAAGGGCTGAACGTCCCACATGATTTCTGGCAGGCAGGTGTGACCCCGGGCCTTAATCATGATCGTTCACTAGGCGCCTCAATCAGACATCGCTACACGCCCTTCTGCAGTCGGCCTATAGCCACCTGTATGCGTGCGCATAGGTGCTATCTGGCCGACCCATTTAGGCTGTCAGATGGTCTGATCAGGCTGTTGGGTCCAGACTAGACTGACGACTTCAACCCTAGTAACCCGTCTAAGTATATCAAGTAGGCGCTTTAGAGATCTAGGTGAGGGGCGCGCAAGATCATAAGTGTTTGATAAAAACTCTTCAACATGCGCAAAACAAATATCATGCGCAACTTAAGTAAAAACCAAAACACATCTAATGTCTAGCATGTATGTTGGCATGATGATTTATAACATGCGCAAGTCATGTTTAGATCTACTTTTAAACCGCATGGATCACAAAATAAGCAATCATATGGATCAAGCCAAAACACTAGCTCTGATACCAATTGAAAGGGGGGCGAAACCCTAATTCAGGCTCATATAAAATTTTTCATGGGCGAAAACAAGGGTTTCATGAAGATCGCATGGCATGAACATATGATCAACTATTAGTTCTTGCAATGAGAAGATAGGATGTTACCATGGCCATTATTTGGATGGCGACTTGGAAGAATATAGAGGGCGAGCGGCTCTCCTCCAAAGCAGTCGCACACAAGGTGACGATGGCTACTCCCTTTTCTTCTTTGTGCTAGCAAAGTTCCAAGGTGTCCTTCAACGTGTAGGAGAAGATGAGATGTTCTTCTTCTTGGCTAAGCGAAAACTCTCTACCTCTTCTCTTTCGTGGAGCCTCGACACACACACGAGAGGAGAAGCATTCATTCGAGAGAGAGGGAGGCGTTGAGGCGTTATCCAACGTGGGAACGCTTATGGCTTCCAAAAATAGAAAGTCATCAAGCCATGCGCCCATGTTTTCGAACCAACCAAAACGTCTTCTCACTTTGAACCATGCGTTCACTTATGTGAACCGGTTCTATTGCATTTGGTTCAAAGACCAAATCAAACCAAGCCATGGTCTAGATCTCATATGAACCAGATGGCTCAAGATCTAACCACACATCTCTTGATGCTCTTGATCTCATCGATCAAGCATCAATTCTCCCGATCGAAGCTTACTGATCTCAAGCCCTAATCAATCAAACATGATCAGACCAGATCTCACTTCCAATCAGAGTTTAAACTCCTTTAAACTGAACCAAAACCATTCAGTCCACATGATCTGACATAAGTAAGCCATATCATCAAATTGTGCGACCCTAAGGGTTTCCTTCAATGTCGGTAACGATAACTTACGTTATCACGATCAGAGAGGGGTATCTAGCAACACATCACTGTCTCCCGATATGAAGGAAAGAGTCTTCCAAGACTACACCCAAACCATAGCACAAGTGTGAATCCAATTCACTTGACATACATGTTTCCTTTGCCACTGGATGTTCTCATTGGACAAGCATGTCAAGCCTATAATTCCAATATGATGAAAATGATTAGATCAGATGAACATAGTCATCTGGGTATGGCCATACACTTTCTCAATCATCTCATCCAGGGGGCCCCTTTAGAACATCACACTCCAACAAGGAGAGGCAATCCTATATCTATCACTAGTGGCCTAACATGACTCATGCTCATTATCCAAGATAATCTATAACCATTATATTTCAAATGATATTGAATTACCTCAAGACAATGCCAATCATCATTTAGAAACACAAGCGATCTCAAGTCAGAGGAAATATGCCACTTGCTTGCATATAAGGATTATTCACATTGTGACAAACAATTGAATATCCTAAGTAGGGTCTGTCCAGTACATCCAATGCACCTATGTGTCTACATCTTATTCCATGCTCGAAGCACCCTATAAGATTGGAACACATATTAGTCTCAATCATATCAAGGCTGTCTCATGTTCACCAAGATATCTCGACTAAGGACAATGCTAATGTCAGCCAAGCTGAACACCATTGAGACATTATTCAGAAGTATACATAATAGCAGCAGATAATGTAATAACCTGAATAACAACCATTGCCTTTATAAACTTATACATAGTTTATACATGATACTGAAATCATCCCAAAGGCCTCAAACATTAGCCTTAAGGGCATACCCCAACACCGAGAAGGACGGCCGTGCTTAGTTCCAGGAACTACGGCCGTGGTGGACATGGTGTGTGGCACGGGCATGGCGACGGGTGTGTCGGTGTTTGCGTCTGCGAGCTACCGTGCCCTGACCGTGTCAGGGAGCACGACTTGGCTGTGCCTAGGTCTGGGACGCTCTGATCAGGCTGAAAACTCCGGAGAAAATTCTTCAGGTCCTGGGGAGTCTCCCCAAGTGTCTTCTAGAGGGATTGGGCCGCCCTCATGTGTGTTCATGGGTTCGTCTTCTTCTCCAACAAGTGTAGTTGCTCCTGCATCAGATCTTCTTCAGCAAGTCTTCCAAAGTTGATGATTTTGCGTCAAGGTGATTCAGCTTCAGTGTCAAAGATCAGTTTCTTAGACCTTTGATCTCGGCAATGAAACAGTGTCTCGGCAAAGATTGGGTGGAGTGACGGACGGTAGTGGGAAGCAATGGAGGCGAGGGAATGGATTGGTAACCGGAAGAGGAGCAAGCTCAACTCTTGACAAACACACTAATGCAAGGTTTCAGATTCAAAGAAATTTAGCTCAAAATGTCCTTGGGGGTGTCCCTACATCAGCCTTCTCGGGGTTGGGAGAACTCTCCTCCGGAGAGTTAGATAAGAAGCTCTCAAGTTCTTTGGGCAGATGCTGGCGCACTTCTTCTTTGGGGAGCCATTCTTCAGTGTGATCTTCCCATTGGATGAGGTAATGATTTTGAACTCCCTGCTTGCTGACATGTTACTGAACTTCTAATATCTGACCGATCCTCTTTGGTGGACCTGGCACTTCAATGTTGAGGGGCGCTTTGTAGGGTGTCAAGTCTTCCACGTTGATGGTATGGTGTATCCCAAGGGCCTGTGGCAAATCAAGCATATAAGCATTATCGTTTACCTTCTTTAATATCTAGAAAGAACCCATGGCTCTCGGTTGAAGCTTGTTGTTGGTGCCATGTTGCCTCTCCTTCCTGTTTCTTACCATGACCAAGTCTCCTTCCTGCAATTTTACAGTACGACGGTGAGGATTAGTAGCCAACTCATAGTTAAGTGTATTCTTTGCAATATGATCCTTCACTTCATTATGTATTTTGACAATGTGTTGCGCAAATGACAAGGCTGAGTGGTTTTGCTTGAAGGGCGATGGTAAGGGGGCTAGATCAATAGGTTTGCATGGTTGGAACCCAAAATTAAGTTGGAAAGGACTAGCACCAGTGGTTTGGTTCACAGCACTATTAAAGGCAAATTCAACAGTTGGTAGAAGTCTATCCCATGTACCTGGGTGTTCCCCCACTAAGCATCTTAGAATATTTCCTAGGGACCGTTTTACCACCTCAGTTTGACCATCTGATTGTGGGTGGTAGGCTATGGAAAAGTTAAGCTTGGTTCCCAATAGTTTCCATAAGATGATCAAAAAATGTCCAACATATTTAACATCCCTATCGGATACAATGGTATGAGGCAGCCCATGTAAACGCACCACATCCTTAAAGAAGAGTCTTGCCACGTGAGAAGCATCTGTGGTCTTAGTACATGGGATGAAGTGGGCCATCTTAGTGAATCTATCAACCACCACAAAGATGGAGTCATAGTGGGTACTAGTGCGAGGGAGTCCAAGCACAAAGTCCATACCTAGGTCTTGCCATGGTCCCTCGGGTATGGGTAAGGGCATGTACAAACCGGTATTATGCTTCCTTGTTTTGGATATTTGACATGTTTGTTAATGCCCCACCACCTTAGTCATATCCCTAAACATAGTGGGCCAATAGAATCTTTCTTCTACCAAAGCTAAAGTCTTATCCCTCCCATGATGGCCGGCTGTACCACCTCCATGTAATTCCCAAACCAAAAATTATCTCAAAGATGTGCGTCGAATACATAGTTTCCCTCTCCTAAATAGATACCCATCATTAAGTTCAAAATCCGGATTGCATTTAATGCCGGCCTTAACATTAGTGAACATGTCTTTAAAATTAGGGCACTTGTCATACTCCCCTTTGATTCTATCAAATCCTGTAACTTACACATGTAGGGTGTTTATTAGAAGCAATTTTCGGCTTACAGCATCAGTCACCTTATTTTGAGTTCCTACTTTGTGTTTTAGGACAAACGTGTATTGCTGTAAGAACTCAACCCATTTAGCATGTCTAGGATTAAGTTTGACTTGGCTGCTCAAATAGATGAGGGCTTGATGGTCACTATTGAGGATAAACTCCTTGTGAATAAGATAGTGCCTCCAGTGTTTAAGAGCTTGCACAATGGCATAAAACTCTTTATCATAAGTAGAATACTGTTGCCTTGTCTCATTTAATTTCTCACTATAAAAGGCAATTGGTCGCCCCTCCTGGCTAAGTGTACCACCAATTCTAACCCCCGAGGTATCACAATCCACAATGAACACCTTATTAAAATCAGGCAATCGCATTACCAGCATTGTGGTGATTTCCAAATTTAGTTCTTGAAAGGCTTTCTCAGCCGATGTAGTCCACTCAAAATTACCTTGGCGCAAGCAACTAGTGATTGGCGCCACCAATGTGCTAAAGCCATGTATGAACCTCCTATAAAATGTAGCTAGGCCATGAAAGCTCCTAGTTTCAGTGATAGATGTAGGGGTAGGCCAATTCACAATAGCTTCCACCTTGGATGGGTCGGCTTTAAGTCCTTGATCGTTTATAATGAAGCCTAAGAACTCAACCTCCTGAGTTAAGAAAACACACTTCTTCACATTAAGCAATAAATGCTCTTCCTTCAACAAATCAAGAATGGTCTGTAAGTGTTTTAAATGTTCTTGTTCGGTTTTGCTAAAGATCAAGATATCATCAAAATAGACCACTAGGAATTTTCCTATGTACGGTTTCAACACATGATGCATTAACCTCATAAAAGTGGAAGGGGCATTGGTCAGCCCAAAAAGCATAACCATCTACTCATAAAGTCCATCTTGTGTCTTAAATGTAGTCTTCCACTCATCTCCTTTCCTAATTCTAACTTGGTGATACCCACTACGGAGATCCACCTTGGAAAACCAAGCTGACCCTACAATCATGTCAAGGAGATCATCAAGCCGGGGGATAGGGAAGCGGTACTTAACAATTATCTTATTAATGGCCCGGCAATCAATGCACATTCTCCAAGTGCCATCTTTCTTTGGTGTAAATAACGCAGGCACCGCACATGGACTAAGGCTCTCCCTAATTAATCCTTTGCTAAGCAATTCATCCACTTGCCTCTTCAATTCAGCATGTTCCAATGGGCTCATACGGTAGTGGGGTAGGTGAGGTAAGGTAGCACCCGGGACAAGATCGATGGCATGTTGAATCTCCCTTTCGGGTGGTAGCTCATTGGGTAATTCGGCTGGAGTGATACTAGGGTAATCCTTGAGCATTTCAGTTATGATAGGAGAGTGTTTGGGTTTGGCTTCTAGACTCACTTGTTGCACAAGAAGGGTGTAAAGGAGGCCGGTTTCCTTAATGTCTTGTAGAAAGGCTTGGGGTCTCAGTAAGGTAATGGATTTCTTGGACTCAACGGCCTTGCCTTTCTTGTGTGATGTCCTAAGCTCCCTAGGTAAACTAGGTATGAGGGTGATTTTATCCCTCCCCACCGTAAACTCGTATGTGTTGCTCCTTCCATAATGAACAACATCCATATCATACAACCATGGGTGTCCTAGGAGCACATCGGCAACATCCATATCTGTGATGTCACACCACACACTCCCTTGATGGGTAGCTAACTTAAGAGGCACTACACACCGAAAAGTCACTAGGATGCTGGTTTGATCTACCCATGAGATGTTATAAGGTTTAGGATGTCTTTCCTAGGTTAGCCCAAATCGGATCACAGCTTGCTTAGATATCACATTAAGACTACTACCACTATCCACCATAATCTTACAAACTTTACCATTGCACTGGGTGTAGGTGTAAACAAGCTAGTCCTCCTCCAATCTTCGGTTGGTACTTCTTTGATGTAATTGCATCTCACTACCATGGTAAGTTGGGGAGGTTCTTCCTCACTATTGTACTCGGGATGATAAAGATGGTGTTCAAATTCATTCACAGTAGGATTCTCATCCCCCACTTCTTCCACTAACTCTTCTATCAATAGTGCTTTCATGGGACAATTCCTAGAGAGATGACTGGGCTGGGAGCAACTAAAACAAGTCACCTTATTGGCTGGGGCATGAGTTCTATTGTCTCTATGACTTCCCTCATGGGTCGGCACCTTAGAGGAGGAGGCAGGGATACTTGGTTTTCTAGCAGAGTTCAAGGAATTAGGCTTAGGTGTTGGAAACCTAAACTATTGTTGTAGATCATACTCTAGCTCCATAGCAAGCTGATAGGCATCAACTAGGGTTTCACATCTATGCTGGATAAAAGCCCTCTTGATATCAGCCCTAATCCCTCCTTTATATCAATTTAGAGATAGCCAAGGCTCTTCCTTCAAGTCACATCTAAGTAATAGGTCCTCAAACCTTCTATTGTATTCAACCACCGAATCACTACCCTAGGTAAGCCTAGTGAGTTGGTCATATAGCTTCTACCTATAGTTACAAGAGACATATTTCTCCCTTAACTTCCACTTCAACTCCTCCCAAGTGGTGATGGGAGGAAGACCACTTCTAGCTAACTTGAGCTCTATGCTATTCCAGTACATTTGAGCTGAACCCCTTAGCAAGAATTTAACACACTGAACTATACCATGTTCAGGTGCCCGACTCCATATGAAGTAGTTTTCTACTTGAGTTTGCCATTCTAGAAAGGTTTGGGGTATCCAGGCTGCCTTCAAAGATAGGGGTGGTAAGCCTAAGGTTCCGGTATATGTCCTCATCCTCACCATGATGGGTGTTGGTTCTGTGGGTTGGATCCCCTAGAGAGTATCCATTATGTGCATATGGCTGGTTCCTTTGGTGGCCACCCCTAACTTCAGGAATAGCCTCCAAATCAGGTCTGGGGTTGTCCCTAGGGTCATGTTGGTCTCGGCTAGTACCCTCCCCCCATTGGCGTTCCTGAGGTCTTCCAAGGTTTAATGGCTAAGTCTGAGCTAGTTCCCCCAGACATGATTCAGGTGTTGGGGTAGGCTATGCGTTAGTATTGTTCTTAGCCCTTTCTAATTCTCCTACTCATTGGCTCAGGTCTTTCATGGAGGCCTATAGGCTAGTAAACATACTGATGATAGTATCCATTTGGGCCAAGTGGGATTTAGGTTCGTCAGTTTGCTGGTTGTTCCTCGTGCGAACAACCATGGTGTATAAGGTATACTAAACACTCAACTAGTAAGGGAAAAGGCACACGTGTAACAAAGCAGCTCAAGTGTAATAATACTACCACAATATTAAGCAGGCAGTTAACTAAATGCAGGGTGACAAGATGCTACTATCACAACTAGAGATTATCAGCTTTAGTAAATAACAGGGTAAATTTTCAGATCAACTACTAGCAAGTGTAGGTACAGATGAAATCACGCAGTGGTAAGTTTTAAAACACAGCAAAGTAGCAGTTTAAGTATTGAGCAGGCAATGCAGGTATCGGCAGATCAAATGGTAATGAACAGTAAATAGGGTTCAAAATCGTCAACATTAGTAGGTGTAACACAATAATGAACTGGGTAATAGTGGGGTTCCTATTCATCAACAACAGCAGATTCAGAAATTAGGAATCAGAACTCGGAAATTAGAGTGGTAAGTAACAATACTCCCAGCTGGTTTGACGAGAACAGAGGCAACAATATTCATGAATGCTAGCCGACAATAGCAGGTTCGGAAACAAACTTCAGAGATATTCAGCAGAGCAAGACATGGGATATTCAATCGAACACACTTGGAAAAGCCCAAGCAGATGAAAAGCTGCAATAGAAATTTCATAAACAAAACACGCAACAGAAGGACGCAACAGAAGGACGCAACAGAAGGGGAATCCTTTCGGCAAGCACGTTCAGAAAAAATCCAGATTTTCAGATTAATACACGAGCACCAAAGGGATGCTCTGATACCACTGATGAAGGATGCAATTCCTAAGCCCTAGATCTCCTTAGGTATGAAGCCCTCTAACCAAATAAGCGCAAAATGAGGGACGTTGAAAGGAAAACACCTTAGGGCTGAAGGGGGCCGAACCCCTTCTAAATCTCCATGGCAAGGGATCTTCTTCAGCAAGTCTTTCAAAGTTGATGATTACGCGTCAAGGTGATTCAACTTCGGTGTCAAAGATCAGTTTCTTAGACCTTTGATCTCGGCAAAGATTGGGTGGAGTGACAAACAGCAGTGGGAAGCAATGGAGGTGAGGGAATGGATTGGTAACCGGCAGGGGAGCCAGCTCAACCCAAAGAGGAGCAAGCTCAACTCTTGACAAACACACTAATGCAAGGTTTTAGATTCAAAGAAATTCAGCTCAAAATGTGCAAGTGAACAACGCAAGCTTAAAACCCTTCCTCCCAATGACTCTAGTTTGGGGTGACCCTTGGCATTCTTCAACTGAGTTGCGGCTGCTTCCTCATAGCTGTTCCTGGTGTTGGCATGAAACGGTGTCTTCACGCATGCAAGTTATCTTCACGCAGGCTTCAATAACTGTTGGCTGGTCATGATGATTGAATAGTGGCCTCTTGATAGCATGTCTTGATGGCTGGATTGGTCTGAACTGAAGGCGGTGCTGGTTGTGATAAATTAGCCGGAGCTAAATGTTGGGAGTGAACTCAGGCTGGCTTACTCGAATTTGGGCTGAAATGTTGGTGTTGATGAATTGAATTGAACCTTTTCCGTGAGCTGATTTTGAATTTGATGTTGATGTCTCGAATTGTTCCTTCTCCATGAGCTGATTTTGGATGTTGACGGTCTTTGACTATGCCAAGGTCACATTCTTGGTTGGGAGGCTAGGTGCTTGCATGTGCAATACATGTGTGCATAAACCTTGGCTAGAACAACCTATTACAACCACTACAAAATAAAACAAAGGCTTCAAAATAAACCTAGGCTAGTCCTAGCTACAACATAACATCAAGTGCTTGAAAATAAACTAGAGTTTGTACCATATTACAATGCAACAAAATAACAAGTTTTCATCAAGTTCACAAAATGTCAAGGGGGCATCACGCATTGATCCCATAACGAATTGGGGTCTTCTTGAGTCTTGTTGATCTCCTTGGGTGTCACATCCCGTTATCTTAACCCCAAACAAGCAACACAAGTCACAAAGGAACAGGATGTTATCACACAGGATCGATGCACATGCTAAGTAAAACCAAGTTCAGGAAAAGTCGATCTGAAAATTTTCGAGAATCCATACATAGAATCTCCACGAAACATAATTTCACAAATGTACCTGCCACCACGCAATACTTGCACTAGACATATGCAAGTCAACAGTTATATCAAAACCACATAAAATCCGTAAAATCCATAAATCACGTAAGGGTACCTGCCACCAGGCAATACTTGCACTAGACATATGCAAGTTCACATTTATATCAAATCAGATCGCAAAATACGAATCAAATCGAAATTCGAAGCAAAGCCACAATATCGGTTTTATAAACTCATGGAACTAACATCAATGACCCAAACACCGAAAACAGGCCAAAGCCCTCGGTGACACAGAAATCAAAATCTCAAAACTGCCACAACCGGCAACACTGGTTCACAAAGTTTAGCCATAACCGGCCCCAGTTAACTAAACACAAAAAATATCTTATACATCGCACCAGCATAGTTGTAGAGAAAATCACAATATCCATAACATACGCTAACTCAGGCAATGCGCCCCTGCTCTACACCTGAAAATAATGAGGGGTGAGCTACACAGCCCAGTGAGTGGATAGTCTCAATCGACCATCCATAACATACACTCAAAGATACATGCAGATTGTTTTTAAAAATCTTTAGCAGAACATTATATCAACATATAACTAAAACAAAGAACAGAAAACAAAGAACAGAACTCATATAAACAATTAAATGTACAGGCATCACACAAATGTCACCCCAAAGTAACCAAAGTTCTAGAGCCATACTCTAAACTAACTAAACACACCAACCACTTAGTTGTTGTCCAGCATAAATCAAGAGTGACCACTATGGTCCAACCCGGCTCTGGCCTAAGCACTGGGAGAAGCCTGCAAATCACATGCAACACAAACATGGACAGTGTGTAGACTCAAGAGGTGATCCCCATCCGGTCAAGATGTGATACCTTGATCTACACCACCCCATAACACAAAAATCTAAAAGTCTAAGAGTGATGACATCAAGAGGTGGCCCCTGTCCGACCAAGACATGGCACTTTGCTTCAATCACTCGTTCTCCCAAAGGGTTCCTTATCTGGACAACCACTAGACACAACTTATATCTTATTTCACAAAAGTGGACTCCTAAGTGTCGACCAGACTCTAGGATAGTCATTTTCATCACGATAATCACAACAGGCGGCTGAAACATCAACCCCTCACATATCACAAACGCAGGGCTGAAATCTCTAACCCCTAACATATCACATATAGACTATCCCCTTGAGTACACAGTTATACTTAGCCTTAGTCCTATCCATAATGGGTACACAGACCACAACACATAACATTTGAAACCACATAATCATATAATGTTTTGTAGAGTCCTTAGGTTTCATGCTGATCAGTTTGGTTTAACCTTGCTAAATTATCACCCAAGTTTCTCAAACAAAGGTACATAGTCATAAATATATAACCTGTTGCACATAGAGAAACAATCATGGATCCTATAACATTATTAGCATTTAACAGGGCATCCATAAAATTAACATTAAACACATAATACTGCATGTAGCCCACGGTTTCTACAACATATTATCTACTTAAACTTTAACCTTAGTTAATAAGAATTTCATGCTCAAGAATCACTGACTTAAAACTACCTAAATTCCATTCAAGAAATATTGTAAAATTCATGTTGCAAGGTTTCGGTTTTCATGAAAGATACACCTTGAGTTTCGGTTTTAACATGGTAAAATTATCAAGATTTCATGCACAAGAATCACTGACTTAAAACTATCTAAATTCCATACAAAAGATATCTTAAATTTCATGTTGTCAAATTTCGGTCTTCATGATAGATACATCTTAGGTTTTGGTTTTTAGCATGATGAAGTTTCTAAGAAATCAAAATTATTTATCTATCACAACCAAAAGAATAAAATTCGAACAAGACACCCCACTCACCTATTATCTTGAATCGTGAACACCAAGATGATCCAAAAACTCGTCTAAGGCCTTGAAATTCCACCAATGTCGCCACCAATGGAAGAAGAAGCGCCACCAAACACCAAAGAACGCCGGCCAAGGGAAAAGGAAGAGGAAGAAGGGGAAATTCGTCCAAGCCTCCAAGAGATCGCCCAAGCCTTCAAGCCGCCGCCCCCAAGGTTTCCTCCAAGCCAAAAACGCTAACTCTCCTTCCCTAACCGCAATTACCTAATTAAAATTTCGGTTTTTAATTTTAAACCCGCTAACTAATTAATCCGAATTTTAAATCTAATTTAAGTGTAAACCCAATAACCCATAGTTAAGCGAAAATCCAATAAGGATTAAATTAACATCCAATTAATTAATTATAAATTAGTAACCAATAAGCACTAATTAATTAATTATAATTTAACAACCAATAAGCTCTAATTAATTAATTACTAGGGTCAAGATCAAAACATAGGAAAATATCCCCGCCAACACTTTTATTTAAATCAAAAATAGTACTTACCAGGACTTAGGATCCTTGGATCTTACATCCCTCCCTCCTTATAAAGCTTTAGTCCTCTAAAGCTCAGCATTCATATCATCAAAAAGATAAGCATACAACCTCCTCATATCAGCTTCAGTCTCCCAGGTCGCCTCCTCAACCGACTGATTTCCCCAGATAACTTTTACCAAAGGTATAGACTTGTTCCTCAGAACTTTATCCTTTCTATCCACAATCCGGAGAGGTCTTTCCTCAAAGGTCAAATCACTCTGAATCTGAAGAGGTTCTAACTCCAATACATGAGATGGATCAGGATGATATTTCCTCAAGGCAGAAACATGGAATACATTATGCACATGCTCCAAAGCAGGAGGTAAAGCTAACTTGTAAGCCACTGGACCAACTCTCTCAATAATGTCAAAAGGGCCTACAAACCTAGGGCTCAGCTTGCCTTTTTTGCCAAACCTCATAACACCCTTAGTAGGTGACACCTTTAAGAAAACATGATCCCCTACCATAAACTCTAGGGGTCGACGACGGTCATCAGCATAACTCTTCTGTCTGTCCCGAGAAATCTTCAGTTTATCCTGAATCTCTTTGACCTTATCAGTAGTCTCCTGTACTGCATCAGATCTCAAAATCAATCTATCACCAGTTTCCTCCCAACACAAGGGAGTCCTACACCTTCTTCCATACAAAGCCTCATAAGGAGCCATTTGAATACTGGAGTGGAAGCTATTATTATAGGTGAACTCTATCAAAGATAGATCCCGGTTCCACTCAGAACTCCAATCAACCACATAAGCTCTCAATAGGTCTTCTAGAGTCTGGATAGTACGCTCCGTCTGGCCATCAGACTGAGGATGGTATGCTGTACTAAAACTCAGCTTAGTACCCAAACCCTCCTGTAAGCTCTTCCAAAACCTGGACAAAAACCGAGAGTCCCTATCAGACACAATATCAACAGGCACTCCATGCAGTCTGACTATCTCATCAATGTACAACCTAGCCAGTCTCTCTAAAGGATAAGTCATCTTGATCGGGAGAAAATGGGCCGATTTAGTGAGTCTATCAACAATCACCCAAATAGCATCATGTCCCAACCTGGTTCTGGGCAAACCACACACAAAGTTCATACTAATACATTCCGACTTCCACTCAGGAATAGGAAGGGGCTGCAACAAACCACCAGGCTTCTGGTGTTTAGCCTTTACAGTCTGACAGGTTAAACACCTAGAGACAAAATCGATTACCTCTTTCTTCATACCCGGCCACCAAAAACTCTTCTTGAGATCCTGATACATCTTAGTCACACCAGGGTGTAGAGAATATTTGGAGTTATGGCTATCCTCCAATATTTCTTTCCTCAAGCTCGGTTCCTCAGGGACACACACCCTTCCACGGAACCGGAGAACACCATCATCAGACAAGCTAAAATCCTGAACTTCACCCGCAACCAAACTATCCCTGATCTGAGCTAATTTCGGATCCACAGACTGCTGATCTCTGATCTTCTGCAACAAAACAGACTGTACTCTGAGGAAAGCCACATAACTCGACTGTAAGATCCAGAAATTTATTAGCAGGTAAGAAAAATAAAGTTTTGATTATCTGATATTTATGTGGACGTTTTCTTTGAGATAATGTATCGATTTGTGCATTTTTTTCCTGCTATGTAAAAATGTGTCGCGGTGAGGATTCGAACCCGCGACTTAAGGCGTAGAGTGTGTGCTGCACACCACTAGGCTAGTGGTGTCTTTCTTGTTAGAAAAGGGTAAGAGCCCTTGATAAGGGGAAAGTGGAAATTAACTTATACTAAAGGGTTATTGGATCTTCCACTTATGTTTGCTAA
This sequence comes from Costus lasius, assembly GCA_027563935.2. Lineage (NCBI taxonomy): Eukaryota > Viridiplantae > Streptophyta > Magnoliopsida > Zingiberales > Costaceae > Costus > Costus lasius. The sequence continues at coordinate 67,343,434 of CM050448.1, read as the reverse complement.
TGGGTTTGGATTCTTTGGAGATAGGAAAACGAAATTAGAGGGTTCACCCTCGTTTTTCCTCTTTGCTCGTTGTTCACGAGTTTCGTTAGGGTGAAGGGTGGCGGCTTGCTTCTTCTTCTCCTTCTCTTCTTCTTGTGGCCGGCGGCAAGAGGTAGTGGAAGCGATTTTCCGGCGGCTCTTGGGTGGTTCCGGCGAAGTGTGTGGCGTGAGGGTGTTGGTTTGGAAGAACCGAAATCAAGGTGAGTGGATGTTCTCCTTCACCTAGTTCACGAAAATTGGATGCATTGCTTGTTTTAGAGAAGATTAATGCATAGGAGTATGGCATGATCTCTTAATTTCAATTGTACATGTTTTCCTTGTTTTTCCCAAATTTTCGAAACCCTAGCTTGCATGAAAATTAGGGCTTTTCGTTTTTAAGACTCTTAATCCTAAATTGGACTTTGATTAAACATGTATGTAGCTTTAGAATTTCAATTGCATGAAGATTAGGGCTTGAAGGAGAATTTCGACCCTTCTTCATGAAATTACGTCCAAATTCATGGGTAAAAATTGGGGAAAACTTGATATTCATGAAATTAGGTATATGAGGATTCTACTGTATTTTTTTGGAAATTTTTAGAAATAAAAGTTTCTGTTGACTGAAATTGACCTAGGGGTAATTCGGTAAATTTCCTAGTTAAAATTGGGGAAAACTTGAAATTACGAATCTAGGGATCATGAGGGACGTAATGAATATTTTTACGAAATTTTTGGATAACTTTTCGTGTATGACTTAAACTTTGAACTAGGGGTATTTCTGTCTTTTGTTATCAGAACTAGTAGAAAACTATGAATATGTGATATTCTGCATTTATGTTAATTGTGAACGAAATTTAGTGAATTTTCTGTATTATTATGTATTTTTAATTGAATGGTGTATGCAGAAAGTAATGACATGAAATATTGATTGATAACTTTGGGTGATAACTTAGCATGATTATACTGAACTGATCAGCATGAAATCTAAGGACTCTATAAAATATTATGTGATTTTTGAATATTATGTGATTATGTGATTTTTGAATATTATGTGGTTATGTGATTTTCGAATATTATGTGGTTATGTGATTTTCGAATAATATGTGTTGTGGTCATGGAATGGTTAGGACTGAGGCTAAGTGTAACTGTACTCAAGGGGATAGTCTATATATGATATGTTAAGGGTTGGAGATTTCAGCCCTGTATTGTGATATGTGAGGGGGTTGTTGTTCAGCCTGCCTGATGTGATTATTGTGATAAAAATGACTATCCTAGAGTTTAGTTGACACTTAGGAGTCCACTTTTGTGAAATAAGATATAAGATGTGTCTGGTGTTGTCCAGTTAAGGAACCCTTTGGGAGAACGAGTGATATAAGACGCAAAGTGCCATGTCTTGGTCGGACAGGGGCCACCTCTTGATGTCATCACTCTTAGACGCTTAGATTTTTGTGATTATGGGGTGGTGTAGATCAAGGTATCACATCTTGACCAGGTGGTGATTACCTCTTGAGTCTACACACTGTCCATGTATATATGTTGCATGTGATTTGCAGGCTTCTCCCAGTGCTTAGGCCAAAGCCGGGTTGGACCATAATGGTCACTATTGATTATGCTGGACAACTAGGTCAATTAAGTCATTAGTTGGTTTAGAGTATAGCTCTAAAACCCTGGTTACTCTTTGGTGACAATGATGTCTTAGCAGTTTACACCTGATTGTTTTATATGAGTTCTGTCCTTTAATTTTGTTATATGTTGACATGATATTCTGTTAAATGTTTTTAAAATAATCTGCATGTATTTTTGAGTGTATGTTATGGATGGTCGTTTGAGACTATCCACTCACTGGGCTGTGTAGCTCACTCCCTCACTATTTTCAGGTGTAGAGCAGGGGCGCATTTCTTGAGTTAGCGTTGATATGGATATTATGCTGGTTAATGTATAAGACTTTTGTGCTTAATTAACTGGGGCCGGTTGTGGCCGAATTATTGCGGCCGAATTATGTGAACTTGTGTTGCCGGTTGTGGCAGTTTTAAGTTTTGATGTTTTGATTTTTGTGTCACCGCGGGCTTTGGCCTGGTTTCGGTGTTTGGTATCATTGATGTTAGTTATGAACTTATAAAATCGATATTGTGACTTTGGTTCTCAATTTGAGTCGATTGGTATTTTTGCAATCGGATTTGATATAATTGTGAACTTGCATATGTCTAGTGCAAGTATTGCGTGGTGGCAGGTACATTTCTGAAATTGTGTTTTCGCTGAGATTCTATGTATGGATTCTCGAAAATTTTCAGATCGTGTTTTCTTGAACTTGGTTTTACCTAGCATGTGAATCGATCTTGTATGATAACATCCTGTTTCTCTATGACTTGTATTGCTTGTTTGGGGTTAAGATAACGGGATGTGACAGAATGGTATCAGAGCAGTTGGCTAGCTAAAACTTAGTTCGGGGGAAAACATGTTTGTGTATTGCTAGACATCTGATAGGTTTATGTTTGTTTCCTTATTATGGTAGGTGTGTGTGTAGGAATTAAGATGGTGCGATCCAGAGGAAATGCTAGCAGTGAAGGTGAGCAGACCTCGGATCTCACGAGAGCCATTGCGACTCTGACAGGCATGGTACAGCAACAGGGTGCCATGATAGAGAGGCAAGCTCAGATGCTGCAGCAGCAACAGACTCAGCATCAAGAAGCGCAACAGCAGCTCTTGCAGCATTTGACTCAGGAGAGATCCCAGACTACTACTCGAGGAGTGGGGACTGACTCTCAGGAGGACGCTCACAGGCGCTATGCCTCGCTTGTGAGTGAATTCCAGAAACTGGGTCCTAGCTCTTTTTATGGGGGCTCAGAATCAAGTACTGCAGAGAACTGGCAGTTGGTCTTGGAAAAGATTTTTCAAGTCATGCGTTGCTCAGATGAGGACAAGCTGTGTCTGACCACCTATATGATGCGTGGTGACGCAGATGAGTGGTGGAAGGGCGTGGTGAGGCTTGCTGAAGAAAGACATGAAACAGTAGATTGGCCCTATTTCTTGTCTCAATTTAATGAGAAGTACTTCCCCGATAGCTTGGTGGAGGACCGAGAGGTGGAATTTATTCATCTGGAGCAGGGTGATATGACTGTGGACCAGTATGAGTTATGGTTCACTAAGTTGGGAAAGTATGCCCCTCACCTGATAAACACTGAAAAGAGGAGGGCTACCAAGTTTCTCAGAGGTCTCAGATGGGACATTCGGGAGCAGGTTGGTGCTCAGCACTTGGAGACTTACGTTGAGACTGTTGGACGAGCACGCACCATTGAGAGGTACATATCTGAGAGGAGTTCTAGTGTGGCCGTGACGGTGGTTCCTGCAGCTGAGGCGGCGGCTCCTCAGTATGGTAATGGCGGCAAGGGTGAGAAGTACCCTAGGCATAAAGACTACAAGAAGAGCAGGTATAAGCCTTACTCTTACAAGGCACCGCAGCAGTCCAGGGATGCACCGCAGCAGTTCAGGGATACCAGGGATGTAAAGAACAGTATCACAGAGGACCGGAATTGTCATTATTGTGGGCTCAAGGGACATCTAATGAAGGACTGTTATAAGAAGAATGGTGTATGCTTCAGGTGTAAGAAACCTGGGCACATGGTCAAGGACTGCAAAGAACCTGAGATGCAGCAGAGAGGCGCAGATAAGCCTACAGTCCAGACCCGAGTTTATGCCGTGGCTGAGAAGGATACACGGGTTTCCCGATCCGTCGTGGAAGGTACCCTATTTGTATTTGATCAGTTAGCTCGCATCTTATTTGACCCTGGTGCAAATTTATCTTTTGTATCTGTTAGATTTGCTGCATGTTTACCTGTATTACCTAAGGTGCTGAATTATGTTGTGTCTGTGAGTACTCCCTTAGGAAAATCATTATCTACAGACACTGTTTGTGCTGATTGTGTAGTGCATGTAGAGGGTTATGAGTTTCTTGTAGATCTAATCCTCTTAGACATGCAAGACTATGATGTCATCTTAGGTATGGATTGGTTATCCTCACATCATGCCACTGTGGATTGCTTTGAGAAAGTAATCACCTTGAATCTGCTAGATGGGAATCGGCTTTTTGTGAGAGGTCTAGTGTCAGACCAAGGACCGCATGTGATATCTTTCCTGCAGGCCAGGAAGTTACTTGCTAGTGGGTGCAAGGGTTATCTTGCGCATGTTAAGGTGCAGGATGATTCTACTCCTGATTTGACTCAGATGGCGGTGGTGAAAGAGTTTCCTGATGTGTTCTCTGAGGAATTTTCAGGCTTGCCACCAATACGAGAGGTAGAGTTTGGCATTGAGTTGGTGCCAGGTACTGCACCTATCTCCAGAGCTCCTTACCGCATGGCTACATCAGAATTGGCCGAACTTAAGAAGCAACTAGAGGAATTGCTGGAAAAAGGTTACATCCGGCCTAGTGCTTCTCCCTGGGGAGCGCCAGTGCTGTTCGTAAAGAAGAAGGATGGAACCCTGAGGATGTGTATAGACTACAGGCAACTGAACCAAGTGACTATCAAGAATAAGTATCCTCTCCCCAGAATTGATGATCTATTTGATCAATTACAGGGAGCTACAGTGTTCTCTAAGATTGATCTGAGATCAGGGTATTACCAGCTTAGGGTCAAGGATGAGGATATATTTAAGACTGCTTTCAGGACCAGGTATGGGCATTTTGAATTTCTAGTTATGCCTTTTGGACTGACGAATGCACCTGCTGTCTTCATGGATTTGATGAACAGGGTATTTCATGAACTGCTCGATTCTTGTGTGGTAGTCTTCATAGATGATATCTTGGTGTACTCACGGACTACTTCGGATCATGTCAGTGACTTGCGCAGAGTGCTGGAGATCCTGAGGAAGAACCGATTATATGCCAAGGCTAGTAAGTGTGAGTTTTGGCTAGAAAAGATCAGCTTCCTTGGGCATGTGATTTCTGGTCAGGGGGTGTCTGTGGATCCAGTTAAAGTGCAAGCCATCCTTGATTGGGGAAGACCGACTAGTGCTACTGAGATCAGAAGTTTCCTGGGTTTAGCAGGTTACTACCGGAGGTTTGTTGAGGGATTCTCCAAACTGGCGGGTCTTTTAACTAAATTGACCAGAAAGGAGGCCAAGTTTAATCGGGATGACAAGTGTGAAGAGAGCTTTCAGGAACTGAAGAGGAGGTTGACTAGTACACCGATCCTCGTTATTCCCAGTGATGGGGAAAGGTTTACTGTCTATACGGATGCTTCGGGCAAAGGGTTGGGTTGTGTCTTGATGCAGAAGGGTTCTGTGGTAGCCTATGCTTCGAGACAATTGAAGGAGTATGAGTTGAATTACCCTACTCATGACTTAGAGTTGGCGGCCGTAGTCTTTGCTCTGAAGATATGGCGTCACTATTTGTTGGGTCAAGAGTTTGATCTGTTCACTGACCACCAGAGTCTCAAGTACATCTTCACTCAGAAGGAGTTGAACATGAGACAGAGAAGATGGATGGAGTTGATCAAAGACTATGACTTCGCTATTCAGTATCAGGCTGTAAAGGCTAATGTAGTGGCTGATGCACTGAGCAGACATCCAGTTACTTCAGTAGCGGCACTACGGGTCAGTGAGTGGCAGTTACTGTAGGAGTTCAGAGATCTCAGGATCAGTGTTTCTCCTAAAGTTCAGTCGGGTTATGTGGCTTTTCTCAGAGTACAGTCTACTTTGTTGCAGAAAATCAGAGATCAGCAGTCAGTGGATCCGAAATTAGTTCAGATCAGGGATAGTTTGGATGCGGGTACAGTTCAGGATTTTAGCTTGTCTGATGATGGTGTTCTTCGGTTTCGTGGAAGGGTGTGTGTCCCTGAGGAACCAAGCTTAAGGAAAGAAATATTGGAGGATAGCCATAATTCCAAATATTCTCTACATCCTGGCGTGACTAAGATGTATCAGGACCTCAAGAAAAGCTTTTGGTGGCCGGGTATGAAGAAAGAGGTAATTGATTTTGTCTCTAGGTGTTTAACCTGTCAGACGGTAAAGGCTGAACACCAGAAGCCTGGTGGTTTATTGCAGGCCCTTCCTATTCCTGAGTGGAAGTGGGAATGCATCAGTATGGACTTTGTGTGTGGTTTGCCCAGAACCAGATTGGGTCATGATGCTATTTGGGTGATTGTTGATAGACTCACTAAATCAGCCCACTTTCTCCCGATCAAGATGACTTATCCTTTAGAGAGACTGGCTAGATTGTATATTGATGAGATAGTCAGACTGCATGGAGTGCCTGTTGATATTGTGTCTGATAGGGACTCTCGATTTCTGTCTAGGTTTTGGAAGAGCTTACAGGAGGGTTTGGGTACTAAGTTGAGTTTTAGTACAGCATACCATCCTCAGTCTGATGGCCAGACGGAGCGTACTATACAGACTCTAGAAGACCTGTTGAGAGCTTATGTGGTTGATTGGAGTTCCGAGTGGAACCGGGATCTATCTTTGATAGAGTTCACTTATAATAATAGCTTCCACTCCAGTATTCAGATGGCTCCATATGAGGCTTTGTATGGAAGAAGGTGTTGGACTCCCTTGTGTTGGGAGGAGACTGGTGATAGATTGATTTTGAGATCTGATGCAGTACAGGAAACTACTGATAAGGTCAGAGAGATTCAGGATAAACTGAAGATTGCTCGGGACAGGCAGAAGAGTTATGCTGATGACCGTCGTCGTCCCTTGGAGTTTATGGTAGGGGATCATGTTTTCTTAAAGGTGTCACCTACTAAGGGTGTTATGAGGTTTGGCAAAAAGGGCAAGTTGAGCCCTAGGTTTGTAGGCCCTTTTGACATTATTGAGAGAGTTGGTCCAGTGGCTTACAGGTTAGCTTTACCTCCTGCTTTGGATCATGTGCATAATGTGTTCCATGTTTCTGCTTTGAGGAAATATCATCCTGATCCATCTCATGTATTGGAATTGGAACCTCTTCAGATTCAGAGTGATTTGACTTTTGAGGAAAGACCTCTCCGGATTGTGGATAGAAAGGATAAAGTTCTGAGGAACAAGTCTATACCTTTAGTAAAGGTTATCTGGGGAAATCAGTCGGTTGAGGAGGCGACCTGGGAGACTGAGGCTGTTATGAGGAAGTTGTATGCTTATCTTTTTGATGATATGAATGTTGAGCTTTAGAGGACTAAAGCTTTATAAGGAGGGAGGAATGTAAGATCCAGAAATTTATTAGCAGGTAAGAAAAATAAAGTTTTGATTATCTGATATTTATGTGGACGTTTTCTTTGAGATAATGTATCGATTTGTGCATTTTTTTCCTGCTATGTAAAAATGTGTCGCGGTGAGGATTCGAACCCGCGACTTAAGGCGTAGAGTGTGTGCTGCACACCACTAGGCTAGTGGTGTCTTTCTTGTTAGAAAAGGGTAAGAGCCCTTGATAAGGGGAAAGTGGAAATTAACTTATACTAAAGGGTTATTGGATCTTCCACTTATGTTTGCTAATGGGTTTGGATTCTTTGGAGATAGGAAAACGAAATTAGAGGGTTCACCCTCGTTTTTCTTCTTTGCTCGTTGTTCACGAGTTTCGTTAGGGTGAAGGGTGGCGGCTTGCTTCTTCTTCTCCTTCTCTTCTTCTTGTGGCCGGCGGCAAGAGGTAGTGGAAGCGATTTTCCGGCGGCTCTTGGGTGGTTCCGGCGAAGTGTGTGGCGTGAGGGTGTTGGTTTGGAAGAACCGAAATCAAGGTGAGTGGATGTTCTCCTTCACCTAGTTCATGAAAATTGGATGCATTGCTTGTTTTAGAGAAGATTAATGCATAGGAGTATGGCATGATCTCTTAATTTCAATTGTACATGTATTCCTTGTTTTTCCCAAATTTTCGAAACCCTAGCTTGCATGAAAATTAGGGCTTTTCGTTTTTAAGACTCTTAATCCTAAATTGGACTTTGATTAAACATGTATGTAGCTTTAGAATTTCAATTGCATGAAGATTAGGGCTTGAAGGAGAATTTCGACCCTTCTTCATGAAATTACGTCCAAATGCATGGGTAAAAATTGGGGAAAACTTGATATTCATGAAATTAGGTATATGAGGATTCTACTGTATTTTTTTGGAAATTTTTAGAAATAAAAGTTTCTGTTGACTGAAATTGACCTAGGGGTAATTCGGTAAATTTCCTAGTTAAAATTGGGGAAAACTTGAAATTACGAATCTAGGGATCATGAGGGACGTAATGAATATTTTTACGAAATTTTTGGATAACTTTTCGTGTATGACTTAAACTTTGAACTAGGGGTATTTCTGTCTTTTGTTATCAGAACTAGTAGAAAACTATGAATATGTGATATTCTGCATTTATGTTAATTGTGAACGAAATTTAGTGAATTTTCTGTATTATTATGTATTTTTAATTGAATGGTGTATGCAGAAAGTAATGACATGAAATATTGATTGATAACTTTGGGTGATAACTTAGCATGATTATACTGAACTGATCAGCATGAAATCTAAGGACTCTATAAAATATTATGTGATTTTTGAATATTATGTGATTATGTGATTTTTGAATATTATGTGGTTATGTGATTTTCGAATATTATGTGGTTATGTGATTTTCGAATAATATGTGTTGTGGTCATGGAATGGTTAGGACTGAGGCTAAGTGTAACTGTACTCAAGGGGATAGTCTATATGTGATATGTTAAGGGTTGGAGATTTCAGCCCTGTATTGTGATATGTGAGGGGGTTGTTGTTCAGCCTGCCTGATGTGATTATTGTGATAAAAATGACTATCCTAGAGTTTAGTTGACACTTAGGAGTCCACTTTTGTGAAATAAGATATAAGATGTGTCTGGTGTTGTCCAGTTAAGGAACCCTTTGGGAGAACGAGTGATATAAGACGCAAAGTGCCATGTCTTGGTCGGACAGGGGCCACCTCTTGATGTCATCACTCTTAGACGCTTAGATTTTTGTGATTATGGGGTGGTGTAGATCAAGGTATCACATCTTGACCAGGTGGTGATTACCTCTTGAGTCTACACACTGTCCATGTATATATGTTGCATGTGATTTGCAGGCTTCTCCCAGTGCTTAGGCCAAAGCCGGGTTGGACCATAATGGTCACTATTGATTATGCTGGACAACTAGGTCAATTAAGTCATTAGTTGGTTTAGAGTATAGCTCTAAAACCCTGGTTACTCTTTGGTGACAATGATGTCTTAGCAGTTTACACCTGATTGTTTTATATGAGTTATGTCCTTTAATTTTGTTATATGTTGACATGATATTCTGTTAAATGTTTTTAAAATAATCTGCATGTATTTTTGAGTGTATGTTATGGATGGTCGTTTGAGACTATCCACTCACTGGGCTGTGTAGCTCACTCCCTCACTATTTTCAGGTGTAGAGCAGGGGCGCATTTCTTGAGTTAGCGTTGATATGGATATTATGCTGGTTAATGTATAAGACTTTTGTGCTTAATTAACTGGGGCCGGTTGTGGCCGAATTATTGTGGCCGAATTATGTGAACTTGTGTTGCCGGTTGTGGCAGTTTTAAGTTTTGAAGTTTTGATTTTTGTGTCACCGCGGGCTTTGGCCTAGTTTCGGTGTTTGGTATCATTGATGTTAGTTATGAACTTATAAAATCGATATTGTGACTTTGGTTCTCAATTTGAGTCGATTGGTATTTTTGCAATCGGATTTGATATAATTGTGAACTTGCATATGTCTAGTGCAAGTATTGCGTGGTGGCAGGTACATTTCTGAAATTGTGTTTTCGCTGAGATTCTATGTATGGATTCTCGAAAATTTTCAGATCGTGTTTTCTTGAACTTGGTTTTACCTAGCATGTGAATCGATCTTGTATGATAACATCCTGTTTCTCTATGACTTGTATTGCTTGTTTGGGGTTAAGATAACGGGATGTGACAGAATTTTATTACAACCCACTTAGTAAGCAAACTATTTATTAACTTGCTGAGCCGATTTGCAACATGGCCCAATCTATTAAAATGCTTAAGCCCAAGTTAATAATAGCAAGCCCACTAAGCCTTATAAACCACATAATAGTTTCTCCCACTTGCAATGTGGGACTATACTCGGGGTATTACAATCTCCCCCACTTAAGACTTGACGTCCTCGTCAAGCCCAAACCTTAACACATGCCCAAGAATCATCCCTTAGTCGGCAGCATGTGAGGTCAGCCCAAAGGTGGCTCTACCATCCTCGGTAGCCCTTTCCTATTGGCCTCTCACCATGCTTAGGACTAAGTTTTGCTCTGATACCATTTATTACAACCCACTTAGTAAGCAAACTATTTATTAACTTGGTGAGCCGATTTGCAACATGGCCCAATCTATTAAAATGCTTAAGCCCAAGTTAACAATAGCAAGCCCACTAAGCCTTATAAACCACATAATAGTTTCTCCCACTTGCAATGTGGGACTATACTCGGGGTATTACACCGACTGAACTCTAGGAGAAACACTGATCCTGAGATCTCTGAACTCCTGCAATAACTGCCACTCACTGACCCGTAGTGCCGCTACTGAAGTAACTGGATGTCTGCTCAGTGCATCAGCCACTACATTGGCCTTTCCAGCCTGATACTGAATAGCGAAGTCATAGTCTTTGATCAACTCCATCCATCTTCTCTGTCTCATGTTCAACTCCTTCTGAGTGAAGATGTACTTGAGACTCTGGTGGTCAGTGAACAGATCAAACTCTTGACCCAACAAATAGTGACGCCATATCTTCAGAGCAAAGACTACGGCCGCCAACTCCAAGTCATGAGTAGGGTAGTTTGACTCATACTCCTTCAGTTGTCTCGAAGCATAAGCTACCACATTACTCTTCTGCATCAAGACACAACCCAACCCCTTGCTTGAAGCATCCGTATAGACAGTAAACCTTTTCCCATCACTAGGAATAATGAGGATCGGTGTACTAGTCAACCTTCTCTTTAGCTCCTGAAAGCTCTCTTCACACTTGTCATCCCAATTAAACTTGGCCTCCTTTCTGGTCAATTTAGTTAAAGGATCCGCCAGCTTGGAGAATCCCTCAACAAACCTCCGGTAGTAACCTGCTAGACCCAGGAAACTTCTGATCTCGGTAGCACTAGTCGGTCTTCCCCAATTAAGGATGGCTTGCACTTTAACTGGATCCACAGACACCCCCTGACCAGAAATCACATGCCCAAGGAAGCTGATCTTTTCTAGCCAAAACTCACACTTATTGGCCTTGGCATATAATCGGTTTTTCCTTAGGATCTCCAGCACTCTGCGCAAGTCACTGACATGATCCGAAGTAGTCCGAGAGTACACCAAGATATCATCTATGAAGACTACCACACATGAATCAAGTAATTCATGAAATACCCTGTTCATCAAATCCATGAAGACAGCAGGTGCATTCGTCAGTCCAAAAGGCATAACTAGAAATTCAAAATGCCCATACCTGGTCCTGAAAGCAGTCTTAAATATATCCTCATCCTTGACCCTAAGCTGATAATACCCTGATCTCAGATCAATCTTAGAGAACACTGTAGCTCCCTGTAATTGATCAAATAGATCATCAATTCTGGGGAGAGGATACCTATTCTTGATAGTCACTTGGTTCAGTTGCCTGTAGTCTATACACATCCTCAGGGTTCCATCCTTCTTCTTTACGAACAGCACTGGTGCTCCCCAGGGAGAAGCACTAGGCCGGATGTAACCTTTCTCCAGTAAATCCTCCAGTTGCTTCTTAAGCTCGGCCAACTCTGAGGTAGCCATGCGGTAAGGAGCTCTGGAGATAGGTGCAGTACCTGGCACCAACTCAATGCCAAACTCTACCTCTCGAATTGGTGGCAAGCCTGAAAATTCCTCAGAGAACACATCAGGAAACTCTTGCACCACCGCCATCTGAGTCAAATCAGGAGTAGAATCATCCTGTACCTTAACATGTGCAATATAACCCTTACACCCACTAGCAAGCAACTTTCTGGCCTACAGGAAAGATATCACATGTGGTCCTTGGTCTGACACTAGACCTCTCACAAAAAGCCGACTCCCATCTAGCAAAATCAAGGTGATTACTTTCTCAAAGCAATCCACAGTGGCATGATGTGAGGATAACCAATCCATACCTAGGATGACATCATAATCTTGCATGTCTAAAAGGATTAGATCTACAAGAAACTCATAACCCTCTACATGCACTACACAATCGGCACAAACAGTGTCTGTAGATGATGATTTTCCTAAGGGAGTACTCACAGACACAACATAATCCATCACCTTAGGTAATACAGGTAAACATGCAGCAAATCTAACAGATACAAAAGATAAATTTGCACCAGGGTCAAATAAAATGCGAGCTAACTGATCGAATACAAATAAAGTACCTTCCACGACAGATCGGGAAGCCCGTGTATCCTTCTCAGCCACGGCATAAACTCGAGTCTGGACTGTAGGCTTATCTGTGCCTCTCTGCTGCATCTCAGGCTCCTTGCAGTCTTTGATCATGTGCCCAGGTTTCTTACACCTGAAGCATACCCCATTCTTCTTATAACAATCCCTCATCAGATGTCCTTTGAGCCCACAATGATGACAAATCCGATCCTCTGTGTTACCGTTCTTTACATCCCTGGATTGCTGCGGTGCATCCCTGGACTGCTGCGGTGCCTTGTGAGAGTAGGGCTTATACCTGCTCTTCTTGTAGTCCTTATGCTTAGGGTACTTCTTACCCTTGCCGCCATCACCATACCGAGGAGCTGCCGCCTCAGCTGCAGGAATCACAGTCACGGTCCTCTCAGATATGTATCTCCCGATGGTGCGTGCTCGCCCAACAGTCTCACTATATGTCTCCAAGTGCTGAGCACCAACCTGTTCTCGAATGTCCCATCTGAGACCTCTGAGAAACTTGGTAGCCCTCCTCTTTTCAGTGTTTATCAGGTGAGGAGCATACTTTCCCAACTTAGTGAACTGCAACTCATACTGGTCCACAGTCAGATCACCCTGCTCCAGGTGAATAAATTCCACCTCTCGGTCCTCTACCAAGCTATCAGGGAAATACTTCTCGTTAAATTGAGACAAGAAGTAGGGCCAATTTACTGTTTCTTGTCTTTCCACAGCTAGCCTCACCACGCCCTTCCACCACTCATCTGCGTCACCACGCATCATGTAGGTGGCCAGACACAGCTTGTCCTCATCTGAGCAACGCATGACTTGAAAAATCTTTTCCAAGCACAACTGCCAGTTCTCTGCAGTACTTGATTCTGAGCCCCCATAAAAGGAACTAGGACCCAGTTTCTGGAATTCACTCACTAGCGAGGCATAGCGCCTGTGAGCGCCTTCTTGAGAGTCATTCCCCACCACCTGAGTAGTAGTCTGGGATCTCTCCTGAGTCAATTGCTGCAAGAGCTGCTGTTGCGCTTCTTGATGCTGAGTCTGTTGCTGCTGCAGCATCTGAGATTGCCTCTCTATCATGGCACCCTGTTGCCGTACCATGCCTGTCAGAGCCTCAATGGTTCTCGTGAGATCTGAGGTCTACTCACCCTCGCTGCTAGCATTTCCTCTGGATCGCACCATCTTAAATTCCTACACACACACACCATAGTAAGGAAAACAAACATAAACCTATCAGGTGTCTAGCAATACACAAACATGTTTTCCCCCCGAACTAAGTTTTAGCTAGCCAACTGCTCTGATACCATTCTGTCACATCCCGTTATCTTAACCCCAAACAAGCAACACAAGTCACAAAGGAACAGGATGTTATCACACAGGATCGATGCACATGCTAAGTAAAACCAAGTTCAGGAAAAGTCGATCTGAAAATTTTCGAGAATCCATACATAGAATCTCCACGAAACATAATTTCACAAATGTACCTGCCACCACGCAATACTTGCACTAGACATATGCAAGTCAACAGTTATATCAAAACCACATAAAATCCGTAAAATCCATAAATCACGTAAGGGTACCTGCCACCAGGCAATACTTGCACTAGACATATGCAAGTTCACATTTATATCAAATCGGATCGCAAAATACGAATCAAATCGAAATTCGAAGCAAAGCCACAATATCGGTTTTATAAACTCATGGAACTAACATCAATGACCCAAACACTGAAAACAGGCCAAAGCCCTCGGTGACACAAAAATCAAAATCTCAAAACTGCCACAACCGGCAACACTGGTTCACAAAGTTTAGCCATAACCGGCCCCAGTTAACTAAACACAAAAAATATCTTATACATCGCACCAGCATAGTTGTAGAGAAAATCACAATATCCATAACATACGCTAACTCAGGCAATGCGCCCCTGCTCTACACCTGAAAATAATGAGGGGTGAGCTACACAGCCCAGTGAGTGGATAGTCTCAATCGACCATCCATAACATACACTCAAAGATACATGCAGATTGTTTTTAAAAATCTTTAGCAGAACATTATATCAACATATAACTAAAACAAAGAACAGAAAACAAAGAACAGAACTCATATAAACAATTAAATGTACAGGCATCACACAAATGTCACCCCAAAGTAACCAAAGTTCTAGAGCCATACTCTAAACTAACTAAACACACCAACCACTTAGTTGTTGTCCAGCATAAATCAAGAGTGACCACTATGGTCCAACCCCGGCTCTGGCCTAAGCACTGGGAGAAGCCTGCAAATCACATGCAACACAAACATGGACAGTGTGTAGACTCAAGAGGTGATCCCCATCCGGTCAAGATGTGATACCTTGATCTACACCACCCCATAACACAAAAATCTAAAAGTCTAAGAGTGATGACATCAAGAGGTGGCCCCTGTCCGACCAAGACATGGCACTTTGCTTCAATCACTCGTTCTCCCAAAGGGTTCCTTATCTGGACAACCACTAGACACAACTTATATCTTATTTCATAAAAGTGGACTCCTAAGTGTCGACCAGACTCTAGGATAGTCATTTTCATCACGATAATCACAACAGGCGGCTGAAACATCAACCCCTCACATATCACAAACGCAGGGCTGAAATCTCTAACCCCTAACATATCACATATAGACTATCCCCTTGAGTACACAGTTACACTTAGCCTTAGTCCTATCCATAATGGGTACACAGACCACAACACATAACATTTGAAACCACATAATCATATAATGTTTTGTAGAGTCCTTAGGTTTCATGCTGATCAGTTTGGTTTAACCTTGCTAAATTATCACCCAAGTTTCTCAAACAAAGGTACATAGTCATAAATATATAACCTGTTGCACATAGAGAAACAATCATGGATCCTATAACATTATTAGCATTTAACAGGGCATCCATAAAATTAACATTAAACACATAATACTGCATGTAGCCAACGGTTTCTACAACATATTATCTACTTAAACTTTAACCTTAGTTAACAAGAATTTCATGCTCAAGAATCACTGACTTAAAACTACCTAAATTGAAAGGTCCCTAGAGTAAGGGGGTGAAACCCTAAACATGCGCAACATAAGATTTTGCATGGGCGGAAATAGGGTTTGCATAGGATCGCATGTAGTATGTCTATATAATCAACTTCTTTCAATTCAAAGATCAAGTTAAGATCTTTTACCATAGCCATGAAGAAGGAGTCGGCTTGGAAGCAAGAGGGCAAATGAGCTCTCCTCCAAAGAAGACGCACACAAAGGATGATGAAGGCTTCCTCCTTGCGCAATTCTTGTGCTAGCAAAAACGCCAAGTTTTTCCTTGCGTGTGTTGAAGTCAAGAGATGCTTGGCCAAACTACCTCCTCGTCGTCTAGGAAGAAAACCTCTCCAAGCGCAAAGACGACAATTGAATTGGCATTATCATTTTAGGCGTTTTCCAATAGATGGCGTTTCATGACTTCCAAATATGGAAAGTCATGAAGCCATGCGCTCACCCATAAGAAAACCGCCCAAATACAATTAAGCCTTGAACCATGCATTCATACTCGTGAACCGGTTCAAGCTAACCCAATTCAATTCAATTTGGTCCAAAAAACCAAACCAGCCCATGGTCTAGATCTCTCTGAACCAAATGGCTCAAGATCTAACCGTTCATCTCATGATGTTCCTGATCTCACCGATCTAGAATCATCTCTCTCGATCGAAGCTTACCGATCTCAAGTCCTAATCAATCAAACATGATCAGACCAGATCTCACTTACAATCAGAGTTTAAACTCCTTTAAACTGAACCTCAACAATTCAGTCCACACGATCTGACTCAAGTAAGCCATATCACCAAATTGTGCGACCCTGAGGGTTTCCTTTAAATGTCGGTAACGATAACTTACGTTATCACGATCAGTGAGGGGTATCTAGCAACACATCACTGTCTCCCGATATAAAGGAAAGAGTCTTCCAAGACTTCACCCAAATCACAGCACAAGTGTGAATCAACTCACTAGGCATACATGTTTCCTTTGCCACTGGATGTTCTGATTGGACAAGCCTGTCAAGCTTGTAGTTCCAATATGATGAGCATGATTAGATCAGATGAGCATAGTCACCTGGGTATGGCTATACACTATTCTCAATCATCTCATTCAGGGGGCCCCTTTAGAACATCACACTCCTTAAATAAGGAGACGGCAATCCTATGTCTATCACTAGTGTCCTAACCTGACTCATGATCATTATCCAAGATAGTCTAGAACCATTATATTTCAAATGATATTGAACTACCTCAAAACAATGACATTCATCATTTAGAAACACAAGTGATCTCAAGTCAAAGGACATGTGCCACTTGTAGCATATAAGGATTATTCACATTGTGACAAGCAATTGAATATCCTAGTAGGGTCTGTCCAGTACATCCAATGTACCCATGAGTCTACATCTTATTCCATGCTCGAAGCATCCTATAAGATTAGAACACATATTAGTCTTAACCATATCAAGGCTGTCTCATGTTCACCAAGATATATCGACTAAGGACATCAGTGCATGTCAGCCTAGCTAAACAGCTTTGAGACATTATTCAGTAGTACACTTATTACAGCAGATAAGGTAACAACCTGAATAACAACCATTGCCGTTATAAACTTAAGAGTTTATACAATGATACTATTACAATCCCAAGGCCTCAAACATTAGCCTTAAGGGCATACCCCAACATAAATTCCATTCAAGAAATATTGTAAAATTCATGTTGCAAGGTTTCGGTTTTCATGAAAGATACACCTTGAGTTTCGGTTTTAACATGGTAAAATTATCAAGATTTCATGCACAAGAATCACTGACTTAAAACTATCTAAATTCCATACAAAAGATATCTTAAATTTCATGTTGTCAAATTTCGGTCTTCATGATAGATACATCTTAGGTTTCGGTTTTTAGCATGATGAAGTTTCTAAGAAATCAAAATTATTTATCTATCACAACCAAAAGAATAAAATTCGAACAAGACACCCCACTCACCTATTATCTTGAACCGTGAACACCAAGATGATCCAAAAACTCGTCTAAGGCCTTGAAATTCCACCAATGTCGCCACCAATGGAAGAAGAAGCGCCACCAAACACCAAAGAACGCCGGCCAAGGGAAAAGGAAGAGGAAGAAGGGGAAATTCGTCCAAGCCTCCAAGAGATCGCCCAAGCCTTCAAGCCGCCGCCCCCAAGGTTTCCTCCAAGCCAAAAACGCTAACTCTCCTTCCCTAACCGCAATTACCTAATTAAAATTTTGGTTTTTAATTTTAAACCCGCTAACTAATTAATCCGAATTTTAAATCTAATTTAAGTGTAAACCCAATAACCCATAGTTAAGCGAAAATCCAATAAGGATTAAATTAACATCCAATTAATTAATTATAAATTAGTAACCAATAAGCACTAATTAATTAATTATAATTTAACAACCAATAAGCTCTAATTAATTAATTACTAGGGTCAAGATCAAAACATAGGAAAATATTCCCGCCAACACTTTTATTTAAATCAAAAATAGTACTTACCAGGACTTAGGATCCTTGGATCTTACATTGGGGGTGTCCCTACATCAGAAAGAATTACTAAAAAAAAATAAAAATTATTTCCTCTCGGACACCCAACTTACACTAATTCAATATTCACTCTCGTGACTTACAATTTTAGTCATTGGACGACGATAATTTTAGACAACAAGAACTAAGGATCACTCTCATGGCTCAATTCTTTAAGTCGATTTTTCAAGTAGAACTAAACACTCTCATAGTTTAATTCTACAAGTTTTACCTAAGGGGTTCTAACAACCTAATTCACTTCTCACTGCAATTATCTTATCTGACATAATGCAATTATTAAATTTAAATAACTACATATAAAATAGGCATCAATAATAAGATTTCTAGAACTTAGCTACTCTTGTAGTCTAGGTTACTAGGTCTAATTAAAGGGGTCCAGGTTTATATGTCACCTCTTAGTCTATGTTATAAACCCTAAAACATGCAATTATTTATAATTTGATAATTACAAAGTAAATAAATCACAAAGATAAAATTAACAATCATTGAATAACTGACAAATAAGAGTTTATCTAGTCATATTAAAAATTAAAGGGAATACTCCCATTGTCCCAAAAAGAACTTTTATGCTATCATGGTCATGAGAATACAATAAAGTTTCATGAGGGAAGGATTTGAATTTTAGGGAAAAAAATAAAATGAAACAACAAATTTTACTATCGTCATAGGGGTGTGATGGCCATAGTACAATTCGTCACAACCCTGTGATTACGAATTGAATCTGTGCCGGCTCATGTGATTACTGTAATCGAATCCTTCTTTCATTGATTTCTCCCATATATGATCTTCTATCCTTATGAAAATTTACGTGTGTGTTCTCCTCCTTAACGCTCACCTTCCCTGAAAATTTTGTCGCCAGAGATGCCTTATATGCCTCTCGGCAACAAATCGAACCCTAGCACTGCCATTGTCGATTTCTCCTTCGTTTGTCCTCGTGAGTGCATGATAATTTGATCAAATCCTCTCCTTCCACTTATAATTAGTCCCACGCTTCTAGATTTCTCGATTGGGTCTTCATTTTCCCAATTTAAACTCAAAAATTTGAATTCAAATGAGCACCAGAAGACTCAGGCCACCATCGCAATTTTTCCCCAAATATGATAATCACATCCCTATGACGCCTACAGTTCATTTCATCACAAGGGTGTGACGGCAAGTTTTTTTCCAAATTTTCTCCTTGAGCTCCAAATTTCCTCACCATTCCATCTTCGGCCCTTTTAACCTCAAAAATCCAGAAAAATAAGAATATTTTATCCAAAAAATTAAAAAAACACGAGGGGATGTAGATTCCAAAGTAATTGACTGAATTTAATTTTAAAAAATCAAAAGTGTGATAAAAATGACTCAAAAAGATAAAATAAGTATACAAAATCACTATAACTTTTTGAGTCATCACTTGTCCAGTTTTGCCTTAGCCAATTGCTAAGGAAAAGGCACAAGCGACTTGTAGGGTGGTGGGGGAACATAAAGTGACTTGCTCAACCTCCTTTTCTACTAGTTCTCCTTCTGATGGTTGTGTCTCCTTCCGCCAAGTTTTCAGCTTCTCTACTCTCAGTTCCCTAGTCATCCCTTCTAGGATCCTTCAACTGCTTCCTACTGTGCATTGTGATTGCTTTGTAGTGCTCCCTTTGATTAACTTTTGGTTGAGAAGGGAACTTCCCCGAGGGCCTAGGTGATCAACTTGGTTGTTGGGGAATCTCGATTTCAAGCATCCTAGAGTGAGTGGCCAAGGAGTCCACCTTCAAATTGAGCTGCTTAATGGATTCGTTGACATTCTCATTCTACTTTGACTAAGTGGTGACAAAGTTTTCAAGTAGAAGCTCCAGATTGTTGAAGTTGGGTGAGAAACTTGACCATAGTTATTCTTGTAAGAAAAGTTGGGATGATTCCTCCATCCTAGGTTGTATATACTCGAGAATGAGTCATTCTGATTACTCAGGTTAATATTGACCTCTACACTAACTTAATTCAAAGACAAGTCACTAGATGAAGAAGCCATTATCTAGCAATCAATAGCACAATAGCCTGCAACCCCACATATCTCACAAGAAACTAAATTAACTGAAGCAGAAGTAGAGTTAATAGAGTTGAGTTGAATTGAGATTGACTCTACCTTTGCTGCCAATGAACTTAGCATATACAAGTCATGCTTACCTCCTCCTATCGATGGTAGACTTCTTTCACTGGTCCACTGGTAGTGATTCAAGGTCATATCCTCGATCAAGTTCATTGCATCGTCTATATTTTTATTCATGAGTGCTCCCCTCACAACTGCATCATTAGTGGGATGAGTGTAATACAAGAGTCTATTATAGAATGTGTGTACTAATACCAATTTTTTGAGCCCATAATGTGGGCACATCCTGAGAATCTTCATCTAAGAAGCCCGTTATAGAATGTGCTCACAAATACCCATTCAATCTAAGTGATCGGACGTCGCAATTCACTTTTCAGTTAATCTTACATCATCAAAAATGCGCAAAAGGCTCAGCCAAAGCAAATACATTACATACACACAACAAAGATTAAATAAACAATGATAAATATTCAACACTAAGATTTATAAAATGTCAAAACCAATAATCCATTCAACAGGCTATGCCTGAGTTCCAAAAATGGTTTAAGCTACATATCTTATTGTGTAGAGCATTTAATCTCTGGCAATATGCATTCAAAAAAAGGGAAAAATGAAAGATCTATGACAGAAGAACACAAATCCCAAACTTTCTCATGAAAACTTTGAAGAAATCTGTCCATTCCATCCCAAGGATGCAATTTTCACCCATCGTTCACCCTAGCCATCAGCAAGCCAAAATTTAAACCCCCAAACCTTCCAAAAATCTCATTTTTATACCTATACATCTTCTCCATCCAATTAGGAAGATCCTCAGAAGTTTCCCCAAATTTTGTTTTCAAAATCATCCAAATCGGCCAAGAAATGAACGCAAAGTCGAATCTAGCAACATTTTTCACGGCCGTGCATGGATGCAACCTGACCGTGCTTTCCTCAGCTAGGATCTCGACTTGTCAATAAAGCGAAGGTGTGCCCGGATTTTTAACCAGACTAAGGAAATAATTGTCACCACACACCTCCTAAAGATAGATGGGTGTGTCCTAGGAGGGTGGAAAATAGTGCACAACACCATCGATCGATAGTTTGTTAAGAG
This sequence comes from Costus lasius, assembly GCA_027563935.2. Taxonomy (NCBI): domain Eukaryota; kingdom Viridiplantae; phylum Streptophyta; class Magnoliopsida; order Zingiberales; family Costaceae; genus Costus; species Costus lasius. The sequence continues at coordinate 67,322,295 of CM050448.1, read as the reverse complement.
CTACGTGTCATAAGGCTATCAATGCACTTGATGTAATTTAGAGAGGGTTTTTTTTATCTCACACCACATTGTTTTATCGTATGTCTAACATCACCGGCATGCAATCCCATAGTGAGAACATAAAATAAAATAAACAAGGCATGCCATGAAATAAGCAGGAAATAAACATGATATGGTTATAGCCCAGACATGGATAATAAGCCCCTAGATCTAGACTCAAATACCTAGCAACTCCAAATCCCTAAGCATTTGGCCCATGCCATTAAGCCATCCGTTCCTACTCTGAGTGCGCCAAACCCCAGCTGTTCCGCCTAGGTCATTTGCTCCAAGAGTTAGCTCACAAACCTTAGAGGCGCCAGCTAGGAAACCCTAGGTGCACCCCCTTGGTTCGGCCTACCCCTATGCTCATCGTGGTTCTCTTGCAAACCCTAGACTCCTTCCAGGGTTCGGCCAACCAAGGATTGTGCCATCCTCACAAGGTGCACCACCACCATCACAAGGTGCGCCACTTTGCATGGGTGCGCCACCATGGAAACATGCGCCATCAAACCATCTTGCTTCAAGGAGAGCGCCGGATGTCCTTAATCTTCAATCCATCAAAGCCCAAAACTAGACATAATCTAGAATTACAAAACATTGAACTTGAAAAGCGGCATGCTGGCCTCACAAGAATACATTCCAAGCATATAAAAAGGACTTCTCTATAACTATATCATAATGCGATAACAAAAGTATTAGGAATCCCCGAACCCTATAAAAATAGATAATGCAGCAGAAGACGGTCTGAAACAGAATTCCCACCAAAATGCCAGGATCTACTTACGAGAGAAAACCATAGGATCTAAAGAGTATTATACCTTACTTACGCAAGCCCTTGAGTGTTGCCGGTGATGTAGACGATCAAATGCTCGTCCTCTGCAGTCACGCACACACGGACGGCCTCGAGACTCCTCCACTCCATGCACGTGCTAGCTTCAGGAGAGGAGATCCACACCTATGGGTGTTAATCAGCAAACTTGTCCTCTTCAAGTTGGGCCCACTAACTTAAGTCATAATATTTTTATTCTAAATAATCACTAGTTAAGTTGTGGCACCACCACTTATGAATTAATTAACAATTAATTCAAATATATATCTGAATAAAATATTCAGACATATCACAAGCTGGTGGGCGCATGTGATGAAACCACCGCACAGATCTCAGCGCAAACCAGAGTTTTGACTCGTCAACATAGACCTAGTCAACCGAAGTCAAAACTTGTCACCCAAGGTCAACCGAGGTCAACTCGATCACCAATATCCATAAGCCTCATCTCAACTCATAAAATTCATCTGCGAAGTATAAAACTCCCAAATAGATCTGAATCGTCCATAAATCTTATCTGAGGCTATCTGATCAATACAGTGTCTCTAGCATCTAGGTGTGCAACCATATATGTTCTTCAGACATTGGTAATGATGACCATATCATCACAAGCAAAGAGTGGCACCTAGTAGTATATCATTTCTACCTAGGCCATCACAATAAATGTCACCATTGACAACCTCTAGAACTGGGATAAAGTATAAGTACAGAATTATCCTTTCGCCAGACTGATGTCCAGATTGGGCAAGCATGTCACACTTGTTGATTCTAATATTATGGTCATGACTAAATCAGGTTCTCACGTGGGTCTGGCCATACACTTCCAGTCATCCACAAAGGGCGCTATGGACATCAAGTTTCCCCATAGGGAAGGGCCAACTCCTCTCTTGGCACATTGAGATCTCTCATATGGCTCATGATGCACCCAATGACAATCGTTATGACTTTCCTTTTATGGCGAAGCGTGAGGTTGTATCAAAGTGCCTCATTCACCATATAGAGATGCCAATGCCCACAAGTCTAGGACAATCATAACTCTGTCATTGTGATTTTCATCTTGTGACACCAAGATGAATCCTCGCAGTGGGTGTGTCCAGTATATCTCCCTTGACATACCTATATGCCTACGTTAGCAACCCGTGCTCAACCAGCATATATACTAGTCTCAAGTGAAGCATAGCTGTCCCATAGCCACCATGATTGTCAACTGGGGACAAAACTGAGATTAGATAAAATATCTATCTCTTAGGGATATCATACATATAACTATCCATGTGCGCAGATGTACATATTTGCATAACGACTTTGCCAGGATATCTTATCTATGAAATAGATGTGATACAGATATCCCATTGGACCATCCCAAAGGTCCTTGGGCATAAATACTAATAATTTTTCACTTGCACTAAGACCATGACCTCAGCGTCATCTCCTAGGCTCTACCTACCATGCTCCTGCTGTGCTAGAGCACCGGTCAATGGGCCCACTATGTTAATGTCAAAATCTGCTATGTCTTTATTACCTCTATCCACAATACAAGGTATTAGCACTTGAGTATGTTGTTTTGAATCTCATGAAGTTTAGTAAAGAACTCTCACTTGTTTAAACTACTTCCCAAAGCATAAACATACTCTGCTATTATGTAGTCTGCTTTAAAGCTCCCCAAGCTTCAAGCAGTACTACTTTGATAGCTATAATGTCACTCTGGTCTGGCTGGAACAAGTAGCCAAGTGCGAACACTAAGCTTTTTATTCCATTTCATGACCAAGAACCACCCCTTAGTTCATTTCAGAACCTAAGCATGTTTTGTGTTCCTTATCTAGTGCCTAGCACCTAGACTGCACTTGGTACCAACAAGTCTTCAAGCTCCCACTGAACTTGGCTACTTTAATATGAACATTCTTTGCCCTTGTTAGGAGTTACCCATAACATAGGCACACATGAATCAATTCAATCCTTATTCCCACATTTTTCTAAACTCTAGGTTGCCCACAACCTGTATACATGGTTCAGATTTCATTCTTGACTATCTGTGTAAGGTGGTTGACCTTGGACTAAATCTAAGTCACAACTTCTGCCCACTAGCTTTTTCAAAGAAAGACTTTTCAAAGAAAAATAGCACTATGAGCAACAATCACTTGTCCTCCTATGGGTTATGGAAATTGTATTCCACTTACACCTATGATATCTAAGTGGAATTAAGTCCAATGTGGAAGAAGCTTTTAGCATCACCTCAGAAGAGATACATATGACTTTCAATTCTCCCACTAGAATCACCTACCAAGGTATTCCTTAGGAGGTATGAGCTATGAGAAAACCTCATACTCATCATGATAATCATTTGTAGCTCAAGTATTCTTCATCCATCTTAGACTGAAGATTACTCATGAATTTCTATAAACTAGTTCTATATATTTTCAATAAACTATGAATTTCTTTCTTTTTACCTTTTAGTCCACTTCTCCTTACTTGGTGAAGGACATTTATTTTCTTTCAATAAACAAGCGTATGCCTATCTTGTTTATGATAAAAGATAGCTAGGTTAAAAAAGATACCCAATCTCCTAGAAGAAGTTTGATTCCAAGAGTTCATTTACATGAAGTCATTGAATGCATCTCTTGTTTATGAATCAATCCTATCTATGACAAATAAAAGAATGGCTCAGCAACATTAGTGCTCCAGTAAAGTCTTCTTATTGTCATCCATGTCCTATTTCTATTGAACACCTGCACATTTTTGCAAATATCAGTCTCACCATGCAGTATAAAATACCCATGCATATGAATAGACAATATAAGATTTAGTAACAAAATTACTTAAGCCTGAAGATGAAGGGTCACTTCTCTTCATCTCACTTTGAGAATGTTTGTCGTCTTTGTGCCAATGGCCCTCCTGGCCATAGTTGAAGCACTCATTCTTCCTCACCTTGGCCTTCTTCCGTGCTTTGGCCTTGGACTTCCACTTACCACTTTTTTCAAATCTTACTGTCTCTAGAGACCATAAGAACGGACTTGGGTTTGGACATGTTGATTTCCTTCTTGGTCATTTCTAGCAGTTTTAGCAGCTCCTCATGAGTACATTCAATTTTATTTATATTGAAATTAATAATGAATACACTGTAACTCAGAGGCAGCGACTACAGGATCAGATCCGTAGCCAAATCTTGATCCATCGGGTCTCCCAGTCTGTTCAGATGTGACAAGTACCCAAGCAGCTTGAGCACATGAGGTCCCACTGGAGCACCTTCAGGCATCTTGCACTGATAGGCAGCCTTGGATGTTTCAAACCTTTCTATTCTCGCCTGCGACTCGAAGAGTTGCTTTAGATGCGTGATGATCTGAAATGTGCTCTGATCCTCATGTTGCATCTGCAACACAAACGACATCGTGGATAACATAAGGCAGGCAACATCCTGGTGCTTATGAAAAGCTTCCCGATCACCTGCATGGGCTATGGATGGCGGTGGAGGAGGAAGTGCTTGTTCTAAGACATATAGCTTCTTCTCCTACTTGAGGACTATCCTCAAGTGGCGATATCAGTCCATGAAGTTGACTCCAATCAACTTCTCCCTGTCCAGGATAGAATGGAGTGATAATCTGCTATTGTTGTTGTTGTTAGAAGCCATAGACAACAAAGACAACAGCATATCAGTATCATAAAGTCAATCATTTATTCTGGCCTTTATTTGAATCGATAATCCTCAAAAATTGATCGAGAAGTTACCCGACTTCCTTAGTGAGATGGGATCCTCGTTTCGTACATGGCCTTGTGTCCCACGTGTTGGGAAACCCCGGGGATATTTACAAAATTTTAACAAATAATACATACACAAAGCAGAAGTATATCCCCGAAACAAGCCGGTCCCAAAAGCGTAATGAAGATCGTCTTGCGAGGGGGTCGACACGATAAGAGGAGAAAGTACCTAGAACAAGAGAGTGTCGATGTCGAGGTAGGCACCCAATCGTGCACCCTCTGCAGCACAGATGCCTCGAGTCCTCTTCTTCCACGCCCGATGCTAGCCTCGGGAAGAAGATCCAAGCCTTAGGTGCCTTTCTTCAATGCTTGTGCCACCTTCTAGGGAAGATGCGCTAAGGAGAAGAAAGGATGAGGACAAGCCGCTAAGCACCATTGCTCCTTGCGCCAAGAGGAAAAGAGGAAGTGGAGCTCTCGGCAATGGATGGAAGAAGATGCACCAGGGAGAAGTTTCTTACTCTCGCTCTTATGCTTGTTCACGCCAATGGAATTGCATTCAAGAGCTCTCGCATATGTAATAACATATATAGAGCAAAGGGACGGCAAGGCAAGGGTGTTGGCGCAACTCATGAAGGGATAAATCAGCTAAGGTAAAGGGAGTGGGCGGCTAGGGTTTGAAGCAAGGAAAGACTCCAAGGAATTTTCATAAACCCCTAACCTTCATCCATATGCACCTATGACTTACCATATAAGTCTCTAAGACCATATGCGCCCCTACCCCTGCCATAGAGGCAAGGTTACCATCCAACGTAGAAGGGCAAGGCACCAAAACCTTCCAAAGATGCAATAAGCGCCCACTCCTCCCCATTATGCCCTTTAGCGCCAATGGGAGGAGATTTCTCCACATTATAACCTTGTGGGCTCTTATCTGTTCATGACAACTTGTTATTGGGCCTAATTGGGTAATAAGCTAGCCCAAACTTCATTATAAAGGTTGATTAAGCCATTGGATAAAATCCAATGCAACACTAACTCAAATGTGATCAACCATGGTCAATTTTAGGTCAACCTGCTAAAAATGAAGTTTGGCTCCAATAACTCTCTTCCATCTCATCAAGCCCATTGGCGCTAATGAAATCTCCCAAATAGATCCAAGCTATCCAATAACTTGATCATAAGGCTTCTTGATCAATACGAGAACTCGAGTATCAAGGTGTGCGACCCTGTAGGTTCCTCTAACATTGCCAGAGCTAACCTAAGGACACAACAAGCAGTGAGTGGCACCTAGCAGTGCATCTCTGCTACCCAAGTCATCAGAATGGACATCGACATCCCCATCATCGCAACTAGGTACAAATGAATCACAATCTCTTTACCAACCTAATATCCGATTGGACAAGTGTGTCACCACTTGTTTTAAGCCAATCTCATGGTTATGACTAAATCAAGTTCTCACCTGGGTATGGCCATACATTTTCAGTCATAGAACCATAGGCGGGCCCCATGGATATCATGCTTCCCTCATAAAAGGGCAAATCCTCTGTCTGTACATTAACCTTCTCATATAGACCATTGCATACTCAATGTCAACCGTTATGACCTCCCAACTATGGTGAGGTGTTAGGTTGTATCAAAGCATATTCCTAACTATATTGAAGAGTCAATGACCTCAAGTCAAGGGATCAGTGCATCTCCTGTCACTTTTGAGGATTACTCATAACACCAAGTCATTGCCTCATAGCGGGTCGATCCAGCATAACTACCACTGATATACCCATATGTCTGCATTAGCACCTCGTGCCTAACCAGCCCATATACTAGTCTCACAAGTACCATAGCTATCCCATATCTACTAAGGTACATCGATTGGGGACAGTAGTTCGAGCACAGATCCACTCTGTCTCTAGTGACATTATCATGTAGGAACATAATCGCAGATGTAAAATAAGCATGATAATGACAATGCCAGAATGATATATAAGAAATATCAGTATCAAGTAGTACATAGATAGACCAAAACTAGGTCTTCGGGCATAAACACCAACAACTCCCACTTGCACTTAGACCTAGAGGTTGAGGAACCTCAACCCCATATCTCTAGTATGACCATCATGCTTCTGCTGCGCCAAAGCCTTGGTCAATGGGTCTGCTAGATTGTTTTCTTTGTCAACTTGGCTAATCTTGACATCACCTCTATTAATGATCTCTCTGATCAGGTGAAATCTCCTGAGTATGTGTTTGGACCTTTGATGAGACTGTGGTTCCTTTGCTTATGCAATAGCCCCATTGTTGTCACAATAGAGCTCAATGGGATCCACATCAGATGGAACCACCTGAAGATCAGAAATGAACTTCCTCATCCAAACGGCTTCTTCGGCTGCCTCATAAGTGGTGACATACTTAGCCTCGGTTATAGAATCAGCTATGGTTGATCGCATGAAGCTTTTCTAGCATACAACGCCTCCATTCTTTTTGAACACATAGCCTGCCTGTGATTTGAAGTCATTAGGGTTAGACTGGAACAACGCATCAGTGTAGCCCTGAACATTGAGCTCTTCCTGTCCCCCCCCATAGACCAAGAACAAATTCTTAGTTCTTCTAATATACTTCAGGATGTTCTTTACAGACACCCAGTGCTGCAGACCTAGATTGGATTGGTATCGTCTAGTACACATCATTGCATACATGATCGAGCCTACTACCGAAGCATAGGGTACTCGACTCATATCATCCCTCTCAACCAGTGTGGTGGGACACTGGCTCTTTGAGAGAGTAAGGCCATATCTCACTGGAAGGTACCCTTCTTGGATTGCTCCAAGTTGAACATCTCTAGGACCTTATCAATGTAGGTACTCTGACAAAGGGCCAGCAGCCTCTTGGATCTTTCCCGGTAGATACTCATGCCTAGGATATAGACGGCGTCCCCTAAGTCCTTCATCTCAAAACACTTCCCCAACCATGTCTTCACAGACTGAAGACCAGGGATGCCATTTCCGATGAGCAGTATGTCATTGACAAACAAGACCAGAAAAGTCACCAAGCTCCCACTGAATTCTCTATACACACAGACTTCATCTTCACTTCTGATAAATCCATAATCTCTCACAGCTTCATCAAACCGAAGATTCCAACTTCGAGATGCTTGCTTTAATCCATAGATGGATTTCTTTAGTCTGCATACCTTATTGGCATCTGTAGGATGGATGAAGCCATCAGGTTGTGTCATATACACATCCTCTGTCAGCTTTTCGTTAAGGGACACTGTCTTAAAATCCATCTGCCATATCTCATAGTCATGATATGCAGCTATAGCAAGCAGTATCCAAATAGACTTAATCATGGCATCTGGCGAAAAGGTTTCATCATAGTCCACCCCGTGGACTTGTTTGAATCCTTTAGCCACAAGTTTGCCCTTTAAGGTAACTATGTTGTTATCCATATCGGTCTTCCTCTTGAAGACCCATTTACAGCCTATGGGTTTTACCCCATCAGGCAGCTCAACCAAATCCCAGACTTGGTTAGCTGACATGGAATTTATCTCGGATTGCATGCCCTCAAGCCATCTCTCGGAGTCCGGTCTAGTGACCACCTCATCATAGGTCCTGGGCTCATCCTCATTGATGAAGATCCCATCGTGTTGGGTCGGCAGCGACTCATACCTCTTAGGTGCATGACGAATCCTTCATACCTACATGGGACCTGTGTCTGAGCCTCAGGCTGCCTAGCAACCGGTGCAAGTGGCTCAGGTTCCATCTCAGTGTCTTGTGGTTGCACTTGGACCTCGTCCAAGTCAAACTTCCTCCCACTAACTTCTTCATGAGAAATTCTTTCTCTATAAAGATAGCACCCCAAGCAACAAAGACTTTGTTCTCGTTAGGGACATAAAAGTAGTATCCTTTAGTTTCCTTAGGATACCCCACAAACACACATTTATTAGACCCGGGTTCTAGCTTGCTAGAATCTTGACGTTTGACATAAGCCTCACATCCCCATATCCTGATAAAAGATAGGTTAGGGTGCCTCCCACTCCATACCTCATATGGAATCTTGGAGACACTCTTAGATGGAATTCTATTTAGTATAAGAGAAGCTGTCTCAAGTGCAAAGCCCCAGAATGAGGGAGGTAGAGTTGCATGACTCATCATAGACCGAACCATGTCCAATAAGGTTTGATTTTTCCTTTCAGACACACCATTCCATTGAGGTATTCCAGGAGGACTGAGTTGGGATAAGATCCCATACTCTCTAAGATAGTCAAAGAACTCACTACTTAGGCACTCTCCACCACGATCTGATCGAAGGGTTTTGATGGATCTACCAAGCTGGTTCTCTACTTCATGTCTGAACTCCTTAAATTTCTCAAAGGATTCAGACTTATGTCTCATCAGATAGACATAACCATATCTAATGAAATCATTAGTAAATGTGATGAAGTAGTTCTACCCTCCATTGGCTTGTTTGCTGAATGGCCCATACACATCAATGTGTATAAGATCCAATAAACTTCCTGCCTCTCATCAGTCTTAGTGAAGGGAGCCTTTGTCATCTTCCTTAATAAACAAGGTTCGCATGTATCAAATTCCTCCAAGGAACATGAATCTGACAACCCATTTGCATGGAGTTCTTGAATGCGATTTTTGTTTATATGGGCCAATCGACAATGCCATAGGAAAGCACCAACTGAATCACTCAGTTTGATCCTCTTATTATTTATGATACAGATAGAGCTATCCATGTCCAAGACATACAAACCATTGCATAAAGTACCCTTCCCATAAAACATATTTGCAAATGAAAAAGAACAAAAGTTCTCATTTATTTCAAATTTAAATCCTTTATTTGCTAAGGAAGGAATGGATACAATATTTTTAGTAAGTGAAGGTACACATTAGCAATGATCTAACTCTAACTGAAGTCTAGAAGGCAAGGAGAGAGTCAAAACTCCTACGGCAACAGTAGCAACCTGTGCCCCGTTTCGAATCCGTAGGTCAATGCTCAAGGATATACAGCTTCTTCTCGAGCTTGAGGGCTAACCTCAAGTTCTAATGCCAGTCTATGAAGTTGAATCCAACCAACTTATCCTTCTCAAAAAGGGATCGCAGTGACAATCTACTATTATTCGTAGCCATTGATCTATAATAACCAAGAATAATAGATTAGTACTACTTTAAGTCATTTAAACTGGACTTCTTATAAATGACCATGGCTCCCACTATTTTAATCGCATTGACAACCCACAAAGTCAATCGGGAAATCCAAGATTTTCTAGTGAGATGGGATCCTTATTCCACATGAGGCTTCGCGTCCCATGAGGGCGGGATGAGATGCACAAAGTAACCCATGCTTCTTAAGGTAGACTTGCCAGCCGATTACACTTGGCAACTCCCCTTAGTGAGACAATCTAGGCATTTCATGTCCGATGAGGGTTGGGTACAGCATGAAACCCTAACCTCTCAACAACGCCTCTAGAGTTCAATTATGTGCCCGGCACATGTGAAAATCTAGTCAAGTCCATTCCTAACCGTTATGCCTAGGCAAACGAGTTTCCTTGTGAAGGCACGTCTAGGTTAAAATTGGACTCGGGAAACCATTGTCACCTCACACCTTCTAAAGATAAGTGGGTGTGTCCCACGAGGGTGGAAAACAATGCACAACACCACAGATCAATAGCTTGATGAGAGCTACAAGTTAGAAGGTTACTAGACTTGATATTTTTGCTTGAGGGTTTTTGAGGTCTCATCCTCTTAGTTTTATCTTATGTCTAACATTACAGGCATGCAATCTTATAGTGATAACATGAAGATAAAAACATCACAGGCATGCTTTTAAAAGATAAGAAAAGCAGTAAAGCGATGATGTGATCATAGCCCATTCAAGACATTAAACCAACCCATGCCAATAGGGGTTCAACTACTGACCTAGGACACAAGATCCTAAAATAAGACCTAGCCTAGCCGACCTCTAGCTTGATCTTCAAGGTTGGCTCCAAGGTCCACCACACCATGGTTTAGCTCTAAAACCCTAGAGGTACCCCTAGGGAAACCCTAGAAGCACTATCATGGGTTCGGCCAATGCCATGGGCCTCCTCCAAGGAAGATGCGCCACCATGCAAGGGCTAAGAGAGCTAGCTCACAAGCCCTAAGGCTCGGCCATGCCCTCTTTCACCACCTATCTTTGATGCTTGTTGCACCACCAAGCAAGGTGCGCAAGCATCAAACATGCGCCAATGCCATCAAGTGATATGCACCCCTAATCTCCTTTCTTTAATTACAAAACAAAAGAAAAAGAAAGGTGGCACACATGCCTCACAAGAATACAACACAGGCATGCTAAGAGGCTTGACTAATGATGATAATATCATGCACAAACAAGGTACTTATTCATGCAATTCTATATTTATGAAAAACATAAAATCTGAATTTTTTTTATTTCTCATAAAACAAGTTTCTTTTCCTCATCTTCTTATCTCAAATCTTTTGATTATTTGAGATTATGTTTCATGATGATTTCATAGACCAAAACAGCTGGCAATTTTATCAGATCAAGAAACCCGGCCAGTCCAAAGACATAATGCCCGTTCTACTTGACAAAACTACGCGCGCCTATGATCTTAAATCAATCAAAAAAATAATCCAAAAATTGAAAAGAAATAGAATAGAGGATATGAACAAGAAACTTACAATTTTTCTTACTTAGAAAAACATGCACCATGTATATATGCAATATGCGAAAATATGGCATGGCATGTGAGCATATGGAAAGCATAGAAACATCGTTCGAGGCTCACAAGTCGCTCTGATACCACTGGTGGGAAACCTCGGGGATATTTATAAAATTTTAACAAATAATACATACACACAGCGGAAGCATATCCACGAGATAGGCCGGTGCCAAAAACCCACTGAAGATCATCTTGCGAGGGGGTTGACACGATGAGAAGAGAAAGTACCTAGAGCAAGAGGAGGTCGATGTCAAGGTATGCGCCCAAGCGTGCGCCTGACGACTCTAAATTTCATAGTATTTTTCATACTCATTTGCTAGTCTTTTTAGTCATAATCTTGCTCTTTTGCTTTGTTTTTATACCTTATTTGCCAAATACTTCAGAATCTACACCTTTCTTTGTTTTTGATCAATTTCAGGCAAAAAGGTATCATTATCACCGGTTTTCAAGCAATTTCAATGCATGAATGAGTTCTAATCATCAATAGGAGTTTACACATCAAATTTCAAGTCATAACGAGCTTCCCAGACAAATTACGGCACTACCGTAATTTTGGTCAAATTCATTACGGTGCCGTAATTTTAGCGAATCCGACCAGAGGCTTCAGGCAAAATTCGGCACTGCCGTAAATATTTTCACTATGCCATAATTCCAAACGATTTCACACAGAAACTTTCAGAGTCAACCAAGAGAAATACGACACTACTGTAATTTTGGTCCAAATCATTATGGTGCCGTAATTTTAGACAAATTCCTTACAGAACTTCTAAGGCAATTATGGCAGTACCATGACGTTTTTCACGGTACCGTAATTTTGCACACAGATTTCTAATTTTTCTGCCGAAACCTTAAAAACATGATTTATCGAGATTTAGGGCACAAATGGAAGATCCAAAAAAAGGGGAAGACTCAGGATAAGTAGGCGAAGATTTGCAAAGCAAAAGGAACAATTTTTATCACGTATTCACGGAGAATTTTAGGGAATCGCTGCCGCACTAGGGTTCGTTGCGTTCGTCGCACAGACCATCTCCGGCCATGATTTTTGAAAGGAAGCTTTGCCTGAGGAAGAAGAACACGCCACAGAAGTTTCAGAGTGATAAGAGATCGATCAAGGGAGAAATCATCAAAAATGCGATCGCGGCACTGTTCATCACGACTTCATGGCAAATTACGGGGTGTAATTTAGATTACAGCCCTGTTTTGTAACTTTTACTCCTCCCTTACAATTTCTAATCATTCAAAAACCATGTTTTGCTGTAATTCTTCCATCATGCTAGCTTAAACCTTCGTATGGGACATGGGGGTGTAATCTCCTTAATTTCTTAATGACTAGACAATGATTATTTTTGTCATGATAATTTTGTTATGATAATTCTGCTTATGTGATGACTTTCCTTTAATTCTCCTTAGTTTTATAAATATCAGCATGTTTTAGAGTTTTGCAAAATAGACTGAGAGGTTGATTGTGAAATTTGGAACCCTAAAAATCATTGAGTTTGGAACTTATTGTAAGAGATTAGGTTTGTTTTTTGAATTCTGATTTTTAGCGATTTATTGCCATGTTGATTTTCTGATTCTTTGGATTGAGTTAATGTGTTAGGTTTGATTTGAAATTGTAAGAGATTAAATTTTTGATCACCGGAGAACCTTAAGTAGAACTTGTGATCAGTTTCAGGATGCATGAGAGCGATCCTTGAGTTTCCACATGAGATGTTTAACTTAGAATTCAGATGCACGAGAGTGATCCTTTAGTTCTTTGTTGATGGTTTACTTATTTTCAGTATTGGATAGATCTTGCACGAGAGTGAGGATTAGTCCTTTGTATGATTATCTGCGCAAGAGCGAGATGATCCTTTTTTGAAGTAAATTAAATCTTTATCATGATAAAATTTGACTGGCAATCTTTATTTCCTTCTAGTCATTAGAATTAATGTGGATGAACCCCTAGTCCCAGTTTTCTTCTCTGATATTTTTTCATACACTTTCTGATCGTTTGCATCATTATTCGATTTGTTTAGCTAGTGAAAACTCAATTCACGGTACTCAACAACAAGGTCTCTATGGTTCAATATCTTAAATATTACTTCGAGTTTCCGTGCACTTGCGGACTTACAACAAGTTTTGGCACCGTTGCCGGGGAACTTCGTTTTGTTAATATTGATATAATTGATAGTATTGCTAGACTAAGCCTTTTGTTTTTGTTTTTAGTATTTTATGTGATAGATTCTAGTATTCTTTTATTTTCTAAAAAATCTGAACTTTGCTGACTCTCTACTCTGTATGCGCAGGAATCTTAGGTTATGACCATTAGTTCCTTTTGATCCTGAAATTAATAAAACTCTTAGATTGCGCAAGAAATTGAGGTTTGTAGAGGAGAGAGAAGAAGAATCCATCATGGCGGAGAGAATAACACTTAGAGACTATGCTACCCCGAGTACACAGGGAATTCGTTCCAGCATTACTAGGCCTGCAATTGATGCAAACAATTTTGAAATTAAACTAGCTTTCCTGTCAATGATCCAACAAAATTAGTTTGGAGGATCTCCTCTAGAAGATCCAAATCAACACTTATCTCTTTTTCTTGAATTTTGTGATACCATAAAAATTAATGGTGTATCTGATGATGCTCTTAAACTGAGACTATTTCCTTTTTTGTTCAGGGACCGAGCAAAAGCCTGGCTACACTCACATCTGACTGGGACATTCACTACTTGGGAGCGGTTATCAAATGCTTTCCTGCTGAAGTACTTTCCACCCAGTAAGATGATCCAGTTGAGGAACTAAATCACGGGCTTTGCACAGAGGGATGATGAATCACTTAGTGAAGCATGGGAGCGCTTCAATGAGTTACAATGGAAGTGCCCTCACCAGGGATTAGAAGATTGGGTTTTAATTCAGACTTTCTATAATGGTTTGCTTTACAACACTCGCTTAACTGATGATGTTGCTGCAGGGGGAGCACTGATGAAGAAGACTGTTGAAGATGTCTATGCTTTGATTGAAGAGATGACACTAAACCACAACCAATGTACTACTGAGAGAGGAGTGTTGTATCGTCCTCCTCATGGTAAAAATAATGGTGACGGTTGGTGCTCTCTAGCAGAAAAGGTAGATTCTTTGTGTAATCATTTTGATTCTTTTCAGATGCAAACTGTTGTTATTTCTTCTGTTACTTGTGATATATGTGGAAATCATGGGCACTATGCTGAGGAGTGTAAGGTTATAGTTGATTAGGGTAGTGAGCAAGTTAATGGAGTAGGGGGGTACAATCAATGTAGAAATATTGACCCTTACAAACCCCGAGGAAAATTACCTGCTAAACCTGAACCAAACCATAGGGAGTACTGTAATGCTATCATCACCAGGAGTGGAAGGCAATTAGATTAACCTAAAGGGAAATCTGAAAATAATGAAAAAGAGCCTAATATTGACCTTGATAATGAATTAGACTTGGAAAAATCTTCTGAGCATGAGCAGTCCCAAACTAGTTTGTCACCTCACCAGGGTGATAAACCAAAAGGTGATGAACCATGTCAGAATGATATTTCTAAACCTAGTTCACCACCACCATATAGGCCACCTATTCCTTTTCCCTAGAGGATTGTGCAAGCTAAGTTAGATAGGAAGTTTGGAAAATTTTTAGAAGTGTTGAAAAAGTTGTACATTAATATTCCATTTACTAATGCATTATCTCATATGCCTTCTTATGCAAAATTTTTAAAGGAAATTTTATCCAATAAAAGAAAATTAGAGGACTATGGTACTGTGGCACTAACTAAGGAATGCAGTACTCTTATTCAAAACAAGTTGCCACTGCAATTAAAGGATCCAAGTAGTTTCTCTATCCCTTGTTTGATTGGGAGTGTTGCCTTCGACCAAGCCTTATGTGACTTGGGAGCCAGTGTGAGTCTAATGCCTTTATCTGTGTGCAGGAAATTGGATATGGGAGCTCCTAAGCCGACTTTAATATCTTTGTAGCTCACCGATCGCTTAGTGAGGTATCCTGTAGGTATTCTTGAGGATGTTCCTATCCATGTCGGTAAGTATTTTGTACCTACTGATTTTGTGGTTCTTGAGATGGAGGAAAGTTCCAAAAATCCTATTATTCTTGGTAGACCATTTTTAGCCACAGTTGGTGCAGTCATTGATGTTGGAAAAGGAAAACTCACTTTTGACATTTGTGATAATACAATTGAATTTGATTTAACTGATTCCTTGCAAAAAGCATCACACTCAGGATCATGTTGTAACATTGATATAGTTGATGATTTTGTTAGTGATGTGCATAATTTATTTGATAATCCGTCTGATTTTCAAATTGACATATGAAAAAAGAATTTCAGGAGAAAGCAGCAAGGAAGAAGAAGAGACAAAGGAGAAAAGGAAGGTCAAAACTGCTTGAGAAAGGAAAAAGTTTCTTGAGTAAAATTCGACACTGTTTCATGAATGAGCCTTATGTTCCTAGAAGGCATGAACAAAACATTGAGAGATCAACATGGCAACTGAAGAAATCACGATCAAATCTAAGTGCAAAACGGTCAAGCTAATGACTATTAAATTAGCGCTTCTTGGGAGGCAACCCAAGCACTTTTTCCTTTGTTGTTTTTGTCTCAATTTATTTTGTTTAGGGTTAATTTTTATTTTTCCCATTTTTTGATACGTTTTTCAGTTAGTTTCATGAATTTTTACAAATTACGGCACTACCGGAATTGTTATTACCGTGTGGTAATTCATGTTGATTCTTTACGGAAAAATTACGTGGATTACGGCACTACCGTGGAAAATTTCACGGTGCCGTAATTTCTGTAAGTTTTCATACATAAAGTTTTTGAGTTTTTGAGCGTTTTACGGTAGTACCGTGGTGATTTTCACGGTACCGTATTTTCAGGCGATTTCAACCAGAGAATTTTTGAAGATTACAGTAGTGCCATGGTGTTTTTCACGGTACCTTAAACATGGGTCATTTTCTTGCCGAAACTTTTGGCATTTTCGAACGAAATACGACACTACTGTAAACCCTTCCGGGATTGTTTTCTGAGATGAAACTCAAGAACAGCGATACCACCTACTACTTACCCAACGCGTTGTGAAGACAAAATACATAGACACAAGAGCTTTGGAGCTCTTAGGATTGAAGGATGATGGGTTATGGATGTTTAACAAGGTAGCTATGAGGTAATTTTTTGACATGACGCCTCAGACCTATCTACCTATTGTTTTGGAGTTTCTTAGCAGTTTAGAGGTAGATTGGGATGATTATGTAGATCATTCAGCTGAAGGAGAAATCAGGTTTAGAATGGCTAATGAAGATAGAAAGCTCTCATTCAAAGAAATTCGACGCATATTCCTTATTCCACAGGGGGGCGCACCGAGCCACCAATTGGGTTTATTGAGAATAGTTTTTAGAGTCAAATCACGTCAAAAACTCAATTTTCACCATCGGCAGCGAGGGCCTCAAGCATCTCAAACCCATGCATCAGATATGCCCACCGCGTCCTTGCACACACCATATTTGGGCGAGGAGATAGCGACGGTATGGTACATCATGTTGAGTTATTCTTTCTTTGGGGTATGCTTCATGGTTATATGGTAGATGTGGCTTTCTTCTTCAAGAAACATCTTGATAAAGTGGCTAGGGCCAAGAAAGGATCGATAGTGATAGGAGGGTTTCTTACTCCTATAGCACTATTCTTGGGAATTGAGCCCTACGGGATCGAGGTTGCTAGGGGCAACGCAAGGATAGACATCGAATCCTGCATTGCCATGAAGATGATTGTACGAGATAGCGACACATATTGTTTGATCTTGCAGCCTGGACTTCCCATATTGCCATTACCTAACCCTGGATGAACCTCAGTGCAAAACCTTGAAAATTGGAAGTTGTCGCCGAGCTACGTATCTTATGCCACACCTGCACCAGAGACATCAGAACCACCACCACCTCCTGCTTGGGGTGATGACCCATTTGGTCTGGGCATCGATTCCTCACCACCTAGAGCCACTGATCCACCACCGCATGGAGCCACCGGATCATCCTCACATCACGCAGCTCTAGATCAGAGTGATTGGCAGAGTTACCGAAGCCTAGGGTTTCAGGCTCTCTCCACGCTGATGTACAGACAGGAGCAGCGCACGGAGAGGATGATGGGTGCCATGGGGAGGATGTCCGATCAGATGAGTCACATCCACCTGGATGTCGAAGCATTGGGAACTACATGGAAGACTTGGGGAATTTTCTCTATGATCGTTTCGGCTTCGAAGACTCCAGGAGGGGTGGTATCTACGGCGATGCAGGTGAGGGAGTTTCTGATGATCCCATGGATGCTACTCCGGCCGAGAGAGACGACAAGGAGACGCATTCAGATGAGAAGGATCTTGTGAGTATCTTATTCTTATTCCCAAGCTTTGCTTGTGTTTACTGATTGATATCGATCTTATACTTGTGTAGGGAAGGATGACTTTGTCATGCTTCTTGTGTCCTACTGCTACAGATCCTCGCCTCTTAGTTTTTATTGCTATATACTTTCGATATGGTTGTATTGGGATGATATTGACACCTCTTTGATGATGATTCGATATGGTTGTACATGATATTTTGATATTTTGGATTGATATTATGTGTCTTATGAATTGATGATGATTACTGTTATTATGCCTATGTAGTTTGTTTATTCATGAAAATGTTGTCGTTATCATGCTTAAATTTTTCTTGATAATATATATATTCAGAATTGTGATTAGGATTGAACCTATTATGTTGAATTTATTTCTCTAATACATATCTACCTATTGAGATTTTTCATTGATTGATAAATGATATTTTGGGTGAACATATTATTTGATGAGTTGATTTTAAAGTGAAGCTATTTCTTTAAATAAAATCAGCATATAAGTGTAATTCTTGAATTGATATTAATAGATTAATTTAGTTGATATTCATGCTATTTGCTATTTGTTGGGAAGAAAGGTTCCTTGATCCAAATAAAGTGAGGACTCCCCTACTTGGCACTGTGTAAAATTGACAGTGGTACCGAAGGACATGGGTTGAAGTAATAAAGAGAAAAAGCATGTATCTATGTTGATGCAAGCCATGGAGAAGAATCGATCAACATTAACTCCGCTATCTTTGGAAAATTCTTTCCACTAAAAAGACATGAGTTCTATTGCATTGATTATGTGATCAATGTACTCTAACTTTGTCACAAGAAAAAAAGGTGGCAGTCAAATTAGAGAATGTGGATGATGATGAAAAAAAAATGATTATGAGAGGAAAAAGTTCTTGGAAACCATAATCATGTAAACAAAAGTTGATAGTCATGAATTGAAACTGGATGAAGTCTTGAGATTGATATTCTACCTATTATACAAGTTGTGAAGTTTTATTTGACTAAACAGTGGATCTTGAGGATCAAACTCAAAGGATGATATATCTATTCGAAATTTCATGAAGCAATTGGTGAAAGTTTTCATTGGTGATTGTATTTTAGAAATTTATTCGTCATGAAAAAGTCTTTTCTTTTGATTCAATTTCTTGATTTTTGCTTGAGGATAAGCAAAGTTTGAGCCTTATGTGTTTGATGACTCTAAATTTCATAGTATTTTTCATAATCATTTCCTAGTCTTTTGAGTCATAATCTTGCTTTTTTGCTTTATTTCTATACCTTATTTGCCAAATACTTCGGAATCTACACCTTTCTTTGTTTTTGATCAATTTCAGGCAAAAAAGTATCATTATCACCGGTTTTCAAGCAATTTCAATGCATCAACGAGTTCTAATCATCAAGAAGAGTTTACACATCAAATTTCAAGTCAAAACGAGCTTCCCAAACAAATTACGGCACTACCATAATTTTAGTCAAATTCATTACGGTGCCGTAATTTCAGCAAATCCGACCAGAGGCCTCAGGCAAAATATGGCACTGCCGTAAATATTTTCATGGTGCCGCAATTCCAAACAATTTCACACAGAAACTTTCAGAGCCAACCAAGAGAAATACAGCACTACCATAATTTTGGACCAAATCATTGTGGTGTCGTAATTTCAGACGAATTCCTTACAAAACTTCTGAGGCAATTACGGCAGTACAATGACATTTTTCACGGTACTATATTTTGCACCCATATTTGATTTTCTGCTGAAACCTTAAAAACATGATTTCTAATTTTACACTCAGGATAAGTAGGTGAAGATTTGCGAAGCAAAAGAAACAATTTTTATCACGTATTCACGGAGAATTTCAGGGAATCGCCGCCGCGCTAGGGTTCATCGCCGTTCGTTGCACAGACCATCTCCGGCAATGATTTTTCAAAAGGAAGCTTTGCATGAGGAAGAAGAACACACCACAGAAGTTTTAGAGCGATAAGATATCGATCGAGGGAAAAATCATAAAAAACGCGGTCACGACACTGTTCATCATGACTTCAAGGCAAATTACGGGGTGTAATTTAGATTACAGCCCTGTTTTGTAACTTTTACTCCTCCCTTATGATTATAATAATTCAAAAACCATGTTTTGTTGTAATTCTTCTATCATGCTAGCTTAAACCTTCGTATGGGACATGGGAGTGTAATCCCCTTAATTTCTTAATGATTAGACAATGATTATTTTTGTCATGATAATTTTGTCATGATAATTCTGCTTTTGTGACGACTTTCCTTTAATTCTCTTTAGTTTTATAAATATCAGCATGTTTTAGAGTTTTGCAAAATAGACTGAGAGGTTGATTATGAAATTTGGAACCCTAAAAATAATTGAGTTTGGAACTTATCGTAAGAGATTAGGTTTGTTCTTTGAATTCTGATATTTAGTGATTTATTGCCATGTTGATTTTCTGATTCTTTGGATTAAGTTAATGTGTTATGTTTGATTTGAAATTGTAAGAGATTAAATTTTTGATCACCGGAGAACCTTAAGTAGAACTTGTGATGAGTTTCGGGATGCACGAGAGTGATCCGTGAGTTTCCACATGAGATGTTTAACATTGAATTCGGATGCACGAGAGTGATCCTTGAGTTCTTTGTTGATGGTTTACTTATTTTCAGCATTAGATAGATCTTGCACGAGAGTGAGGATTGGTCCTTTGTATTATTATCTACGCGAGAGCTAGATGATCCTTTTATGAAGTAAATTAAATCTTTATCATGATAAAATTTGACTGACAATCTTTATTTCCTTCTAGTCATTAGAATTAAGGTGGATGAACCCCTAGTCCTAGTTTTCTTCTCTGATATTTTTCTGTGCACTTTCCGATCGTTTGCATCATTATTCGATTTGTTTAGCTAGTGAAAACTCAATTCATCAGTACTTAACAACAAGGCATTTGTGGTTCGATATCTTAAATATTACTTCGAGTATCCGTGCACTTGCGGACTTACAACAAGTTTTTGAGCATGCACCCTCTATAGTCTCACACATAGATGCCTTGAGTCATCTTCTTCCACTCCCGGTGCTAGCCTCGTGAAGAAGATCCAAGCCTTAGGTGCCTTTCTTCAATGCTTGCACCACTTTCTAGGGAAGATGCGCCAAGGAGAAGAAAGGATAAAGACAAGCCGCCAAGCACTAATGCTCCTTGCCCCAAGAGGAAAGGAGGAATAGGTGCTCTCTGCTATGGATGGAAGAGGATGCGCCAAGGAGAAGTTTCTTGCTCTCGCCCTTTGATGACACCAAAATTTATTGTATATTTTATGACATTTCATTGGTATTTTTGTGTCATATTTATGCTTCTTTGCTTATTTTTATGCCCTTTTATCCAATATTGCAGAACCTACTTCTATTTTGGTTTTTGATGATTTTCAGGTAAAAAGGCACGATTTTAAAGCGTTTTCAAGCAAATTCATATACATAGAAGAATTCCCATCATCTAGAAAATATTTCATGTAAATTCCTAGAATGATTGAAGCTTCAAACCAAATTATGGCAGGGCCGTAATTTATATTACGGTACTGTAGTTTCGGAGCACTACCGTAATTTCAGAGCCCTGCTATATTTTTGGGTGATTTTTATATAGAAAGTTTTCCATAAATGATGGCACCGCCAAAATGAAAATCACGGGCCGTATTTTGAGTCCATTTTCTACTCGAAAGATTTCCAGAATTTACGGCACTGCCGTAACTTCTTTTACGGTGCCGTAATTGCCAGACAGTTTCGATCTGAGAATTCAACTAAAATTACGGTAGTGCCGTAACGGAAACCACAGCCGTAATTCTATCCCTGGACGCGACTTCCGTGGTCAAATTGAAGCCCGATTTTTGTGCGATCGATTGCGGATGATCCAGGCCTTTAAATTCAAAGTTGTAAGAAGGAAAAAGGGAGCATAGGAGGAGGAGAACACGCTAAGGGTGAAAGCCCTAATTTTGGTCCACAATCGAGAAAGAAATCAAGAGAGGCGTCCCTAGGGTTCGCTCTCATGCCGAGAGGGATAGAAGCCACCTTAGGCCGCAATTTTCACAAGAAAGCATCGCCTGGGGGAGGAGACGATACCCCAGAAGTTTCAGAGCAAAAGGAGATCGCTTGGAGGAGAAATCAACAAAAGAGCGGGCACTAGCACTGTTCACTCACAAGATTACGGCTGTAATTTCCATTATAGCCGTGCTATAAAGTTTATTTCTCCTTCTTTTCAATTTTTGATCGTTCTAAACTATGGATTATTGTAATTCTTCTTCCATGTTGGCTTAGATATCCTTTGGGACATGGGGTGTAATCCCCTTGATTTTTTATGACTATATAACATTTATTTCGTCAGTATAATTTTGTTATGATGATTCTACTTACGTGATGATTGCCTATAATTTTCCATAGTTTTCTTATTATCAAGCATGTTTTAGAGTTTTTGCAATAAAGACCGAAAGGTGATTTGCTTGAGAACTTAGAACCCTAAAATTGAATATTAGGAACTCACCGTAAGAAATTATGTTAGTTCTTATTTCTTGATTTTAGAAGAATAATTGTCATGTTTGATTATTTGAATCTAGGATCGAGTTATTTTGTTAAACGTGAAGATCTTGCATGAAAGTGAGGATCGGAACGTTGGAGAACCTTAAGTAGAACTTGTGTTGAGATTCGGATGCACGAAAGACGAAAGTGATCCTTGAGTTCTTGGATAGATGATTACATAAGGCTCAAACTTTGCTTGTCCTCAAGCAAAAAATCAAAAGTTGATTAAAAGATAAACCTTTTCATGCTTAATAAATTTCTAAAATACAATCATCAATGAAAAATTCCATCAATTGATTTATAAAACTTCAAGCAAACATATCATTCTTAGAATTCAACCCTCTAGATCCACAATTCAATCAAATATAACTTCGCAACTTGTTTAATAAATAGAATTATCAATCTCATGATTTCACCCAGTTTTCAGTTCAAATCTATCATGCTTTTGTTTACAGGAATTAGGTTTCCAAGATCTTTTTCCACACATAATTTTTTTTTATGCATTTTGTTTGTTTTTGTAAAGATGACGTGTACCCACTTAGATACACTCTTTTTATTTTTGACTTCAACCCTTGTCTTCAGTACCACTGTCAATTTTACACAGTGCCAAGTAGAGGAGTCTTATTCTTTTTATCTCTCATTATTTTTCATGCATAGACTTCAACCCATGTCTTAGGTACCACTATCAATTTTACATAGTGCCAAGTAGGGGAGTCTCTCACTATTTTTGTGGATCTTGGATTCTTCTATCCCAAGAAATAGCAAAATAGACTAAACATCTACTTGATTAATCAATTGATATCAATTCACAAATCATACTCATATGCTCATTTTATTTAAAGGAATAGTTTCACCTTTAGATCTTATTCATCAAATAATACATCTACCCAAAATTTCATGCATCAACCAATGTCAAATTTCAAAAATAGATATGCATTGAAGAAATAAATCTAACATGATAGGGTTTTTCTCTAATCACAAGTATAAATACTCACATCATCAAGGAAGATATTTTATCAATAGAAATTTTATCAATAAATCATGCCATCATATAGTAGAAAGTGGATCATATGCTTTCATCAATTTTAACAACAAATTTGAATAATATCATCATCAAAACAATGAGTTCCATATATCCATAAAATCATTTTTCAAGAGAAAACCAATAAGTAGTATAAATATGATAAAGTCAAAGATGTACTATAAGAAATAGTCATTAATAAGAGAGTGCAAGTGATACTCACAAAACTATATAGATCATGTTCAATCATTGTTAGGCCAATGCAGCTGGGTCGAAAGATGTGCCTTTTGAAAATTTTTCCTGCACAATTTAAGATACATAAGGCTCAGTCTAAAAACAGTCTCTAAAAAAATACTAATGATAAAAATAATTTTCTCAAGGGAGAATCAGAGATGTCGCCGGAGGTCTGAAGAGGATGCTGGTGGAAAGAGTCGTGCAGGCAAGAAGCAGAGGTGGAATAGATGCTAGATGAAAAGCTGCTAGCAAAATAGTGATGCCGACAGTAGAGTGAGTAGTCTCTAGTGGCCTGCTAGAAAATAAAGTCCTGGAGGTGAGATCGTCGGCAGGTGGGCGTCATAGATAAAGCTGCATAGATAAAAAAAATATCAGTCACCAATGAAGAGTCTACTGCATAAATAAATCAAATCAATGGAATTAGAGGCAGTAGAAGAAGTAAGAGTTTGCTGTGGTGATAATCCAGTGTCGATGGCTGGAAACAGTGATGTCAGAGGTAGATGCAGTGGTAGCTAGAGGTAGAAGACAGTTGCTTTTGAAGATTTCTAGATCTGGATGCAAAAGAAGCTATAACAGGTGGAAAGCAAGTAGTGCAACAACTTAATTTTTTTATGAAAAGTAGCCATACCCAAAAATAAGATTTAATGATCCAATAAGAAAACGGACAGAACCATGTAATAGAATAAAATATGATCTTTTCAGATGTATGAAAATCAAAGGATCAAAATCTATCAGGAATTTAGGGCATCAACAGAAAGAAGGCTACTCAGATTAAAAACTGCACAAACTGCACAAAAGTTAATCAAATTCGAAAAGTTGCCATGTGTCCTAGAATGATCAGAAATTATTTCCATGAAAATAATTAATCCACAAGATAGAATGTTACACGAACTTCATATTCCAAGTGAAAAATCTGGGTTTCAAGTTATTTAAGCATCTTAGAAACTTTTAGCAAAAGTGCTAATCAGAATAGTCAAAAAAAACTGCTGCATAAATTAATCAGAATCGAAAAGATGCTATATGTTTTAGAATGATCCATGGACTTTAAAATTCAGAAAAAATATCTAGATGATAGACAAAGATGAGTAGTTCATGTTTGTGCCAAAGATCAAAAATTTTTCTAACCCAGTTTCTTAAAATCGCAGCGAGAAAACACCCAGTCAAGTAAGCAGAATGCAGAAAGCAGATTTCAAATTACGGCTCCGTAAAGCACATTACGGTACTGCCATATTTTTCAAAAAACTCTTGGGAAGGAAAATCACTCAAAATTACGGCACGTGAAAGATGTTACGGCCCTGCCGTAAAAATCACAAAACCTTCTGTTGAAAACTGACCGAAAATACGGTACCGTAAAACTAATTACGGCGGTGCTGTATTATGCGCCAAAACTTGTTTTCACCTACAAAAAGAGAAGAAAAATTAATTCTAAAAATAAATAAAAATAAAAGAAACAAAGCTAAACAAGAGTGCTTGGGTTGCCTCCCAAGAAGCGCTAATTTTTAGGTCATTAGCTTGACCAAAAATCAATCATCATGGTGAAGCAGGTGAATCAGTTCCAAAGTAAATAGCATGTAATTTTTTCCTTTTCTGCTGTCCAAAAAGATCAGCCACTAATCCAAAAATCCAGAATTTCATGTAAATCACAATCACCGTGTCTCTCTCAAATATGTAGAAATTAAAATCAAAATTTTGAATGATCTTCCTATGTTTGTCAGTAAGCAAAATCATAAGTCCTTTCTTCAAATTCATGTCTTCAATTGCAATAGGACTTTGATCAAAATATATAAGCATTGGATCATCAAAATATGTTTTATGTCTTTCATTAGATTCCTCAATAAAGCATAATTTTTTAAATTTATCAAAATATTCAACAAAAGATATGGGCAAAACATTAGAGTGAAATTCATCAGTATTTGTAATTTTCAAATCTTTTTCAATTTCCTCATGTTCATCATCAATCAATTTTTCAATATCAAAATTATCAACAAAATCAAGATGAGACTCTTCAAAATCAATTTCTTCATACCTCCCCTCAAATAATTCATCATCAGAAGAGTCAAAATCAGAATCATATGAAAAAGAATTAATAGAATCAGAGTTGACCGCAAGAGATTTATCATTAATTTCAAAAATATCACTAAAATCACAGTGGAGTTCATTAATGTCTATAATTTTTGAACCTTCATCATGCTCATTAGATTTAACCATAAATAAGTTGTTATCAAAATCAGGATTATCATCAAAAGAAGGTTTTTCAATTTCAATTTTCTCAACCTTACAAATAAATTAGCGGATGGATCAATTCCACAATAATCAAAATTAGAGTGAGATTCATGAATATTCACATAAGGCTCAATCTCAAAACAATCATAATCAGAGGGGGAATTTTCTAAATCAAGTTCTTCAATTTCAAACTCAAATAAACAATCTTGTTGTGTTATCTGGGTTTCCAAAATTTTAGAATTAGCAGTTAAAGATTCTACTTGAGAAGCAAGTTGACTAATCATCCCTTTAAGATCTTCAATTTTTTTACTTCTATTTGTCATGAGTTGGTTTTGATTTGACATGAATTTTTCAAGCATGGATTCTAACCTAGATTTTCTAGTATCCTCAAAGCATGGCACAGAAACATGATCAGATCAGTCATCATAAAAAGAAGTTTGATTTCCCCAACTAGGATAATAATGATCATCTTGATAACATGATGAATTAAAATTTTGAGGCATTAAAAATTTGCAATCAGAAGTATTATGATCAGAAGACTTACAAATATTACATGTAACAAAATAAGAGTGTAATTTCGCTATTTCTGCAAGAGTCATCTGTGAATAATCTTTATGCTCACCTTGTTGCATGTATACCTTACCTCTTTCAAAAGCCCATGAATTATGATGAAAAGACATATTTACCAAATCTACGAAGAACAGAAAGATAATCTAATACCAATCAATCAAATTTTTTTTTAGAATATATAAAAAAATAGAAAATATAAAACACAAGCAAATTCATAAATTTTAGAAATCGCAGTTCTGTCACAATTGTGAAAATCCAAAACCTACAAAAAGAAAAAAAAACAAAGTTAAATCTAAAACAAATAAAACTTAGTCTAGCAATACTAACAACTATTTTGATATTAACAAAACTAAGGTCCCTGACAACGGCGCCAAAAACTTGTTGTGATCTGAAAGGACACACTTTTAAATACAAGTAGGTAGACTAATTTAAGGAGTCGCAGCCAAAACTTGTTTGGCATACAGGGATCTGTCACCCCCTGATACGGCTCTAAAAACTTGTTGTCCCTAAACTTGTAGTGTCCGCAAGTGCACGGATACTCGAAGTAATCAAGAAAAGTATCGATCCCACAGTGACCTTATTGTTAAATACCAAATAGTTGTATTTTTACTATCTAAGCAATCAACTATGATGCAAATCAATGATGGAAAACACACGTAATTAGATAATCAGAGAGAAATATTGGGACTAGGGTTTTAATCACTTTAATTTTTATGACTAGATATATAAGGATGTTCATCAATCAAATTCTAATTTGATAAAGACTTAATTTACTTCATAAGGGGATTATCTCACTTTCGTGTAGACAACCATACAGAGACAAATCCTCGCTTTCGCGCAAGATTTATCCCAAGCTGATGATAAGTAAATCACCAATCAAAGAACTCAAGATCACTTTTGTGCATCCGAATTCTAGGTTGATTGTCTTGAGCGGAATCTCGAGGATCACTTTCGTGAATCCGAGACTCAACATAAGTTATACCTATGGTTCTCCAACGTTCCGATCCTCACTTTCATGCAAGATCTCCACGTTTGACACACTAAATTAATCCTAGGTTCATATTCATCATCAAGACAATTAATCACTAAAATAAAGAAATAAGAACCTAACCTAATTTCTTACAGAGAGTTCCTATTTATCAATTTTAGGGTTCCAATTCTCAAGCAAGTCACCTTTCGGTCCTTATTGCAAGAACTCTAAACATGATGACAAGAAATAAACTAAGGAGAAACTTAGAGCAATAATCACATAGGTAAAATTATCATGGCAAAATTATCTTGACGAAATAAAAAGGTATCTACTTATATAAAATCAAAGGGGATTACACCCCGTGTCCCAAAATATATCTAAGCTTGCATGGAGAAAGAAAAACAATGAACCATAGTTTCAAAGTATCAGAAGTTGAAGAGAAGGAAGAAATAAACTTTACAACATGGCTGTGAAATTAAACACAGCCGTAATTTGCAAGGAACTCGCAATGAATAGTGCTGGCGACGCTGCTTTCATTGATTTCTCCTCCGATCGGACTCCTTATGCTCCAAAACTTCTGTGGTATCCTCCTCTCCTCCAAACGAAGCTTTAGTGTAAAACTAACAGCCGGATATGACCTCTTCGCCTCTTGGCGTGAGGCCAAACCCTATACGCCTCTCTGACAATTTCTCTCTCGATACTGAATAAAAGTTCCCCTTTTTGGTGCGTGTGTCTTCTCCTCTTAAAGACGAGTCCGCAGTAACTTTTGGATCTAAATTTGGAGCTCTGGATCAAAAGTTAGGGCCCGTGCAAGATTCGAACGCGAAAAACTCACGTTTTTGACTGGAAATTACGGCTGTGTTATATTTTACAGTAGTGCCGTATTGTCATTCTGCGTGTTCTGGGTCAAAATTATAGCCCGTAAAATGCTTCTCGACCGTGCCGTAAAATCGGTCGAGTTCTCTGGTCTGAAGTGTCTAGAAAATACGGCACTGTAATCTGGTTTACGGCACTACCGTAAAATCGGCTGAACTCTCTGTTTGGAAGTGACTAGAACATACGGCCTGTGTAATCCTTTACGGTGGTGCCGTAAAATCAACAAAGTTTATGTTCTGAAGCGCTCCAAAATACGGTACCGTAATCTGGTTTACGGTACTGCCGTAAAATCCGAAAAACCTTATGTTCGGAAACTCCTCAAAATACGGCAGTGGCTAGGATTTTACGGTAGCGTATGTAAATACAGTATCGTAAAATAGGTTACGGCACTGCCGTAATTTGCTGAGTTGCTCCGTTTTGCATGAAATTGTTGGGGTATGCCCTTAAGGCTAATGTTTGAGGCCTGTGGGAATGTATCTGTATCATGTAATAAACTCTTAAGTTTATAAAGGCATGGTTGTTATTCAGTTAGCTACATTGTCTGCTGCAATATATGTTCCTCTGAATAATGTCTCAAAGCTGTTCAGCTGGGCTGACATGCTATTATGTCCTTAGTCGATATATCTTGGTGAACATGAGACAGCCTTGATATGGTTAAGACTAATATGTGTTCTAATCTTATAGGATGCTTCGAGCATGGAATAAGATGTAGACTCATGGGTACATGGGATGTACTGGACAGACCCTACTAGGATGTTCAATTGTTTGTCACAATGTGAATATTCCTTGATTGCGACAAGTGGCACATTTCCTCTGACTTGAGATCACTTGTGTTTTCTAAATGATGATTGTCATTGTTTTGAGGTAGTTCAATATCATTTGAAACATAATGATTATAGACTATCTTGGATGGTGAGCTTGAGTCAGGTTAGGACACTAGTGATAGACATAGGATTGCCGTCTCCTTGTTTAAGGAGTGTGATGTTCTATAAGGGCCCCCTGGATGAGATGATTGAGAGAGTGTATGGCCATACCCAGGTGACAGTGTTCATCTGATCTAATCATGCTCATCATATTGGAGTTACAAGCTTGACAGGCTTGTCCAATAAGAACATCAAGTGGCAAAGGAAGTATGCATGCCTAGTGAATTGGATTCACACTTGTGCTGTGGTTTGGGTGAAGTCTTGGAAGACTCTTTCCTTTATATCGG
The DNA here is from genome assembly GCA_027563935.2 of Costus lasius. Taxonomy (NCBI): domain Eukaryota; kingdom Viridiplantae; phylum Streptophyta; class Magnoliopsida; order Zingiberales; family Costaceae; genus Costus; species Costus lasius. Next base: position 67,292,978 of record CM050448.1, on the reverse strand, counting down.
GAGACAGTGATGTGTTGCTAGATACCCCTCACTGGTCGTGATAACGTGAGTTATCGTTACCGACATTTAAAGGAAACCCTTAGGGTCGCACAATTTGATGATATGGCTTCTTTAAGTCAGATCGTGTGGACTGAATTGTTTAGTTCAGTTTAAAGGGGTGTTAAGCTCTGATTGCGAGTGAGATCTGGTCTGATCATGTTTGATTGATTAGGGCTTTAGATCGGTAAGCTTCGATCGAGAGTTATGATGCTAGATCAGTGAGATCTAGAGCATCAAGAGATCAACGGTGATCTTGAACCTTGTGGTTCAATAAGATCGACCATTGCTTGGGCCGATTTGGTCTTAGACCAAAGTCACTTGAACCAGCTCATGTAATGAGCGCTTGGTTCAAATAATCGAAGAGAAGGAATTGCGGTTCACTTCATGTGAACGCATAACCGAAGTGAGTAATGGGTTACTATTTTTGGATAGCAACGCCCACGTTCATTACAATGTGTTTACTCTATTGGCGATCATCACTCTTGAACGAAGTCTCCTTCCTTCTCGTGTGAAAAAACTCTCTCGACGAGGGTAGAGGAACTTCTTCTTCGACAAGCCCAAGGATCTTATCCCCTCCATGCGCAAAGGACCCTTGAAGCTTTGCTAGCACAAAGACGACAAGGAGAGGCCATTCTTCATCGTGTGTGCGTCGACTAGGGAGAGGATCCCTTTCGCTCCTTGCTTCCAATACTTCATCCATAGATGGCGATGGTATGAATCTTATTGGCACTCGTAATCGTTTTTCATAGTTGAATATATATCATGCATAATGATCCCTAAAACCCCTATTTCCGCTGCGATGTAACACATGCGCCATTAGGGTTTTCTCGCTCCCCCTCGAAGGGGACTCCTGCAATTGGTATCAGAGCAGGTTAAAATGCATGATAATATGTTTGCTGTGATTTGTGATCCTTGTATGCGCCATATTGCTAGATCTAGGCTACATGCGAACCTTTACTTGTTGTGTATTGTAGTTGACGCATGTAGTAAGGTAGCGCTTCTATATGTTCTTGTTGATGTTTTCTTAAAAACTCAAACGACTTGCGCGCACACCATTAGATCTAAGTGCCGCCTGCATTAAACCCTTAGACGGGTTATTAGGGTTGAAATCATCCCCTGTGTTAGATCCAAACAGTCTGATCAGACCATCTGACAGCCTGAATGGGTCGACCAGTTAGCACTTTGGCGCAAGCCTATGGTGGCTATAGGTCGACTGCAGACAGGTGTGTAGCGATGTCTGATTGAGACACCCAATGAACGCACCTGAGTTAGGCCCGGGGTCACGCCCGCTTGCCAGACCTCAGTGTGGTCGTTCAGCCCTGGCGCATGCATGGTTGACCTTATGGTCAACACAAGTCAGTTAGGACTTGGTGCATGCAAGGGCAGTGGATTTGACTAGGTTGGTTGAGTGGATCCCTAGTAATGGACCGTTGTAAGGTTGTAGGGGAAATAAGGAAAAAATTAAAATTGATCCCAAGGGGTTTTCAAAAATTTTAATTTTTATGATGGATCACATGATGCTGATTGGATGCATATGTTTGTCTATTTAGTCTTATGTGGGCTGCTCATATTAATTGTGTGCTGTGCTGGGGCCTGCGTGCCTGTATTAAATTGTAAATTAATTATTGTGATCTGCGCATCACTGTGTTTTAATTTATAAATGTTAGTGACCTGCGTGTCACTCTTGTCTAGATAGTTAAATTTGTAATTTAATTAGACAAGAGCACAAAGCACACTTGGCAGAGGCGCATGCAGCAGTGGCTGGACCAGGTGGGAGGTCCAGGGTTCGACTCTGGGACCAGGCGCAAATTCCTGGTGGGCGCACCTGTGCTGCAGATGGCGCTTGGGCCCAGGTTTGGGCCAGATGAGCAGCAAAAGACCCATGAAGAGCAAATGAAGACTTAAGTTAGGTTAAGGTCTTCTAGGGCTATGGGCTTTTACCACATAAGATACATGCTTTCTTTTATTGCTTAAATATTGGAATTGCATGATCAAATTATCTTCTGCTATCACCATAGGAATTGCATGATAGGCAAGAAGATAAAAGACCGTTAAAATCCAACGCTAAAATATCAAGCTCGTAAGCCTTCTGACGCGAAACCTCACTGTTCTGATTATCGTTGGAGCCGTGTTGTACCCACTCAGTGGGCACGTCCATCTATCTTCAGAGGGTGTGGGATTACACCTGTGTGTTACAGAGTAGGGATTTATCCCTTCTCGTTGCTCAGCATAGCACATGGTGGTCCAGGGAGTAGGTCGGGTCAGCTTGACCGTGTAGGCTACATATGTGGCGCATATGGTAGCACATGGAGGCAGCCATCTGTGGGATCAGAGACTGTGTTGTACCAACTCAGTTGGCACAGTCTGCTGGATTGCCCAAATGAAGGGGAATCGCACGGGTTGGCGATTGGCTGGGACGCCTACCAGAAACTAGTGCTTGTACTCTCTGTGCATCTTATCTCGCCTGAGCGGGACGCGGAGACCAAGTATGAAATCTGGATCCCATCTCACTAAAAGAGTTCTACTCTTTCGGGCTGTTTTGCTGGATTTTTCACGCCTGATAAAATAGTGAGAAAAAGAATCTTTCTTAAGTCCTGATCGATTCTTATACATTGATACTGACCTTGCTGTTCTTGCATTGTTGTAGATACCTGCAGCAACGAACACCATGAACTTCAATGTGCGATCCCTACTGGAAAGGGAGAAGTTTGCTGGGCCGAACTTCTCTGACTGGTTTGGACACCTTAAGATCGTTCTTAAGGCAGAGAGGAAACTGTATGTCCTCGAGACGGCGATACCGCCGCAGCCCGCTCCGAACGCCGCAAGGGCGGTTCGGGAAGCCTATGAAAAGCACGTCAATGATAGCATTGATGTCGCTTGCCTGATGCTAGCGTCTATGACGCCACCGCTGCAGCGTCAGCATGAGGATATGTCAGCTATACAGATTATAGCAAACCTCAAGATGCTGTATGCTGCACAGGCGAGGACTGAACGCTATAATTTGACTAAGCTCTTCTTTCAGAGCAAACTGGCTGAAGGGAGCCCAGTGGGAGCTCACGTGCTCAAGATGATTGGGCACAAGGAGGCTCTGGAGAAACTGGGGCACACCATCAACCAGGAGCTTGCTGTGGACATTATTCTGCAGTCTCTCCCGCCATCATTCGACGCGTTCATTATTAACTTTAATATGAACAAAATCGATTGTACGCCGGCAGAGCTGTTGAATATGCTCTTGACTACTGAGGAAACTCTGAAGGGTAAGCCTTCAACCTCTGTCTTGATGGTTCCTTCTAGGAACAAGAAGAAGGGGAAGAAGGGCAAGGCCCCGGTCAAGAATTACAGCAAGGCTCTGAAGCAGAAGGTGAAGCGGTCCAAGGAATACAGGTGTTTCCACTGTGGCCAGCTGGGTCACTGGAAAAAGGACTGTAAAGCGCTCCAAGGAGACAAGAGGGGAAGCTTTGCTTCTGGCTCAGGTATATTCGTGACTGAGGTCATGTTTTCTTCTTCTATATCATGGGTGTTGGACACTGCATGTGGAGTTCACATTTGTTCAAATGTGCAGGAACTCAAGAGAAGAAGGCAGGTGGGACAGCATGAGGTGGACCTACGCGTTGGAAACGGGGCACGGGTTGCTGCTGTTGCTGTAGGAGACTACTTCATTTCTTTACCATCTGGAATTGTATTGGAACTAAACAGTTGTTACTTTGTTCCCAGTATAACTAAAAATATTATCTCCATTCCTGCTCTTGTCAGGAAGGGATTTTCCTTTGAATGCAATATTTCAAAGTGTATTTTGTCTTTAGATAATATTGTTTATGCAACTGGTTCAATTAACAATGGGTTATACATGTTGGACATGGAATGTTCGATACAGCAAATTGATATTAAGAAAGCCAAGTATGCTGATGACAGCACCTTGCTATGGCATAGTCGTTTAGGCCATATTAACGAGAAACGCATTAAGCGGTTGCATCATCATGGACTGCTGGGATCATTCTCCTACAAGGAAATTGATACATGCAAGGCTTGTTTAATGGGTAAAATGACGAAGTCACCTTTTCCTCACAAAGGTCAAAGGGCTTCAGGTTTACTTGACCTTATACACAGTGATGTGTGTGGGCCATTTAGTAAACATGCCAGAGGTGGCTATCAGTACTTCATTACCTTTACTGATGATTTCAGTAGATATGGGTATGTCTATCTGATGAGACATAAGAGTGAATCTTTTGACAAGTTCAAAGAGTTCAAGAATGAAGTACAAAATCAGCTAGGCCGTAATATCAAAACACTTCGCTCAGATCGAGGTGGTGAATACCTAAGTCATGCGTTTACTGACTATCTAAAAGAGTGTGGGATTATCTCACAGCTCACTCCACCAGGAACACCGCAATGGAATGGTGTGTCCGAAAGGAGAAATAGAACATTACTAGATATGGTTCGTTCTATGATGAGTCAGGCTACTCTTCCATACTCCTTTTGGGGTTTTGCACTGGAAACAGCTGCAAAGGTACTAAACCGAGTGCCATCCAAGGCAGTTTCTAAGACGCCATATGAGTTATGGTATGGGAAACAGCCGAGCTTGACATTTATCAGGATCTGGGGCTGCGAGGCTTATGTCAAAAAGCTCGCCTCTGGGAAACTAGAGAGCAGATCTGACAACTGTATCTTTGTCGGTTACCCTAAGGAAACTAAGGGTTATTATTTCTTCGATCCCAAGGAGAACAAGGTTTTTGTTGCTCGGACGGCCATATTTCTTGAGAAGGAGTTTCTTCTGCAAGAGGCCAGTGGGAGAGAAATAAAGCTGGATGAGAGTCCAGAAGAAGGACAAAGTGACCAAGCACAGTTGGATGAGCCTGAGCCGGTAGAACAGGTTATTGAACAACCTGAGGCTCAGATATCACGGGAACCGCGAAGATCGGGTAGGATCCGTCGACAGCCTGAGCGCTATGACGGAGTCTACATCATTGATAATGATGAACCCCTTACTTATGCGGATGCGGTCAGTGGACCGGAGTCAGCGAGATGGCTTGAGGCTATGCGCGCCGAGATGGACTCCATGTCAGATAACCAAGTCTGGGATTTGGTTGATCCGCCTCCGGGAATAATCCCTATAGGCTGTAAATGGATCTTCAAGAAGAAGATTGACATGGATGGTAACGTGGTTACCTATAAAGGCAGGCTAGTTGCGAAAGGTTTCAAACAAATCTACGGGATAGATTATGATGAAACTTTCTCACCTGTTGCCATGTTTAAGTCTATTCGGATTCTTTTTGCGATAGCTGCATATTACGATTATGAGATCTGGCAGATGGATGTGAAAACAGCTTTCCTTAATGGAAATCTGGATGAGGATGTGTATATGACACAACCTGAGGGTTTCACTAATCCAGCGGATCGTCATAAGATATGCAAGTTAAAGAAGTCCATTTATGGACTTAAACAAGCATCAAGAAGCTGGAATATTCGTTTTGATGAATCAATCACTGATTTTGGTTTCATCAAGAACGAGGATGACCCGTGTGTTTATAAGAGGTTTAGTGGGAGCGTGATTACTTTCCTAGTCCTCTACGTCGATGACATCTTGATCATTGGAAATGACATTCCTGAAATGCATGCTGTTAAGGCATGGCTGAGGAAATGTTTCCAGATGAAAGATTTAGGAGAAGCAGCCTATGTGTTAGGTGTGAAGATCTACAGGGATAGATCTAAGAGGCTTCTCGGGCTGTGCCAGAGTACTTACATCGATAAGGTCCTGGAGAGATTTCATTTAGAGAATTCTAAACGAGGATATCTTCCAGTCAGACATGGTCTGAGTCTTTCGAAGAGTCAGTGTCCACAAACACAGACTGAGAAAGATGAAATGGACAATACGCCTTATGCTTCGGCTATTGGTTCCATTATGTATGCGATGTTGTGTACTCGCCCAGACGTCGCTTACGGGTTAAGCGTGACCAGTCGTTACCAGAGTAATCCAGGTATGGCGCACTGGATAGCAGTCAAGAACGTTTTAAAATATCTGCGGAGGACCAAAGATATGTTCTTGATATATGGTGGTCAGGAAGAACTCAGTATTGAAGGATATACTGACGCTTCGTTCCAGTCTGACCAGGATGATTTCCGATCGCAATCAGGCTATGTTTTTAGCTTGAATGGAGGAGCAGTGGTGTGGAAAAGTTTCAAACAGTCAACTGTTGCTGATTCCACAACAGAAGCCGAGTATGTTGCAGCCTCGGAAGCATCCAAGGAGGCAGTGTGGATTCGTAAGTTCGTGAGAGAACTTGGTGTCGTTCCTTCGAGTGCAGATCCTTTGGTTATCTTTTGTGATAACACTGGAGCAATCGCACAAGCAAAGGAACCACGGTCGCACCAGAAGTCCAAGCACATACAGAGACGGTTTCATTTGATCAGGGAGATCATTGATCGTGGCGAGATCAAAGTATGCAAGGTTCATACAGATGACAATCTGGCAGACCCGCTTACCAAGCCTCTGGCGCAGCAGAAGCATGAGAAGCACTGTAATAATATGGGTTTGAGATTTCTCAACCATTAGATTAAGTGCAAGTGGGAGATTGTTGGGGTATGCCCTTAAGGCTAATGTTTGAGGCCTGTGGGAATGTATCTGTATCATGTAATAAACTCTTAAGTTTATAAAGGCATGGTTGTTATTCAGTTAGCTACATTGTCTGCTGCAATATATGTTCCTCTGAATAATGTCTCAAAGCTGTTCAGCTGGGCTGACATGCTATTATGTCCTTAGTCGATATATCTTGGTGAACATGAGACAGCCTTGATATGGTTAAGACTAATATGTGTTCTAATCTTATAGGATGCTTCGAGCATGGAATAAGATGTAGACTCATGGGTACATGGGATGTACTGGACAGACCCTACTAGGATGTTCAATTGTTTGTCACAATGTGAATATTCCTTGATTGCGACAAGTGGCACATTTCCTCTGACTTGAGATCACTTGTGTTTTCTAAATGATGATTGTCATTGTTTTGAGGTAGTTCAATATCATTTGAAACATAATGATTATAGACTATCTTGGATGGTGAGCTTGAGTCAGGTTAGGACACTAGTGATAGACATAGGATTGCCGTCTCCTTGTTTAAGGAGTGTGATGTTCTATAAGGGCCCCCTGGATGAGATGATTGAGAGAGTGTATGGCCATACCCAGGTGACAGTGTTCATCTGATCTAATCATGCTCATCATATTGGAGTTACAAGCTTGACAGGCTTGTCCAATAAGAACATCAAGTGGCAAAGGAAGTATGCATGCCTAGTGAATTGGATTCACACTTGTGCTGTGGTTTGGGTGAAGTCTTGGAAGACTCTTTCCTTTATATCGGGAGACAGTGATGTGTTGCTAGATACCCCTCACTGGTCGTGATAACGTGAGTTATCGTTACCGACATTTAAAGGAAACCCTTAGGGTCGCACAATTTGATGATATGGCTTCTTTAAGTCAGATCGTGTGGACTGAATTGTTTAGTTCAGTTTAAAGGGGTGTTAAGCTCTGATTGCGAGTGAGATCTGGTCTGATCATGTTTGATTGATTAGGGCTTTAGATCGGTAAGCTTCGATCGAGAGTTATGATGCTAGATCAGTGAGATCTAGAGCATCAAGAGATCAACGGTGATCTTGAACCTTGTGGTTCAATAAGATCGACCATTGCTTGGGCCGATTTGGTCTTAGACCAAAGTCACTTGAACCAGCTCATGTAATGAGCGCTTGGTTCAAATAATCGAAGAGAAGGAATTGCGGTTCACTTCATGTGAACGCATAACCGAAGTGAGTAATGGGTTACTATTTTTGGATAGCAACGCCCACGTTCATTACAACGTGTTTACTCTATTGGCGATCATCACTCTTGAACGAAGTCTCCTTCCTTCTCGTGTGAAAAAACTCTCTCGACGAGGGTAGAGGAACTTCTTCTTCGACAAGCCCAAGGATCTTATCCCCTCCATGCGCAAAGGACCCTTGAAGCTTTGCTAGCACAAAGACGACAAGGAGAGGCCATTCTTCATCGTGTGTGCGTCGACTAGGGAGAGGATCCCTTTCGCTCCTTGCTTCCAATACTTCATCCATAGATGGCGATGGTATGAATCTTATTGGCACTCGTAATCGTTTTTCATAGTTGAATATATATCATGCATAATGATCCCTAAAACCCCTATTTCCGCTGCGATGTAACACATGCGCCATTAGGGTTTCTCTCGCTCCCCCTCGAAGGGGACTCCTGCAGAAATTTCTTGGATGATCTCCTCTTGATGATGGTAACTCTTCTATGTGTTTGATTTTGCTTGAAAACTCCTTGAAATAATGTCTTTTTACCTAGAAATCATGAAAAACTAAAATAGAAGTAGACTTTGCAATATTTGATGAATTTAGCATGAAAACAAGTAAAAGATCCTCAATTTTAGCATGAAAAGATACATAAAATGATACAAAATATACTATATATTTTGGTGTCATCAATGATTTACTTATTTTCAGCATAGGATAGATCTTGCGCGAAAGCGAGGATCGGTCCCTTGTATGATTGTCTGCACGAAAGTGAGATAATCCCTTTATGAAGTAAATTATATCTTTATCATGATAAAATTATAGTGGTGACCTTCTATTCATATCTAGTCATGGAAATTAAGGTGGATGAAACCCTAGTTCCAGTTTCTCTTTGATTTCATGTTCTTTCTATCATTTACTTGCATTATAATCGATTGCGTTGCTAGTAAGAATATAATTATTTGGTACTTAATAATAAGGTCTCTGTGGTTCGATATCTTTTTTTATTACTTCGAGTATTCGTGCACTTACGGACTACAACACCCTTATGCTTGTTCACGCCAATGGAATTGCATTCATGAGCTCTCGCATATGTAATAACATATATAGAGCAAAGGGGCGGCAAGGAAAGGGTGTTGGCGCAACTCATGAAGGGAAAAGTCGGCTAGGGCAAAGGGGGTGGGCGGCTAGGGTTTAAAGCAAGGAAAGACTCCAAGGAAAATCCATAAACTGCTAACCTTCTTCCATATACGCCTATGACTTACCATATAAGTTACTAAGGCCATATGCGCCCCTACCCTTGCCATAGAGGCAAGGTTACCATCCAAGGTAGACGGGCAAGGTGCCATAACCTTCCAGAGATGCAATAGGCGCCCACTTCTCCCCATTATGACATTTGGCACCAATGGGAGGAGATTTTTTCCCATTATACCCTTGTGGGCTCTTATCTCTTCATGACAACTTGTTATTGGGCCTCATTGGGTAATGAGCTAGCCCAAACTTCTTTACAAAGGTTGATTAAGCCATTGGATCCAATCCAATGCAACCCTAACTCAAATGTGATCATGTATGGTCAATTTCGGGTCAACCTGCCAAAAATGAAGTTTGACTCTAATAACTCCCTTTCATCTCATGAGGCCCATTGGCACTGATGAAATCTCCCAAATAGATCTAAGCTATCCAATAACTCAATCATAAGGCTGATGGGGTGGGAATCATGCAAGCATTCAAACAACGTATTTTGAAAACATTTGCTATTTAGGATATAGCTATGAAATCCTATTTAAACTAACGCTTTTGCACCATAGTTTTTTTTGTAATTTTATAATAAGAAAATCGAAATTAAACATGCTGTTCTAGGAAAGCGGTAAATCTATACATGCAATTCTAGGAATGCGATAAATGACGAAATTGTAAAGAATGCTCACCTTGCGGCCCTTGAGAATAGAAGGGCCAACCTTCCCGTTCTTCACCGGTCCAATGGTGGAACAACACGAAGTAGGGCCCTATGAGCTTACATCCATGGCATTACAGCATCCCACACATGTGTAGGTGAGTGAGTGATAAAAGGTTAAAAGTCTTTACAAGCAAAACTTCAAGAGGGAGGTTAGGCCTCCTAGTTCTCTTGCCTAACAAGGAATAGACTAAACTATTTAGAGAGAGGGACAACTTGCGCCAAGATGAACTCCCATTTCAAGCGCCATAATCCTACAATAATCAAGCAAGGGTGTAGTAAGATGCTCTTGAAGGAATTAGAAAGAAACACAAAAATTAGAGACTTAGCTCACTCTTGGAGGACAAGGGGCTGAACCAGGTCACGTTACTAAGCTAGGAAGTTTCTCGCGTGAGGTTGTTAGCCTCCCGTCAGCTGGCAGGGATTGCCGGAACAACAGCTACGGCGTCATTGGTGGCTGTAGAGGCGAGGGGAAGGATGGCCAGCAGAACTCGAGGCTGCAGGGAGGAGACAGGCGCTGGTGACGAGCCAGATCAGGAGCAGGGGCGAACAGGTTTGGGTGGTGAGCCTCCTCCGGTGGCGCCGATGACTGGCGGTGCTTGTAGGGTGCCAGGAGTCACGTCGTCGATGCTATCCGATGGGGTTCGGCGGTCAGCGGCCGCGCCTGGGCGTCGGGAAGCGGGCGGCGTCAGCGTTGCCCTGCTTCGGGCGGAAACAGGGGAAGACGCGACTTCGAGCAGGGACTGCCGGCGTTCATCTTACACTACCCGAAAGCCGGACCTGCTACAGCTGGAGGTTCCTCAGGTCAGGGCGAACTCGTGGCCGGAGTTTGGGAGCAAACGGTGGCCGGTAGGAGGAGGTCGACGTCGAACAGTTGGAGGAGCGAAAACAGGGGCGGAAGGCTGGGCGTCACCGGAAATCTCCCGATTCCGGCGATCCAGCCGTCGGATGGGGAAATCGTCCCGGCTGTGTGATTGACCGGAAGAGGAGGAGACGTGGCTGAAGTTTCAGCTCGATCCGCCTCCTGGATTGGCGGCACGGAGTTGACGAAATGGCAGCGACGAGAAGAGCATGAGGATTTAATTCATTTCATGGAAGGGTAGAGGAGGAGAGTTGAGGCGAGAAGACACACTTCAGCGAGAAGACACACTTCAGCGAGAAGACACACTTCAGGATTGTTTTTCAAAACATTCAACTCTACCATTTGTTCTCAGGGGATTACAAGTTATAGGGTGCTGCCAACGGCTCTTTCCAGCTTCCGTAAAGCTGATGGAACTCCACGGAGACCGAAGCTGGAATTTGCTGGAAATGGGAAGGTAGAAGTCTGCATTTGGTGGGGTGTCTTGGGGGGTTGTCCCTTCCATTGATGGCTGACCTCTTTCCTCAATTGACTGCTGATAGGATAGGTGAGAGCTGTATCATCTGTCTTCTTACTTCAAAAGGGAAATGGCGGTTGGGGGAGTGAAGGCAAATTCCACTTGGCTGCCACCGAGGATGAGTGGATATTTGTTTTGAGTAGCTTTGTTGAGAATACTCCACCAAATGGGCTGATTGGTTCTAGGCACCACTTTGAGTTGTGTTGACCTGATTTGGCTTGTGTTCCCCAAATGGAGTTGACCTAATCTATTACATTAATTGCATGCACTAACCTACCATACATAAGTGGCGGAACCTAGAAATGTAACTACGTGATGTAATTTGAGGGTGGATCTAACCTACCATATGATGCAAGTTATGCTAGGGGACTTAAATGATGCATGTAATGCAAGGAATGAAAATCTAACTTAAAAATGCATGCAATGCAAGAGATGGAAATTTAGGTGCCCTAACTAGGGTAACCTTAAACTCCATTTGTATTTCCGTGGGTCATGTCGCCTCCCCACATCAGCTCTCCCCGGGTGAGAAAAATTCTTCTCCGAAGAATTGTCCTTATCCAAGAGGAGCTTCGAGGTAGTAAGGGTGAGTTCTTCCTCAGGGAGCCAACCCTCTTCACCATGGTCATATCCAACTAAGTAGAGTAACTCTACCTCATAACGGGTGAAATGGGTTTGGTCCTCAAGGATGGACTCAATCATATGCTCACAAGTGGGGTCATAGTATGGGGTGGAATGATGCTTATGCAATATGAAGTCATCCACACCAAAAGTGATGGGGGTCCAAAAATCAGTGTCAACAGCATCACAGCAAGCAATCTCTTCATCCCAATCTTCATGCTCCTTAAATTCAGGGTCTCCTACACAGAATGTCCTTTCTCGGCCATATTCATTAGTATGTTTGTGGTATACAGGCCTACTAAAAGATTCAGGTATAACAAAATCAAAGTGTTCAAGTTCTGGGAGGGAAAGCAAATCATTATTCAATTGAATTTTCTTTAACCCTGGAGTACTAAGGCCAGACTCAAGGTCTAAAGGAGAGATGGGTGATGTTGCCAACTCAGACAAGTTAGGTTCTAAATCATATCCTAGCATGGGAAACTCAAGAGGATCTAAAGTATATTCTACTTCATATTCAGGTGAGCTAATGTCTAACTCAAGAAGGGTGAGGGGCGCCTCTAGGATTGGGCTTTCTAAGGAAAAAAGAAATGGCTCTCCCATAACTGGAGTAAGATCCTCAAAGCTAAACTGGGGGAGCTCTATCATGTCATAAGGAGAAGGTTGATATAGGTCAGTCCCTATGGGGTCAACTTGAGTAGGGCCGTCCCTAGAGTCTTGGGTTATAAGCCCATGTTCAATTGGTCCTAAATGTGGCTTAGGAGTGTGGGTGGCAAGACCAAAGAGATATGCTTCATGGGTCATCGGATCAAAGGTAAAGTCTTCTAGGCCTTGAAGTTGAGGTTCTCCTAATGTTTGGGACTTAGGATCTTGGTCAATGACAAAAGGATCTAGCATGGGTTCCATCTTAGGCAAAGTAAGGGATCTTAACTCATGTTGGTTGATATCTAAAGGTGAAGGATCCTCTATTTCTAAAAGTTTTGGCTCTAGGGGTGGGTTTAGACCTAAGTTGTAAAGTTTAGTGCTAGATGGCTCAGAAGTGGTCAAAGAAAGGCCTAGACAAGATGGTATGTCCACCTTAATCTCTAAATATGGTGGTGTAAGATACTTAGGCAGATCATCCATAGAGAAAGGTTCAAACTTAGGTTGAGTCAAGCCTAAAGTGTGATGGTCCTCTAATTGAAGGTGTTGGATTTCTAAAGTGTCTAGAGGCTCATCTAAACTTTCACTAAGGTCAAGTGGCTTGGAACCTAAGTGTTCACAACCTATTGAAGAGTTCTCTAAAGTTTGCCCTATGTCATGAAGAGTAGGGTCACATGGTTCAAGCACTTGATCTAAACATGGGAGCCCTAAAGGGTGAGGCAAACTAGTCTCACAGGTCACTAAGGGTAGGATAGCTTCCACTAAGTCTAGCCTAATATGATTGGGTTCAAGTTCTTCCGTAGGCTTAGGTGAGATTGATCTTAAAGGTGTGGACTTAGTATGACCTATGTGGATGTCAAGAGAGCTTTCCCTAAGTTGGTTGAGTTCTTGTTTAGGTTCTAGGGACAACATGGTTTGACTTAGAGGTAAGTTTTCAATGGGTTCCCTAGACTTGATGTGAGATTGGCTTTGGGAAGGTAGCTTTGGTTCTAAGGCTTGATTGAGCTCCATGGTTTGGTTGACTACCTTAGGGGCTTTGGATCTTGGATGGTCAATTTTCCTTTTATAAAATCTCTTAAGATTTTGCTCCACCTCACTAGCTATTTGAAAAGCATCTTCTATTGTGTATATGGGGTAGTAGGTGAGACCTCTTTTAATCTCAAAGCTAAGACCATCTCTAAACCGGTTAAGCATAACCCTAGGAGCTTCTCTAGTACTATGGTAGAGGGTTTTGAACTTTAGTATATATTCAGCTACAGTCATGTTCTCTTGGGTAAGCCATTTTTCATTGAGAGATGTAGGATCATATATCTCTTTTATCATGTCATCCCATCTCTTGATGGGTTGTCTATTGCCTCTTAGGGGATTGAATCTAGTAGTCATTTTCGAAATGAGTAAGGTTTTGAAAATAAACCCTAAGGTGATAAGATATAGCTAATCAAATTCTTTCAAACACCTAGGTCCAAAAATCGCCTTAGTAGTAGGAAAATAAAGTTTTGGTCTTATAAAATCCTACTCTAAGAGCCTAAGCTCTGATACCAAGATGATGGGGTGGGAATCATGCAAGCATTCAAACAACGTATTTTGAAAACATTTGCTATTTAGGATATAGCTATGAAATCCTATTTAAACTAACGCTTTTGCACCATAGTTTTTTTTGTAATTTTATAATAAGAAAATCGAAATTAAACATGCTGTTCTAGGAAAGCGGTAAATCTATACATGCAATTCTAGGAATGCGATAAATGACGAAATTGTAAAGAATGCTCACCTTGCGGCCCTTGAGAATAGAAGGGCCAACCTTCCCGTTCTTCACCGGTCCAATGGTGGAACAACACGAAGTAGGGCCCTATGAGCTTACATCCATGGCATTACAGCATCCCACACATGTGTAGGTGAGTGAGTGATAAAAGGTTAAAAGTCTTTACAAGCAAAACTTCAAGAGGGAGGTTAGGCCTCCTAGTTCTCTTGCCTAACAAGGAATAGACTAAACTATTTAGAGAGAGGGACAACTTGCGCCAAGATGAACTCCCATTTCAAGCGCCATAATCCTACAATAATCAAGCAAGGGTGTAGTAAGATGCTCTTGAAGGAATTAGAAAGAAACACAAAAATTAGAGACTTAGCTCACTCTTGGAGGACAAGGGGCTGAACCAGGTCACGTTACTAAGCTAGGAAGTTTCTCGCGTGAGGTTGTTAGCCTCCCGTCAGCTGGCAGGGATTGCCGGAACAACAGCTACGGCGTCATTGGTGGCTGTAGAGGCGAGGGGAAGGATGGCCAGCAGAACTCGAGGCTGCAGGGAGGAGACAGGCGCTGGTGACGAGCCAGATCAGGAGCAGGGGCGAACAGGTTTGGGTGGTGAGCCTCCTCCGGTGGCGCCGATGACTGGCGGTGCTTGTAGGGTGCCAGGAGTCACGTCGTCGATGCTATCCGATGGGGTTCGGCGGTCAGCGGCCGCGCCTGGGCGTCGGGAAGCGGGCGGCGTCAGCGTTGCCCTGCTTCGGGCGGAAACAGGGGAAGACGCGACTTCGAGCAGGGACTGCCGGCGTTCATCTTACACTACCCGAAAGCCGGACCTGCTACAGCTGGAGGTTCCTCAGGTCAGGGCGAACTCGTGGCCGGAGTTTGGGAGCAAACGGTGGCCGGTAGGAGGAGGTCGACGTCGAACAGTTGGAGGAGCGAAAACAGGGGCGGAAGGCTGGGCGTCACCGGAAATCTCCCGATTCCGGCGATCCAGCCGTCGGATGGGGAAATCGTCCCGGCTGTGTGATTGACCGGAAGAGGAGGAGACGTGGCTGAAGTTTCAGCTCGATCCGCCTCCTGGATTGGCGGCACGGAGTTGACGAAATGGCAGCGACGAGAAGAGCATGAGGATTTAATTCATTTCATGGAAGGGTAGAGGAGGAGAGTTGAGGCGAGAAGACACACTTCAGCGAGAAGACACACTTCAGGATTGTTTTTCAAAACATTCAACTCTACCATTTGTTCTCAGGGGATTACAAGTTATAGGGTGCTGCCAACGGCTCTTTCCAGCTTCCGTAAAGCTGATGGAACTCCACGGAGACCGAAGCTGGAATTTGCTGGAAATGGGAAGGTAGAAGTCTGCATTTGGTGGGGTGTCTTGGGGGGTTGTCCCTTCCATTGATGGCTGACCTCTTTCCTCAATTGACTGCTGATAGGATAGGTGAGAGCTGTATCATCTGTCTTCTTACTTCAAAAGGGAAATGGCGGTTGGGGGAGTGAAGGCAAATTCCACTTGGCTGCCACCGAGGATGAGTGGATATTTGTTTTGAGTAGCTTTGTTGAGAATACTCCACCAAATGGGCTGATTGGTTCTAGGCACCACTTTGAGTTGTGTTGACCTGATTTGGCTTGTGTTCCCCAAATGGAGTTGACCTAATCTATTACATTAATTGCATGCACTAACCTACCATACATAAGTGGCGGAACCTAGAAATGTAACTACGTGATGTAATTTGAGGGTGGATCTAACCTACCATATGATGCAAGTTATGCTAGGGGACTTAAATGATGCATGTAATGCAAGGAATGAAAATCTAACTTAAAAATGCATGCAATGCAAGAGATGGAAATTTAGGTGCCCTAACTAGGGTAACCTTAAACTCCATTTGTATTTCCGTGGGTCATGTCGCCTCCCCACATCAAAGGCTTATTGTTCAATACGAGAACTCGAGTATCAAGGTGTGCGACCCTGTAGGTTCCTCTAACATTGGCAGTGCTAACCTAAGGTCACCACAAGCAGTGAGTGGCACCTAGCAGTGCATTGCTACTACCCAAGTCATCGGAATGGATATCGACATCGATATCCCCATCATCGCAACTAGGTACAGATGCATTACAATCTCTTTGCCAAACTGATATTCAATTGGACAGGTGTGTCACCACTTGTTTTAACCCAATCTCATGGTTATGACTAAATCAGGTTCTCACCTAGGTGTAGCCATACACTTTCAGTTATAGAGCCATAGGCGGGGCCCCATGGATGTCATACTTCCCACAAGAAACTACAAATCCTCTATCTGTACATTGACCTTCTCATATGGACCGTTGCTTGCTCAATGTCAACTACTATGGCCTCCCAACTACGTTGAGGTGTTAGGTTGTATCAAAGTATGTTCCTAACCACATAGAAGAGTCAATGACCTCAAGTCAAGGGATCAATGCATCTCCTGTCACTTGTGAGGATAACTCATGACACACCTCACAGCGGGTCGGTCCAGTATATCTACCACTAATATACCCATATGTTTGCATTAGCACCTCGTGCCTAACTAGCGCACATAATGGTCTCATAAGCACCATAGCTGTCCCATATCCACTAAGGTACATCGACTGGGGACAATAGTTCGAGCACAGATCCACCTCCAAGGACATTATCATGTAGGAACATAATCGCAGATGTAAACTAAGCATAATAATGACAATGCCAGAATGATATATAAGAAATATCAGTACCAAGTAGTACAAAGTTAGACCAAAACTAGGTTTTAGGGCATAAACAACAACACCATGAGAATGGGATGTACTGCACAAGGTGACGCATGCTTCCTAAGGTAGTCCCCTGGCCAATTGCAAGTTAGCAATTCCCCTCTCAAGATAGTTCAAGCACTTTGTGTCCAACGAGGGCTAGATACAGCACAAAGCTCCAACCTCTTGAGGATGCCTCCAAAACTTTCATCATGTGAACCAACACATATGAAAATCTGGTCAAGTCCAACCTAACCGTTATACCCTGGGCCAATAATTTTCTTGTGAAAGACGCGCCTAGAGTTTTAACCGGACTGGGAAATTATTATCACCACATGCCTCTTGAAGATAGGTGGGTGTGTCCCATGAGGTGGGAAACAATGCACAACACCAATGATCGACAGTTTGATGAGGATTACATGTCAGAAGTCTAAGAAATGCGACTTGATATGAATTAGCGAGGATTTTTGTGGTCTCGGCACCACGAGCTTTAATCTTATTCTACTAATACAGGCATGCAATTCTATGCTGGTATAAAACAAAAGCAGTAAAGGCATGTTGCGGCAGAAACAATAAATATGATATGATCAAAGCCCATAAGTCGGGTAACAAACCCCTAAACCTAGTCCTAGCCACCTAGCACTACCAAGAGCTATGAGCTATAGGCTCATGCCAACAAGTCCTTAGCTCATCCCTTAGTGCCCTAAGGGCTTTGCTCCTAAGCCCTGAGGTGCGCCACCTAGATATTAAGCTCCATGGGTCAGCTCGCAATCCCCAAAGCCACCATCCAGGAAAGCCCTAGATCCCTTTTAGGTTTGGCCAGCCCGAGTCTTCTCTGTAAGCCAACTCGCAAATCTTAGGCTCCTCCTAGGATTCCGCCAACTTAGAGCTTCTTCTAGAAGATAGCTCGCAAACCCAGACTCCTTCTAGGATTCGGCCAAACATCCATGTGCCATCCTCTCCATGTGTCTCACCTTGCTTGCTAGATGCGCCACTTCTCTTGCTAGGTGTGCCACCCATGAGGTGCGCCCCTATGCATGGAGGTGTCATCATGCAAGTATAAGTGTTGTTCTTCCCTTATTCAGCCCTTGAATGCATGAAGGACCCCTAAGAGCCTTCTCATTCATGACTAATAGAGAAAACAGCCCCTTACCAAGGTTAGGTGGCCAAACCATCTTGATCTGCCCATGAACCCTTATATGCACCACTAGGCAGCCTTAGTAAGCATCATGGTTCGGCTAGTCAAGTTGATCAGCCCTTTAGGGTAATCAACCTTTACCATCATCCCTTGAACCCATTGTTGGACTACTAGGTGACCTGTTGTGATTCGAAAGGACACACTTTTGAATACAAGTAGGTAGACTTGTTTCAGGTGTCGCGGCCAAAACCTAAGTGTTGGCGAACAGGGCTATTGTCACTCCCTGACACGGCTCCAAAAACTTGTTGTCCCTAGACTTGTAGTGTTCGCAAGTGCACGGATTCTTGAAGTAATAAAATAGATATCGAACCCACAGTGACCTATGTTGTTGAATACCGAATAATTGATTTCTTACTATCTAGGCAATCGAAATAGTGAAAACGGGCAATCGAAAACTAAAAAGGAAATATCATAGAGAAAAGCTTGGACTAGGGTTTCATTCACTTTAATTTCTATGACTAGACATGAATAATGATTTCGTCAGTTTAATTTCATTATGATAAAGATGTAATTTACTTAATAAAAGGATTGTCTCACTCTCGTGCAGACAACCATGGACGGATCAATCCTCATTTTCGCGCAAGATTAGTCCCAACGCTGAAGATAAGTAAATCATCAAACATAGAACTCAAGGATCACTTTCGTGCATCCGAATTCTAGGTTGATAATCTCTAGTGGAATCTCAAGGATCACTTTCGTGCATCCGAGTCTCGACACTAGTTTTACTCATGGTTCTCCAATTTTCAGATCCTTGCTTTCGCACAAGATCTCCACGTTTGATAATTTAGACTCGATCTTTAGATTCATATCATTATCATGGCAATTAATCTACTAGAATCAAACAAATAAGAACTAACCTAAGAGGGTTCCTAACATGCAATTCTAGGGTTCCAAGTTCTCAAGCAAATTACTTTTCAGTCTATTGCGAAAACTCTAAAACATGCATAATAATATGGATCTAAAAGGAGTCTAAGAACAATTACCACATGAGTAAAATCATCATGCTAAGATTAAACATGACGAAATAATGGAGGAATAGTTATCTAGTCATTAAAAATCATGTGAATTTCTCCCCCATGTCCCGAAATAAGTCTAAGCTATCATAGAGGGAAGATTACAATAATCCATGTTGAAGGAAATCAAAAGGGAGAAGATAGAGAAATTATGGTACGACCGTAAAGAAGTTTACGGCCGTAATCTAGGGCGAACAGCGGCGGCGCTCGGTTTTCTCTTGATTTCTCCTCCGTCTGGTATCCTTTCATGCTGAAACTTCTGGGACACCTTCTCCTCCTCTATGCATAGCTTCCACTCAAGTTTCACAGCCGGAGATAGCATGTACACTTCCCGGCAGTGAACCCTATGGCGGATACGTGAAACTCGATTTCTCTTTGTGTGGTCAACGAAAATTAGGGCTTTCGGTCCCTTTGTCTTCATCTTCGCAAAAACTCCCCTATTGGTTCTTATGGCAAGGTGTTTAATGGCTTGGATCGATCACAATCTTCTCCGCAAGAATCAGTTTCAGAGTTGACCGGGAAAATCACAAGCAACTTTGTAATTACGGCCGTAATGAAGTTTACGGCAGTGCCATAATCTGGACAGCGAGCTCTCGGGTCATAATCCTCTAGAATTACGGTACCGTCAAGTGCTTTACGGCAGTGCCATAATGTGAACAATGTCTTCGGGTGGAAAATCAACCCGAATTACAGTACCGTAATTGAGTTTACGGCAGTGCCGTAATCTCCATCCAATCTCTGCCCGAAAACGCGTCAAAATATGGCACCATAAAGATATTTACGGTGGTGCCGTAATTACATAAACTTCTCTGCCTGCAAAAATCCCAAATTACGGCACCATAAAGATTTTTACGGTAGTGCTGTAAATTTGTTCTGCGAGTGCAGTCAAATTACGGTACCGTAAAAACTATAATGGGGGTACCGTAATTTGTTCTGAAGCTCCAATTCTTCTGAAATTTGTTGTGTGATCTCTTCTTGATGTTGTGAATTCAATTATGCATCTGGATTGCTCGAAATCGACTAAAAAACAAGCCTTTTTACCTGAAAATCATAAAAAAAATAGAAAAGAGTGTAGATTCCGCAAATTTTGATAAAAATGGCATAAAAATAAGCAGAGTCTATGAATATGACACAAAAATACTAATGAAATGGCATGAAATTTTCTATAAATTTCGGTGTCATCATGACCCTAGAAGTCAACATGGTTTGGCTATTGATGTAGGTCAACCCCTTAGGGTCAGCCATCTTCATCAGTAGCCCTTGAACCCTTGATGCACAACTAGGAAACCTTAGAAGGTCTCATGGTTTAGCTAAGGACAAAGATCAGACTCCTAACTTGGTTAGGTTACACCATTACCTTATTCAACCATCATACCTTAAGCATACCAACTAGGTAACCCTAGAAGCCACTCAAGGTTACGTCAAAGAAGGGGATGCGCCACCTTTAGGGTGAGGTGCACCAACCCTAACCCTAGCCGCCAACCCCCTTTAGGTGCTCCTCTAGGTAACCCTAGAAGCCACCCTAGGGCTCGGCTAGGTATGGGTTTGTGCCACCATGAGAGTGTTGGGAATCCCGGGACCTTATGCAAATTTATAACGTAGTGGAATGACGGTTTGAAACAGAATTCCTAGAAACACTAGGATCCCTTACGAGTGAAAACCGAAGGATGTGAAGAGTAGTACCTTGTCAAGCAATTTTACGAGCAGTCGATGATACAGACGCACAAGTGTACGTCCTCTGCAATAACGCACACACAGGCTCCTCGAGTCCTCTCCAACCTCCATGCTCGGTGCTAGCCTCGGGAGATGAGATCCATGCCTCTAGGATTTTCTCAACTTGTGTCAATCGCCAAGATCCAGTGCCATGGAAAAATGGGAGTGTTGGTGACAAGGAGTGGGTAGCACTACCACTTGTTATCACCTTCAAGACCCTCACTCCAAGGAGGAGAGGGGAGACAACAATAGGAGATGAGAAAAAGAACTGGTGCAAAAATCTCCCAAGAGAGCCTCTCTATTTATAATAGATGAACCAGCTATTCTTGGAGATTTTTTTCCATGTGGGACTTTGTTTAGGCGCCTATTTAAATTCCATAACTAAATATTTAATTGCAAAATGCACCTATACATATTCATTAGCCAAGAGAAAAATTCTCTTGCCAATTAATAATTTTATTTTATTTATGTAACTAAAGTGCCAAGTCCAAACTTGCACTAAGACCATTGTTTAACTCATTTTGATAACACAAGTCAATAGAGATCAAACGTGGTCCACTAGAGGTCAACTAGTGGTCAAACATAAAATATCATCTCCTCAGAAGAAATCTCAAAGCATCAGCATCCCAGAATGATCTGAATCACACAATCAGAGGCTAAACGATCAGTATGAGAACTCGAGTGTCTAGGTGTGCGACCCTACAGGTTACTTAGACGTTGGCAGTGATAATCTAAAAATACTCACAAGCAATGAGTGGCACCTAGCAGTACATCATTGCTACCCAAGTCATCAGAATAAATGTCACCATCGACAACCTCTAAAACTACAACAAAGTGTAGGTACAGAATTGTCCTTTCACCAGACTGATATCCAAAATGGGCAAGCATGCCACACTTGTTGATCCCAATATTATGGCATGACTAAATCAGGTTCTCACTTGGGTATGGCCATACACTTTCAGTCATCCACATTGGGTGCCATGGACATCATGCTTCCTCGCAAGAAAGGGGCAAATCTTCCCTTGGCACATTGAATCTCTCATATCGCTCATGATGCACTTAATGACAACCGTTATGACTTCCCTTTTACGACGAATCATTAGGTTGTATCAAAGTGCCTCATTCACCATATAGAGATGCCAATGCCCTCAAGTCTAGCAAGATTGTAACTATGTCACTGTGATCTTCATCTTGTGACACCAAGATGAATCCTCATAGCGGGTCAGTCTAGTATATCTCCCTTGATATACCTATATGTCTGCGTTAGCAACCTGTGCTCAACCAATGCATATTCCAGTCTCAAGTGAATCATAGCAGTCTCATATCCACCATGATTCTCGACCGGGGACAAAACTGAGACTAAATAAAACATCTATCTCTTAGGGACATCATACATGTAATTATCCATGTGCGCAAATGTACATATTTGCATAACAACGACCATGCCAAGATATCTCATCTATCAAATAGATGCGATACACATATCTCATTGGACCATCCCAAAGGTCCTAGGGCATAAAAACTAACAATCTCCCACTTACACTAGGACCATGACCTTAGCGCCATCTGTTGGGAATCCCCATGCCGTATAAAAATTAATAATGCAGCGGAAGATGGTCCGAAATAGAATTCCCACCAAAATGTCAGGATCTACTTACCAGAGAAAACCGTAGGATGTGAAGAGTATTATACCTTACTTACACAAGCCCTTGAAGTCATTCACACACGGACGGCCACGAGACTCCTCCACTCCACTCACAAGCTAGCTTTGGGAGAGGAGATCCATGCCTATGGGAGTTAATCAGCAAACTTGTGCCACCTTCAGGGAAGATGTACCAAGGTGCTATCCTCTTCAAGTTGTGCCAAGAGCAATGCTTGCATCAACTATGGTATGCTGTCCACTTCTTCTAGATGCGCCACCAAAATGTCAAGGAAGGAAGGAGAGACCCTCTAGGTTCTCCTTGCGCCAAGAGGAAGTTGTTGCCCACCTTGGATGAAGGTGGTGACAACTAGAAGGGAGGTGCTAAGCAGGAGAAGGGGGCAGCGGCTATGAAGAGGAAAGGAGCATAGGTGGCTAGGGTTTGAAGCTAGTGACCACTACTATATGCGACCCCCAAGCCCCTGTATTTATAAATTTAATGCGTGGGCCCACTAACTTAAGTCATAATATTTTTATTCAAAATATTCACAAGTTAAGTTGTGACCCCCACCACTTATGAATTAATTAACAATTAATTCAAATATATATCTGAACATAATATTTGGATATATCACAAGCTGGTGGGCGCATGTGATCAAACTGTTGGGAAACCCCGGGGACATTTTACAAATTTTCAGAGCCATGGATACACATTTTACGCAGTGGAAGAATGTCCCCGAAACAGGCTAGTCCCAAAAACCCAGTGAAGATCTCTTGCGAGGGGGTCGACACGATGTGATAGTAAGTACCTTGAAGCAATTAGAAGCCGATGTCGATGAAGGCGCCCAAGTGTTCGCCCTCTGCAGTCTCGCACACACGGATTCCTCAAGTTTTCTTCTTCCTCGCCCGGTGCTAGCCTCGGGAAGAAGATCCATGCCTTAGGAGAATCCTCCAAGCAACTTGCGCCACCACCAAGATGTGATGCGCCAAGGAGATGGAAGGAGAAGACAACGCCGCAAGCCTTCTTGTTCCTTTGCGCCAAGGAAAGGAAGAGAAGAAGCAAGCTTGCGCCCTTGACGGAAGAAGAAGAGCTCTAAGCTCTCCAAGCCGTCGCCCTCTAATGCTTCACGCCTCCAAGGAATTAGCATCATCAAGAGAGGGGGCGGCAAGGGCTTATTTATAGGAGCAAGAGGCGGTTAGGGGAGAATGGCAAGTGTTGACAATTAGGGCATGATTCTAGGAGATTATCCAATCAAGTATATTGATTAAATCTCCACTCCCATATGCGCCTAAGACTTGCCAAAGCAAGCATCAGCCATATACGCCCATATCATGCCATATGAGGCATTAATCCCATCCATGCGCCTAGACCTAGTCAAGGCAATATGATGGATTGCCTAATGTGGCTTGGGCGCAAGTCCTAATCCAATTAGGACTCTAATTATGTTAATAATCAGCCCACAATTGTCAAACACAATCCAATCAATTATCTTGTGTGATTTAATCAAATCCAATTTGATTTAATCACCTAGGAGATACCAAACAAGGCATAGGCGCAAATTCTAGTCCAACTAGAATCCCATATGCGCATATCCCATTAATTCATCCCCATTATACCCTTCAAGCCTCATAGCCCTTTAATACAACTTATTAGCAAGCCCAACTAAGCAATGGGCCAAGCCAAAAGTCCATTATGCATGTTAACCAAGCTATTGGATCCAATCCAATTTAACCCATGGTTAAATGAGGCTAACCATGGTTAATTTGATCGATATGCCAAAAACGGAAGTTGGCCCCAATAAGTTTCTTCCATCTCATCAGGCCCATTGGCGCTGATGAAATCTCCCAAATAGATTCAAGTTATCCAATAACTCGATCTAAAGGCTACCCGATCAATATGAAAACTCGAGTATCAAGGTGTGCGACCCTGTAGGTTCCTCTAACGCTGGCAGTGCTGACCAAAGGTCATCACAAGCAGTGAGTGGCACCTAGCAGTGCATCGCTGCTACCCAGGTTATTGGAATGGATATCGACATCGACATCCCCATCATCGCAACTAGGTACAGATGCATTACAGTCTCTTTGCCGAACTGATATCCGATTGGACAAGTGTGTCACCACTTGTTTTCATCCAATCACATGGCTATGACTAGAACAGGTTCTTACCTGGGTATGGCCATACACTCTCAGTCATAGAACCATAAGGGAGCTCCATGGATATCATACTTCCCAAAGGAAGGGGCAAATCCTATGTCTGTCCATTGACCTTCTCATATGGGTCGTGACATGCTCAATGTCAACCGTTATGACCTCCCAACTACGGCAAGGTGTTAGGTTGCATCAAAGCAAGTCCCTAACCATATAGAATGGTCAATGACCTCAAGTCAAGGGATCAATGCATCTCCTGTCACTTGTGAGGATAACTCATGACACCAAGTCATAGCCTCACAGCGGGTCTATCCAGTATATCCTCCAATGATATACCCATGTGTCTGCGCTAGCACCACGTGCCTAACCAGCCCACATACCAGTCTCACAAGTACCAGAGCTGTCCCATATCCACTCAGGTACATCGACTAGGGACAATAGTTCGAGCACAGATCCAATCTGTCTCCAGGGACATTATCATGTAAGTACACAATCGCAGGTGTAGACAAACAATGATAACGACAATGCCAGAAAGATATATATTAATATCAGAGTCAAGTAGTACAAAGATGGACCAAAACTAGGTCCTAGGGCATATACACCAACACAAACCACCACACAGATCTCACTGCAAACCCGAGTTTTGACTCATCGACATAGACCTAGTCAACCGGACTCAAAACTGGTCACCTGAGGTCAACCAGGGTCAACTCAATTACCAAAATCCATAAGCCTCATCTCAACTCATATAAATCATCCGCGAAGTATAAAACTCCCAAATAGATCCGAATCGTCCATAAATCCGATCTGAGGCTATCCGATCAATACAGAGTCTCTAGCGTCTAGGTGTGCGACTCTGCAGGTTCTTTAGACATTGGTAGTGATGATTATATCATCACAAGCAATGAGTGGCACCTAACAGTACATCATTGCTACCCAAGTCATCAGAATAAATGTCACCATCGACAACCTCTATAACTGTGACAAACTATACGTACATAATTATCCTTTTGCCAGACTGATGTCCAGATTAGGCAAGCATGTTACACTTGTTGACCCTAATATTATCGTCATGACAAAATCAGGTTCTCACGTGGGTATGGCCATACACTTTCAGTCATCTACAAAGGGCGCCATTGACATCAAGCTTCCCCGCAAGGAAGGGGCAAATCTCTCTTAGCACATTGAATATCTCATATGGCTCATGATGCAACCAATGACAACTGTTATGACTTCCCTTTTACGGTGAAGCGTTAGGTTATATCAAAGTGCCTCATTCACTATATAGAGAAGCCAATGCCCTCAGTCTAGGACAATCGTAACTCTATCACTGTGATCTTCATCTTGTGACACCAAGATGAATCCTCATGGCAGGTCGGTCTACTATATCTCCCTTGATATACCTATATGTCTGCGTTAGCAACCCGTGCTCAACCAACACTTATACCTGTCTCAAGTGAATCATAGCTGTCTCATATCCACCATGATTCTCGACCGGGGACAAAATTGAGACTAAATAAAACATGTATCTCTTATGTACATATTTGCATAACAACGACCATGCTAGGATATCTCATATTTCAAACATATGAGATACACATATCCCATTGGACCATCCCAAAGGTCCTCGGGCATAAAAACTAACAATCTCCCACTTACACTAGGAGCATGACCTCAGCGCCATCTCCTAGGCTCGACCTACCATGCTCTTGCTGCACCAGAGCACTAGTCAATGGGCCCACTATGTTAATGTCAAAATGTGCTGCCTTTATTACCTCTGTCCACAAGACAAGGTATTAGCACTTGAGTATCTTATTTTGAATCTCATGAAGTTCTGTAAAGAACTCTCACTTATTCAAACTGCTTCACAAAGCATAAATTTACTCTGCTTTTATATAGTTTGCTTTGAATCTCCCCCAGCTTCAAGCACTAGTACTTTGATAGCTAGAATGTCACTTTGGTCTTGGCTGGAACAAGCTGCCAAGTATGCATGCATGTTCATCAATCATCAATGACTCATCATAAATCTTAGACTTTCATTTCTCTCAAGAGTCTACAAGTGGCGCATGCATGTTCTATGCTTGTCAAATATCAGGGCTATCACCTAGTCCATTATTGTGTCCGCAAGTGCACGGATACTCGAAGTAATAAAATAGATATCAAACCACAGAGACCTTGTTGTCAAGTACTGAATAATCGATTTCTCGCTAGCTAGGCAATCGAAAAATAGTGAATCAAACTATCGAAAAGAACACGGAGAAAATATCAGAGAGGAAATCGGGTCTAGGGGTTCATCTACTTTAATTTCTAATGACTAGATTAAGATAAGTATTTGTCAATCTAATTCTATTATGGTAAAGGTAAAATTTACTTTATAAATAAATTATCTCGCTCTCGCGTAGACAATCATACAAAGAACCGATCTCCACTCTCGCGCAAGATCTATTCAATGCTAAAAATAAGTAAACCATCAGCTAAGAACTCAAGGATCACTCTCGTGCATCCGAATTCTAGGTTGATCACCTCAAGTGGAAACTCAAAGATCACTCTCGTGCATCCGAGTCTCAACACTAGTTTTACTCAAGGGTTTCGAACGACTCGATACTCAATCTCTTGCAATATCAAATCAAGTATACACATTAACTCAATCCAAAGTATCAGAAATTCAACATGGCAATAAAATCACTAAAAATCAGAATTCGAAGAACTACCTATTCTCTTACGATAGTTCCAAACTCAACAATTCCTAGGGTTCCAAATTTCAAACAATCAACCTCTCGGTCTATTTTGCAAAACTCTAAAACATGCTGATATTTAAGACACAAAGGAGAATCAAAGAACAATCAATCACAAGAGTAAAATTATCATAATAAGATCAGTTGACAAAATTAGGGTTTTCTAGCCATTAAAAAACAAAGAGATTACACCCCCATGTCCCAAAGAAAGATTAAGCTACCATGATGAAGGAATTATAATAAAACATGTTTTTGTATGAATAGGAATCACAAAGAGGAGAAAAGAGTTACAAAACAGTGCTGTAATGAAATTACAGCACCGTATTTGCCTAGAATTAGCACTGTCACCGTTGTTTCATTGATTTCTCCTCCAATAGGAATCATTTTGCTTTGAAACTTTAGATGCACGTTCTCCTTCACCAGGTTAAGCTCTCTATCAAATTTCATGGCCGGAGGTGGTCTATAGGTGGAGAACCGATGAACCCTAGCAATTCTGCCTTTCCCTCAATTTCTCTGTGGATTCTTGATAAAATTCGTTCCTTTTAGTCTGGTTATATTCTCCTCGTTAAGAAGAGTTTGCCCCTTCTTTCAGATCTCAATTTGGAGGTCTGGATCAAAAGATATGGTCTTTGTAAGAATCGGGCGGAAAAATCAAAATTCCGAGTTCCAAAATACGGCACCGTGAAGAGTCATACGGCAGTGCCGTATTTCATTCTGTGAGTTCTGTGTAAAAATTATGGTGCCGTGATAATGTTTCTCATAAATACGGTAGTGCCATATTTCTGTCAAATCCTTCTGGTCAGAATTTGCACAAAATACGGCACCGTGGAAAACCTCACGGTACTGCCGTAATTCTTCCAAAAGTCTCTGGTCAAAATCGTCGAATAATACGGTACCATGTAATTTCCCACGGTAGTGCCGTAATTCTGTCGAAACTTTCTGTTTGAGAACGCAGAAAAATACGGCACCGTGAACATTCATACGGCAGTGCCGTATTTCGCCCAAAACTTCTTCTGAGAAATACGGTACCGTGAGAGATGTGCTCAAAAATACGGTAGTGCCGTATTTTTGCAGTTTGGCCCCTTTTTTCTTGAAATTTGATGGGTAGACTCCACCTGATGATTAGAATTCGTTCATGCATCGATATTGCTCGAAAACCAGCAATAATAATGCCTTTTTACCTGAAATTGATCAACAACCAAAGATTGTGTAGATTCCAAAGTATTTGGTATAAAAGGTGTAAAAACAAGGCAAAAGAGTAACATTATGGTTCAAAAGACTACTAAATAAGTACGAAAAATACTATGAAATCTAGAGTCATCAAACACATAAGGCTCAAACATTGCTTGTCCTCAAGCAAAATTCAAGAAATTGATCAAGGAGAAAACTTTCTCATGACGAATAAATTTCTAAAACACAATCACCAATGAAAACTTTCGTTAACCATTCTATGGAATTTCAAATAGACATATCATCCTTTGCATTTGATTTTCAAGTTTCATTACTTACTTGAATAAAACTTCACAACTTGCATAAAGGGAATATCAATCTCAATACCTTATCTAGTTTTCAATTCATAATCATTAACTTTTGTTTACAGGATTAGCTGTTCCAAGATCTTTTTCCACTCATAATCATCATTCAACATCTCTGTTCTCTCTCTCTCTCTCTCTCTCTCTCTCTCTCTTTTTTCACACTCTCTAATTCGATTACCACCCTTTTTGCCGGTGATGAAATTAGAGTGCATTGATCACATAACCAACGCAATAGAACTCATATCCTCTTATTGGAAACGGTTTACCAAGGATAGCGGAGTTTATGTGAATAGATTTCTCTCAGGGCATGTACCCACATAGATACATGCATCTTTTATTCATTACTTCAACCCAAATCCTTTGGTACCACTGTGGTTTCCCACAATGCCAAGTAGGGGAGTTCTCACTCTATTTGGATCAAGGAATCTCTTTTCCCAACAAATAGTAAATAGCATGAACATCAACTGAATTAATCTATCAATATCAATTCAAAAATTACACTCATATGCTGATTTTATTCAAAGAAGTAACTTCCCTCTAAAATCAATTCCTCAGATAATATGTTCATCCAAAACTCCATCTATTGATCAACGAAAAATTTTCAAAAGGTAGATATGTATTAGAGAAATAAACTCATCATAATAGGTCTAATCCTAATTTCAATTTTTTCAACATGTAAATCATCAAGAAAAATTTTGGCATGATAACGGCAGTATTTTCTTAGATAAATAAACCACTCAAGTGCATCAACGACAACCAGTAAATACCAAACAAATCTTATGGTATACCAAACTCATAGAATCAATCCAGAACATCAAATATCACAAATACAACCAAATCGAATAGAAGGCATAGTGAATCTTCTAAATATGTCGGTACAACCATATCAAAATCATATAGCAAAGAAAAACAAGAATCCATAGCAGTAGGAGGCAAGAAGTTTGAAAAGTCATCCTCCCCTACATGAGTTTAGAACCAACATGAATTAGTGAACTCGAATAAGGCATGAAATTAATAACAAGATACTCACAAAATCTTCCTAGTCCGATTGCGTCTCCTCCTCGTCTTCTTCAGCCAGGGCAATAGCCAGGGGGTTGTGTGATGTTCCCTCACCTGCATTGCCGTAGATACCACCTCTCCTGGGGTCTTCATATCCAAAGCGTTCATAAAGAAAATTCCCCATGTCCTCCATATAGTTCCCTAATGCCTCGACATCTGAGTGAACATAACTGATCTGCTCATGAATCCTCCCAATGCCTCCCATTATCCTCTCCATACACTGCTCCTGTCTATATAACTGAGCGGAGATAGTCTGGAAACCAGGGTCTCGGTAACTTTGCTAATCTCGCTGATCTGGGGCTGCATGCTGAGAGGATGATCCGGTGGCTCCATGCGGTAGTGGCTCGGTGACTCTAGGTGGCGAGGAGTCGATGCCCATACCAAGTGGGTCATCACCCCAAGTAGTAGGCTGTGGTGAGAGCGATGTCTCGGGCGCAGGTGTGGCATAAGACACGCAACTGGGTAATAGCTTCCAATTTTCAAGGTTCTGCACTGAGGTCCGTCGGGGTTAGGCAATGGCAATGTGGGAAGGCCTGGCTGAAGTATCAAATTACAAGTGTCCCCATCACGTTGAATCATCTTCATTGCAATGCATGATTCAATATCTATCCTGGAGTTGCCTTGAGCAACCTCGATCCCATAGGGCTCAATCCCAAGATGTAGTGCTATAGGAGTAAGGAAACCTCCTATCACTATAGCCCCTTTCTTAGCCCTTGACACCTTATTAAGGTGTCTCATGAAAAAGAAAGCTATATCTATAGTGTAACCATGAAGCATACTCCAGAGTAAAAATAATTCAGCGTGAGTGACAATACCACCACTATCTCCTCGCCCGAATATCGTGTGTGCAAGGACGCGGTGGGCGTATTTAATGCAGGGATTTGAGATCTTCGAAGCTCTTGCTATTGAGGCTGAAAACTTGCTGTCTGAGGAAATCTGGTCCCAAAAGATATGCTCAATAAATCCAATGGGTGGTTCTGTTCACCCTTTTCGTGGGATGTAGAATAGGCGTCGAATTTCTTTCAATGTGAGCATTCTTTCTTCGTTCATCATCCTAAATCTGATTTCTCCCTCGGCAGTGTGATCCATGTATTCATCCCAACTGACCTCTAAGCTGCTTAAAACTTCTATAACAATAGGTAGGTAAGTTTCAGATGTAATCTCAAAATATTCTCTCAACCCTACCCTGTCATACATCCAAAACACATCGTCCTTCAGTCCAAGGAGTTCTAAAGCTCTAGTATCAGTGTATTTTGTTTTCACGATGCGTCGAGTAAGCAGCATGTTATATCTCTGCTCATGTTCTTCATCCCTAAACACGATACCAAAGGGATTCGGTGGTGGCATCTGAGGTTTAGCAGGGGCCTTTCCTTTCTTCTTTGATTCCAACTTTTTGGTAGGTGTCATATTATAGTGCAAAAAGAAATAAGGAACAACAGGGGAAATTTTGAGGAACTTGCGTTACCAAAATCGTGCGGCTGGCAAACAGGCTGGATTTGAAGCTTAGAATCTGGATTTCTGAGTTGAGATCGAGCTTCAGATCCCTTTGGAATGTGATCTCCTTTCTCCCACGAGGGTTTCTGAACCTGGAAGCAAGCAAATCTACGCTTGGATGAGAGGAATCGGAAGAAGCAAAATCTCGGCGGAAAATAGTGCAGCGACCCAGAAATAATCGTGATCGAGCTCGAAATCGTCATGATTTTTGCTTGGAATCGGATGAAAGTTGAGGGGAAAGATCACACGAAGGTTTGGGAAGTGAATGCTTGAGGAAAAACAAAAAGTCAGCGCGAAATCGGGAGAAGAAACCCTAAGAACAGTGTGCCGAACCCTAAATACGGCACGTGAATACGTGGGGTTGGGTGGCATTACGGCACCGTATAATGAATACGGTAGGGCCGTATGTTGGGTACAGGTTCTGTACGGGTAAACGCAGAAAATACGGCACCGTGTGAAAATACGGTACCGCCGTAATTTCGAAAAAAATTTATGTCCAAAATTCCTCTAGATTACGGTACCGTGCAAGAATCCATGGCAGTGCCATAAAACCAAAAAAACTTTCTATTCTAAAACAGCCAGAAATACGGTACCGTGAAAGCGAACACGGTACTGCCGTAAAATGAAAAAAACTTTCAATTCAAAAATGTTCGGCAATACGGTACCGTGAGAGTTCATCGAGCAAATACGGTACTGCCGTATTTTATAATCAAAATTCAAAAAAATCTCAAAAATATCACAAAAAATCAGAAAAGGAAGGGTTAACTCTAAACAAAGTAAACCTAAGTGAAAACAAACCAAAATCAAAGAAAAAGAAAAAGTTTTGCTTGGGTTGCCTCCCAAGAAGCGCTAATTTATGGTCATTAGCTTGACCGTTTAACACTCAGATTTGATCGTGGTTGTGTCTTTGGTG
This sequence comes from Costus lasius, assembly GCA_027563935.2. Lineage (NCBI taxonomy): Eukaryota > Viridiplantae > Streptophyta > Magnoliopsida > Zingiberales > Costaceae > Costus > Costus lasius. The sequence goes on along the minus strand of CM050448.1, from coordinate 67,260,628 downwards.
GCTATCCTGATTTCTCTATGTCTCATTCAGGGCTCTTAAGAACATAAGGCTCAAACTTGAAATAGTATCCAAATTTATTTATGAGCCTTTTTACTTCTTCAGGTAATTTTGATATTCCTCTCCTCTTTCGTCTCTTTCTTTTCTTCTTCACTGCCCTTTCCTGAAATTCTTTATTAGCACACTCAGAAAGTGTGTCAGTTTCAAAGTCAGAAGGTTCATCAAACAAATTATGCATGTCACAAACAACCTCATCATCAAATATGTCTATGCTACAACATGTTCCTGAGTGTGATGCTCTTTTTAAAGAATCAGTCAAATCAAATTCAATTATATCACCACAAACTTCAAAAGTCAATTTTCCCTTTTTTACATCAATGAGTGCTCCAGATGTAGACAAGAAAGGTCTACCAAGTATAATAGGGTTTTTCAAATTTTCTTCCATCTCTAAAACTATAAAATTAGCAGGTATGAAAAACTTACCAATCTGTACAGGAACATTTTCTAATATACCAACCGGATGCTTTATTGATGAGTCAGCAAGTTGCAAAGTCATTGAGGTTGGTTTGAGTTCTCCAATATCCAATTTCTTGTAAAGAGAATAAGGTATTAAACTAACACTTGCACCGAGGTCACATAAGGCTCGGTTAAAAGCCATATCTCCAATAGAAACAGGAACAGAAAAATGACCTAGATCCTTTAGTTTGGGTGGCAGCTTGTTTTGAATGATGGCACTACATTCTTCAGTTAAAGCAACAATGCAATAATTTTCTATTTTTCTCTTGTTAGATAAAATTTCTTTTAAAAATTTTGCATATGTAGGCATTTGAGAAATAGCATCAGTGAGAGGAATATTAATGTACAAATTTTTCAACACTTCCAAAAATTTCCCAAACTGCCTATCTAGTTTAGCCTGCACGATCCTCTGGGGGAAAGGGATAGGTGTACCATATGGCTGTGGAGAACTAGGTCTGGGTACCTCAACCTCACAAAGTATGTCACCTTTCTAGGAAGACCCTTTCTCTTCAGAAGGAGAAGAATCAGGAAAGGGCTACACTCGTGTGGGTTGTGGTTACAAAACAGGTTCCTCAGTAGGCATAACATTAGGCTCATCCTCTTCATCATCTAAGGGCCCCCTTGGATCTTCCAACTGTCTACCACTCCTAGTCATGATGACATTACAATGTTCCCTGGGATTTGGTTCAGGTTTTGCAGGTAACTCCCCAGGGGGTCTATAAGGTGTATTAGCCTGTTGTGCTATCTGAGTTTCTAACATCTTGTTATGAGAAACAACACCATCTAACCTAGAGTTTATCTGCTTAAGGGTTTTTGTAATCTCTGTTGGTGTTTATGCCCTGCAGACCAATGTTTGGACATGGTCGGACATTGTTTGAATGTACTTTGATAGAACTATTATTCTTTATAGAGGCATGGTCGTTATTATGCAGACTTCTCTACCTGCGTTGATGTATTGAGTTGCATAAATAATGTCCCAGGAGTTTGGTTGGATCCATTCTCATAAGCTATCCCCAGTCAAGGTACCTTAGCAGATATGGGACAGCTTTGGTACATGTGAGACTAGTGTATGGGCTGGTTAGGCGCAGGGCACAGTAACATAGACATATAGGTGCATTGGATGCACTGGAGTGATCCACCATGAGGATTGACTTGTCTAGTCAACAAGTCAATCTCACATGCAAGAGGATTGCATTGATCCTTAGACTTGAGGTATTCATGTCTAGATTTGATGATGGGTATGCTTTGATACAGTCTTACGTCTCTCCATAATTGGGAGACCAAAACGACTGTCATTGGGCATATCATAAGTCATGTAGAGACATGGATGACCAATAGTAGAATTTGCCCCTTCCTTATTGGAAGCATGATATCCACTCGGGGGCGCCCCACCTTATTGGTGCATAACAGGAATGTGTGGCCACACTAGTTGAGTCATGACCAATGCATTGTTATGGAATACCGGGTGTAATTTAAAATTTTGCAGTCCCAGGACGCAGCGGAAGAATCATTACACCCGAAACATATTCCGTTCCCAAGGATCCATGCGAGAGAGAAGACACAAGGATGAGTTAGAGATGTACCTCTTTTGCTTGTCTAGTTGCCGAAGCCATGTTGAAGACGATCAAGTGCTCGCCCTCTACAAGTATCCACGCGTCAACTCCTTGATCGTTGCTCCCTTCCACGCTTGGTGCTAGCCTCGGGAAGAGAATCAAGCCTTCACCTCACTTGCACCACCTTCAACAGAACTTACGCCAAGGAGGGGATAGGGAAGATGCTGCCAAGGACTTCCCTCTTCTTCTTTGCTTGCGCCACCTTCAAGCAAGATGCGCCAATGGCAATGAGAGGGAGAGAGCTTGCGGCAATAGAAGGAGAAGCCACCAAGCCCAATTTCTCTTTGCACTAAGAAGAGGAGAAGAAGAAGAGGAGGTCTTTCGGCCACTTGGAAGAAGGTTGCGCCAAGCCTTTGTTGTCACCTTTTGCCCTTGCTCACGCCTCTCTATGTGTCCTCACACCTTCAAGGAGTCAAACATTAGAAGGGGCGGTAAGGGGTCCTATAAATAGGACAAGAGGCGGCTAGGGCAAAGGATAGGATCATGCCAAGTGTATGGCTAGGATGAAAAGGTTTGCGACAAGGAAAGTCTCCAAGACATTTCCTTAAACCCATTCAACCCTTCCTTATGCGCCAAGACCTTGTCTTGTGCCCCAAGCAATATATCAGCCCATGACATGCCTTAGAGGCATGCATTCCATCCAAGGAAGAAGGGCTAGGCGCAACAAGCAAGAGGTATTCGGCTAGGGTAAGGGTTTGGGTGCATGTAGGGTTTATGAGGTAAGGAAAGTCTCCAAGACTTTACCATAAATCTCACCCTACTTGTCATATGCGCCCAAGCTCTTTCCAAAAGAGTTTTCAAGCCATATCAACCCCAACCCTTACCATAGAGGCAAAGTTTCCATCCAAGGAACAAAGGGGGAGGCGCCTAATGCTTCCTTATGAAGCAACATGCGCCCACTTCACCCCATTATGCCCTTGGCGCCAATGGGGTGAAACTCTTCCCCATTATACCCTTATTTGCTTATACCTCTTCTTGACAACTAGTTATTGGGCCTCATTGGATAATGAGCTAGCCCAAACTTCATGGCATGGGTTGATTAAGCCTTTGGATCCAACCCAATGCAACCCTAATCCAAATGTGACCAATCTAGGTCAATTTCGGGTCAACCTGCCAAAAATGAAGTTTGGCTCCAATAACTTTCTTCCAACTCATCAGGCCCATTGGCGCTGATGAAATCTTCCAAATTTATCCAAGTTATCCAATAACTTGATCATAAGGCTTCTGATTAAAGCAACGTCAAGAGTCTATTGCGTGTGACCCCGTAGGATCCATATGATGATGGCAATGATGTAAACATCATAAGTAGTGAGGGGTATCTAGCAACACATCACTACTACCCATGTCATAGGACTTAAGTCATTATGGCAACAACTCCTAACAAGCAACGAGGATTCCCATTGCATTATAGATCCCTTTGCCTAAACTGATATCCTGCTATTGGATTAGTCTCAAGTTTATCAATCCAATGCATTGGTCATGACTCAACTAGTGTGGCCACACATTCCTGTCATGCAGTAATAAGGTGGGGTGCCCCAAAGTGGATATCATGCTTCCTCTGAAGGAAGGGGCAAATCCTACTATTGGTCATCCATGTCTCTACGTGACTTATGACATGCCCAATGACAGTCGTTTTGGTCTCCCAATTACGGAGAGACGTAAGACTGTATCAAAGCATACCCATCATCAAATCTAGACATGAATACCTCAAGTCTAAGGATCAATGCAAACCTCTTGCATGTGAGATTGACTTGTTGACTAGACAAGTCAATCCTCACGGTGGATCACTCCAGTGCATCCAATGCACCTGTATGTCTGTGTTACTGTGCCCCGCACCTAACCAGCCCATACACCAGTCTCACATGTACCAAAGCTGTCCCATATCTGCTATGGTACCTTGTCTGGGGATAGCTTATGAGAATGGATCCAATCCAAACTCCTGGGACATTATATATGCAACTCAATACATCAACACAGGTAGAGAAGTCTACATAATAACGACCATGCCTCTATATAAAATAATAATTCTATCAAAGTACATTCAAACAATGCCTGAGCATGTCCATACATTGGTCTGCAGGGCATATACACCAACATGCATTGGATTGATGAACTTGAGACTAATCCAATGGCAGGATATCAGTTTAGGCAAAGGGATCTATAATGCAATGGGAATCCTCGTTGCTTGTTAGGAGTTGTTGCCATAATGACTTAAGTCCTATGACATGGGTAGTAGTGATGTGTTGCTAGATACCCCTCACTACTTATGATGTTTACATCATTACCATCGTCATATGGATCCTACGGGGTCACACGCAATAGACTCTTGACGTTGCTTTAATCAGAAGCCTTTGGATCAAGTTATTGGATAACTTGGATCCATTTGGAAGATTTCATCAGCGCCAATGGGCCTGATGAGTTGGAAGAAAGTTATTGGAGACAAACTTCATTTTTGGCAGGTTAACCCGAAATTGACTTAGATTGGTCACATTTGGATTAGGGTTGCATTGGATCCAATGGCTTAATCAACCCATGCCATGAAGTTTGGGCTAGCTCGTTATCCAATGAGGCCCAAAAACTAGTTGTCAAGAAGAGGTATAAGCAAATAAGGGTATAATGGGGAAGAGTTTCACCCCATTGGCGCCAAGGGCATAATGGGGTGAAGTGGGCGCATGTTGCTTCATAAGGAAGCATTAGGCACCTCCCCCTTTGTTCCTTGGATGGAAACCTTGCCTCTATGGCAAGGGTTGGGGCTGATATGGCTTGAAAGCTCTTTTGGAAAGAGCTTGGGCGCATATGACAAGTAGGGTGAGATTTATGGTAAAATCTTGGAGACTTACCTTACCTCAAACCCTAATTTCTCCCAAGACACCACCCTAGCCGAATTCCTCTTGCTTGTTGCGCCTAGCCCTTCTCCTTGGATGGAATGCATGCCTCTAAGGCATGTCTTGGGCTGATATGGCCATTGGGCAAATTAGGATAGGTTGAATGAGGTTTATGGTAAAGTCTTGGAGACTTTTCTTACCTCAAGACTCTTTTATCCTAGCCGCCCACTTGGCACGATCCTAGCCATTGCCATAGCTGCCTCGTATCCTATTTATAGGACCCCTTGCCGCCCTTCTTGTTGATATTGTTCGTGTGGACAATCTCTTGGAGGCGTGACATATCTCTTGGAGAGAATTGGAGGGCAAGTGGCAAGAGCAATATAGGGTTGGCGCAAGCTTCTTCCAAGTGGCCGCAACTTCTTCTTCATCTCCCTCTCTTCTTGGTGCAAGGAGTCTTAGTGCTTGGTGGCATCTCCTTGCCACAAGCCTTATCCATTCCTTGGCCATTGGTGCACCTTGCTTGAAGGTGGCGCAAGCAAAGAAGAAGAAGGAAGTACTTGGCACATCTTCTTCCTCCTCATCTCTTCTTGGCGCTTCTACCTTGGAGGTGGCGCAAGATCTGAAGAGAGTGACAAAGACTTGATTCTCTTCCCGAGGCTAGCACCAAGCGTGGAAGGGAGCAATGTTGAGATGGTCAACGCGTGGATACTTGTAGAGGGCGAACATATGGGCGCCTTCAACATGGCTTCGGCAACTAGACAAGCAAAAGAGGTACATCTCTAACACATCCTTGTGTTTTCTCTCTCGCATGGATCCTTGGGACTGGAATATGTTTCGGGTGTAATGATTCTTCTGCTGCGTCCTGGGACTGCAAAATTTTAAATTACACCCGGTATTCCCTAACAGTGGTATCAGAGCTACTTGCGAGAAACACAAGGTGTATGTTTGCTTGTATGAAAAATTTTTCTTCTATCCATGCACGTTTCACGTAGAAAGCATTTTTCATCTAAACCTCTCTTTTCAATTTATGGCCGAAATTTGATTTTGTTTTATGTTTGATTTAAGACCGAAGGCGCACATAGTTTTGTCAAGTAGGACGGGCATTGTGTCTTCGGACTGGCCGGGTCTCTTGATCTGACAAAACTGGCAGCCGATAGGGTCTATGAAATCATCATGAAACTTGATCTAAATTTTGGCATAAATTTGGTTAAGAGAGTGCTTTGGATGATGTTGGCGCATAAGGTGCTAAAATTTGATTTTTTTGGATTTTCAAATTTTACATGCGCCACTTGATTGGGTTGATATGGTCATAGCGAGTGCCCTCCTGTGTTGTGATGTGGAAGCATGTTTCCACTTGTGATGATTGCTTGTAAAATCTCTTTCCATCTGCGTGTGGTTCTCTCCCTATCTTGTTGTAAAGAATTTTTCATCTTGTTTAGAATAGATGTAGAATTATAAGATAGGTTAAGGCTTCATCTTGACAACAAGGAGTCTTCTTCAATCAGAGTCAGAAGTGGCGCCAGCTTTGGAAGCATGGTGATGGACTTGCGGCTGAACGAAGGACACATGCTTTCGGCTTTTGGCATGGGCTGATCTACTTTAGGGACTCGCAACCCTTGGATGCACGATAACATGTCACATGACTCGTGACAAGTTATGTGTATGAAAAGGGCTATGACCATATCGACCAAACTAGCATGCCTGTGATGGTTTATTATTTTGTCCATAGCATGCCTGTGATGTTTTTCCTTTGCTGCCATAACCATAGGAAAACTGCATGCTAGAAAAGAATAAAATAAACATGAAAAAACTCTCATTGAAATATCAAGTCAATAGCCTTCTAACGCGTAGCCCTCATCAAACTATCGATCGATGTTGTTGTGAACTGTTTCCCACCCTCGTGGGACACACCCACTTATCTTTAGGAGGTGTGTGGTGCCAATGGTTTCCCCAGTCCGTTTTAATCAGGCGCGCCTTCGCAAGGAAACTCGTTGATCCTGGGCATAACGGTTAGGATCTGACTTGACTAGTTTTTTCATATGTCACTGACATGATGAATCACTAGAGGCAGCTATTGAGAGGATAGGGTTATGTGCTATATCCAGCCCTCGCTGGACACAGGGCACCTAGTCTGTCTTAACTAAGAGAAATTGTGCATGACACAATTGGCTGGCATGCCTACCTGAAGAAGCATGAGATCACTCTGTGCATCCCAACTCACCCTCGTGAGTCGCGGAGACCTCTTGTGAAATTAGGATCCTACTCACCTCTTTCCATGTTGAGTTTGAGAGTTCTCAACTTGTTTTTGGAAATAGTGGGAGCATAGCATTTAAGTTAAAGTCCTTGTTAAATGCTTTGTCATAGTACTTATTTTACTTATTTGCTTATTGTAGAAGGCATCTCCTGATCTAAGATTGAAACTCTATAAAAACAAATTGGATGGGATAAATTGGTCAAAGTGGTTCAAGATTTTGTCCAAGATACTCGAACAAGAAAATAAGGTGCATCTTCTTGAAAGACCTCCATCCCAGCCCAGTGTGTATTTCACTACTGAGTGGGAGTGGAATGTCTATCTTGAACATTGTGAAGATAACGGACAGTACACTGCTCTTGTCTTAGAGTGCATGACCCCAGAGGTCAAGGTTGAGTGTGATGAGATGGGGATTTATGATCTTATCATACATCTCAAAGGTCTCTTCACACCATGCTCTATAGACAATGATCAGGAGAGTTCTGTTGGATCTTCAGAGTGTATGCCTAAATCTGAGAATGACCATGGTTCTGTATCTTCGAAGCTAATACTTCGGAAGACTAGGAATGCATGGGTATTTCGAAGAAGATTGATGGCCAAGAAGAGCATGGCAAAGAAGAAGGGATGTAATCCATCCGCTTCAGGTATTGTGTTACTGAGGTCTTTTGTCTACTTCTTATTCATGGGTACTGAGTACCGCATGTGAAGCTTACATATGTTTTTCATATGCAGGAGCTCAAAAGAAGTAGGACCATGAGGCTTGGTGGGATCGACTCTCGGGTCAGGGACGGAGCATTGGATGCTGCTGTTGACATCATCTCACTGCCTTGAAGACTTTATCTAGAACTTTGCTATTATGTATCAGCTTATGTATTAGAACATCATTCCTTTTGGAAAGGATTTCAGTTTGAAATAATAAATGATTTTTTCTTTAAAATTGAGATGTTCTATTGATGTGATACAGTTGATAATAGTTTGTGGCTCTATATGTAACACAAAATCAGATCCATTGATTCAATTAACATCCTCTTATGGCATTGTCTCTTGAACCATCGAACAATGGTCACATCCAAAGGTCAATGGACTATTGGGATCATTATCCTTTTAGGATTATGATAATGTGAGCCTTGTTCAAAGGAACAAAGTGATAGATGCTACCTTCACCATAAAGGGTTGAAGGGTAAGTGGCTTGTTGGATCTATTACACAGCAATGTGTGTGGACCCATGTAAACAAGCACTAAGAGGTGTTATATACTTCATCAGGTGTGGGTATGCCTTATCCAACCTAAGAACTTTGGAGAAATCCAAGAAGTTCACAAATGAAGTATTGAGTCAAATTGGAGGATCTATTAAAGCACTTTGATTGGATCAAGGTGATTAGTGGAGAATTCGATGACTGTCCTAAGGAGTGTGGGGTTATCTCACAGCTTACTTAGAACACCACTGTGTGGTGAATTTCAAAGAAAGAAAGAGGAACACATTGGATGTGGTTCCATCTTTGAATAGTCATGCAAATATACTACTATGATGTCATGTAAACAGATGTACTGCCACTCCATAAGAAAGTGTCTAAGTTAGCTTTTGAGTTGCGAACTGCAAATATCCCATTCCTTCAATGGAATTGGGAATGTAATATGCAGTGATCTCAAAAGTATATGTTTGTGGGGCACTGAAAGGTGCTATTTCTATCCAAAGGAGAACAAAATATTTGTTGCTCGATACTGCTGTCTTTCTTGAGGAGATACTTCTTTGAAAGAAGCTAGTGGGAGTAGATTTGATTCGGACAAGGTCCAGAATCAACCACAATACATTTAGACACAAATGGAGAGTGCAATCTCACATACAGGTTGAAAGTCAACCTGAGGTTCAAGTAACACAGGAACGACATAAGTCTGGATGGATTTGAAATGCTGGGCATGACAAATTTTTCATCTGGGATGAACCTAAGACTTATGATGAAATGGACGAGGTCAGTGGACCAGATTCCAGGACATGGCTAAGCGCCATGAGAACCGTAATGGACTCCATGTCTGCTGATCAAGTCTGGGACTTGGATGTGACGCCAAAGGGGTTATACCCACAGGCTGTAAATGAATCTTCTAGGAAGATAGACATGGAAGGTAACATTGTTACCGTAAAGGCACGCTAGTGAACAGAAATTTCAGGCAAATCCACTGGGTGGATAATGATGAAATTTTTCACCAATAGCTGAGTTTTAAGTCCATTAGGTATCTGCTTGTTGCATTTTCTGTTATGGCATGTTATGAAAAACTACTTTTCTTGTTGGATGTCTGGAAGAGGATATCCATATGGAAATAGCCAGTGTTTTCATATAGTGGCCATAAAGATATGCATGGTCTTATGCAAGCATGTTAAAAGAGCCTGTGTTTTACAAGAAGATCAGTGGGAGCACCATAATAGTTCTTGTTCTAGAAGATTGATGATATTCTCCTCGCATGGAATGACATCTCAACTCTTCACATGGTGAAGACAAGGCTTGAGAAGTATTTTGAGAAGAATGATCTAGGGAATGATGCCTACATCCTAGGCATAAGGATCTACAGATAGATCTCCAAAAAAGTCATTGCCCTTTAGTCAATCTATGTTCATCCAAGAGTTTCTAGAGAGGTTTATATTGGATGATTCCAAATATTGATACCTTCCAGAGAGATATTGTCTGACTCTCATGAGGATGTTGTGTCCTATGACACAGCTGGAGAGTAATAACATGGGTCTAAAATGCTGATACATGGTGTATAGGATGGATCATGTTTTGAGTAATATACACAAGACCGTTTGTGGCAAATGCTTGGAGCATAGCCAGTAAGTTTCAATCAGATCCTAGGGTTTTACACTGGATAGCTGTGAAAGCAATCCTTATATATACTTGGGAAGTATAAAGGATTGAAGTCTACTCTATGATAGACAGGAAGAATTTTGTGTACAAGGGTACACTGATACTTTGTTCTAGTCTTATGACCACAGCTAGGATTTGCGTTTTGCCTTGTTGTGGTGTTGTGTGCTGAAAGAACATTATGCAAACCATAGTGGCAAAATTCTATAAATAAGGCTGAGTGCATTGCAGCTTCTTGTGGCAGCTAAGGAAGCAGCTTCATTCATTTGAACTTGATTTAGTTCCTGGTGCTTGATGGTCCAGTATAGTTCTTACTGGGGCCATAGCATAAGTGAAGGAACTTAGTGCTCAAGTATGTACTACAGCATATCATCTGATCTTAGAGATCATGGATAAGGATTATGATCAAATTTGTTAAAATAAACACAGATAGCAATCTGGAAAAACCCACTGACATAGCCTCTGGCGCAGCGGAAGCTAAATGGGTCATACTAGAGATATTGAAACTGACTAAACATCAGTTGCCCTTGGTCTTAGTGCAAGTGGGAGATTGTTGGTGTTTATGCCCGGCAGACCAATGTTTGGACATGGTCGGGCATTGTTTGAATGTACTTTGATAGAACTATTATTCTTTATAGAGGCATGATCGTTATTATGCAGACTTCTCTACCTGCGTTGATGTATTGAGTTGCATAAATAATGTCCCAGGAGTTTGGTTGGATCCATTCTCATAAGCTATCCCCAGTCAAGGTACCTTAGAAGATATGGGACAGCTTTGGTACATGTGAGACTGGTGTATGAGCTGGTTAGGTGCGGGGCACAGTAACGCAGACATACAGGTGCATTTGATGCACTTGAGTGATCCACCGTGAGGATTGACTTGTCTAGTCAACAAGTCAATCTCACATGCAAGAGGTTTGCATTGATCCTTAGACTTGAGGTATTCATGTCTATATTTGATGATGGGTATGCTTTGATACAGTCTTACGTCTCTCCGTAATTGGGAGACCAAAACGACTGTCATTGGGCATGTCATAAGTCATGTAGAGACATGGATGATCAATAGTAGAATTTGCCCCTTCCTTATTGGAAGCATGATATCCACTCGGGGGCACCCCACTTTATTGGTGCATGACAGGAATGTGTGGCCACACTAGTTGAGTCATGACCAATGCATTGGATTGATGAACTTGAGACTAATCCAATGGCAGGATATCAGTTTAAGCAAAGGGATCTATAATGCAATGGGAATCCTCATTGCTGGTTAGGAGTTGTTGCCATAATGACTTAAGTCCTATGACATGGGTAGTAGTGATGTGTTGCAAGATACCCCTCACTACTTATGATGTTTACATCATTGCCATCGTCATATGGATCCTACGGGGTCACACGCAATAGACTCTTGACGTTGCTTTAATCAGAAGCCTTTGGATCAAGTTATTGGATAACTTGGATCCATTTGAAAGATTTAATCAGCACCAATGGGCCTGATGAGTTGGAAGAAAGTTATTGTAACCAAACTTCATTTTTGGCAGGTTGACCCGAAATTGACCTAGATTGGTCACATTTGGATTAGGGTTGCATTGGATCCAATGGCTTAATCAACCCATGCCATGAAGAGGTATAAGCAAATAAGGGTATAAGCAAATAAGGGTATAATGGGGAAGAGTTATCCAATGAGGCCAAACAACTAGTTGTCAAGAAGAGGTATAAGCAAATAAGGGTATAATGGGGAAGAGTTTCACCCCATTGGCGCCAAGGGCATAATGGGGTGAAGTGGGCGCATGTTGCTTCATATGGAAGCATTAGGCGCCTCCCCCTTTGTTCCTTGGATGGAAACCTTGCCTCTATGGCAAGGGTTGGGGCTGATATGACTTGAAAGCTCTTTTGGAAAGAGCTTGGACGCATATGAAAAGTAGGGTGAGATTTATGGTAAAGTCTTGGAGACTTACCTTACCTCAAACCCTAATTTCTCCCAAGACACCACCCTAGCCGAATTCCTCTTGCTTGTTGCACCTAGCCCTTCTCCTTGGATGGAATGCATGCCTCTAAGGCATGTCTTGGGCTGATATGGCCATTGGGAAAATTAGGATAGATTGAATGAGGTTTATGGTAAAGTCTTGGAGACTTTCCTTACCTCAAGACTCCTTTATCCTAGCCGCCCACTTGGCATGATCCTAGCCATTGCCCTAGCCGCCTCTTGTCCTATTTATAGGACCCCTTGCCGCCCTTCTTGTTGATGTTGTTCGTGTGGACAATCTCTTGGAGGCATGACATATCTCTTGGAGAGAATTGGAGGGCAAGTGGCGAGAGCAATATAGGGTTGGCGCAAGCTTCTTCCAAGTGGCCGCAACTTCTTCTTCATCTCGCTCTCTTCTTGGCGCAAGGAGTCTTAGTGCTTGGTGGCATCTCCTTGCCACAAGCCTTATCCGTTCCTTGGCCATTGGCCCACCTTGCTTGAAGGTGGTGCAAGTAAAGAGGAAGAAGGAAGTACTTCGCACATCTTCTTCCTCCTCATCTCTTCTTGGCGCTTCTACCTTGGAGGTGGCGCAAGATCTGAAGAGAGTGACAAACGCTTGGATACTTGTAGAGGGAGAACACATGGGTGCCTTCAACATGGCTTCGGCAACTAGACAAGCAAAAGAGGTACATCTCTAACACATCCTTGTGTCTTCTCTCTCGCATGGATCCTTGGGACTGGAATATGTTTCGGGTGTAATGATTCTTCCGCTGCGTCCTGGGACTGCATAATTTTAAATTACACCCGGTATTCCCTAACAATCTCATCTTTTTTGCTCATCTGATTACCCATGAATCTCTCAAACATCTCTTATAAACTAGATTTTTAGGGTTGACTTTGGTTTGACTGTCTCTGGTTATACACCCTATTATCATTTTGCCCACTAGTTTGATTGTTACTTTTCCAAGATAGGTTAGGATGGTTGCGCTAACCAGGATTGTAAGTATTGGAGTAAGGGTCATTAGATCTACCTTGATTATAATCCCCTACTTCATTCACTTGTTCCTCACCCTTATCAATAATGATTTTACACTCTCTAGCGTGGTGCCCATTGTTCCCACAAACCTCACAAACAATAGAAGATACAGCAGCGGTTTGCATTTGAAAAGAATCAAAATGGTTACATAATGAATCTACCTTTTCTGCAAGAGAGCGCCAACCATCACCATCGTTCTTACTCTGAGGAGGCCGATAAAGCACTCCTCTCTCGGATGCCCACTGGTTGTGGTTTAATGCCATCTCCTCAATCAAGGCATGGGCTGCATCAACAGTCTTGTTCATCAAAGCTCCCCCTGCAGCAGCATCAACCGTTAAGCGTGTGTTGTAAAGCAAACCATTATAGAAAGTCTGAATTAAAACCCAGTCTTCCACTCCATGGTGGGGGCACTTCCGTTGGAGCTCATTAAAGCGCTCCCATGCTTCACTCATTGATTCTTCGTCTCTCTGGGCAAAGCCTGTGATTTGGTTCCTCAACTGGATCATTTTACTGGGAGGAAAGTACTTCTGCAAGAAGGCGTTTGACAAGTGCTCCCAAAGGATGTGCATGAAGCTAGGCGTTTGACAAGTGCTCCTCAACTGGATCATTTTACTGGATGTGCATGAAGCTAGGCTTTTGCTCTGTCCCTGAGAGAAAAAAGAAACAGTCTTAGTCTTAGGGCATCATCAGATACACCATTAATCTTTATGGTGTCACAGAATTCAAGAAAAAGGGATAAGTGTTGGTTTCGATCTTCCAAAGGAGATCCTCCAAACTGATTCTGTTGAATCATCGATAAGAATGCTGGCTTGATCTCAAAGTTGTTCGCATCTATAGCAGGCCTAGTGATGCTGGAATGAATTCCCTGTGTATTTGGGGCTGCATAGTCGCGCAATGTCCTTCTTTCAGCCATGGTGGATTCTTCTTCTCTTTCTTCTACAACTTGTGTCTCCTCAAATCTCAATCTCTTTCGTAGTCTCAGAGTCTTGTTTATCTCAGGATCAAAAGGTACAAGTGGTCCTGACCTAAGATTCCTACGCATGCAAAGTAGATAGATCAAGTGATTTCAAGAAAATAGAAAATAAACAAAACAGTAAATAAAACCTAGTCTATTAATAATCTCAATATCTTCAATATCGACAAAACCAAGGTCCCCAGCAACGGCGCCAAAAACTTGTTGTGTCCGCAAGTGCACGGATACTCGAAGTAATAAAATAGATATCGAACCACAGAGACCTTGTTGTCAAGTATAGAATAATCGATTTCTCGCTAGCTAGGCCAACCGAATATGATGAAAAGCAATGATGGAGTACACATGAAAAAGATAATCAGAGAGAAACTGGGACTAGGGTTTCATCCACCTTAATTCTAATGACTAGAAGGAAATAAAGGTTGTCAGTTTAATTCTATTATGGTAAAGGTAAAATTTACTTTATAAATAAATTGTCTTGCTCTTGCACAGACAATCATACAAAGAACCGATCTCCACTCTCGCGCAAGATCTATTCAATGCAGAAAATAAGTAAACCATCAGCTAAGAACTCAAGGATCACTCTCGTGCATCCGAATTCTTAGTTGATCACCTCAAGTGGAAACTCAAAGATCACTCTCGTGCATCCGAGTCTCAACACTAGTTTAACTCAAGGGTATCCAACGACTCGATACTCAATCTCTTGCAATATCAAATCAAGTCTACACATTAACTCAATCCAAAGTATCAGAAATTCAACATGGCAATAAAATCACTAAAAATCAGAATTCGAAGAACTACCTAATCTCTTACGATAGTTCCAAACTCAACAATTCCTAGGATTCCGAATTTTAAACAATCAACCTCTCGGTCTATTTTGCAAAACTCTAAAACATGCTGATATTTAAGACACAAAGGAGAATTAAAGAACAATCAATCACAAGAGTAAAATTATCATAATAAGATCAGTTGACAAAATTAGGGTTTTCTAGCCATTAAGAAATAAAGATTTTTCACCCCCATGTCCCAAAGAAAGATTAAGCTACCATGATGAAGGAATTACAATAAAACGTGTTTCTGTATGAACAGGAATCACAAAGAGGAGAAAAGAGTTACAAACCAGTGCTCCGTATTTGCTTGGAATTAGCACTATCACCGCTGTTTCGTTGATTTCTCCTCCAATAGGAATCCTTCTGCTTTGAAACATCAGATTCACATTCTCCTTCACTAGGTGAAGCTCTCTGTCAAATTTCGCGGCCGGAGGTGGTCTGTAGGTGGAGAACCGATGAACCCTAGCAATTCTGCCTCTCTCTCAATTTCTCTGTGGATTCATGATAAAATTCGTTCCTTTCAGTCTGGTTATATTCTCCTCATTAAGACGAGTTCGCCCCTTCTTTCGGATCCCAATTTAGAGGTCTGGATCAAAAGATATGATCTTTGTAAGAATCAGGCGGAAAAATCAGAATTCTGAGTTCCAAAATACGGCACCATGAAGAGTCATACGGCAGTGCCGTATTTCATTCTGTGAGTTCTGTGTAAAAATTACGGTTCCGTGATAATGTTTCTCATAAATACGGTAGTGCCGTATTTCTGCCAAATCCTTTTGGTCAGAATTTGCACAAAATACGGCACCGTGGAAAACCTCACGGTACTACCATAATTCTTCCAAAAGTCTTTGGTTAAAATCGTCGAATAATATGGCACCATGTATTTTCCCATGGTAGTGCCGTAATTTTGTCGAAACTTTCTATTTGAGAACGCTGAAAAATACGGCACCGTGAAGATTCATACGGTAGTGCCGTATTTCGCCCAAAACTTCTTCTGAGAAATACGGTACCGTGAGAGATGTGCTCAAAAATACGGTAGTGCCGTATTTTTGCAATTTGGCTCCTTTTTTCTTGAAATTTGATGGGTAGACTCCTCTTGATGATTAGAATTCATTCATGCATTGATATTGCTCGAAAACCAGTGATAATAATGCCTTTTTACCTGAAATTGATCAACAACCAAAGATTGTGTAGATTCTGAAGTATTTGGTATAAAAGGTGTAAAAACAAGGCAAAAGAGTAACATTATGGTTCAAAAGACTACTAAATAAGTATGAAAAATACTATGAAATCTAGAGTCATCATCCATGCCCCCACATAATCTTTATAAGTCTCACATCATAGGTCTATCCTACGAGTATGAGGAGAAATTAATTCTTGCATACTAGGTCAATCGCACATGTGAAGAAATCAAAATCACAAGATGGACTCAAGAAGTCAGGAAAGATGAACTTATCATTTTTTCTAATCCGAAAAATATGCCATAACAATTTTCAAAAAATTTTATGACATGGGCGCAAGTAGCAAAAAATTGATTACACCATGTGGGACTCGTAAGATGTCTCTAATACCACTGTTGGGAAACCCCGGGCATTTTAAATTAAAAAAATAGTGGAAGCAATGCCCAAAACAAGTTTCGTAATTTAACAAGGACTAGTATTACGAGGGAACTAGTAGATATGATAGAGAATGTCCTTAGTTCTGACTCTAGGCTTTTGGGGTCAATGCAAGTATTAAAGCCATCAGAGAGTCTTCAGATGAGGGAAGTAAAAGTGCATTTGGAGGGAAAACTGATTGACAAAGCGATGCTGAAATTCTATTGAGATTCGTATCGAACCAACAACAATAAACGATTGGAACAACATCACTCAACTACGAAAATGAACACACCAACCTCAAGCAAGCAATCCAATCTTCACTCCTTGCACGAATGTTACGATGGCCACACGGGGTAATGCAGACAAGAACCTCCTGTGTCTTCAGCGTCTGAAAGAACAAGGGGTAATGCGGCGAAAAGACGAAGATGAAAATCAAACATGAATGTAGCAAACAGGAGTTACCCTGACATGCAAGGCGCGATGTACTTCTTGGAATAAGTTGGGAACGAGACATTACAAGATATCAAACCGAGAGGTTATCTACGCCTCCAACTACAACTCTCGCAACTCTCCACTAGTGAGCTTCTTCTATCTAAGCAAGTTGCAAACTACCTCTCCCTAGCCCTCCTTTTATAAGCTAAGGGGATTTGGGGAGTCACAATAACTCTATGACAAAGTTATCAGAAGGTTCTAACAACCCCTAATAACCCTAACAACCCTAATAACTTAAAAGTAGAAAAGTAAAATAGGGAATGAAATCCCAACAACTAAAGTAGCTAGTCCAAGCCTTTGAACAAGCTACGTTTAGACTAGATATCTTGGGATGGGTGGGCCACCTAAACTATTTTCGAGCAGGCTGCGATGAAGCAATAGAAGTGGCTAATGGTAGACTAGTTTATGGTGGTGTGGGCAGACTACTGCATTGAGTTGGATAGTATGTTGTTGTACCGGGCAAGGGGTACTTCAAGCCTTTGTGGGATCAAGCACATGGGCTAAATAGTCTCTGTATGTGTGGAGGAAGGGCTAACAACTCTCATATAATGCTCAAGAGGCATGCTGGAATGTTGAGAGCATCGAAGGACCTTCGAATCTAGCTGTTTGGGCTCTTATGGGTACTTCAAGGCCTGGCCGTGAACTTGATCACAGCTGTGATAGTGTCGACATGACGATTTCTTCACTTCGACTAATGTCACGGCTCGGTCATGAACAGGATTACAGCCATGATGTCATTCGTATCAGGAAGACTTGTCTTCGGCATTCGAGTACGAGATATTCATAGGCTAGCTGCGATTTGGATTACGATAATAATCATCTTCATAGGTCATTATGAGTAGGCCGTGATGTTCATCATGGCTGTGATGAGAAACCCCCAAATCCACAGAAGGCTTCATGGGCAAGGTATGATGTTCGTCACAGCCATGATGTCTTTGGACGATTTTCTAAAACTCCACATAACGCTTCACGGTTACGACCGTGATCGACCGTCACAGCCAGGCTTTGATCTTGGTCACGACCGTGATGTCGCTTGGTGGCTTTCTTGTGCTCTGCCGACCACTTCATGGGCAAGCCATGATCATGGTCATGGTTGTGATGAACAAAAATATTTTCTTGGGTAGGATTTTCTACTACATCGTCTAGGGCGGGGTCTTCTACTGCATCAACTAGACCTAGTCAACCGAGGTCAAATGTGGTCCCTCGAAGTTCAATCGAGGTCAACTAATATCAAAGCATTATCCAACTCTATACAATTATCTCCTAACTCAACACATGCATCTGTGTTGCATAAGACTCCCAAATAGATCTGAATCATCCATAGATTCGATCTGAGACTACCCAATCATTATGAAATCTTGAGTGTCTAGGTGTGTGACCATGTAGATTCAGCATACGGTTGCAATGATAATCTTATGTTATCACAAGTAATGATTGGCACCTAGCAGTACATCAATGCTATCCAAGTCATCGGAATGGATGTCATCATCGATAACCCCTAAATCATAACAAAGTACATGTTCATTTCTTGTCCATCTAGATTAGGCAAGCATGTCACACTTGTTTAACCCAATCAAATGGTCATAACTACATCATACTTAACCTAGGTGTGGCCATACACTTTTAGTCATGCATCCATGTTGTATCCCAACAAGTAGGTAAACTAAACTTATTCTTAAAGTCGTAGCCAAAACCTAAGTATTGGCGCACAGGAACTTGTCACTCCCTGATACGGCTCTAAAAACTTGTTCGGTTACCACACTTTTTGTTATCTCCGCAAGTGCACGGATACTCGAAGTAATAATTAAGAAATTGAACCCACAGAGACCTATGTTATCGAATACCAAATAGTTGATTTCTTACTATCTAGGCAATTCGAAGTAGTGAAAAATAGCAATCAGA
This sequence comes from Costus lasius, assembly GCA_027563935.2. Taxonomy (NCBI): domain Eukaryota; kingdom Viridiplantae; phylum Streptophyta; class Magnoliopsida; order Zingiberales; family Costaceae; genus Costus; species Costus lasius. The sequence continues at coordinate 67,241,786 of CM050448.1, read as the reverse complement.
AACTAAAACTGAATTATCAGAGAGAAAAGCTGGGACTAGGGTTTCGTTCATTTTAACTTTTATGACTAGATATGAATAAGGATTTCGTCAGTTCAATTTCATCATGATGAAGGTGTAATTTACTTAATAAAATGATTGTTTCACTTTCGTGCAAACAACCGCACAGGGATTTATCTTCGCTTTTGCGCAAGATTCGTCCCAACGCTGAAAATAAGTAAATCATCAAACCATGAACTCAAGGATCACTTTCGTGCATCCGAATTCTAGATTGATAACCTCTAGTAGAGTCTCAAGGATCACTTTCGTGCATCCGAGTCTCGACACTAGTTTTACTCATGGATCTCCAACGTTTTGATTCTTGCTTTCGCACAAGATCTCCACATTTGACAAATAGACATCGATCTATAGATTCATGTTATAATCATGGCAATTATTCTACTAGAATAGATCAAGTTGGATCTAACCTAAGGAAGGGTTCCTAACATGCAATTCTAGGGTTCCAAATTCTCAAGCAATTACCTTTCAGTCAACAGCGAAAATTCTAAGAACATAATTAGTAACATGAACTTATAGAGAGTCTAAGCACAATTATCACATGAGCAAAATCATCATGCTAAGATAAACGCAACGAAATATTGAAAAAGTAGTCATCTAGTCATTGGAAATTAAGAGAATTACTCCCCCATGTCCCAAAAGTAGTTTAAGCTATCATCGTGAAGGAATTACAATGAGTCATGGTTTCAGAAGATTGAAAATCAAAGGAAAAGAGAAGTTTAGAAAATACAGCACGGCTGTGAAGTATTTCACAGCCGTAATTTGCAAAGAACGTTGATGAACAGTGTCGACGACTCTTTTTTTCTTCGATTTCTCTTCCAATTGATCTCCTTTCGATCTGAAACTTCTGGTGTGTTGTCTTCTCCTTCAGATGAAGCTTCAGTACAAAAATCACAGGTGGAGATCGTCTGGATCGAGCGCGGCGGCGAAACCCTAGGCGGCGACGTGAATCACAATTTCTCCCTCGACAGTGGATGAAAATTGGGGCTTCCGGTGTGTGCGTAATTCACTCGTCCAAAGCTCCTTGATTGCTTTTTACGGCATCCAATTTAAAGCTCTGGATCGCTCGCAATCTTCTCCGCAAGAATTGGATATTGACCTGGGCGTCGCGTTCAGAACAGGAATTACGATAGTGTAATAAATTATGGCACTGCCATAAAATCAGTCGAGTCTTCTGTTCTGATGTCATCTAGGAATTACGGCACTGTAATCTGGTTTACGGTACTGCCGTAAAATCGAGGAAACTTTCTGTTCGGAAGTGATCGGAAATTACAGCCCGTGTAATCCTTTACGGTGGTGCCGTAAAATCGGGCGAAGTTTCTGTTCTGAAGCGCTCTGAAATACGACACCGTAATATTGTTAACGGAGGTGCCATAAAATCTGAAAATCTTTCTGGTTGCAAACTCCTCAAAATACGGCAGGGTTCGGATTTTACGGTACTGTCTAAAATTACGGTATCGTAAAATAGATAACGGCACTGCCGTAATTTGTTGACTTGCTCCGTTTGGTGTGAAATTTCTTGGGTAATTTTCTCTTGATGATGGTAACTCTTTTATGTGTTTGATTTTGCTTGAAAACTCCTTGAAATAATGCCTTTTTACTTGAAAATCGAGAAAAACCAAAATAGAAGTAGACTTTGCAATATTCGATGAATTTAGCATGAAAACAAATAAAAGATCTTCAATCTAGCATGAACAGATATCCAAAATGATACAAAATACACTATATATTTTGGTGTCATCAAAATACATAAGGCTCAAACTTTTCTTGTCCACAAGCAAAAATCAAAATTTTGAAATCAAAATTTGATTAAAAGAATAACCTTTTCATGCTCAATAAATTTCTAAAATACAACCAATCAATGAAAAATTCTATCAATTGATTTACAAAACTTCTAATAAACATATCTTTAAAACTCAATCCTCTGGATCCACAATTCAATCAAATAAAATTCGCAACATGTACAATAAATAGAAATTTCAATCTCATGATTTCACCCAATTTTCAGTTCAAATCTATCATGTTTTTGTTTATAGGAATTAGGTTTCCAAGATCTTTTTCCACTCTTTTTTTTATTATTTTTTGGCATGTACCCACATAGATACATACTTTTTCATTCCTTTTTGCATCATTCACATTCTCTAACTCGATTACCACCTTTTTTCTAGTGACGAGAATAGAGTGCACGGATCACATAATCAATGCAATAGAAGTCATATCCTCTAATTTGGAAAGAATTTACTAAGGACAGCGGAGTTTATGTGAAATGATTTCTCTCATGGCATGTACCCACATAGATACATACTTTTTCTATTTATTGCTTCAACCCATGGCCTTCGGTACCACCATCAATTTTACATGGTGCCAAGTAGGGGAGTCCTCACCTTTATTTTGTGGATCTTGGATTCTTATTTCCCAACAAATAACAAAAATAGACTAAACATCTATTAGGCTGACCAATTGATCTCAATTCATAAATCATACTTATATACTCATTTTATTCAAAAGAAAATTTTCACCTTTAGATTTTATTCTTTAAATAATACATCTATCCAAAATTTCATGCATCAACTAATTTCATATTTCAATAGACAAATATGTACCGAAGAAATAAATTTTGACATGATAGGGCTATAACTCTAATCATGAATTTGAATTCATCCATCATCAAAAATCATCAACACATTTCAAAACATATATCATATATCAAAATCACATCATGTCAACAAGAAATAATATCATCATAATGTAGTACAACCATATCGAAAAGTGAATCAGAACATCAATATTCATCATACAACCATATTGAAAACAAAGTAATCACATCAAAAATCAGTGGTGGCGATCATGAAGCGTCATCCTTCTCTTCATCATATGAAAAATCAATGAGATATATATAAAAAAAACACAGCATGACAAAGAAGTAAAGGTAAACAATACTCACAAAGTATGTACTGGTCGCCATCTGATCGTGTACCCTCCTGCATCTCATTCCTGAAAATAATTCCATGGGGGTTCTGAGGTTGAGATGGTTCTGTAGGAACTTTCCCCTTCTCTCTTGGGAAAATTACCTTCCTCCTTGGCATATTTGTTAACAAGCTGCAAACTCACAATTTAATGGCAGCAAAACAATAATACAGTTCAATTCAAGTCAAATGGCAACCTATCAACATGTTCTATTATCATAAAAACAGGGCATAAACAGAGCATGTAATCTCAATCTCATCTCAATTTGGCAGGCATGAATCATAGTTTCAGCATCATTAATAACACTAATTAAGTAAATAGGAAGCAAAAATCAACTCATAACTCCAGCTCAAACTCCAAAAATCAACAAAACCGTGAGTGAACAGTAACTTTACCACGTTTTAACTTATTTCAGCTCAAATCACCTATGAAATCAACCCAAATTCTTTTCAAACAATAAGGAATTGAAAGTTCATCCTCTAATGAGTAAATAGAAATAAAAATCACTCAAAATGGTTGAGAATCGAGAGAAAACGAGCGAAAGGGGTGAAAACTGGAAAAAATTTATTAAATAGGAAAAATCGGTGAAATGGTTACCCAATCGACGGTGAGAGTTGAACGGGAAAGGTCGCCGGCGTCCGCTGAAGGTCGGAGACGATCGGAGATTCAAGAGTGGCTCAAAATGAGTGAGAACGATGGCAAAACCCTAAAAACGGCTCGGTCACAACCCTAAATACGGCACAGGACTCGTGTGCCAGAAAACAAATTATGGCCGTGTAATGTCTTATGGCACTGTCGTAAAATTGCAAAAGCTCTCGGGTCGAAAACGACGCAAAATTAAGGTACCGTAAATCAGTTTACGGCACCGCCATAAAATCTCGGAGCTTCTCTGTCTAAAAATGACACAGAAATACGGCACCGTAAAATAACTTACGGTACTGCCATAAAATTCAAACAGTGAAATTTTTTTTTCTTTTTTTTCAAAAATTTGAAAATTTAGAAAATCAATAATAAAATTTTGTGAAAATACGGTACCGTAAACATAAGGAAACTCTCAGGTGGATTTTGGAACTAAAATACGGTACCGTAGAATACCTTACGGCGGTACCATAATTTCATACCATAACATACCTTACGATGGTGCTGTAATTTGCTCCAAATCAAATTTTACCTACAAAAATAAAAGAAAAATTAGTATTAAGCTAAAATTAAGTTAAAGAAAACAAAATAGAGGTTAGAAAGCTTGGGTTGCCTCCCAAGAAGCACTAATTTAAAGGTCATTAGCTTGACCCTTTAACACTCGGGTTTGATCGTGAATCCCAAGATTTCCACTCTAATTTTTCAACATAAGGCTCAATCTTGAAACAGTATCCAAATTTGCTCAGAATCTCTTCTATTTTGTCAATCAATCTATAGCCTCTTCTTCTTCTCTTCCTTCTTGTCGTTTTCTTTTTCTGCAATTTCTCATCAATACCCTCAAAAAGATTGTTAGATTCATTATTTGAGGTTTCATCAAACAGACTTGAAACATCATAAATTTCATCATTAAATATTTCAACACTACAACAAGATCCTGAGTATGAAAGTTTGTTCAATGAATCATTAAGATTAAATTCAATCTTGTTGTCACATATGTCAAAAGTAATCTTTCCCTCTTTCACATCAATATTTGCTTTTGCTGTGGCCAATAGTGGTCTACCGAGAATTATAGGATTTCTAGAATTTTCCTCCATGTCTAACACTACAAAATCTGCGGGTATGAAAAACTTACCTATCTTGATTGGTACATTCTCTAAAATACCTACAGGATACTTTACCGATGAATCCGCAAGTTGTAAGGATATTGATGTATGCTTTAGCTCTCCAAGATTTAGTTTCCTGTAAGTAGAAAGAAGCATTAAACTCACATTGGCACCTAGGTCACATAAGGCTCCGTCAAAAGTCATAGTGCCTATTGAACAAGGTATAGAAAAACTACTTGGATCCTTCAGTTTAGGTGGCAGTTTATTCTGTATGATAGCACTACAATCTTCAGTTAAAGTAACAGTGCATGTGCCATAATCATCTAATTTCCTTTTACTGGATAAAATTTCCTTTAAAAACTTGGCATAAGATGTCATTTCAGTAATAGCTTCAGTAAATGGAATGTTAACATAAAGCTTTTTCAGGATTTCAAGGAATTTGCCAAACTTTTTGTCCAGTTTATTCTGAACCAACCTTTGAGGAAAGGGTATAGGTGGCTGGTAAGGAGCAGACAAATTAGGTTTAGGATTGTCTTTCTCACATGATTCTTCTTCTTTTGGTTCATCACCCTTTTGAGGTGATAAACAAGTTTGGGGTTTCTCATGTGAAGAAGATTCCCCTAACTCTAATTCTCTTTCATTATCATCAAGCCTTTCTTCAGTGTTTTCAAACCTCCCTCTAGGTTCTCCTAGTTGTTTCCCACTTCTAAGTATGATGGCATTACAGTGCTCCCTAGGCTTTATCTCAGGTTTTGCAGACAATTTCCTAGGGGGTCTATAAGGACTACTAGCATGTTGTGCAATTTGGTTTTCTAACATCTTATTATGTGCCTCTACTCTATCCAGTCTAGAACTGATTTGATCAAGACTTTCCCTAAATTCTTTCATTTCCTACATTTGTCTATTTTGGTTTGTCATGATTTCTTTTTGATCAGACATAAATTGATTTTGATTGGCCAAAAGTTTTTCAAGTATGGATCCCTCATTAGAGTTCTGATTCTGATTTTGATTAAAGTTCTGATTTGGTCTTTGATATCCTTTATTCTGAGCGTTTACCCCTACATTGTTATTGTTTTTCCATGAAAGGTTGGGGTGATTTCTCCATCCAGGGTTATATGTACTAGAATAGGGATCATTAGGTCTACATTGATTATAATTTCCTATGGCGTTCACATGCTCGTTACCCTAATCAACAACTATTCTACAATATTCAGCAGTATGACCATCATTGCCACAAATTTCGCAAGTGATAGCAGAAACAGAAGTAGGTTGCATAGAATTAAACTTACTACACAAAAAGTCTACCTTCTCTGCTAAGGATTGTCATCCTTAACTTTCACCCTTATCTTGAGAAGGCTTGTAAAGTACTCCTCTCTCGGCAGTCCATTGATTGTGATTCAATGCCATCTCCTCTAGCAGTCTGAAGGAAGCATCTAGTGCTTTGCTCATAAGAGCTCCTCCTACAGCAGCATCCACAGTCATTTTAGTATTATCCGATAATGTATAGTAAAAAATTTACAATAAACTCCAATCTTCAATGCCGTGGTGAGGACACTTCCGCTATAATTCATTGAATCTCTCCCATGCCTCACTGAACGACTCCCCACTTCTTTGTTGAAAGTTTGTAATTTGATTCCTCAACTGAAGTGTCTTGCTTGGGGGAAAGTATTTTGTCAAGAAGAAATTTGAGAGTTGATTCCAAGTGGTGAAGGTACCGGTTGGTTGTGATTGAAGCCATGTCTTTGCCCGGTCCCTAAGAGAAATAGGAAAAAGTCTTAATCTCAATGCATCGTTAGAAACACCATTAAATTTAATAGTATCGCATAATTCAAGAAATGAGGCCAAGTGTTGGTTGGGATCCTCCAGTGGAGATCCTCCAAATTGATTTTGTTGAAACATTGAAATAAAAGCAGGCTTAATCTCGAAGTTGTTAGCCTCTATTGTTGGTCTAGCAATACTAGAATGAATTTCATGTTGATTAGGGGCTGCATAGTCCCTAAGCGTTCTCTGATTGTTCTGATGGTCTCTCATCTCTAATATTTCTTCTTGTAACTCCGGTTGGGATGTCTCTTGCAGTTCCTCTTCTAATCTCAACTTTCTGCGCACTCTCAGTGTTTTGTTGATTTCAGGATCCAATCGTACAAGTGGTCCTGACCTAAGACTCCTGCGCATGCAAAGTAGATAGATCAAGTGATTTAAAAAAAATAGAAACTAAGTAGTAAATAAAAAATAGTAAATAAAAACCTAATCTAGCAATAATCTCAACGTCTCTAATATCGACAAAAACTAAGGTCCCCAACAACGGCGCTAAAAACTTGTTGTATCCCAACAAGTAGGTAAACTGAACTTATTCTTAAAGTCGTAGCCAAAACCTAAGTATTGGCGCACAGGAACTTGTCACTCCCTGATACGGCTCTAAAAACTTGTTCGGTTACTACACTTGTTGTTATCTCCGCAAGTGCACGGATACTCGAAGTAATAATTAAGATATCGAACCCATAGAGACCTATGTTGTCGAATATCAAATAGTTGATTTCTTACTATCTAGACAATTCAAAGTAGTGAAAAATAGCAATCGGAAACTAAAACGGAATTATTAGAGAGAAAAGCTGGAACTAGGGTTTCGTTCACTATAACTTTTATAACTAGATATGAATAAGGATTTCGTCAGTTCAATTTTATCATGATGAAGGTATAATTTACTTAATAAAATGATTGTTTCACTTTTGTGCAAATAACCGCATAGGGATTTATCTTCGCTTTCGCGCAAGATTCGTCCCAACACTGAAAATAAGTAAATCATCAAACCATGAACTCAAGGATCACTTTCGTGCATCCGAATTCTAGATTGATAACCTCTAGTAGAGTCTCAAGGATCACTTTCGTGCATCCGAGTCTCGACACTAGTTTTACTCATGGATCTCCAACATTCCGATCCTTGCTTTCGCACAAGATCTCCACGTTTGACAAATAGATATTGATCTATAGATTCATGTTATAATCATGGCAATTATTCTACTAGAATAGATCAAGTTGGATCTAACCTAAGGAAGGGTTCCTAATATGCAATTCTAGGGTTCCAAATTCTCAAGCAATTACCTTTCAGTCAACAGCGAAAATTCTAAGAACATAATTAGTAACATGAACTTATAGAGAGTCTAAGCACAATTATCACATGAGCAAAATCATCATGCTAAGATAAACGCAACAAAATATTGAAAAAGTAGTCATCTAGTCATTGGAAATTAAGTGAATTACTCCCCCATGTCCCAAAAGTAGTTTAAGCTATCATCGTGAAGGAATTACAATAAGTCATGGTTTCAGAAGATTGAAAATCAAAGGAAAAGAGAAGTTTAGAAAATACAGCACGGCTGTGAAGTATTTCACAGCCGTAATTTGCAAAGAACGTTGATGAACAGTGTCGACGACTCTTTTTTTCTTCAATTTCTCTTCCAATTGATCTCCTTTCGATCTGAAACTTCTGGTGTGTTGTCTTCTCCTTCAGACGAAGCTTCGGTAGAAAAATCACGGCCGAAGATCGTCTAGATCGAGCGCGGCAGCGTGAATCACAATTTCTCCCTTGACAGTGGATGAAAATTGGGGCTTCCGGTGTGTGCGTAATTCTCTCGTCCAAAGTTCCTTGATTGCTTCTTACGGCATCCAATTTAAAGCTCTAGATCATTCGCAATCTTCTCCGCAAGAATCAGGCATCGATATTGACATGGGCGTCGCGTTCAGAGCAGGAATTATGGTAGTGTAATAAATTACGGCACTGCCGTAAAATCAGTCAAGTCTTCTGTTCTGATGTCGTTTGGGAATTACGGCATCTTAATCTGGTTTACGGTACTGCCGTAAAATCGAGAAAACTTTCTGTTCGGAAGTGATCGGAAATTACGGCCCGTGTAATCCTTTACGGTGGTGCCGTAAAATCGGGCGAAGTTTCTGTTCTGAAGCGCTCTGAAATACGACACCGTAATATTGTTTATGACGGTGCCGTAAAATCCAAAAATCTTTCTGGTTGCAAACTCCTCAAAAATCTTTCTATAGTTATGTGCACATAAAGCTTGTATTATAGATTTGTATGTGATTGAAGGTATTATTGTTTGATGAGTAGCATTTACATCATATTTTTGCCTGTATTTTATATGATATTTAGTCTCAATTATATGATTTTATACTATTTTTTTGTGTTTTTCCTTCATTTGGTATGGAACCTTCACTTTTCTTTGTTTTAATGAAAATGTAGGTAAAATGGCATAAAAATAATGGATTTTATGAGTTTTAAAGCCATAGCATGGTTCCTGAGAAAATTATGAAGTCGCACGTCAAATTCAGAGCAAAAACGGAGTCAAACACAAGATTCACGACCGCAGTTGTGAGTTTTTCGTAGGCCATGAGTTTCACGTTCAAGGGGAGTTTTGCGGCTAAGTATAGAAGTTCACAGAAACTTTCACGGTCGAGGCCGTGAGTTCTTCACGGGCTGTGAGTTTTTTCGCCTCTTCCTATTTTTCACTCGATTCGGCCTCGAATCGAGTCAGAATTGAACCAAACTTTTCAGAATTCTTCTTGATGGGTTCTAAACTAATTAAACTATAAAATGAAGGATTTTTGGAGGGTTTAAAAGACATTTCCGGGTGAAGATGAACACAGGCGGCAGCTAGGGCAAAAATCAATTCCGGGCCAAAATTCGAGTAGGAAGATCACGCAAAGGAGGAATTGGACACTTCATCTCTATCTACAGATCGAGGGAAGCGTTTCTAATTACTTTTCTAGTGATTGCTTGTACTTTTACTAGGATTCAATGCAACATTCATCAACAAATATGTTGTTTGCTTTGAACACGAGAGAGTAAATTTAATTTCAGGATAAGGGATGTAGCCCACTGACATTTATGGATTAAAATTTATATTTTTCATTTTTGTTAAGAAATTTTATAGAGTTTATTTGATTAGAAGTGTATTTATTTATGTGATTTACTCTGGCCAAATATGTTTATGTCTTAGATGTTGTGAGAAGGACTGAGAGGTGAATCGCAACGTCATTCAAACCTAAGAATCCAATCACAAGAGTAGTTTGGGTTTGTTTAAAGGATTTTCATGATTTTTCACATAACTTAATAGGTCTATTCATGTTAATTGTCACGAGAATAGGGAATTGATATGAATAGATACTAGATTACGCTTCGGGAGAAGGTTGTCACGCCCCGGCAGAAAGCCAACTATCCCTAGCTGAGGATTCCCTAGGGTGTAGACAATATTGATAGGAACCAAATAACTAAAATAATCACATATCATTTATTAAATAAATAATACAAACTTAACATAAACAATTATATAACACAGTCTCTAAAAACATACTATCTAAAATATAAACAAATCAACTGAAATAAAAACTAAAAGATAGACTATCTCAACTTGGGGCTGGTATATAGCTATCTACTCTATCTCTCCTATAAGCTAACTCTATACCTGGAAGAGAAACAATGGGAGTTAGCAAAAATGCTAAGTAGAAATCAACAAAATGGTGATTGATCAAATAAAAAGATAATACAATAATTGAAACAACGATATATGTCAGAAAGAAATAATACAAGAAATGTCGTGTAAATCATCATGCTTGGCCAACAGTTCACAATAATGAGTTGTACTCATTTTCAGAGTGTTTCCACTATAGCTCATATAGTGGAACGACTATCCTAAACAGCCCGGTAGTGTTGCGTCCAACACCTGGCATCGTAGTATTGTTTGAAGACAACTGGTGGTACCATAACCGGTAACCATATAGCCCAATATAATCGGTAACTATATCTCGCACAAACAGGCCACTAGTGATAAATCACCAATCCAGAGGTCAATATATCATGACTTAACAACACAGATATTCAATTGTTCCACAATATCATAGATATCTCAATGCATCCTTATTAACCATGTAAATAGAAACAGAATATGACCAAATGAATAAGATAAATGAGGTCAACCGAATTTTAGAAACAAAGCAAGCAAGCGAATCAAATAGATATTGGTGTAAATCAATTCTAATATATGCATCTAACATCAAATCAAAGGAATAACCACGAATCCTACATGTCCTTGACACCATAACAAATGAGTAAGGAAAGATTCCTACATCAAGTGTTGATATCTTGAATCCCTCTGAAATCACAGTTATCTTCCTTTCTACATTGAATTAAATAAAATATTCATCATTATCCAACATATGCATTACTCCATAACAATACTCTCAACCCCTAATTTTCTATTAAATCAAATTTATCCCAAAATAGCTATCATATAAATTTCCCCAAGATAAAATAATAGAAAATAGGTTTTATTGATTTATTCCCTAAGAAATAAAATAATATTAATAAAAAAATAGAACTTTACCTCTGTTGTAAAGTTTGGCGCGGATGAATGCTTCGTTAGTTCGTTCGTTCGTTTGATGGGGGAGGATCACCGGCGCTCACCGCCAAATGCGTTGCTGCCGACAAGGGAAGACAACTGCCGCCACGAACAATCGTCGCACACAAAGCACAGACTCAGCGACGCACGCGTTGCTGCAAGGGAACGCTAGTGGAAGCAAATGCTAGAAACATCGCCTGCAGGAGCTCTGTACGCATCAAAAATCATCAGACGAAGGGCACCGCACCAAGGGAAGACGAAGTGGCCACTGGTGCCTCTTCCAGTCACCGCCGGGACCACGAAATCGACGCCCACGCAGAAAACCCACCGCCGAAAGGAGTGGAGTCGACACAAGACTCAGAACACTCGTCGCCGCTGCTGATTCTCTGAACTCATCCAAACAGAGCAAACGGGAGATGCCGCTTCAAGGGATGACAAGGGAGACTCTAGTGTCCCTTCCCTTCGCCGCAGGACGCACGTGTTCGCTGTTGTGTCTGCAAGTGTACGGATACTCGAAGTAATAAAGAAAGTATCGAATCCACAGGGACCTATGCTGCTGAGTACTGAATAATTGATTTTTCACTATCTAGGCAATCAAAAAAATGCAAACTAGCAAACGAAGACCAAAGCGCCGAAATGGAATTATCAGATAGAGAAGCTAGGACAAGGGTTTCGTTCCCTTTAATTTTTATGACTAGACATGAATAGAGATTTCATCAATTTAATTTTATCATGACAAAGATGCAATTTACTTGAATAAAAGGATTATATCACTTTCGTGCAGACACCCATGCAGGGATAGATCTTCGCTCTCGCGCAAGAATCGTCCCAACACTAATGATAAGTAAATCATCGAACTGAGAACTCAAGGATCACTTTCGTGCATCCGTGTTCTAAGTCGATAATCTCTAGTGGAATTTCAAGGATCACTTTCGTGCATCCGAATCTCGACACTAGTTTTACTCAAGGTTCTCTAACGTTCTGATCTTTGCTTTCGCACAAGATCTCCACGTTTGAAGGCTTAGACTCAATCATAGATTTACATTATCATCATGGCAGGTAGCTTTCTAAAATCGAACAAACAAGAACTAACCTAAAAAGGGTTCCTATCATGCAATTCTAGGGTTCCAAATTCTCAAGCAATTACTTTTCAGTCAATAGTGAAAATTCTAAAACATAAATAATAATATAGATCTAAGGGGAGTCTAAGAACAAAACATCACATGAGTAAAATCATCATGCTAAGATTAAACAAGATGAAATAAGAAAAGATAGTCATCTAGTCATTAAAACTCTAGTGAATTACTCCCCCATGTCCCAAAGAGTGTCTAAGCTTGCATGGAAGGAAGATTACAATAATTCATGTTGAAGGAAATCAAAAACAGAGAAGAAGGAAAAATTACGGTACGACCGTAAACCAGTTTACGACCGTAATCTGGGCGCAACAGCGGCGGTGTTCCGATTTGTGTTGATTTCTCCTCTGTCGGATCTCGAATCACGCTGAAACTTCTGGGACACCTTCTCCACCTCTATGCGTAGCTTCCACTCAAATTTCACGGTCGGAGATGCGCTAGAGGCTTCCCGGCGGTGAACCCTAAGGCGGATGTGTGAAACTCGATTTCTCCTTCTCTGGTTGATGAAAATTAGGGCTTTTTGTCTCCTTCTCCTCGTCTCGTCAATGGCTGCCTTTCTCCTTCTTACAGATTTGAATATAAGGGCCTAGATCATTTGCAATAAACCACGCAAAAATCGGGCTTCGGAGTTGACCGGGAAAGTCGCGAGCAGCATCACAATTACGGCCGTAATGAATCTTACGGTGGTGTCGTAAACTGGACAGCGAGCTCTCGGGTGAAATTCTTCTGGAATTACGGTACCGTATTGTTCTTTACGGTAGTGCCGTAATGTGAACAATCTTTCGGGTGGAAAATCGACTCCAATTACGGTGTCGTAAAGATGATTACGGTAGCACCGTAAGCGTCTCAAAGTTTCTGTCCAAAAATGCCCGTTCATTACGGCACCGTAAAGATATTTACGGTAGTGCCGTAACGTTCATCGATTCTCTGCCCGATAAACCTCCAAATTACGGTACCGTAAAGGATATATTGGGGGTGCCGTAATTTTCTCTGAAGCTCCAAATCTTCTGAAAATTGACGTGTGATCTCCTTTTGATGTTGTGAATTCAATTATGCACTTGGATTGCTCGAAATAGACTGAAAAATATGCCTTTTTGCCTAAAAATCATTAGAAATAGAAAAGAGTATAGATTCTGCAAATATTGATAAAAAGGGCATAAAAATAAGCAAAGTCTATGAATATGACACAAAACCATCAACAAAATGGCATAGAAATTACGATAAATTTCGGTGTCATCAAACACATAAGGTTCAAACTTTGCTTGTCCTCAAGCAAAAACCAAGAAAATTCAAAAATTGATCATAAGCATAGACTTTCTCATGGAAAATAAATTTCTAACATACAATCACCAAGGAAAATTCTTCATTAATTGCATCATAAAATTTTAAAGCAGATATATCATCTTCTAAATCTAATTCTCAAGATTCACAACTTAGTCAAATAAAACTTCGCAACTTGCATAAAAGAAAGAATTTCAATCTCAAGACTTTATCCAATTTTTAGTTTAGGATTATCATACTTTTGCTTACAGGAATAGGATATCCAAAATCTTTTTCCACTCATATTTTTCTTTTTCTTTTTGTTTTTGGATGGTATGTACCTACATAGATACATACTTTTTATTTCTTTTTGCATCAATCACATTCTCTAATTCGATTACCACCTTTTTTCTGGTGACGAAATCGGAGTACACTGACCACATAGTCAGTGTAATAGAACTCATGTCTTTTTAGTATTGGGAATCTTTACCAAAGACAGCGGAGTTAATGTGAATAGATTCCTCTCATTTCTTTTTAGACTTCAACCCATGTTGTTCGGTACCACTGTCAATTTTACACAGTGCCAAGTAGGGGAGTCTCTCACTATTTTAGTGTATTTTGGATTCTTTTTCCCAACAAATAGTAAAATAAATAAAACCTCAATTAGACTAGTCAATCAATATCAATTCAAGTATTCATACTCATATGCTGATTTTATTCAAGAAGTAGTTTCACTTTTAAATCAAATTTTCAAACAACATATTTCCCTAAAATCTTACTTCTCAACCAATGAATAATTTCAAAAGTAGATATGTATAAGAGAAATAAATTTGACATGAAAGGCCTTATTCTAGTCTCAATTTTGGATTTACTCATCAACATCAAACATCAATCAAGCCATATACAATAATCCCAAAGTTATATCAAGGCCACAAATCAATCATCTAAATCAAAAGATTATCATGTAGATGAAATAGTGGTGGTAGACACAAACATGAGTTAATGATGAAACCCAAAAGGTGAACAGGAGAGGATACTTACAAATTTTATCAACCTTTTGTGCCGAGTTTTCTTTTTCTTCTCTTCTCCGTGCTTCTTTTTCAGAAATAAAAATTAATTCTAAGGTAAAACTAAGATAAAAGTAAATAAAAGGAAGTGAACTAAAGTTAGAAAGCTTGGGTTGCCTCCCAAGAAGAGCTAATTTAAAAGTCTTTAGCTTGACCCTTTAACACTCAGACTTGATCGTGGTTCATCTAAATAAAAACTCTCTTTTGCTTCAATTAGCTCTTCTTGATAATAGCGCTTAAGTCTCTGACCATTAACCTTGAATTCTCCAGTTTCTTCACTCCATACATCCACAGCTCCATAAGGATAAGCTTTCTTTACCTGAAAAGGACCAGACCATCGAGACTTAAGTATTCCAAGAAAAGGTCTCAATCTATAATTGAATAAAAGAACAAAGTCACCTGGTTGGAAATCTCTCCTGAAAATATGTCGGTCATGCCATCTTTTTGTCCTCTCCTTGTAAATTTTTGCATTCTCATATGCAGAGAGTCTAATCTCATCTAGCTCATTCAATTGTAATTTCCGTTTTTCCCCCGCACTCTTTAAATCGAAATTCAGCATCTTGATTGCCCAGTATGCTTTGTGTTCAAGTTCCACAGGCAGGTGACATGATTTTCCATAAATCAATTGAAACGGAGACATACCTATTGGTGTTTTGAATGCAGTCTGGTATGCCCACAAGGCATCACCAAGTTTGAATGCCCAATCTTTCCTAGTGCTTGACACGGTCTTTTCTAAAATTTCCTTGATTTCTCTGTTTGATATTTCCACTTGTCCACTTGTTTGAGGATGATAAGGTGTTGCCACTCTATGATTCACTCCATATTTTCTAAGTAAGGCTGTAAATTTGTGTTCTATGAAATGTGAGCCTCCATCACTGATTACTACCCGCGGGGTCCCATACCGTGGAAATATGATATTTTTGAAAAATTTAGCAACAACTCTTGAATCATTGGTCGGTGAAGCAAGAGTTTCAACCCATTTTGAAACATAGTCAACTGCTACCATAATGTACTTGTTACCTCCTGAAGATGGGAAAGGTCCCATAAAGTCTATCCCCCAAACATCAAATATTTCAACTTCAAGAATGTTGGATAGTGGCATCTTATGTTTTCTACTAATGTTCCCCGTTCTTTGACATCTATCACAAGATAACACAAAGTTTCTAGCATCTTTGAAAATGGTAGGCCAATAAAATCCTGATTGTAACACTTTATAAGTAGTCTTTGCTGTACCGGCATGACCACCATAAGAGGATCCAAGACATTGGCACAAAATATTTGTGATTTCTTCTTCAGGTACACATCTTCTAAAAGTACCATCTGTACATCTTCTAAACACATAAGGCTCATCCCAAAAATAATGTTTTACCTCAACCAAGAACTTCTTCCATTTTTGGTAGTTCAAATCAGGAGGAAAAACATTAGCAACAAGGTAATTTACTATATCAGCATACTAGGGAGCTCTGATCTGTTCAATGGTTAAAAGTTGTTCTTCAGGGAAGGAATCATTGACCTCATTATTCTTTTCAGTGTCTACCATTATTCTTGAGAGATGATCTGCAATAAGGTTTTCTGATCCCTTTTTGTCTTTAATGTCCAAATCAAATTCTTGCAGAAGTAAAATCCATCTAAGTAATCGTGGTTTGTTGTCTTTTTTCTGCATTAAGTATTTCACAGCTGCATGGTCAGTGTACACTACCACTTTGGAGTTAATTAAGTATGACCTAAATTTATCAAAAGCAAATACTATGGCCAATAGTTCATTCTCAGTGGTGGTGTAATTTTTCTATGTCTCATCCAAAGTCTTGCTAGCATACTGAATAACATGAGGTTTCTTATCTTTTCTCTGTGCCAAGACTGCTCCCACTGCATAATCACTGGCGTCGCACATGAGTTCAAAGGGCAAGTCCCAATCTGGGGGCTGAATGATGGGTGCTGAAATCAAAGCTTTCTTTAACTCCTGAAAAGCAAACAGACATTTCTCATCAAAGCAGAATATGGCGTCTTTACAATGTAAATCAGTTAAAGGTTTGGAAAGTTTAGAGAAGTCCCTGATGAATCTCCTGTAAAATCCTGCATGTCCCAAAAAGCTCCTAATCTCCTTGACTGTGGTGGGTGGTGCTAACTTCTCAATCACTTCTATCTTGGCCTTGTCCACTTCAATCTCTCTCTGAAACAAGATGGCCCAAAACTATCCCCTGTCTAACCATAAAGTGACACTTTTCCCAATTCAAGACAAGGTTAGTCTCTTCGCATCTCTGTAAAACTCTAGAGAGATTAGCTAAGCAGTCATCAAAAGAGAAACCATAGACAGAGAAATCATCCATAAAAACATCCATGAAGTCTTCAATAAATTCAGAAAAAATTGCCATCATACACCTTTGAAAAGTGGCAGGTGCATTGCATAAACCAAAGGACATTCTTCTATAAGGAAAAGTACCATAAGGACATGTAAAAGTGGTTTTATCCTGATCATCAGGATGAATAGGAATCTGAAAAAATCCGGAATACCCATCAAGAAAACAAAAGTGAGAGTGTTTGGCAAGTCTCTCCACCATTTGATCAATGAAAGGTAAGGGAAAATGATCTTTCCTAGTGGCAACATTTAATTTTCTATAATCAATACACATACGCCAACTAATGACATTTCTAACAGGTATCAATTCATTATCTTTTTTTTTCATTACAGTGACACCTCCCTTCTTTGGAACACAGTGAAAGTCCCCTAACATGGGGCGAAACCCTAATAGGCGCATGCAGAGGATTTAACGCAGCGGAATAGGTTTCTAGATCGATGCATGCAGTATGATCAACTTTAAATTTTCATATACATGAGGATCGATTCTTACCAATGCCATTTCTTGGATGGCGTCTAGGAAGAAGAGAGTCGAATGCTTCTCCTCCAAATGGTGCGCACACAAGGTGATGTCGCCTACTCCTTTTTGATCCTTGTGCTAGCAAGGTTCTCCAAAGGTCCTTGTCGTATGGAAGGGAAAAGAAGACAACTTTGCTTGGCGAAACCTCTCCCTTGTCGTCTCAACTTCTCCTCTCGAGAATGTGTGTAGAGACCAAGCCAAAGAGGCGACAAGAGGCGTGAAAGAGAGAACGTGAGGCGTGCCCACGTTTAGAGACATGTTTTCTAAAAATAGAAAAATCTCAACTTGTGATGCGACCATGGGTTTACCCCAATCGCAAATTCCTCTCCTCTTGAACCATGCGCTCACTTGATGAGCCGGTTCAATTTGGTCTGGTTCAAAGACCAATTAACCCAAGCAATTTGGTCTAGATCACAATAAACCCTAAGGCTCCAGATCTAACCGTTCATCTCTTGATGCTCCTGATCTCACTGATCTAGCATCTATTCTCTCGATCAAAGCTTACCGATCTCAAGCCCTAATCAATCAAACATGATCAGACCAGATCTCACTTACAATCAGAGTTTAAATCCCTTTAAACTGAACCCAAACAATTCAGTCCACACGATCTGACTTAAGTAAGCCATATCATCAAATTGTGCGACCCTAAGGGTTTCCTTTAAATGTCGGTAACGACAACTTACGTTATCACGATCAGTGAGGGGTATCTAGCAACACATCACTGTCTCCCGATATAACGGAAAGAGTCTTCCAAGACTACACCCAAACCACAGCACAAGTGTGAATCCACTTCACTAGGCATACATGTTTCCTTTGCCACTAGATGTTCTTATTGGACAAGCGTGTCAAGCCTGTAGCTCCAATATGATGAGAATGATTAGATCAGATGAACATAGTCACCTGGGTATGGCCATACATTTTCTCAATCATCTCATCCAGGGGGCCCCTATAGAACATCACACTCCAAACTAGGAGACGGCAATCCTATATCTATCACTAGCACCCTAACATGACTCATGCTCATCATCCAAGATAGTCTATAACCATTATGTTTCAAATGATATTGAACTACCTCAAAACAATGCCAATCATCATTTGGAAACACAAGTGATCTCAAGTCAGAGGAAGTATGCCACTTGTTTGCATACAAGGATTATTCACATTGTGACAAGCAATTGAATATCCTAGTAGGGTCTGTCCAGTACATCCAATGTACCCATGAGTCTACATCTTATTCCATGCTCGAAGCATCCTATAAGATTAGAACACATATTAGTCTCAATCATATCAAGGCTGTCTCATGTTCACCAAGATATCTCGACTAAGGACAAAAGTGCATGTCAGCCAAGCTGAATAGCATTGAGACATTATTCAGAAGTATATGTATTGCAGCAGATAATATAACAACCTGAATAACAACCATTGCCTTTATAAACATAGAGTTTATACATGATACTGATATAATCCCAAGGCTTCAAACATTAGCCTTAAGGGCATACCCCAACAATCTCCCACTTGCACTTAATCTAATGGTTGAGAAATCTAAAACCCATATTATTACAGTGCTTCTCATGCTTCTGCTACGCCAGAGGCTTTGTAAGCGGGTCAGCCAGATTGTCGTCTGTATGAACCTTGCAGACTTTGATCTCGCCACGATCAATGATCTCCCGGATCAAATGAAACCGTCTCTGTATGTGCTTGGACTTCTGGTGCGACCGTGGTTCCTTTGCTTGTGCGATTGCTCCAGTGTTATCACAGAAGATAACCAATGGATCAGCACTCGAAGGAACAACACCAAGTTCCTGAACGAACTTACGAATCCACACTGCCTCCTTGGATGCTTCTGAGGCTGCAACATACTCGGCTTCTGTTGTGGAATCAGCAACAATAGACTGTTTGAAACTTTTCCACACCACTGCTCCTCCATTCAAGTTAAAAACATAGCCTGATTGCGAACGGAAATCATCCTGGTCAGATTGGAACGAAGCGTCAGTATATCCTTCAATACTGAGTTCTTCCTGACCACCATACACCAAGAACATATCTTTGGTCCTCCGCAGATATTTTAAAATGTTCTTGACTGCAATCCAGTGTGCCTTACCTGGACTACTTTGGAATCGACTGGTCACGCTTAACCCGTAAGCAACGTCTGGGCGAGTACACAACATCGCATACATAATGGACCCAATAGCCGAAGCATAAGGCGTATTGTCCATTTCATCTTTCTCAGTCTGTGTTTGTGGACACTGACTCTTTGAAAGATTAAGACCATGTCTGATTGGAAGATATCCTCTTTTAGAATTCTCTAAATGGAATCTCTCCAGGACTTTATCGATGTAAGTACTCTGGCACAGCCCGAGAAGCCTCTTAGATCTATCCCTGTAGATCTTCACACCTAATACATAGGCTGCTTCTCCTAAATCTTTCATCTGGAAACATTTTCTTAACCATGCCTTGACAGCATGCAGTTCAGGAATGTCGTTTCCAATGATCAAGATGTCATCGACGTAGAGGACTAGGAAAGTAATTATGCTCCCACTAAACCTCTTATATACACACGGGTCATCTTCATTCTTGATGAAACCAAATTCACTGATTGATTCATCAAAACGAATATTCCAGCTTCTTGATGCTTGTTTAAGTCCATAAATGGACTTCTTTAATTTGCATATTTTATGACGATCTGATGGATTTGTGAAACCTTCAGGTTGTGTTATATACACATCCTCATCCAGTTTTCCATTAAGGAAAGCGGTCTTCACATCCATCTGCCAGATCTCATAATCATAATATGCTGCTATCGCAAGAATAATCCGAATAGACTTGAACATAGCTACAGGAGAGAAAGTTTCATCATAATCTATCCCGTAGATTTGTTTGAAACCTTTCGCAACTAGCCTGCCTTTATAGGTAACCACGTTACCATCCATGTCAATCTTCTTCTTGAAGATGCACTTACAGCCTATAGGGATTACTCCCAGAGGCGGATCAACCAAATCCCAAAATTGGTTATCTGACATGGAGTCTATCTCGGCGCGCATAGCTTCAAGCCATCTCGCTGATTCCGGTCCACTGACCGCATCCGCATAAGTGAGGGGTTCATCATCAATGATGTAGACTCCGTCATAGCGCTCAGGCTGTCGACGGATCCTTCCCGATCTACGCGGTTCCCGTGATATCTGAGCCTCAGGTTGTTCAGTAACCTGATCTACTGGCTCAGGCTCATCCAACTGTGCTTGACTACTTTGTCCTTCTTCTGGATTCTCATCCAGCTTTATTTCTCTCCCACTGGCTTCTTGTAGAAGAAATTCCTTCTCAAGAAAAATAGCCGTCCGAGCAACAAATACTTTGTTCTCTTTGGGATCGTAGAAATAATAACCCTTAGTTTCTTTAGGGTAACCAACAAAGATACATTTCTCAGATCTGCTCTCTAGTTTCCCAGAGGCGAGCTTTTTGACATAAGCCTCGCAACCCCAGATCTTAATAAATGTCAAGCTCGGCTGTTTCCCATACCATAACTCATATGGAGTCTTTGAAACTGCCTTGGATGGCACTCGATTTAGTACCTTTGCAGCTGTTTCCAGTGCAAATCCCCAAAAGGAGTAAGGTAAAGTAGCCTGACTCATCATAGAACGTACCATATCCAGTAAGGTTCTATTTCTCCTTTCGGACACACCATTCCATTGCGGTGTTCCTGGCGGAGTGAGCTGTGAGACAATCCCACACTCCTTCAGATAGTCAGTAAACTCATGACTCAAGTATTCTCCACCTCGATCTGAGCGAAGTGCCTTGATATTTTAGCCTAACTGATTCTGTACTTCATTCTTGAACTCTTTGAACTTGTCAAAAGATTCACTTTTATGTCTCATTAAATAGACATACCCGTATCTACTGAAATCATCAGTAAAGGTAATGAAGTATAGATAGCCACCTCTGGCATGTTTACTAAATGGCCCACACACATCACTGTGTATAAGGTCAAGTAAATCTGAAGCCCTTTGACCTTTATTAGAAAAAGGAGCTTTTGTCATTTTGCCCATTAAACAAGCTTTGCATGTATCAAACTCCTCACAGGAGAATGATCCCAGCAGTCCATGATCATGCAACCGCTTAATGCGCTTCTTGTTTATATGGCCTAAACGACTATGCCATAACAAGGTGCTGTTATCAGCATACTTGGCTTTCTTATTATCAATTTGCTGTATAGAACATTCCATGTCCAACATGAATAACCCATTGTTAATTGACCAGTAGCATAAACAATATTATCAAAAGAAATAACACACTTTGAAATATTGCATTCAAAGGAAAATCCTTTCCTGACAAGAGCAGGAATAGAGATAATATTTTTTGTAATACTCGGAACAAAATAACAATTGTCCAGTTCTAATACAAGTCCAGATGGTAAAGAGATATAATAAACTCCTACAGCAACAGCAGCAACCCGTGCCCCGTTTCCAACTCGTAGGTCCACCTCATGCTGTCCCACCTGTCTTCTTCTGTTGAGTTCCTGTACATTTGAACAAATGTGAACTCCACATGCAGTGTCCAACACCCATGATATAGAAGAAGAAAACATGACCTCAGTCACAAAAATACCTGAGCCAGAAGCGGAAGAATTGCTTCCCTTCTTATCTCCTTGGAGCGCTTTACAGTCCTTTTTCCAGTGACCCAGCTGGCCACAGTGGAAACATCTGTATTCCTTCGACCGCTTAACCTTTTGCTTCAGAGCCTTGTTGTAGTTCTTGACAGAGGCTTTGCCCTTCTTCCCCTTCCTTTTGTTCCTTGCAGGAATCATCAAGACAGAGGATGAAGGCTTTCCCTTTAGAGTCTCCTCTGTAGTCAAGAGCATATTCAGCAACTCTGCCGGCGTACAGTCGATCTTGTTCATATTAAAATTAATGATGAACGGATCGAAAGAAGCCTGGAGAGACTGCAAAATAATATCTACATCAAGCTCCTGATTGATGGTGTGTCCCAGTTTCTCTAGAGCCTCTTTGTGCCCAATCATCTTGAGCACGTGAGCTCCCACTGGACTCCCTTCAGCCAGTTCGCTCTAAAAGAAAAGTTTAGTCAAATTGTAGCGTTCAGTCCTCGCCTGTGCAGCATACAGCAACTTGAGGTTTGCTATAATTTCTATAGCAGAGAGATCCTCATGCTGACGCTGCAGCTGTGGCGTCATAGACGCAAGCATCAGGCAAGCAACATCAATGCTATCATT
Organism: Costus lasius; assembly: GCA_027563935.2. NCBI lineage: Eukaryota > Viridiplantae > Streptophyta > Magnoliopsida > Zingiberales > Costaceae > Costus > Costus lasius. The sequence continues at coordinate 67,219,065 of CM050448.1, read as the reverse complement.
GACATGCTTCTCATAAGCTTCGCGAACCGCCCTTGCGGCGTTCGGAGAGGGTTGAGGTGGTATAGCCGTCTCGAGGACATACAGTTTACTCTCAGCCTTAAGAACAATCTTAAGGTGTCCGTACCAGTCTGAGAAGTTTGGCCCAGCAAACTTCTCCCTTTCCAGTAGGGATCGCACATTGAAATTCGTGGTGTTCGTTGCTGCAGGTATCTACAACAATGCAAGAACAGCAAGGTCAGTATCAATGTTAGAATCAATCCAGGACTTAAGGAAGATTCTTTTCTCACTATTTTATCTGGCTGAAAAATCCAGCAAAACAGCCTGAAAGAGTAAATCTCTTTTAGTGAGATGGGATCTAGATTTCATACTTGGTCTCCGCGTCCCGCTCAGGCGAGATAAGTTGCACAGAGAGTACAAGCACTAATTTCTGGTAGGCAATCCCAGCCAATCGTCAACCCGTGCGATTCCCCTTCTGTAACTTCCCCTCAGAATAAACCCCAATCACAGACAGGAACCGCGGAAGATAGGGAATGTCACACACAAACGACAAGACAAATGCTAGGGAATAATAGCTTACACAAAACGATACGAAAAATTTCGGCAGCATGTCCCCAGAAACACTAAGAAAATTCCTGTACATGCTCCATAATATAACAATATGGGTCGACATCCCGACCACAAACTAAAACACGCCAATTCGAAACAAAATTCTCTGAACGACAGCACATCATCAAGTTAATAAAACCACGGTAATCAAATAATTCTAGACATAACAGAATTCACCGAAAACAGGCTTAAGCCCTCGGTTTACAATCGTATCAAAACCAAATGCCAACCCGGCAACAGATATCACAGTACTCAAAAAGAAATAGCCACATCCGGCTAACATGTCCATGAATCAAAAGTCATAATGCTTTGGCCACATCCGGCCCTCAAGATATCACAGGCTCGCAGGCCCCAACATATCAAGTCAGAAAGCAAAATATCCACTAAGCTGTAGGCTCCTGCCCTGCATCTGGAAATATAGTGGAATGAGCTACACAGCTCAGTGAGTAGATAGTCTCGTTCGACCATCCACTACTATGCAACCCAAAAATAGATGCAGATATCTTTTCAAAAACTTTTAACAGAAGATGACAAAGCATGATACATAATAAAGCTGATAACCATAAATCACAATCATGATCATAAATCAATACCCCCACAATCCCGGGCAACAAGATCACAAAACAGCCTAACCGGCTAACAGACTCAGACTCACGCAACTATTGTCCAGTGATTACAGAACTGACCCCGAGGGTCCAACCCGGCCTTCGTCAAGGCACTGAGAGTAACTTGCGCAACAAACATTGGTGAGGCCTAGATTCAAGAGGTGGCCCCCGTCAGGTCACGACGTGGCACTTTGCTCTACGACACTCAACCACACCCCCTTACCGGGAACACAAAACCCCCACAACTGGGAAACAAGAACAGAACAGAAGGTGAATGAATTCAAGAGGTGGCCCCCGTCTGACCAAGACGTGGCACTTTGCTTCAAACACCCAACTCTCAAAAGGTTTATCACCTGGACAAAATACCCTTAACACAAACCGGAAACCTGAACCTCTAACCTGGTCACTAGACTCTAGAACAGTCCCTCCATTACCGGAAACATATCAGAATAGGATGGGTGGATTCTCCAACCCCAAATCAGAATGACTGTTCACTGAGTACTCTAGTTGACCCTTAGGTTCAGTCCACACAAGTCTAGGACTCTTATCCTCAATCATACAACACGAACATTATCTCAAACATCACATCAATCAAGTTCAGGAAAGGTCCTTAGATTTCATGCAAGCATGGTTTAACCTTTTCTAAGTTATCATCCAAGGTTATCAATCAATATTTCATGTCATTACTTTCTACATACACCATTCAATTAAAAATACATAATAATACAGAAAATTCGCCAAATTTCGTTCACAATTAACATAAATGCAGAATATCACAGCTTCATAGTTTTCTACTAGTTCTGATAACAAAAGACAGAAATACCCCTAGTTCAAAATTTAAGTCATGCAGTAAAAGTTATCCAAAAATTTCGTAAAAATATTCATTACGTCCCTCATGATCCCTAGATTCAAAATTTCAAGTTTTCCCCCAATTTAACTAGCAAATTTACCGAATTACCCCTAGGTCAATGTCAGTCAACAGAAACTTTTATTTCTAAACATTCCCAAAAAAATACAGTAGAGTCCTCATATACCTAATTTCATGAATATCAAGTTTTCCCCAATTTTTACCCATGCATTTGGGCGTAATTTCATGAAGAAGGGGCGAAATTCTCATTCAAGCCCTAATCTTCATGCAATTGAAATTCTAAGGCTACATACATGTTTAAACAAGGTCTAATTTATGATTAGGAGTCTTAAAAACGAAAAGCCCTAATTCTCATGCAACCTAGGGTTTCGAATTTTGGAGAAAAGCAAGAAAACATGTACAATTTTGCAAGCATGAGTTCATATCATAATTCTAGCCCTTAATCCTCTCTAAATCAAGCAACACATACAATTTTCGTGAACTAGGTGAAGGAGAACATCCACTCACCTTGATTTCGGTTTCTCCCAAGCCTCACGTCCTCACGCCTCCTCTCACGCCAACACGTCGCCGGAGCACTCAAGAGTTCGCCGGAAAACGCCTCCACCTCCACTCGCCGCCGGCCACAAGAGAAGGAGGAAGAAGGAGAGAGCAAGCCGCCACCTCCAAGGGAGAAAAGATCGTGAGCAAGAGGGAGATCGTGAGAGGGAAAATAGATCTCTCAAATTTTAGTTTTCTACCCACAATCCTCCAAAGATCCAATAACCCTATAACTTAAACATAAGTGGAAGATCCAATAACCCTTTAGTATAAGTTATTCTCCACTTCACCCTTATCAAGGGCTCTTACCCTTTTCTAAATAGAAAGACACCACTAGCCTAGTGGCGTGCAGCACACAACCTACGCCTTAAGTCGCAGGTTCGAATCCTCTCCGTGACACATATTTTTACATAGCAGGAAAATACATAAATCAAGACATTTTCTCATTGAAAGAAATTCCCAAAAATGCTAAATAAATAACATTTTATTTTTCTTACCTGCTAATAAATTTCTGGATCTTACATTCCTCCCCCCTTAAAAAGCTTTAGTCCTCTAAAGCTCACCATCCAAATCATCGAACAGCTGAGGGAACTCTCTTCGCATATCTGACTCTGTCTCCCAAGTAGCTTCTTCGACTGACTGATTTCCCCAGATAACTTTTACAAGCGGTATTGTCTTGTTCCTTAGGACTTTGTCTTTCCTATCCACAATCCTCAGTGGTCTCTCTACAAAAGTCAGATCACTCTGGATCTGCAGGGAAGCAGAATCAAGCACATGTGATGGATCTGCACAGTATTTCCTCAGAACTGACACATGAAATACATTATGAAGATGCTCCAGAGATGGTGGCAGAGCCAATCTGTAAGCTACAGGACCAACCCTCTCTACAATATCGTAAGGTCCAACAAACCTCGGGCTCAGCTTTCCTTTCTTGCCAAACCGCATGACACCCTTGGTTGGTGAAACCTTCAGAAACACATGATCCCCCACCATAAACTCTAAGGGACGACGGCGATCATCAGCATAACTCTTCTGCCTGTCCCGAGCAACCTTCAGTTTTTCCTGGATAATTCTGACTCTATCTGTAGCCTCCTGTACAGCTTCTGATCTCAGAATCATCCGGTCCCCCGATTCCTCCCAACTCAGAGGAGACCTGCACTTCCTGCCATACAGAGCCTCATACGGAGCCATCTGAATACTGGAGTGAAAACTGTTATTGTAGGTGAACTCTATCAAGGCTAAATCACTGTCCCACTCAGAGCTCCAATCTACTACATAAGCCCTCAGCAAATCCTCCAAAGTCTGTATAGTACGCTCTGACTGACCATCTGACTGCGGATGGTAGGCGGTACTAAAACTCAACTTTGTGCCAAGACCCTCATGCAAGCTCTTCCAGAATCTGGAAAGGAATCTGGAATCGCGGTCTGATACAATATCCACAGGCACTCCATGTAATCTGACTATCTCATCGATGTACAGCTTAGCCAGCCGATCGAGTGGGTAAGTCATCCGAATAGGTAAAAAGTGTGCAGCCTTCGTGAGCCTGTCAACGATGACCCAAACCGCATCATGCCCTCTCCTGGTCCGAGGCAACCCACAAACAAAATCCATACTAATGCACTCCCACTTCCACTGCGGAATAGGGAGCTGCTGCAGTAATCCCCCAGGTCTCTGGTGTTCGGCCTTCACAGTCTGACAGGTCAAACACCGAGATACGAACACCGCGACCTCCTTCTTCATCCCCGGCCACCAGAAATCTTTCTTTAAATCCTGATACATTTTTGTGACCCCGAGATGCAAGGAATACTTGGAGTTATGACCCTCCTCCAAGATCTCTCTCCTCAGACTAGGTTCCTCAGGGACACACACCCTTCCACGGAACCGCAGAATATTATCACCAGATACACTGAAATCCTCCACTGGCCCGGCAGCCATCCTCTCTCTGATCTGAACTAGACTCGGATCTACCAGCTGCTGATCCCTGATCCTCTGCAGTAAAGCAGACTGAACCCGGAGAAAAGCCACATACCCAGACTGAACTCTGGGAGACACCTCAACCCTGAGCTCTCGGAACTCCTGCAATAACTGCCACTCACTGACCCTCAGTGCGGCTACAGAAGTAACTGGGTGTCTGCTCAATGCATCAGCTACCACATTGGCTTTCCCGGCCTGATACTGAATAGAGAAATCATAATCCTTTATTAGCTCCATCCACCTTCTCTGCCTCATATTTAAATCCTTCTGAGTGAAAATGTACTTGAGACTCTGATGGTCAGTAAATAAGTCAAACTCCTGTCCCAATAGATAGTGGCGCCATATCTTCAGTGCAAAAACCACTGCCGCCAACTCCAAATCATGTGTGGGATAGTTTAACTCATACTCCTTCAGTTGCCGCGAAGCATAAGCTACCACGGCCCCTTTCTGCATCAGGACGCAGCCAAGTCCTTTGCCTGAGGCATCAGTATAAACAGTAAACCTCTCCCCATCAGTAGGAATGATAAGGATGGGTGTACTGGTCAATCTCCTTTTTAGCTCCTGGAAGCTTTCCTCACACTTCTCGTCCCAAATAAACTTAGCCTCTTTCCTGGTCAGCTTGGTTAAGGGACCCGCCAACTTGGAGAACCCCTCCACAAACCTCCTGTAATATCCTGCTAATCCCAGAAAGCTCCGGATCTCTGTGGCACTAGTTGGTCTTCCCCAGTTCAGGATAGCCTGTACCTTCACTGGATCCACAGACACGCCCTGACCAGATATCACATGCCCCAGAAAGCTGATCTGATCCAACCAAAACTCGCACTTGCTAGCCTTAGCATACAACTGGTGCTTCCTCAGAATTGCTAGTACCCTGCGCAAGTCCCTAGCGTGATCCTGAGAAGTACGGGAGTATACCAGTATATCATCTATGAACACCACCACACAAGTGTCTAATAGCTCATGAAACACCCTGTTCATCAGATCCATAAAAACAGCAGGTGCATTGGTCAGTCCAAAAGGCATAACTACAAACTCGTAGTGTCCATACCTGGTCCTGAAAGCAGTTTTTCAGGAATATCCTCATCCCTGACCCTGAGCTGATGGTATCCTGACCTCAGATCGATCTTGGAGAACACAGTGGCACCCTGCAACTGATCGAACAGATCATCTATCCTCGGAAGGGGATACTTATTCTTTACAGTCACTTGATTCAGTTGACTGTAATCTATGCACATTCTCAGTGTTCCGTCCTTCTTCTTTACAAACAAGACTGGCGCTCCCCAGGGTGAAGCACTCGGTCTGATATACCCCTTTTCAAGCAGTTCCTCTAACTGCTTCTTCAACTCAGCTAACTCTGAGGTGGCCATACGATAAGGAGCCTTTGATATTGGAGCTGTACCAGGCATCAGCTCAATACCAAACTCCACATCCCTGTGGGGAGGCAAACCTGAAAACTCATCTGAGAATACATCAGGAAACTCACAGACTACCTCTATCTGAGCTAAGTCTGGATTTGAGTCTTCTTGCACCTTAACATGTGCAAGATATCCTTTGCACCCACTGGCTAGCAACTTGCTGGCATGCACAAATGATATCACATGTGGCCCTTGATCAGACACCAGGCCTCTTACCAGCAGATGACTCCCATCCTGAAGATGCAGAGTAACAATCTTCTCAAAGCAATCCACTGTAGCGTGGTGAGAAGATAGCCAATCCATGCCTAGGATCAAATCATAATCCTGCATGCCTAGTAGTATCAAATCAACTAGAAACTCGTACCGCTCTACGTGAATAACACAGTCAGGGTAGACTATGTCAGTGGATAAACTATCCCCCAATGGCGTACATACTGAAACCGTGTAATCTAGTACTCTAGGTGAGACAGGTAGTCTAGAAGCAAAATTAGCAGACACAAAGGACAAATTGGACCCCGGATCAAACAAAATACGAGCTAACTAATCAAAAACATGTAAAGTACCTTCCCCGACGGATCGGGAAGCTCGAGTGTCCTTCTCTGCTATAGCGTAGACTCTGGCCTGGACAGCTGGTCTATCGGTACCCCCGGATCTGTGACCTAGGCGCCTTGCAATCCTTGATCCTGTGCCCCACTTTTCCGCAATTGAAGCATGCCCCGGACTTCTTGTGGCAGTCCGCCCTCAGGTGACCTTTGGCCCCACAATGGTAGCAGACTCTGTCCTCTACCCGGCCATCAGTACTCTGCTGCTGTGACTGAGATGTCTGCTGCGGTCTCTGAGTTCCCTTCCCCTGATACGGTCTATATCGGTCTCTCTTCTGGTCCTTCCCCTTATGGAATTTCCTATTGCCTCCCCCAGTTTGCTGGGGAACCGGTGTCACAGCTGTAGGGGCTACAACTAGGGCTGTCTCAGTCTGCTCCTCTAGGATGTACTTCTCTGCGGTGCGTGCACGATCCAGCATCTCAGCATAAGTCTCCAAGTGCTGTAGTCCCACCTTTTGTCTGATATCCCTTCTGAGACCCCTGAGAAATTTCTTAGCTCGCCTATCCTCAATATTTATCAAATGTGGAGCATATTTCCCGAGCTTTGAGAACAACAAGTCATACTGATCCACCGTCATGTCCCCTTGTTCCAGATGGATGAACTCCACCTCCCTGTCCTCAACCATGCTAGTGGGAAAGAATTTCTCATTGAACCGGGACAAGAAGTATTGCCACGTCACCGGTTCAGATCTGTCCACCGCGAGTCTCAGCTCACTCTTCCACCACACATCTGTGTCACCACGCATCATATAAGCGGCCAAACATAGTCTGTCCTCATCTGAACACCGCATCACTTGGAAAATCTTCTCCAAGCCGGAAAGCCAGTCCTCTGCCGTCCTGTAATCTGGACTCCCATAAAAAGAACTAGGGCCCAACCGCTGGAATTCACCCACAAGCAAGGCATAGCGCCTATGGGTGTCCTCCGGCAAGCTAACCCCCGGGCCCGAGTCAGACTCAGACCCCCGCCCCTGCGTCGGTATCTGTGTCTGAGACATAAGCTGTAACTGCTCTCGGAACTCGCGTTGCTGGTCGCGATTCTGCTGTAACAGCTGCTGCTCAATCTTATCATTGCCAATTCTTAAAGCAAGTTTATCGTTCTGTACATCAATAAGGACTCCAGTAGTGGCTAAGAATGGCCTACCCAAAATAATAGAAATCTTGGCATCCTCTTCTATTTCAAGTACCATAAAATCAGCAGGTATGAAGTATTTACCAACTTGTATAGGAACATCCTCTAGAATACCCACTGGATATTTTACCGATCAATCAGCGAGCTGCAAAGAAATTGTAGTCGGCTTAGGAGCTCCCATGTCCAATTTCCTGCACACAGACAAAGGCATAAGACTTACACTAGCCCCTAGATCACATAAGGCTCAGTCGAAAGCCATACTACCAATAAAACATGGGATCAAAAAACTACCTGGATCATTCAATTTTGGTGGTAACCTATTTTGAATAACAGCACTACATTCCTCAGTTAAAGCCACAGTACCATAGTTCTCTATCTTTCTTTTGTTAGACAATATTTCTTTCAAAAATTTAGCATATATGGGCATTTGAGATAAAGCTTCAGTAAATGGTATGTTAATGTAAAGCTTTTTCAAAACATCAAGAAATTTCCCAAATTGCTTATCTAACTTTTCTTGACACTATCCTTTGGGGAAAAGGTACTGGTGGTCTATAGGGTGGAGATAGATTAGTCTTAGAATCATCTTCTTTACATGGCACATCCCCTTTTGGTTTACTTCCCTTTTGAGGTGTTAAACTATGTAGGGTTTGTTCATGTTCAGAAGATTTTTCTAATTCTAATTCCTCATAATGATCATTAATAGACTCTTTCCTCCTTAAGTTCTCTAATTGTCTCCCACTTCTAGTGATAATGGCATTGCAATGTTCCCTATAGCTTAATCTATATATTTGTCCTTCTAGAATTTTATTGTACGCCACTAAGGATTCTAATTGAGAAGCAAGCTGACTAACAGTTTCTTTAAGATCCTCAAAGTTTTTTGTGTTTTGAATTTGCAATGATTGAATTTGGCTAACAGAAAGTTTCCTCTAGCATGGGTTCACTAACCTCTTCAGTCAAGGGTTGCTGGATCCTCATTCTCACTCTTACCATGTTGATGACAATATAACATTCCTTCATTTGGAGCCCATTGGCAATGATTCAAGGACATCTCCTCAAGCAACTTGAAAGCATCGTCAATGTTCTACTCATCAAGGCTCCCCCTGCGGCAACATCAATAATTAGACGGGGATTATATAAACTAAGCCATAATAAAATGTCTGAATTAGAAACTCATTTTCAAAGCCATGGTTAGGACACTTCCGTTGTAAATCATTGAATCTCTCCCATGCCTCGCTGAGTGATTCTCCACTCTTCTGTTGAAAGTTCATGATTTGATTCCTCAATTGGATAGTCTTGCTCGGTGGAAAATATTTCATCAGAAAAGCTTTTGATAATTGTTCCCATGTTGTGAAAGTATTGGGTTGACGAGAATGCAACCAAGATCGTGCTTGATCCCTGAGAGAAAAAGGGAACAATCTTAGTTTTAGCGTGTCATCAAAAACACCATGAATTTTTATGGTATCACAATATTCAAGAAACATATATAAATGTGAATAAGGATCTTCGATTGATGATCCTCCAAACTGGTTCTGCTGGATCATAGACAAGAAGGCAGGGTTAATTTCAAAGTTGGAGGCCTGAATTGCAGGTCTAGCAATGCTAAATTGTATCCTTTGAGGATTAGGGGCTGCATAGTCCCTCAATGATCTTTGATCAACCGTTAGAAATGAATTTCCTATGCACACTAGAGCAAACTGATCAAATGATGTAAGAAACAGAAAAGAATAAAAAGATAAAACATAAATGAAACCTATTCTAGCAATAATCTCAATGTCTTTGATATCAACAAAAACTAAGGTCCCCAGCAATGACGCCAAAAACTTGTTGTGTCCGCAAGTGTACGGATACTCGAAGTAATAAAGAAAGTATCGAATCCACAGGGACCTATGCTGCTGAGTACCGAATAATTGATTTTTCACTATCTAGGCAATCGAAAAAATGCAAACTAGCAAATGAAGACCAAAGCGCCGAAACGGAATTATCAGAGAGAGAAGCTAGGACTAGGGTTTCATTCACTTTAATTTTTATGACTAGACATGAATAAAGATTTCATCAGTTTAATTTTATCATGACAAAGATGCAATTTACTTGAATAAAAGTATTATCTCACTTTCGTGCAGACACCCATGCAGGGATAGATCTTCGCTCTCGCGCAATAATCGTCCCAATGCTAATGATAAGTAAATCATCGAACTGAGAACTCAAGGAACACTTTCGTGCATCCGAGTTCTAAGTCGATAATCTCTAGTGGAATTTCAAGGATCACTTTCGTGCATCTGAATCTCGACACTAGTTTTACTCAAGGTTCTCTAACGTTCCGCTCTTTGCTTTCGCACAAGATCTCCACGTTTGAAAGCTTAGACTCAATCCTAGATTTATATTATCATCATGGCAGTTAGCTTTCTAAAATCGAACAAACAAGAACTAACCTAAAAAGGGTTCCTATCATGCAATTATAGGGTTCCAAATTCTCAAGCGATTACTTTTCAGTCAATAGTGAAAATTCTAAAACATAAATAATAATATAGATCTAAGGAGGGTCTAAGAACAAAACTTCACATGAGTAAAATCATCATGCTAAGATTAAACAAGATGAAATAAGAAAAGATAGTCATCTAGTCATTAAAACTCAAGTGAATTACTCCCCCTTGTCCCAAAGAGTGCCTAAGCTTGCATGGAAGGAAGATTACAATAATTCATGTTGAAGGAAATTGAAAACAGAGAAGAAGGAAAAATTACGGTACGGCCGTAAAGCAGTTTATGGCCATAATCTGGGCGCAATAGCGGCGGCGTTCCGATTTGTGTTGATTTCTCCTCTATCGGATCTCCAATCATGCTGAAACTTCTGGGACACCTTTTCCTCCTCTATGCGTAGCTTCCACTCAAATTTCACGGTCGGAGATGCGCTAGATGCTTCCTGGCGGAGAACCCTAAGGCGGACGTGTGAAACTCGATTTCTCCTTCTTTGGTCGATGAAAATTAGGGCTTTTTGTCTCCTTCTCCTCGTCTCATCAATGGTTGCCTTTCTCCTCCTTACAGATTTGAATATAAGGGCCTGGATCATCCGCAATTAACCGCACAAAAATCAAGCTTCGGAGTTGACCGGGAAACTCGCGAGCAGCATCACAATTACGGCCGTAATGAATCTTATGGTAGTGCCATAATGTGTACAATCTTTCGGGTGGAAAATCGACTCCAATTACGGTGTCGTAAAGATGATTATGGTAGCGCCGTAAGCATCTCAAAGTTTATGTCCAAAAACGCCCGTTCATTACGGCACCGTAAAGATATTTACGGTAGTGCCGTAACGTTCATCAATTCTCTGCCCGATAAACCTCAAAATTACGGTACCGTAAAGGATATATTGGGGGTGCCGTAATTTTCTTTGAAGCTCCAAATCTTCTGAAAATTGACGTGTGATCTCCTTTTGATGTTGTGAATTCAATTATGCACTTGGATTGCTCGAAATCGATTGAAAAACATGCCTTTTTGCCTGAAAATCATTAGAAATAGAAAAGAGTGTAGATTCTATAAATATTGATAAAAAGGGCATAAAAATAAGCAAAGTCTATGAATATGACACAAAACCATCAACAAAATGGTATAGAAATTATGATAAATTTCGCTGTCATCATTCGCCGCTAATGGAGAAGACGTGAGCAAGGGGCAGGCAGCAGCAGCATTCGAAAAAGAATGAAATAGAGGAAGCGTGCGGCGCACGATGGAAGAGGGAGAGAAAGTTATTAGGGATGAAGAAAAAGATGATTTAGGGTTAAATATATAGGGATTAAGGGAGGATTTATAGGGAATTTTAAATTTTGAAATTTAAATAAACCTAATTTTATATAAAAAATTAAGGTTATAAAAGAGTTGATCTGTACCTTATGAAAAATCCCTTTAAAAACTATAATTATTTGTTCAAAGAATTTATTTTGCTATGATTCATAATTGTGACTGTGGTGAAACCCCGAGTCCTGACTTTTTGCATATTGATTAAACCCTAAACACTACCTTTTTGATTTCACACCTTAAAATTTCACACCTTTTTGACCACCGGATCCTCGTTGGGAATGATCTTTATTTTATTACTTTGATGCAACCATGCACTTGCAGTGATGGAGCTACAATAGGTGGGATGGTCCTTAAAGTCGTATTCTAAGGTGTTACACAATGCATGCGAAAACGGGAGAGGGTCTTTAGATGAGGGAAGAGAAAAGCGCTTCAGAAATGCAGCAAAACGCACAAAGAAATCAACGTCGAGTTCGATTAAGGCAACACGAATGCGAGAGTAAACCAGCGGCACCCAACTACTGAAAATATTTCACTAACCTCTTAGCAATTAGAACACTCTCTTAGCATATTTTAAGCTCAGCATGCAGCAATGGGGATCAGTGGATTCGCAGAGTATAGCTCGCACGCCTATGCACCTGAAATAGAACAAGGAACAATGGAACGACCACGTCTCCGGTGTACGGATACCCGTGGAAAGATAGAAATGACAATGGAAATAAATACGATGAGATGAAGAAGAAGATGGAGCTGACCCACCAGAAGCGGTGGTATTTACTTTACTAGTGCTGGAAACGAAAAAAACTTCAGAGTCGAGGTGCCAACCACGACCAGTACAAGCTCTGGAGGCAAAGCTCCGACTTTGACTCCTACACGCACTGGAGGCTCTCAACTCACTAGGAGAACTCTACCAAAAAGAGAACTGAAGAATGAACTACCCCAGCCTCCTCTTTTGTAGAACAAGAAGGGAGGGAACAAGACAAAAACACAAAAGACAACACACTTTAACAACTACCTACTCCTGCAGGCCACAAAAGTGTTGGGGTATGCCCTTAAGGCTAATGTTTGAGGCCTTGGGTTGTTATCAGTATCATGTATAAACTCTATGTTTATAAAGGCAATGGTTGTTATTCAGGTTATTGCATTATCTGCTGCCATATGTATACTTCTGAATAATGTCTCAATGCTATTCAGCTAGGCTGACATGCAGTTTTGTCCTTAGTCGAGATATCTTGGTGAACATGAGACAGCCTTGATATGATTGAGACTAATATGTGATCTAATCTTATAGGATGCTTTGAGCATGGAATAAGATGTAGACTCATGGGTACATTGGATGTACTGGACTGACCCTACTTAGGATATTCAATTGCTTGTCACAATGTGAATAATCCTTATATGCAAACAAGTGGCATATTTCCTCTGACTTGAGATCACTTGTGTTTCTAAATGATGATTGGCATTGTTTTGAGGTAGTTCAATATCATTTGAAACATAATGGTTATAGACTATCTTGGATAATGAGCATGAGTCATGTTAGGGCACTAGTGATAGATATAGGATTGCCGTCTCCTTGTTTGGAGTGTGATGTTCTGAAGGGGCCCCCTGGATGAGATGGTTGAGAAAGTGTATGGCCATACCCAGGTGACTATGTTCATCTGATCTAACCACTCTCATCATATTGGAATTACAGGCTTGACACGCTTGTCCAATAAGAACATCCAGTGGCAAAGGAAACACATATGTCAAGTGACTTGGGTTCACACTTGTGCTATGGTTTGGGTGTAGTCTTGGAAGACTCTTTCCTTTATATCGGGAGACAGTGATGTGTTGCTAGATACCCCTCTCTGTTCGTGATAACGTAAGTTATCGTTACCGACATTTAAAGGAAACCCTTAGGGTCGCACAATTTGATGATATGGCTTACTTATGTCAGATCGTGTGGACTGAATTGTTTTGGTTCAGTTTAAAGGAGTTTAAACTCTGATTGTAAGTGAGATCAGGTCTGATCATGTTTGATTGATTAGGGCTTGAGATCGGTAAGCTTCGATCGAGAGAATTGATGCTAGATTGGTGAGATCAAGAGCATCAAGAGATGAATGGTTAGATCTTGAGCCTTATGGTTTAATTTGATCTAGACCAAGGCTTGGTTTGATTTGGTCTTTGAACCAAATCCAATTGAACCGGTTCATCATATGAACGCATGGTTCAAGAGGAGTGAAAAAGTTTGCGGTCAGTTCACTTGGAGTGAACGCATGATCGCATACATTGAAGCATTTGCTATTTTTGGAAATCGGTTTTCCAAAATGTGGAACGCCTCCACGTTCGAAGAGCAACGCTTCTCTCGTCGCCATCTTCTCCTCTCTCGACCTCTCTTGTGTCGTGTGGTGAGACTTCACGCAAAGGAGAAGAGAACAAAACCAAGAGACATCTCTCATCTCCTTCACGAAGGGAAACCTTGAAGCTTTGCTAGCACAAAGACGCCAAGGGAGTAGTCATCTTCACCTTGTGTGCGTCACCTTTGGAGGAGAGCCGCTCGCCCTCTTCTTCCAAGTCGCCATCCAAGCAATGGCAATGGTATGATCCTTGTGTTGATCTATACAATCTTCAAGTTGATTATATGACATGCAAACCGATTTTAGAAATCCTATGATTCCGCCCATGCAAATTTTAGAAGTGCATGCTTATTAGGGTTTCGCCCCCTTTCTAGGGACTTTCAATTGGTATCAGAGCAAGGTTTTGGTATGTCTATATGATTGCTTAATGTGTGATCCATGTTTACGATGAGTAGATCTAAATTTTATCATCATGCGAAACTACATGCTAGTTTGCGCAAATAGATGTATGTTTTACATTTAGCGCATGTATGATGTTTATTGTTGGCGCTTGATGAATGTTATTTTTCTTAAAAACTTATAACAACTTGCGCGCATCCATTTAGATCTAAGCGCCTACTTTAAAACTTAGACGGGTTATTAGGGTTGAAGTCATTGTCCAGTCTAGACCCAACAGTCTGATCAGACCATCTGACAGCCTAGATGGGTCGACCAGATGGCACCTATGCGCAAGCATGTGGTGGCTATTGGTCGACTCCAGAAAGGCGTGTAGCGATGTCTGATTGAGACAACCAGTGAACGCTCATGATTAAGGCCTGGGGTCACACCCGCTTGCCAGAACTCATGAGGGACGTTCAGCCCTTAACGCATGCATTGTTGACCATGAGGTCGACTCAAGTCGGTTATGACTTGGTGCATGCAAGGGCAGGGGGTCTGACTAGGTCTGATGAGTGGATCCCTATTAATGGACCGTTGTAAGGTAGTAGGGCACATAAGGAAATAAAATGAAGCCAATGGGATTTTCAAAAATTTTATTTTCTTGATTGGATCACTTGATGTTTGTATAACATGATGAGTGTTTATTTCATCTTATGTGGGCTGCCCAAATTTAATGTGTGCTGTGCTGGGGCCTGCGTGCCTGGATTATTATTTGTAAATTATTATTGTGATCTGCGCATCATATTTTAATTAATTTATAATGTGTAATTGACCTGCGAGTCAATCATGTCTAGATAGATTAAATTGTATTTTAATCAGACATGAGCACAGAGCACACGTGGCAGAGGCGCATGCAGCAAGTGGCTTCACCAGTGGGAGGTCTAGGGTTCGACTCTAGGACAGGCGCATTTTACCTGGTGGGCGCATCTGAGCTGTAGTGGGCGCTTGGGCCCGGGCTGGGCCAGATGAAATGCTAAAGACCCATGAAGAGCTCAAGTGAAGACTTAAGTTAATTAAGGTCTTACTTAGGCTTAATGGGCTTTTACCACATAAGATCATCATGCTTTTAATTTACTGTTTAAGTAATTTAGTAATTGCATGATCTATTCTTCTGCTATCACCATAGGATTTGCATGATAGTAAGAAGATAAAAGGACCGTTAAAATCCAACGTTAAATATCAAGCACGTAAGCCTTCTGACGCGAAACCTCACTGTTCTGACTATCGTTGGGGCCGTGTTGTACCCACTCAGTGGGCACGCCCATCTATCTTCAGACGGTATGTGATTACACCTGCGTGTTACAGAGAAGGGATTTATCGCTTCTCGTTGCTCAGCATAGCACGTGGTGGTCCAGGGAGTAGGTCGGGTCAGCTTGACCATGTAGGCTACATATTGAGCATATGGTAGCTATATGGAGGCAGCCATCTGTGGGATCAGAGACTGTGTTGTACCAACTCAGTTGGCACAGTCTGCTGGATTGCCCAGATGAAGGGGAATCACACGGGTTGGCGATTGGCAGGGATTGCCTACCAGAGATTAGTGCTTGTACTCTCTGTGCATCTTATCTCGCCTGAGCGGGATGCGGAGACCAAGTATGAAATCTGGATCCCATCTCACTAAAAGAGTTTTACTCTTTCGGGCTGTTTTGCTGGATTTTTCAGCCAGATAAAATAGTGAGAAAAGAATCATTCGTAAGTCCTGAATTGATTCTAACATTGATACTGACCTTGCTGTTCTTGCAATGTTGTAGATTACTGCAGCAACGAACACCACAGTGTTCAATGTGCGATCCTTACTGGAAAGGGAGAAGTTTGCTGGGCCAAACTTCTCAGACTGGTACAGACACCTTAAGATTGTTCTTAAGGCTGAGAGGAAACTGTATGTCCTCGAGACGGCAACACCGCCTCAACCCGCTGCGAACGCCGCAAGGGCGGTTCGGGAAGCTTATGAGAAGCATGTCAATGATAGCATCGATGTCGCTTGCCTTATGCTTGCGTCTATGACGCCAGAGCTTCAGCGTCAGCATGAAGATTTATCTGCTATTGAAATTATAGCAAATCTCAAGATGCTGTATGCTGCACAGGCAAGGACTGAACGCTATAACTTGACTAAACTTTTCTTTCAGAGCAAACTGACTAAAGGGAGTCCAGTGGGAGCTCACGTACTCAAGATGATTGGGTACAAAGAAGCTCTAGAGAAATTGGGACACACCATCAATCAGGAGCTTGTTGTAGACATCATCCTGCAGTCTCTCCCGGCCTCTTTCGATCCATTCATCATTAATTTTAATATGAACAAGATCGACTGTACGCCGGCAGAGTTACTGAACATGCTCTTGACTACAGAGCAGACTCAGTCTCGTGAGAAGGGAAAGCCTTCATCCTCTGTCTTAATGATTCCTTCAAGGAACAAGAAGAAGGGGAAGAAGGGCAAAGCCCCTATCAAGAGCTACAACAAGGCTCTAAAGCAAAAGGTAAAGCGGTCAAAGGAATACAGATGTTTCCATTGTGGCCAGCTGGGTCACTGGAAAAAGGACTGTAAAGCGCTCCAAGGAGATAAGAAGGGAAGCAACCCTTTCGCTTCTGGCTCAGGTATTTTTGTGACTGAAGTTATGCTATCTTCTTCTATTTCATGGGTGTTAGACACTGCATGTGGAGTTCACATTTGTTCAAATGTACAGGAACTCAACAGAAGAAGACAGGTGGGACAGCATGAGGTGGACCTAGGAGTTGGAAACGGGGCACGGGTTGCTGCTGTTGCTGTAGGAGAATATCACATCTCTTTACCATCTGGTCTTGTATTAGAACTGGACAATTGTTATTTTGTGCCGAGCATAACTAAAAATATTATCTCTATTCCCGCTCTTGTCAGGAAAGGGTTTTCCTTTAAATGCAAAACTTCAAAGTGTTATATTTCTTTTGATAATATTGTTTATGCTACTGGGTCAATTAACAATGGGTTATTCATGTTGGACATGGAATGTTCTATACAGCAAATTGATAATAAGAAAGCCAAGTATGCTGATGACAACACCTTGTTATGGCATAGTCGTTTAGGCCATATTAACAAGAAGCGCATTAAGCGGTTGCATGACCATGGACTGCTGGGATCATTCTCCTATGAGGAGCTTGATACATGCAAAGCTTGTTTAATGGGTAAAATGACGAAGTCTCCTTTTTCTAATAAAGGTCAAAGGGTTTCCGGTTTACTTGATCTCATACACAGTGATGTGTGTGGGCCATTTAGTAAACATGCCAGAGGTGGCTATTCATACTTCATTACCTTTACTGATGATTTCAGTAGGTATGGTTATGTCTATCTAATGAGACATAAGAGTGAATCTTTTGACAAGTTCAAAGAGTTCAAAAATGAAGTACAAAATCAGCTAGGCCGAAATATCAAGGCACTTCGTTCAGATCGAGGTGGAGAATAATTGAGTCATGAGTTTACTGACTATCTGAAGGAGTGTGGGATTATCTCACAGCTCACTCCGCCAGGAACACCGCAATGGAATGGTGTGTCCGAGAGGAGAAATAGAACCTTACTGGATATGGTTCGTTCTATGATGAGTCAGGCTACTCTACCTTACTCCTTTTGGGGATTTGCACTGGAAACAGCTGCAAAGGTACTAAACCGAGTGCCATCCAAGGCCGTTTCAAAGACTCCATATGAGTTATGGTATGGGAAACAGCCGAGCTTGACATTTATTAAGATCTAGGGTTGCGAGGCTTATGTCAAAAAGCTCGCCTCTGGGAAACTAGAGAGCAGATCTGAGAAATGTATCTTTGTCGGTTACCCTAAAGAAACTAAGGGTTATTATTTCTACGATCCCAAAGAGAACAAAGTATTTGTTGCTCGGATGGCTATTTTTCTTGAGAAGGAATTTCTTCTTCAAGAGGCCAGTGGGAGAGAAATAAAGCTGGATGAGAATCCAGAAGAAGGACAAAGTAGTCAAGCACAGTTGGATGAGCCTGAGCCAGTAGATCAGGTTACTGAACAACCTGAGGCTCAGATATCACGGGAACCGCGAAGATCGGGAAGGATCCGTCGACAGCCTGAGCGCTATGACGGAGTCTACATCATTGATGATGAACCCCTCACTTATGCGGATGCGGTCAGTGGACCGGAATCAGCGAGATGGCTTGAAGCTATGCGAGCCGAGATGGACTCCATGTCAGATAACCAAGTTTGGGATTTGGTTGATCCGCCTCCGGGAGTAATCCCTATAGGCTGTAAGTGGATCTTCAAGAAGAAGATTGACATGGATGGTAACGTGGTTACCTATAAAGGCAGGCTAGTTGCGAAAGGTTTCAAACAAGTCTACGGGATAGATTATGATGAAACTTTCTCTCCTGTAGCCATGTTCAAGTCTATTCGGATTATTCTTGCGATAGCGGCATATTATGATTATGAGATCTGGCAAATGGATGTGAAGACCGCTTTCCTTAATGGAAACTTAGAGCAGGATGTGTATATGACACAACCTGAAGGTTTCACTAATCCATCAGATCGTCATAAAATATGCAAATTAAAGAAGTCCATTTATGGACTTAAACAAGCATCAAGAAGCTGGAATATTCGTTTTGATGAATCAATCTGTGAATTTGGTTTCATCAAGAATGAAGATGACCCGTGTGTATATAAGAGGTTTAGTGGGAGCGTGATTACTTTCCTAGTCCTCTACGTCGATGATATCTTAATCATTGGAAACGATATTCCTGAACTACATGCTGTCAAAGCATGGTTAAGAAAATGTTTCCAGATGAAAGATTTAGGAGAAGCAGCCTATGTATTAGGTGTGAAGATCTACAGAGATAGATCTAAGAGGCTTCTCGGGCTGTGCCAGAGTACTTACATCGATAAAGTCCTAGAGAGATTCCATTTAGAAAATTCTAAAAGAGGATATCTTCCACTCAGACATGGTCTGAATCTTTCAAAGAGTCAGTGTCCACAAACACAGACTGAGAAAGATGAAATGGACAATACGCCTTATGCTTCGGCTATTGGGTCCATTATGTATGCGATGTTGTGTACTCGCCCAGACGTCGCTTACGGGTTAAGCGTGACCAGTCGATTCCAAAGTAATCCAGGGAAGGCACACTGGATTGTGGTCAAGAACATTTTGAAATATCTTCGGAGGACCAAAGATATGTTCTTGATATATGGAGGTCAGGAAGAACTCAGTATTGAAGGATATACTGACGCTTCGTTCCAGTCTGACCAGGATGATTTCCGATCACAATCAGTCTATGTTTTTAGCTTGAATGGAGGAGCAGTGGTGTGGAAAAGTTTCAAACAATCAATTGTTGCTGATTCCACAACAGAAGCCAAGTATGTTGCAGCCTCAGAAGCATCTAAGGAGGCAGTGTGGATTCGTAAGTTCGTTCAGGAACTTGGTGTTGTTCCTTCAAGTGCAGATCCATTGGTTATCTTCTGTGATAACACTGGAGCAATAGCACAAGCAAGGGAACCACGGTCGCACCAGAAGTCCAAGCACATACAGAGAAGGTTTCACTTGATCCGGGAGATCATTGATCGTGGCGAGATCAAAATCTGCAAGGTTCATACAGATGACAATCTTGCTGACCCGCTTACAAAGCCTCTGGCGCAGCAGAAGCATGAGAAGCACTGTAATAATATGGGTTTGAGATTTCTCAACCATTAGATTAAGTGCAAGTGGGAGATTGTTGGGGTATGCCCTTAAGGCTAATGTTTGAGGCCTTGGGTTGTTATCAGTATCATGTATAAACTCTATGTTTATAAAGGCAATGGTTGTTATTCAGGTTGTTGCATTATCTGCTGCCATATGTATACTTCTGAATAATGTCTCAATGCTGTTCAGCTAGGCTGACATGCAGTTTTGTCCTTAGTCAAGATATCTTGGTGAACATGAGACAGCCTTGATATGATTGAGACTAATATGTGATCTAATCTTATAGGATGCTTCGAGCATGGAATAAGATGTAGACTCATGGGTACATTGGATGTACTGGACTGACCCTACTTAGGATATTCAATTGCTTGTCACAATGTGAATAATCCTTATATGCAAACAAGTGGCATATTTCCTCTGACTTGAGATCACTTGTGTTTCTAAATGATGATTGGCATTGTTTTGAGGTAGTTCAATATCATTTGAAACATAATGGTTATAGACTATCTTGGATAATGAGCATGAGTCATGTTAGGGCACTAGTGATAGATATAGGATTGCCGTCTCCTTGTTTGGAGTGTGATGTTCTGAAGGGGCCCCCTGGATGAGATGGTTGAGAAAGTGTATGGCCATACCCAGGTGACTATGTTCATCTGATCTAACCACTCTCATCATATTGGAATTACAGGCTTGACACGCTTGTCCAATAAGAACATCCAGTGGCAAAGGAAACACATATGTCAAGTGACTTGGGTTCACACTTGTGCTATTGATGCAGGGTGGAGACACGAAATATGATACTAATTAAAGTCCGATTATTATTATTATTTTTTTTTTAATTTTCAAAATAAAGTGTAAAATTCAGAAAACAGCTAGAAAATAGCAAATAGACTTTAGTGCTACAAAATATTATTTACGAGGAGTTGTCATGTCTTTCGGATTGATCCATTGTACTTCAGTTGGATCAACTCGTCCTCTCGCAGAGCAAAGTGAGTTCTTCCTCATGACGCCAAAGATCAAGATTTTGGTGGCGCCGATTGCTAAAAATACCTGCGCAAACAAACAGATTCAGATTAGCGAACAGAAAGCTGAGGCAGGAAATTCATGGAGATCAGAAACAGGGAACGCAAGGTTTGAAAGTCCCCTATACTTGGGGGGGCGAAACCCTAATAGGCCCATGATAAAAATTTTTCAAGCGGAAGCAAGGGTTTCTTAGGATCGCAAGCTTGTCATATGATCAACTTGTTAAAGATGCATGAAGAAAATTCATACCATAGCCATTTCTTTGGATGGCGCCGTGGAAGCAGAGAGCGAAAGGGATCTCCTCCAAAAGATGCGCTCACAAGATGTGATCGCCTACTTGTTGATCTTTGTGCTAGCAAAGTTCTTCAAGAATCCTTGTCGAATGGAAGGGATGAGATCTCCTTGTTCTCGGGCTTCACCGAATTCTCTCCAAGGCGTGAAGAAGACACCACACCAGAGCGAGAGCATCGAGAGAAGAGGCAAACGTTTTTAGGCGTTGAGGCGTTGAGCGAAAGTGGCCTTCATGACTTTCCAAAAATAGAAAAACATGAAGCCATGCGCCCATGATCTCATAACCGACCAAAAACGCCTTCAAGCTTTGAACCATGCGTTCACTCATGTGAACCAGTTCAAGCCAATTCGATGCATTTTAATTTGGTACAAAGACCAAGTTAAATCAGCCCAAGCCATGGTCTAGATCTTACTGAACCAAATGATTCAAGATCTAACCGTTGATCTCTTGATGCTTTTGATCTCACTGATCTACCATCAATTCTCTCGATCGAAGCTTACCGATCTCAAGCCCTAATCAATCAAACATGATCAGACCAGATCTCACTTACAATCAGAGATTAAATCCCTTTAAACTGAACCAAAACAATTCAGTCCACACGATCTGACTCAAGTAAGCCATATCATCAAATTGTGCGACCCTAAGGGTTTCCTTTAAATGTCGGTAACGATAACTTACGTTATCACGATCAGTGAGGGGTATCTAGCAACACATCACTGTCTCCCGATAGAAAGGAAAGAGTCTTCCAAGACTACACCCAAACACCAGCACAAGTGTGAACTCAAGTCACTTGACATATATGTTTCCTTTGCCACTGGATGTTCTTATTGGACAAGCGTGTCAAGCCTGTAATTCCAATATGATGAGAATGATTAGATCAGATGAACATAGTCATCTGGGTATGGCCATACACTTTCTCAATCATCTCATACAAGGGGGCCCCTTTAGAACATCACACTCCAATCAAGGAGACGGCAATCCTATATCTATCACTAGTGCCCTAACATGACTCATGCTCATCATCCAAGATAGTCTATAACCATTATGTTTCAAATGATATTGAACTACCTCAAAACAATGCCAATCATCATTTAGAAACACAAGTGATCTCAAGTCAGAGGAAGTATGCCACTTGTTCGCATACAAGGATTATTCACATTGTGACAAGCAATTGAACATCCTAGTAGGGTCTGTCCAGTACATCCAATGTACCCATGAGTCTACATCTTATTCCATGCTCGAAGCATCCTATAAGATTAGAACACATATTAGTCTCAATCATATCAAGGTTGTCTCATGTTCACCAAGATATCTCGACTAAGGACTATACTACATGTCAGCCTAGCTGAACATCATTGAGACATTATTCAGAAGTATACATATTGCAGCAGATAATGTAACAACCTGAATAACAACCATTGCCTTTATAAACATGAAGTTTATACATGATACTGATATAATCCCAAGGCCTCAAACATTAGCCTTAAGGGCATACCCCAACAATCTCCCACTTGCACTTAATCTAATGGTTGAGAAATCTCAAACCCTTATTATTACAGTGCTTCTCATGCTTCTGCTGCGCCAGAGGCTTTGTAAGTGGGTCAGCCAGATTGTCTACTGTATGAACCTTGCAGACTTTGATCTCGCCACGATCAATGATCTCCCGGATCAAGTGAAACCGTCTCTGTATGTGCTTGGACTTCTGGTGCGACCGTGGTTCCTTTGCCTGTGCTATGGCTCTAGTGTTATCACAGAAGATAACCAAAGGATCTGCACTCGAAGGAACAACACCAAGTTCCTGAATGAACTTACGAATCCACACTGCCTCCTTAGATGCTTCTGGGGCTGCAACATACTCGGCTTCTGTTGTGGAATCAGCAACAATAGATTGTTTGAAACTTTTCCACACCACTGCTCCTCCATTCAAGCTAAAAACATAGCCTGATTGCGATCGGAAATCATCCTGGTCAGATTGGAACGAAGCGTCAGTATATCCTTCAATACTGAGTTCTTCCTGACCACCATACACCAAGAACATATCTTTGGTCCTCCGAAGATATTTCAAAATGTTCTTGACTGCAATCCAGTGCGCCTGACCTGGATTACTTTGGAACCGACTGGTCACGCTTAACCCGTAAGCGACGTCTGGGCGAGTACACAACATCGCATACATAATGGATCCAATAGCCGAAGCATAAGGCGTATTGTCCATTTCATCTTTCTCAGTCTGTGTTTGTGGACACTGACTCTTCGAAAGATTCAGACCATGTCTGACTGGAAGATATCCTCTTTTAGAATTTTCTAAATGAAATCTCTCCAGGACTTTATCGATGTAAGTACTCTGGCACAGCCCGAGAAGCCTCTTAGATCTATCTCTGTAGATCTTCACACCTAATACATAGGCTGCTTCTCCTAAATCTTTCATCTGGAAACATTTTCTTAACCATGCTTTAACCGCATGCATTTTAGGAATATCGTTTCCAATGATTAAGATATCATCGACGTAGAGGACTAGGAAAGTAATTACGCTCCCACTAAACCTCTTATATACACACGGGTCATCTTCATTCTTGATGAAACCAAACTCACAGATTGATTCATCAAAACGAATATTCCAGCTTCTTGATGCTTGCTTAAGTCCATAAATGGACTTCTTTAACTTGCATATTTTATGACGATCTGATGGATTGGTGAAACCTTCAGGTTGTGTCATATACACATCCTCATCCAGTTTTCCATTAAGGAAAGCAGTCTTCACATCCATCTGCCAGATCTCATAATCATAATATGCTGCTATCGCGAGAATAATCCGAATAGACTTGAACATAGCTACAGGAGAGAAAGTTTCATCATAATCTATCCGAATAGATTTGTTTGAAACCTTTCGCAACTAGCCTGCCTTTATAGGTAACCACGTTACCATCCATGTCAATCTTCTTCTTGAAGATCCATTTACAGCCTATAGGGATTACTCCCGGAGGCGGATCAACCAAATCCCAGACTTGGTTATCTGACATGGAGTCCATCTCGGCTCGCATAGCTTCAAGCCATCTCGCTGATTCCGGTCCACTGACCGCATCCGCATAAGTGAGGGGTTCATCATCAATGATGTAGACTCCGTCATAGCGCTCAGGCTGTCGACGGATCCTTCCCGATCTTCGCGGTTCCCGTGATATCTGAGCCACAGGTTGTTCAGTAACCTGATCTACTAGCTCAGGCTCATCCAACTGTGCTTGACTACTTTGTCCTTCTTTTGGATTCTCATCCAGCTTTATTTCTCTCCCACTGGCCTCTTGCAGAAGAAATTCCTTCTCAAGAAAAATAGCCGTCCGAGCAACAAACACCTTGTTCTCTTTGGGATCGAAGAAATAATAACCCTTAGTTTCCTTAGGGTAACCGACAAAGATGCATTTCTCAGATCTGCTCTCTAGTTTCCCAGAGGCGAGCTTTTTGACATAAGCCTCGCAACCCCAGATCTTAATAAATGTCAAGCTCGGCTGTTTCCCATACCATAACTCATATGGCGTCTTTGAAACTGCCTTGGATGGCACTCGGTTTAGTACCTTTGCAGCTGTTTCCAGTGCAAATCCCCAAAAGGAGTAAGGTAGAGTAGCCTGACTCATCATAGAACGAACCATATCCAGTAAGGTTCTGTTCCTCCTTTCGGACACACCATTCCATTGCGGTGTTCCTGGCGGAGTGAGCTGTGAGATAATCCCACACACCTTCAGATAGTCAGTAAACTCTCGACTCAAGTATTCACCACCTCGGTCTGAACGAAGTGCCTTGATATTTCGGCCTAGCTGATTCTGTACTTCATTCTTGAACTCTTTGAACTTGTCAAAAGATTCACTTTTATGTCTCATTAGATAGACATACCCATATCTACTGAAATCATCAGTAAAGGTAATGAAGTATAGATAGCCACCTCTGGCATGTTTACTGAAAGGCCCACACACATCACTGTGTATAAGGTCAAGTAAACCTGAAGCCCTTTGACCTTTCTTAAGAAAAGGAGACTTCGTCATTTTACCCATTAAACAAGCTTTACATGTATCAATCTCCTCATAGGAGAATGATCCCAGCAGTCCATGATCATGCAACCGCTTAATGCGCTTCTTGTTAATATGGCCTAAACGACTATGCCATAGCAAGGTGCTATTATCATCATACTTGGCTTTCTTAATATCAATTTGTTGTATAGAACATTCCATGTCCAACATGAATAATCCATTGTTAATCGACCCAGTAGCATAAACAATATTATCAAAAGAAATAATACACTTTGAAATATTGCATTCAAAGGAAAACCCTTTCCTGACAAGAGCAGGAATAGAGATAATATTTTTCGTAATGCTTGGTACAAAGTAACAATTGTCCAGTTCCAATACAAGTCCAGATGGTAAAGAGATGTAATAAACGCCTACAGCAACAGCAGCAACCCGTGCCCCGTTTCCAACTCGTAGGTCCACCTCATGCTGTCCCACCTGTCTTCTTCTCTTGAGTTCCTGTACATTTGAACAAATGTGAACTCCACATGCAGTGTCCAACACCCATGATATGGAAGAAGAAACCATGACCTCAGTCACAAAAATACCTGAGCCAGAAGCGAAACTTCCCTTCTTGTCTCCTTGGAGCGCTTTACAGTCCTTTTTCCAGTGACCCAGCTGGCCACAGTGGAAACATCTGTATTCCTTCGACCGCTTAACCTTTTGTTTCAGAGCCTTGTTGTAGTTCTTGACAGGGGCTTTGCCCTTCTTCCCTTTCTTCTTGTTCCTAGAAGGAACCATCAAGACAGTGGATGAAGGCTTTCCCTTTAGAGTCAACTCTGTAGTCAAGAGCATATTCAGCAACTCTGCCGGGGTACAGTCGATCTTGTTCATATTAAAATTAATGATGAACGGATCAAAAGTAGCCGGAAGAGACTGCAGGATAATGTCTACAGCAAGCTCCTGATTGATGGTATGTCCCAGTTTCTCAAGAGCCTCCTTGTACCCAATCATCTTGAGTACGTGAGCTCCCACTGGACTCCCTTCAGCCAGTTTGCTCTGAAAGAAAAGCTTAGTCAAATTGTAGCGTTCAGTCCTAGCCTATGCAGCATACAGCAGTTTGAGGTTTGCTATAATTTGTATAGCAGATAAATCCTCATGCTGACGCTGCAACTCTGGCGTCATAGACGCAAGCATCAGGCAAGCGACATCAATGCTATCATTGACATGCTTCTCATAGGCATCCCGAACCGCCCTTGCGGCGTTCGCAGCGGGTTGAGGCGGTATAGCCGTCTCGAGGACATACAGCTTCCTCTCAGCCTTAAGAACAATCTTAAGGTGTCCGTACCAGTCTGATAAGTTTGGTCCAGCAAACTTCTCCCTTTCCAGTAGGGATCGCACATTGAAATTCGTGGTGTTCGTTGCTGCAGTAATCTACAACAATGCAAGAACAGCAAGGTTAGTATCATTGTGAGAATCAATTCAGGACTTAAGAATGATTCTTTTCTCACTATTTTATCTGGCTGAAAAATCCAGCAAAATAGCCCGAAAGAGTAAAACTCTTTTAGTGAGATGGGATCCAGATTTCATACTTGGTCTCCGCGTCCCGCTCAGGCGAGATAAGATGCACAGAGAGTACAAGCACTAATCTCTGGTAGGCAATCCCTGCCAATCGCCAACCCGTGCGATTCCCCTTCATCCGGGCAATCCAGCAGACTGTGCCAACTGAGTTGGTACAACACAGTCTCTGATCCCACAGATGGCTGCCTCCATATAGCTACCATATGCGCCACATATGTAGCCTACATGGTCAAGCTGACCCGACCTACTCCCTGGACCACCACGTGCTATGCTGAGCAACGAGAAGCGATAAATCCCTTCCCTGTAACACGCAGGTGTAATCACACACCGTCTGAAGATAGATGGGCGTGCCCACTGAGTGGGTACAACACGGCCCCAACGATAGTCAGAACAGTGAGGTTTCACGTCAGAAGGCTATCGTGCTTGATATTTAACATTGGATTTTAACGGTCCTTTTATCTTCTTACTATCATTCAAATCCTATGGTGATAGCAGAAGAATAAATCATGCAATTACTAAATTACTTAAACAGTAAATGAAAGCATGATGATCTTATGTGGTAAAAGCCCATTAAGCCTAGGTAAGAACTTAATTTAAACTTAAGTCTTCACTTGAGCTCTTGATGGGTCTTTTGCATCTCATCTGGCCCAAATCAGGGCCCAAGCGCCCACTGCAGCTCAGGTGCGCCCACCAGGTAATTGCACCTGTCCCAGAGTCGAACCCTGGACCTCCCACCTGGTCAAGCCACTGCTGCATGCGCCTCTGCCATGTGTGCTCTGTGCTCATGTCTGATTAAAATTACAATTCAATCTATCTAGACATGATTGACACGCAGGTCAATTACACTTTATAAATTAAATAAAATGTGATGCGCAGATCACAATTATAATAATTTACAGTTTAATCCAGGCACGCAGGCCCCAGCACAGCACACATTAAATTGGGCAGCCCACATAAGATTAAATAGACACCAAACATGGTATACATTCAACATGTGATCCAATAATAAGAAAATAAAATTTTCAAAAACCCATTGGCTTTAATTTTATTTTCCTTATGTGCCCTACTACCTTACAACGGTCCATTAATAGGGATCCACTCATCAGATCTAGTCAAACCCACTGCCCTTGCATGCACCAAGTCCTAACTGACTTGAGTCGACCCAGTGGTCAACAATGCATGCAATTGGGCTGAACGACCCTCATGAGTTCAGGCAAGCGGGTGTGACCCCGAGCCCAACTCATGCGCGTTCACTGGTTGTCTCAACCAGACATCGCTACACGCCTGTATGCAGTCGACCTATAGCCACCTCGTGCTAGCGCACAGGTGCCATCTGGTCGACCCATCTAGGCTGTCAGATGGTCTGATCAGACTGGTTGGATCTTAACTAGACGATGACATCAACCCTAATAACCCGTCAAAGTTTTTCAAGTAGGCGCCACTTAGATCTAGTGTATGCGCGCAAGAGAAGTTTTTATAAAAACAACAAGATGCGCCAAACAACATACATGTGCGAAGGAGAAAGAATACATCTAAGATAAGCATGTATTTTCGCCAACCAACATAAACAATTTTCGCATATTATGTAGTTTCGCATGTAACATTTAGATCTAATCATTGGAGCAAACAAGGATCACACAATGTCAAGCAATCATATGATCATAGCAACATGCGGCTCTGATACCAATTGAAAGTCCCCTATACTTGGGGGGGCGAAACCCTAATAGGCGCATGATAAAAATTTTTGAAGCGGAAGCAAGGGTTTCTTAGGATCGCAAGCTTGTCATATGATCAACTTGTTAAAGATGCATGAAGAAAATTCATACTATAGCCATTGCTTTGGATGGCGCCTTGGAAGCAGAGAGCGAAATGGATCTCCTCCAAAAGATGCGCACACAAGATGTGATCGCCTACTCCTTGTTGATCTTTGTGCTAGCAAAGTTCTCCAAGAATCCTTGTCGAATGGAAGGGATGAGATCTCCTTGTTCTCGGGCTTCACCGAATTCTCTCCAAGGCGTGAAGAAGACACCACACCAGAGCAAGAGCGTCGAGAGAAGAGGCAAACATTTTTAGGCGTTGAGGCGTTGAGCGAAAGTGGCCTTCATGACTTTCCAAAAATAGAAAAACATGAAGCCATGCGCCCATGATCTCATAACCGACCAAAAACGCCTTCAAGCTTTGAACCATGCGTTCACTCATGTGAACCGGTTCAAGCCAATTCGATGCATTTTAATTTGGTACAAAGACCAAGTTAAATCAGCCCAAGCCATGGTCTAGATCTTACTGAACCAAATGATTCAAGATCTAACCGTTGATCTCTTGATGCTTTTGATCTCACCGATCTACCATCAATTCTCTCGATCGAAGCTTACCGATCTCAAGCCCTAATCAATCAAACATGATCAGACCAGATCTCACTTACAATCAGAGATTAAATCCCTTTAAACTGAACCAAAACAATTCAGTCCACACGATCTGACTCAAGTAAGCCATATCATCAAATTGTGCGACCCTAAGGGTTTCCTTTAAATGTCGGTAACGATAACTTACGTTATCACGATCAGTGAGGGGTATCTAGCAACACATCACTGTCTCCCGATAGAAAGGAAAGAGTCTTCCAAGACTACACCCAAACACCAGCACAAGTGTGAACTCAAGTCACTTGACATATATGTTTCCTTTGCCAC
Organism: Costus lasius; assembly: GCA_027563935.2. Classification (NCBI taxonomy): domain Eukaryota; kingdom Viridiplantae; phylum Streptophyta; class Magnoliopsida; order Zingiberales; family Costaceae; genus Costus; species Costus lasius. Next base: position 67,189,540 of record CM050448.1, on the reverse strand, counting down.
TGGATGTTCTTATTGGACAAGCGTGTCAAGCCTATAATTCCAATATGATGAGAATGATTAGATCAGATGAACATAGTCATCTGGGTATGGCCATACACTTTCTCAATCATCTCATACAAGGGGGCCCCTTTAGAACATCACACTCCAATCAAGGAGACGGCAATCCTATATCTATCACTAGTGCCCTAACATGACTCATGCTCATCATCCAAGATAGTCTATAACCATTATGTTTCAAATGATATTGAACTACCTCAAAACAATGCCAATCATCATTTAGAAACACAAGTGATCTCAAGTCAGAGGAAGTATGCCACTTGTTCGCATACAAGGATTATTCACATTGTGACAAGCAATTGAACATCCTAGTAGGGTCTGTCCAGTACATCCAATGTACCCATGAGTCTACATCTTATTCCATGCTCGAAGCATCCTATAAGATTAGAACACATATTAGTCTCAATCATATCAAGGTTGTCTCATGTTCACCAAGATATCTCAACTAAGGACTATACTGCATGTCAGCCTAGCTGAACATCATTGAGACATTATTCAGAAGTATACATATTGCAGCAGATAATGTAACAACCTGAATAACAACCATTGCCTTTATAAACATGAAGTTTATACATGATACTGATATAATCCCAAGGCCTCAAACATTAGCCTAAGGGCATACCCCAACAAGGTTTGCGTCGTTCATCGACGCTCGAGCGTGGATTTCTCGTCGGAGTATTTGGAAGCAAGGAGGAGACGAGGTGGCGTCGGTATCGTCGGAACACCGATGGCTGGTGGTGGGGCGAGGCGAGGGTGGCAACGTAGGCTGAGGCGGGGACGCGCAGTTCAGCAGAACAGGGGAGACTGCAAAGAGTGGCGGCTGTTCGAACAGAACAGGGGAAGTTGGCGGGCATAGCAGGGGAGGTCGCCGGTCGGCCGGTGATGGACCAAACCCAAACCTGCTATTACTGGAGGTTGGTATGGTTGGCGTGACGATGTGGCCGGAGTTTCAGGGCGGACGGTGGCCTGTCGGAGGAGAACGACGCTGAAAGGCAGAAGTTGGGCGGAATCAAGGCGAGAGCAGGGGATCGACAGGAAGTTTCGATTCTGCTGATCGGAGTGGCGGATGGATGGATCCTGTCGGCTAGAGATTGCACAAGGGTAGGAACGGTGATAGCCAAAGTATTGTGGAGATCTAGCCGGGGGATCGCCGGCGGCGAGGTTGCAAAATCTTGAGATCTTGGTGAAGTTGCAGGCGAAACAGGGGACGTGTGGCGGAAGCTGAGCGTGACGGTGATTCTTCTGATTTAGGTGATCGGAGAGGTGGATGGGCAGATCCCGGCGGCTGAAGCTTTGTCAGGGAAAGGAGGAGTGGTGGCCGGAGTTTCGTGGAGATCCGGCCGGTGGATCGTCGGTGGCGAGCTTTCGAAGTTTCGAAATTGGGTGTGGTTGTCGTGTGCGGGTGTTTGCAGCGAAGTGGAGAGTTTGAGGGAGAAGAGGAGATTAGAGGGAAAGGAGAAGAAGACTTGGTGACACATGCACCTAGAGAAGGGGGGAGGAAGACATCCGATAGAGGAAGAAAACTATTTCCATCAATTCATTCAAAAATTCTCTAGCGATTACAAGATGCATGCGGATACATATAGAGAAGCTTGGAGACTTGTTGCTGAACGTTGCAACTTCCATTCTTGAGCAGCAGCGAGACGTTGAGGCTTCCTTGTGTTGGGAAACCCCGGGGACATTTTACAATTTTTCAGAGTTGTAAACATTCATACATTCATTGCACAGCGGAAGAATGTCCCCGAAACAGGCCCGTCCCAAAAACCCAGTGAAGATCGCATGCAAGGGAGTCGACACGATGAGTTAGAAAATACCTTAGAGCAATTTGGAGCGATGCCGATGTAGGCGCCCAAGTGTGCGCCCTCTGCAGTCTCACACACACGGATCTCTTGAGTTCTCTTCTTCCACGCCCGGTGCTAGCCTCGGGAAGAAGATCCAAGCCTTTAGGGAGATGTTCACTTCACATGCGCCACCAAGATAAACGATGCGCCAAGAGAACAAGCCAAAATGCCAAGCACCAAAGCTCCTTGCGCCAAGGGAAAGGAGAGAAAGGCTTGCGGCTATGGAAGAGGAAGTTGCGCCCTTGCTCCAAGCTTTCGCCCCTCTACTTATGTTTTCGCCTCCAAGGTTTTGTTACCTCATAAGAGAGGGCGACTAGGGTCACTTATAAAGAGCTAGAGGCGGTTAGGGCAAGGGTTGAGATTATGACAAGTGTATGGCTTGGATGAGAAGGTTTGAGGTAAGGAAAGTCTCCAAGACTTTACCATAAACCTCATTCAACCTTTCCATAAGTCACCATGCCTTGCCTTGTGCGCCAAGGTCTAGCCTTGCGCCCCAAGCAATGCCTTAAAGGCATGCATACCATCAATGGAAGAGGGCTAGGCGCCAATTGCTTCCTTAATGAAGCAATTTTGCCACCCTAACCCCATTATGCCCCTTAGGCGCCAATGGGGTTGGGTCTCTCCCCATTATACCCTTTTAGCCTCTCATCTCTTCATAAGAACTTGTTATTGGGCCTCATTGGATAATGAGCTAGCCCAAACTCCATTACATGGGTTGATTAAGCACTTGGATCCAATCCAATGCAACCCTAATTCAAATGTGACCAACCATGGCCAAATACGGGTCAACCTGCCAAAATTGAAGTTTGGTTCCAATAATATTCTTCCATCTCATCAGGCCCATTGGCGCTGATGAAATCTCCCAATTAGATCCGAGTTATCCAATAACTCGATCATAAGGCTTCCCGATCAATATGAGAACTCAAGTATCAAGGTGTGCGACCCTGTAGGTTCCTCTGACGCTGGCAGTGGTGACCGAAGGTCATCACAAGCAGTGAGTGGCACCTAGTAGTGCATCGCTGCTACCCAGGTCGTCGGAATGGATATCGACATTGTTGGGGTATGCCCTTAAGGCTAATGTTTGAGGCCTAAGGATTGTATCAGTATCATGTAATAAACTCTTATGTTTATAAAGGCATGGTTATTATTCAGTTTGTTATATTATCTGCTGCAATAGATATACTTCTGAATAATGTCTCAATGCTGTTCAGCTAGGCTGACATGCTATATGTCCTTAGTCGATGTATCTTGGTGAACATGAGACAGCCTTGATATGGTTAAGACTAGTATGTGTTCTAATCTTATAGGATGCTTCGAGCATGGAATAAGATGTAGACTCATGGGTACATTGGATGTACTGGACAGACCCTACTAGGATATTCAATTGCTTGTCACAATGTGAATATTCCTTGATTGTATCAAGTGGCACATTTCCTCTGACTTGAGATCACTTGTGTTTCTAAATGATGATTGTCATTGTTTTGAGATAGTTCAATATCATTTGAAATATAATGATTATAGACTATCTTGGATGGTGAGCTTGAGTCAGGTTAGGGCACTAGTGATAGACATAGGATTGCCGTCTCCTTGTTTAAGGAGTGTGATGTTCTAAAGGGGCCCCCTGGATGAGATGATGAGAAAGTGTATGGCCATACCCAGATGACTGTGTTCATCTGATCTAATCATGCTCATCATATTGGAGCTACAAGCTTGACACGCTTATCCAATAAGAACATCCAGTGGCAAAGGAAATATGTATGCTTAGTGAAGTTGATTCACACTTGTGCTGTTTTTGGGTGTAGTCTTGGAAGACTCTTTCCTTTATATCGGGAGACAGTGATGTGTTGCTAGATACCCCTCACTGATCGTGATGACGTGAGTTATCGTTACCGACATTTAAAGGAAACCCTCAGGGTCGCACAATTTGATGAAATGGCTTACTTAAGTCAGATCGTGTGGACTGAATTGTTCAGGTTCAGTTTAAAGGGATTTAATCTCTGATTGTAAGTGAGATCTGGTCTGATCATGTTTGATTGATTAGGGCTTAAGATCGGTAAGCTTCAATTGAGAGAATGGATGCTGGATCGGTCAGATCAAGAGCATCAAGAGATTGACGGTCAGATCAAGAGCCTTTGGGTTTAATTGAGATCTAGACCATATTGCTTGGTTTATTTGGTCTTGGGCCAAACCGAAATGAACCAGCTCATTACATGAGCGCATGGTTCAATTGAAGAGGAATTTGCGTTGAGGGAAAAATTCATGGTCGCATGAATTGTTGGCTTTCTATTTTTAGAAAGCATGTCACAACGTGACCACCTCTCTCTCACGTCGCCTCTTCACTCCTTTGTCGCCCTCTCTTGGCTTGGACGAGTAGAGACATCTCGTGTAGAGAAGTTGAGACGACAAGAGGAAAGTTTTTGCCAAGCAAGGGGTTGCTCTCTCCCTTTCCTTTTCGATCAAAGACACCTTGGACGATCCTTGCTAGCACAAGGGACGACAAGAAGCAAGCCGTCGCTCATCTTGTGTGTGACGATTTGGAGGAGACCTTCGTTGTACTCTTGCTTCCAAGGCGCCATCTAGAAATGGCCATGGTATGAATCGCATCTTCTCTATTCATGCTTCAAAAGTTGATCATATAATGCATGCTCATCGATTCTATGAAACCCTTGAATCCGCTGCCCATTTTTGTTTGCGCCACTTTAGGGTTTCGCCCCCTATGTGGGAACCTTCAAATGGTATCAGAGCGAGGTTACATGCATATTTATATGATTGCTTTGATTTTGTGTTCCATGAATGCTTAGATCTATATCATGCGTAAATTTATCATGTTAACTTGTGTCATGCCGAAACCTATTTTATGTTTCATTTGCGCATGTATGTTGGCATGTAGGCGCATCTTTGTTTTATCAAAACTATATGACATGCGCGACTCACTATAGATCTAAGGCCTTACTGTAAACCCTTAGACGGGTTATTAGGGTTGAAGTCATCCCCTAGGTTAGATCCAATAGTCTGATCAGACCATCTGACAGCCTTGATGGGTTGACCAGATAGCACCTGTGCGCGAGCATCTGGTGGCTACAGGTCGACTGCAGACAGGCGTGTAGCGATGTCTGATTGAGACGAATAGTGAACACACATGAGTTAGGCCCGGGGTCACACCCGCTTGCCAGATCTCATGAGGGTTGTTCAGCCCTGGCGCATGCATGGTTGACCTTTTGGTCGACTCAAGTCAGTTAGGACTTGGTGCATGCAAGGGCAGTGGATCTGACTAGGTTGGATGAGTGGATCCCTAGTAATGGACCGTTGTAAGGTTGTAGGGCAAATAAGGAAAAATAAAATTAATCTCAATGGGGTTTTTTCAAAATTTTATTTTTCATGATTGGATCACATGCTGATTGGATGCCATATGTATGTTTATTTAATCTTATGTGGGCTGCCCGTTTAATGTGTGCTGTGCTGGGGCCTGCGTGCCTGGAATTTTATTGTAAATTAATTCTTATTTCTGTGATCTGCGAATCACAGTTTAATTAATTTATAAAATGTAATTGACCTGCGAGTCAATCTTGTCTAGATAGATTAATTTGTAAGTTAATCAGACAAGAGCACAGAGCACACTTGGCAGAGGCGCATGCAGCAGTGGCTTGACCAGGTGGGAGGTCCAGGGTTCGACTCTGGGACCAGGCGCATTTTCCCTGGTGGGCGCACCTCAGCTGCAAATGGCGCTTGGGCCCTGGTTTGGGCCAGATGAGCAGCTAAAGTCCCATGAAGAAAAGCAAGTGAAGACTTAAGTATCTTAAGGTCTTACTTAGGCTATGGGCTTTTACCACATAAGATCCATGCTTTCTTTTATTGTTTAAATAAGTAGAACAGCATGATTTATTTATCTTCTGCTATCACCATAGGAATTACATGATAGTGAAGAAGATAAAAGACCGTTAAAATCCAACGCTAAAATATCAAGCTCGTTAGCCTTCTGATGCGAAACCTCACTGTTCTGATTATCGTTGGAGCCGTGTTGTACCCACTCAGTGGGCACGTCCATCTATCTTCAGACGGTGCGGGATTACATCTGCGTGTTACAGAGAAGGGATTTATCGCTTCTCGTTGCTCAGCATAGCACATGGTGGTCCAGGGAGTAGGTCGGGTCAGCTTGACCATGTAGGCTACATATGTGGCACATATGGTAGCGCATGGAGGCAGCCATCTGTGGGGTCAGAGATTGTGTTGTACCAACTCAGTTGGCACAGTCTGCTGGATTGCCCAGATGAAGGGGAATCGCACGGGTTGGCGATTGGCAGGGACTGCCTACCAGAGATTAGTGCTTGTACTCTCTGTGCATCTTATCTCGCCTGAGCGGGACGCGGAGATCAAGTATGAAATCTGGATCCCATCTCACTAAAAGAGTTCTACTCTTTCGGGCTGTTTTGCTGGATTTTTCAGCCAGATAAAATATTGAGAAAAAGAATCTTTCTTAAGTCCTGATTGATTCTTAACATTGATACTGACCTTGTTGTTCTTGCATTGTTGTAGATACCTGCAGCAACGAACACCATGAGCTTCAATGTGCGATCCCTACTGGAAAGGGAGAAGTTTGCTGGGCCGAACTTCTCAGACTGGTACGGACACCTTAAGATCGTTCTTAAGGCAGAGAGGAAACTGTATGTCCTCGAGACGGCGATACCGCCTCAGCCCGCCCCGAACGCCGCAAGGGCGGTTCGGGAAGCCTATGAAAAGCACGTCAATGATAGCATTGATGTCGCTTGCCTGATGCTAGCGTCTATGACGCCACCGCTGCAGCGTCAGCATGAGGATATGTCTGCTATAGACATGATAGCAAACCTCAAGATGCTATATGCTGCACAGGCGAGGACAGAATGCTATAATCTGACAAAGCTTTTCTTTCAGAGCAAACTGGCTGAAGGGAGCCCAGTGGGAGCTCATGTGCACAAGATGATTGGGCACAAGGAAGCTCTAGAGAAACTGGGGCATACCATCAATCAGGAGCTTGCTGTAGACATTATTCTGCAGTCTCTCCCGCCTTCATTCGACGCGTTCATCATTAACTTTAATATGAACAAAATCGATTGTACTCCGGCAGAGCTGCTGAATATGCTCTTGACTACTGAGGAAACTCTGAAGGGAAAGCCTTCGACCTCTATCTTAATGGTTCCTTCTAGGAACAAGAAGAAGGGGAAGAAGGGCAAGACCCCTGTCAAGAATTACAGCAAGGCTCTGAAGCAAAAGGTAAAGCGGTCCAAGGAATATAGATGTTTCCACTGTGGCCAGCTGGGTCACTGGAAAAAGGACTGTAAAGCGCTCCAAGGAGATAAGAGGGGAAGCTTCGCTTCTGGCTCAGGTATTTTTGTGACTGAGGTCATGTTTTCTTCTTCTATATCATGGGTGTTGGACACTGCATGTGGAGTTCACATTTGTTCAAATGTACAGGAACTCAAGAGAAGAAGGCAGGTGGGACAGCATGAGGTGGACCTACGCGTTGGAAACGGGGCACGGGTTGCTGCTGTTGCTGTAGGAGACTATTTCATTTCTTTACCATCTGGACTTGTATTGGAACTAGACAATTGTTACTTTGTTCCCAGTATTACTAAAAATATTATCTCTATTCCTGCTCTTGTCAGGAAGGGATTTTCCTTTGAATGCAATATTTCAAAGTGTGTTTTATCTTTAGATAATATTGTTTATGCAACTGGTTCAATTAACAATGGGTTATTCATGTTGGACATGGAATGTTCTATACAAAATATTGATATTAAGAAAGCCAAGTATGCTGATGACAGCACCTTGCTATGGCATAGTCGTTTAGGCCATATTAACAAGAAACGCATTAAGCGGTTGCATGATCATGGACTGCTGGGATCATTCTCCTATGAGGAGATTGATACATGCAAGGCTTGTTTAATGGGTAAAATGACGAAGTCACCTTTTCCTCACAAAGGTCAAAGGGCTTCAGGTTTACTTGACCTTATACACAGTGATGTGTGTGGGCCATTTAGTAAACATGCCAGAGGTGGCTATTCATACTTCATTACCTTTACTGATGATTTCAGTAGATATGGGTATGTCTATCTAATGAGACATAAGAGTGAATCTTTTGACAAGTTCAAAGAGTTCAAGAATGAAGTACAGAATCAGCTAGGCCGAAATATCAAGGCACTTCGTTCTGATCGAGGTGGAGAATACCTAAGTCATGCGTTTACTGACTATCTGAAGGAGTGTGGGATTATCTCACAGCTCACTCCGCCAGGAATACCCCAATGGAATGGTGTGTCCGAGAGGAGAAATAGAACGTTACTTGATATGGTTCGTTCTATGATGAGTCAGGCTGCTCTTCCATACTGCTTTTGGGGATTTGCACTGGAAACAGCTGCAAAGGTACTAAACCGAGTGCCATCCAAGGCCGTTTCAAAGACGCCATATGAGTTATGGTATGGGAAACAGCCAAGCTTGACATTTATCAGGATCTGGGGCTGCGAGGCTTATGTCAAAAAGCTCGCCTCTGGGAAACTAGAGAGCAGATCTGACAAATGTATCTTTGTCGGTTACCCTAAGGAAACTAAGGGTTATTATTTCTTCGATCCCAAAGAGAACAAGGTGTTTGTTGCTCGGACGGCCATATTTCTTGAGAAGGAGTTTCTTCTACAAGAGGCCAGTGGGAGAGAAATAAAGTTGGATGAGAATCCAGAAGAAGGACAAAGTGCTCAAGCACAGTTGGATGAGCCTGAGCCGGTAGAACAGGTTATTGAACAACCTGAGGCTCAGATATCACGGGAACCGCGAAGATCGGGAAGGATCCGTCGACAGCCTGAGCGCTATGACGGAGTCTACATCATTGATCATGATGAACCCCTCACTTATGCGGATGCGGTCAGTGGACCGGAGTCAGCGAGATGGCTTGAAGCTATGCGAGCCGAGATGGACTCCATGTCAGATAACCAAGTCTGGGATTTGGTTGATCCGCCTCCGGGAGTTATCCCTATAGGCTGTAAATGGATCTTCAAGAAGAAGATTGACATGGATGGTAACGTGGTTACCTATAAAGGCAGGCTAGTTGCGAAAGGTTTCAAACAAATCTACGGGATAGATTATGATGAAACTTTCTCACCAGTAGCTATGTTTAAGTCTATTCGGATTCTTTTCGCGATAGCAGCATATTATGATTATGAGATCTGGCAAATGGATGTGAAAACAGCTTTCCTGAATGGAAATTTGGATGAGGATGTGTATATGACACAACCAGAAGGTTTCACTAATCCATCAGATCGTCATAAGATATGCAAGTTAAAGAAGTCTATTTATGGACTTAAACAAGCATCAAGAAGCTGGAATATTCGTTTTGATGAATTAGTCACTGAGTTTGGTTTCATCAAGAACGAAGATGACCCGTGTGTATATAAGAGGTTTAGTGGGAGCGTGATTACTTTCCTAGTCCTCTACGTCGATGATATCTTGATCATTGGAAATGACATTCCTGAAATGCATGCGGTTAAGGCATGGTTAAGGAAATGTTTCCAGATGAAAGATTTAGGAGAAGCAGCCTATGTGTTAGGTGTGAAGATCTACAGGGATAGATCTAAGAGGCTTCTCGGGCTGTGCCAGAGTACTTACATCGATAAAGTCCTGGAGAGATTTCATTTAGAGAATTCTAAAAGAGGATATCTTCCAGTCAGACATGGTCTGAATCTTTCAAAGAGTCAGTGTCCACAAACACAGACTGAGAAAGATGAAATGGACAATACGCCTTATGCTTCGGCTATTGGGTCCATAATGTATGCGATGTTGTGTACTCGCCCAGTCGTCGCTTACGGGTTAAGCGTGACCAGTCGGTTCCAAAGTAATCCAGGTCAGGCACACTGGATTGCGGTCAAGAACATCTTAAAATATCTGCGGAGAACCAAAGATATGTTCTTGATATATGGTGGTCAGGAAGAACTCAGTATTGAAGGATATACTGACGCTTCATTCCAGTCTGACCAGGATGATTTCCGATCGCAATCAGGCTATGTTTTTAGCTTGAATGGAGGAGCAGTGGTGTGGAAGAGTTTCAAACAGTCAACTGTTGCTGATTCCACAACAGAAGCCGAGTATGTTGCAGCCTCGGAAGCATCCAAGGAGGCAGTGTGGATTCGTAAGTTCGTGAGAGAACTTGGTGTTGTTCCTTCGAGTGCAGATCCTTTGGTTATCTTCTGTGATAACACTGGAGCAATCGCACAGGCAAAGGAACCACGGTTGCACCAGAAGTCCAAGCACATACAGAGACGATTTCATTTGATCAGGGAGATCATTGATCGTGGCGAGATCAAAGTCTGCAAGGTACATACAGATGACAATCTGGCAGACCCGCTTACTAAGCCTCTGGCGCAACAGAAGCATGAGAAGCACTGTAATAATATGGGTTTGAGATTTCTCAACCATTAGATTAAGTGCAAGTGGGAGATTGTTGGGGTATGCCCTTAAGGCTAATGTTTGAGGCCTAAGGATTGTATCAGTATCATGTAATAAACTCTTATGTTTATAAAGGCATGGTTATTATTCAGTTTGTTATATTATCTGCTGCAATAGATATACTTCTGAATAATGTCTCAATGCTGTTCAGCTAGGCTGACATGCTATATGTCCTTAGTCGATGTATCTTGGTGAACATGAGACAGCCTTGATATGGTTAAGACTAGTATGTGTTCTAATCTTATAGGATGCTTCGAGCATGGAATAAGATGTAGACTCATGGGTACATTGGATGTACTGGACAGACCCTACTAGGATATTCAATTGCTTGTCACAATGTGAATATTCCTTGATTGTATCAAGTGGCACATTTCCTCTGACTTGAGATCACTTGTGTTTCTAAATGATGATTGTAATTGTTTTGAGATAGTTCAATATCATTTGAAATATAATGATTATAGACTATCTTGGATGGTGAGCTTGAGTCAGGTTAGGGCACTAGTGATAGACATAGGATTGCCGTCTCCTTGTTTAAGGAGTGTGATGTTCTAAAGGGGCCCCCTGGATGAGATGATGAGAAAGTGTATGGCCATACCCAGATGACTGTGTTCATCTGATCTAATCATGCTCATCATATTGGAGCTACAAGCTTGACACGCTTGTCCAATAAGAACATCCAGTGGCAAAGGAAATATGTATGCTTAGTGAAGTTGATTCACACTTGTGCTGTTTTTGGGTGTAGTCTTGGAAGACTCTTTCCTTTATATCGGGAGACAGTGATGTGTTGTGATGGGGGTAGAGGCCATGACCCAAGAAAATATAAATGGAGCTTAAGGCTACCCTAGTTTATGGGTACCCTAAGACACCATTGCATTGCATGCATCATGTAGCTACATTTGGTAAGTTTTATACTTTGTTTTGTATTTTCTTTTATGGAAATTATGTTGCATCATACTAGAATTAGTGCATGTCATAATGTTGCATCCAAGTAGGAGTAGTGTAATAAGCATTTACAAGTCATGTGGATAAGCTCAAAGTTAGCTCAAAGCTCACTACAACAAGCTAGCTCCAAATATGGCAAGCCACTTCAAAGCCAAAGTTCAAAGTGAAGTCTTGAGTTGAAGCACTTCAACTCACCTTTCCATTGAAGTATAAAGCCACCTTGGCACCCAAGAATTCGGTTCCAATCTCAACTCATCAAAGGATATGCGCTCATTCAAAAGCTTTCCATCAAATCCCTTAAATCAAGGAATCAAGATGTGTTCACACCTTGGAAGGAAAGAGCCACGCCAATTCAAGAAGCAATACCACCTCCAATTAAGGGAAGATCACCAAAGCAATTCGTCCATGGCCAAGGAAGGAAGGATTGCCACCTTCTCTTGTCACCCAAGCAAGGAGAATTCACCAAACAAAGAAGGAATTCAGCCACAACAAAAATGGCAAGTTTCAAAGCCATGCATCGCCCATTACAAACAAGGGAAGACACTCAAGGAAAGGATTTCGAATTTGAAAGCTTCAGCCCCAAAGGAATTCGTCCAAACCAAAGAAGGAAGGAAAGCTATCACCTAGCCGAACATGCAAGCAAGTCTACAAGAAAATTCGAACACACCATCTCTACAAACAAATAAGGGAAGTTTTCAAGTCAAAACACAATCAATGGAGCCATTGCCTCGACAAAGCATTGAAGACAATAATTTCTTTCTTATTTTGATCTTTTGTAACGTTAAGGAGAAGCTCTACAAAACTTGTAATCGCATGTAAGTTGATTAGCAAGATTTGATAATGGAATTGTCGATTAGTTGCCTAGCAACCTTGGGTGCTTGTGTCGCCCTCCCCTTTCCCCTTCTCATCTGAGGTGCTTGTGTCACCTATCTCCCCTTCTTCCCCAAGGGCCAAGGTTCCCTTCGCTAACCGTTTCTTCGAAGACACCTCTACCATCTTGGCGCAAGAGCAACCCCTTCAACCATTAGCCGCGCAACTTCTTCAAGGAGCATCTCCCTTAACCTTGGTGGCGCATCTACATCCTCTCCACTTTCTTCAAGCTCTTGTGGCGCATCAACATCTCAACAAGTGACGCATCTTCTCTTCAAAGGATCTTCACCTTCTTGGCGCATCCACATCCTCTTCACCAACCCTTGGCGCATCTAGTCCATCTCCTTCATCAACACTTAGCACAAAGACCTTCAACCCCTCTCCAAGGATCCACAACTCCAAGGGAACCTCCATGGATCAACTCCTTCAAGACATATAATCGGCCAAGCCTCTCTAACTTGACTCTATTGTTTATTTGCTTGGTTTACCTTTGCTTAACTTGTTAAATCTTGTAGGTGGCGCAAGGGAGATCATCTTCTCACCTCAAGGGATAATCAACCTCAAGTGGCGCATCTCCAACCCTCAAGACCTCAACCACTCTTGCTTGGATAATCTTCAACCGAAACTCTTCCCTTCAATCCTAGTTTGCATTTAATACTTATTTGATTTATCTCATCACTAATAGACTTCATTTGTTCCTAGAAGCTCTCGACATCAAAGGGGGATCCACAAGATGAGACATCTTCAATGACTCAACCATGTCCGAGACTTGAAGAGTCTTCTTCCATCCAAGACTTGGCGCCCCTTCAAGCAATAGGCCCTTTAGTTGTTAATCATTAGGTTTAGTAGAATAACTTAGTTACTCATGTTAGCAAGAGGAATTTGGAAGATTAGCTTCCCCTCTTGATCTCTTTGTTGTAAAAGGACTTTGCACATTAAACCCTAATTTTATACTCACACATGTGTGAGTTTGTTGTGTTGGTGTGTTTGTAATGAAGCAACTCCTTCCATCAGAGTAGGACCGTTGAAGATCGGGAAGGACGATCCTTCTATTCTCAAGGATCGCACGGTGAGCGCTTCTTTACAATATTGTCTTTTAATGTTTTAGAAATGCATGTTTAGCCATAGAGTAGTTAACCACATGTTTAGTTATAGTTTTGTTTATAAGGGCATGCTAGTTGCAATTTATTTTGTAGTTTATAATTGCATGTTTAGGTCTAAAATTATCTAGCATATAATTTAGTAGCATATTAATCTTCAGTTTTTATTTAAAATACCAAAAACATATTTTTGAAAGCCCCGTTAGATAACCTTGCATGCTAGCTTATTTTCCTTAGATTCATGTTTTCATGCTAGCCCAAATTGCATGCTCCCCCCCTACATCATGTTGCTAGATACCCCTCACTGATCGTGATGACGTGAGTTATCGTTACCGACATTTAAAGGAAACCCTCAGGGTCGCACAATTTGATGAAATAGCTTACTTAAGTCAGATCGTGTGGACTGAATTGTTCAGGTTCAGTTTAAAGGGATTTAATCTCTGATTGTAAGTGAGATCTGGTCTGATCATGTTTGATTGATTAGGGCTTAAGATCGGTAAGCTTCGATTGAGAGAATGGATGCTGGATCGGTCAGATCAAGAGCATCAAGAGATTGACGGTCAGATCAAGAGCCTTTGGGTTTAATTGAGATCTAGACCATATTGCTTGGTTTATTTGGTCTTGGGCCAAACCGAAATGAACCAGCTCATTACATGAGCGCATGGTTCAATTGAAGAGGAATTTGCGTTGAGGGAAAAATTCATGGTCGCATGAATTGTTGGCTTTCTATTTTTAGAAAGCATGTCACAACGTGACCACCTCTCTCTCACGTCGCCTCTTCACGCCTTTGTCGCCCTCTCTTGGCTTGGACGAGTAGAGACATCTCGTGTAGAGAAGTTGAGTCGACAAGAGGAAAGTTTTTGCCAAGCAAGGGGTTGCTCTCTCCCTTTCCTTTTCGATCAAAGACACCTTGGACGATCCTTGCTAGCACAAGGGACGACAAGAAGCAAGCCGTCGCTCATCTTGTGTGTGACGATTTGGAGGAGACCTTCGTTGTTCTCTTGCTTCCAAGGCGCCATCTAGAAATGGCCATGGTATGAATCGCATCTTCTCTATTCATGCTTCAAAAGTTGATCATATAATGCATGCTCATCGATTCTATGAAACCCTTGAATCCGCTGCCCATTTTTGTTTGCGCCACTTTAGGGTTTCGCCCCCTATGTGGGAACCTTCAAACATCGACATCCCCATCATCGCAACTAGGTACAGATGCATTACAGTCTCTTTGCCGAACTGATATCCGATTGGACAAGTGTGTCACCACTTGTTTTCATCCAATCACATGGCTATGACTAAATCAGGTTCTTACCTGGGTATGGCCATACACTTTCAGTCATAGAACCATAGAGGAGCTCCATGGATATCATACTTCCCTAAGGAAGGGGCAAATCCTATGTCTGTCCATTGACCTTCTTATATGGGTCATGACATGCTCAATGACATCCTTTATGACCTCCCAACTACGGCGAGGTGTTAGGTTGCATCAAAGCAAGTCAATAACCATATAGAATGATCAATGACCTCAAGTCAAGGGATCAATGCATCTCCTTGTCACTTATGAGGATAACTCATGACACCAAGTCATAGCCTCATAGCGGGTCTATCCAGTATATCTTCCCATGATATACCCATGTGTCTGCGTTAGCACCCCGTGCCTAACCAGCCCACATACCAGTCTTACAAGCACCATAGCTGTCCCATATCTTCTAAGGTACATTGACTGGGGATAATTATTTGAGCACAGATCCAATCTGTCTCCTGGGACATTATCATGTAAGTACACAATCGCAGGTGTAGACAGACGATGATAACGACAATGCCAAAATGATATATAAATATCAATGTCAAGTAGTACATAAGTTGACCAGAACTAGGTCATAGGGCATATACACCAACACCTTGTGAGGCGTTGACAATTCCTTGGTTGAAGATGATCGTTGGCTGCAAGGGGACGTTGAAGAATTTCCTTTGTTGGCTGTAAGTGTACGTTGCTGTTTCCATCTTACGCTTGCATGTTATTGGGGTTTTAATGTTTTGCTGGACAAGATATCCCATGATGAGTGTTGCCGTTGGATGAGATCCAAGATTTGATTAAATCCTTTGTTTCCTCTTGTGCTCGATGTAGGTCTCGGTTGTGGATTTGTTATGCAGCAACTTGTTATTTGGAATGTGACTTGAGCTTCACTTGCTGTTATTTATTGAGCTAGCTTTTGATTAAGCATGCTAGCTTATTTGTGACCTCACGAGTCTTTGTCTATGGCACCTTTAGGCTCCACTTGTATCTTCGTGGCTTGTGGTTCCTGTCCGCATCATTCTCCCCGGGTGAAAAAAAATTCTTCTCCGAAGAATGGTTATTGCGGCGATGGAGAAGTTTTGGAGAGGCAAGAGCAAATTATTCCTCCAGGATTTGAATCTTCAAATTGTTGTCAGCATCACAGCATATTATCTTGTTGCTCTTTGTCCACGGTCCAAGCTGCATATCAATGGTACCTGCATTGAATTCCCTTTCTCGACCATACTCATTAGTAAAGTTGTCATAGAAAATCATAGGATTTAGCAAAGAACAAGGAATGACAAAATCAATATATTCAACTTCAATAAGTGCAGAGTGCAAAGCATTGTGTTTTGTTGGTTCCAAAGGTGGCTTAATGGTGTGGGTAGAAGGACCTAATAGACAAGATTCAAGGATCATAGGGTCCTGGAAGAGATTTTCTAAGTTTAGGGGTTGACCTAAAGGTTGAGGATTAGGATCCAGGTCAAGCTCAAAAGGATCTGACTTAGGTTCCATGTGAGGTTCAAGAAGACCTATGGGTTTGGGTTCAACTGGATTTTTAGGCAAGTCATCTTTAGGTTTGCTAGAGGTAGTGCTAAGGTCAAGTTGAGAACCTGTGGGTATGGGCCCTAAAATTGAAGGTAATGGTTCTATTTGACACTTAGGTTGAGACAAGTCTACAGTGGGCAACTCAGGGGTAGTTTGACTCTCAGACAAGTCAACTATGGGTTCTTTAGCTAGATTGCTAGACTCAAGTTGAGGACCTGTGGGTATGGGCCCTAAAATTGAAGGTTGAGGTATGGGTTCTATCTCATGGTTTGCCTCTTGAGTTTCACATGTCTCTTCTTGACTCGTTTTAGTTCCTAAGGTAGACTCTGAGGTTTGAACAAGTTTTTGTTGGAGTGGTTGGCTTTGTGTTCTAGGTTGGTCAAGTCCTTTCCTATTTGTTGCCTTAATATGTTGTTCTACCATACTAGCTATTTGGAAAGCTTCTTCTATTGTGTGTATGGGGTAGTAGGTGAGACCTCTCTTAATCTCAAAGTTAAGACCATCTATAAACCGGTTACGCACAACCCAAGGATGTTCTCTAGCTCTACTCCTATGGTTGAGGGTCTTAAACTTTAGAATGTATTCAGCTACAGTCATGTTCTTTTGTGTAAGAAATCTTTCAGGGAGAGAGGAAGGATCATATTTTTCTCTGAGTTTATGAAGCATGTCATCCCATCTCTCAATGGGTAGCAGATTGTCTCTTTCCAAGGTTTGTTCAACAGTGGTCCAGTAATATCTAGCAGATTTTTGTAAAAGTAACTTGGTGAACCTAACTTTGCAATGTTCAGGCATGGCAGTAAAATAGAAATAATGCTCAAGTTTTGTTGACCAGTCATTAAAATCCTTAGGGTTAAGAGACCCACTAAAGGTAGGGGGTTGGAGTCTAGTGGCCATGGAATATTTGAAAACACAATATAGTCCTTTGAAAATAGAGCTCCCTAAGATGTCAAAAATGATTTCAGCTAGTATGAAAAAATTTATCTCAAAATAAACAAACTAACATGCAAACAATAAGCACATAATAATTTATTTTTTTTTATCAAATAGCAAAAATATGCAATCTAAAATAATATGAACAATGAAACATGTAATAATTCTTTTTTTTTTATCAATTGCAAGTAAATAGCAAATACTTAACTATCATGCAAACTAAATATAAAGAACATTGAAGGAAATTTTTTTTTTTTTTGAAATGCAAGTAATTTGCAAAAGATGCAAAAGCAATAAGCAATAAAACATGAAATCAAGAACTAACAATTTTTTTTTTTATGCAAAGAACAAAGCAAGGATCGTGTGGGCAGACAAGAGTTGCTCACAACCTTTGCTCTGATACCAAGATGATGTAGGGGTAATTCACAAAGCATGCAAACAACGATTTTCGAAGAAAATAGTGTTTTGTATTTTTTTAAAGTAGAGAAAACCGAATTAACTAACGAAGTTTGAAAGTAGTGTTTTTGTATTTTTTTTTAATAAGAAATCCGAATTAACTACTTGCAAGAAAGAAGATAGAGCTACACTACTTGCTTCAAAGTAAATGACAATAATTCTAAAGAAGACTTACAGTGCGGCCCTTGAGAATAGAAGGACCATCCTTCCCGTTCTTCACCGGTCCTACTCTGATGGAAGGTGCAGGTTACACACAGGGCAATCAGCAATCCCACACAGGCGTGGGTGAGTTATAAAACAGATTAAATAACTACACAATCAAAAGTCAAGAGGGAGGCTAGTCCTCCAAATTCTCTTGCTAACACAAGTATTGGACTAACTAAGAGGGGGGGGGGAAGAAAAGGGAAGAGGGGTGCGCCAAACTCCTTTCCTTGCGCCAACTCCTACAATTGCGAGGGAAGTGTAGTAAGATGCTCTTAAGTTGTATGAAGAAAGAACACAAGAGGTTAGAACACTTAACTTATAGAGTCGCCTTGAAGAGATCAAGGATTGTTTCCATGTTCTATGCGCCACTTGAGTTGTTGTGTTCTTGCTTTGATGTTGAAGGCTCTCGGCTTGACTTGGATGAAGTGATGATGAGGAGAAGGGGAAGGGAGTCTCGGCTCTTGGAGGGGAAAAGGGGAAGATGAGGGGGGCTTTGGGTGACACAAGCACCCTAAGGAGAAGAGGTAGGCGACACAAGCACCTAGGCGACACAAGCACCTTTCTTTGGCTAGGAAACTAGTCAACAATATATTTCAACAATGCTTATGCACATGATGCGATGGGGACATATTTATAGGTGGCTAGGGATGAAGATAAGGTGAGGGCAAGGTGGTCATTGGCCCCTTGCGCCCCTTACATAAATGGGAGAAATCGAAAATTAATGACAAGGCAATTAATGGGCTGATATTGTTGTCTTCTTTGGAGAGTCTTCAAAGGAAGGCATTTGAATTTCGAATTTGGCTCCTTCCTTGTGTTGATGTCGCATGGGTGGAGAGTTGGCTGAATTTGAATTCCTTCCAAGTTGGATTGGGCGGCAATGAGATGAAGGAAGTATTCACCATGATTTGTGGATCTAGATTAGGCGCCCCTTGATTGGTGGATCTAGATGGAGCGCCTCCTTGAATGATGGATCTTGATGGAGCGCCTCCTTGATAGGTGGATCTTGATGTAACGCCTCCTTGATTGGTGTAGATTGCGCAAGTTGATTCCATGATGTGGCCTTTCTTCAATTGGAAGGGAGTAATTGAAGTGGAGCTTGGTGTTGAGTTGAGTTTGAAGTCTCTTTGAAGTGAACCTTCCAAAATGGGAACTAGCTTCTTGGAGTAGAGTGAGCTAGCTAACTTGTATCCCTTGAGCCATCTTTAAATATGTCCAAACTACATGCACTAACCTACCATGATATTACAATGCACAACCTACCAACAACATCCATAAAAATAAACTACATGGTAGACTTTTGGGTGGAACTAACCTATCATGCTATGCAATGCAAATAAGGAAAGTACTAAAAAAGGAAAGTGGACTCTATGTGAAGCCATACCTGATGGGCTTCCTCCAAGCCCTAGTGGATCTTCTAGGAGCTGTGTTTGGCCCTCCATCATTTCTCCCCGGGTTGGAAAAATTCTCCTCAGGAGAATTATCCTTGAATCCTTGGAGCAAATCTGGAGCAGCCAGGGCTAGCTCTGCCTCGGGGAGCCAGGCCTCCTCACCATTAGAAAACTTAACGCGGTAAAACAGTTGTACCTCGTCAGGGGTGAGTCGGGTCTGATCCTCAAGGATTTCCACTATCTCTGGATCGAAGGGGGCCTCTGGTTCTTTGAGTGAGAGAGGCTCCTTGTAAGCAGTGAGATCCTCCACGTTGACTGTGGTGGGGATCCCCAAATCTGGAGGCAGATCAAGCACATATGCGTTGTTGTTGATCTTGCCCACTATGGTGAAGGGTCCCAATCCCTTTGCGTCCAGCTTGCGTCCGTGTCCTTGGATACGCTCCTCGCGGACTCGCAGAATCACCTGATCACCTACATTGAATAACCTTTCTCGGCGTTTCTTGTTAGCAGCTTCGCAATATAAAACAGTAGAGTCTAGAATTTTTCTAAGGATCTCATGGTGCATTTGGGAAATATTGAAAGCATAATCACGAGCTGATAAAGAAGGTTTTAAATGCTTGGGTAAGGCAATCAGATCAATGGGTTTCTTAGGCTGATACCCTAAGTTTGCCTGAAAAGGGGAGAGACCTGTAGTCCTATTGACAACACTATTGTAGGAGAACTCGGCGGTGGGCAAGAGTTTGTCCCAAGTGCCGGGGTGTTCACCTACAAGGCTTCTAAGGATGTTCCCTAGTGATCGGTCGACCACTTCAGTCTGACCATCCGTCTGGGGATGATAGGCTGTAGAGAATTTCAGTTTGGTGCCTAGTAAGGTCCACAAGGTCTTCCAGAAGTAACTGACAAATCGGGTGTCCCTATCAGAAACTATGGTAAGGGGGGTACCATGTAGCCTAACAACTTCTTTAAAGAATAACTTGGCTATGTGAGAGGCATCAGAAGTTTTATAGCAAGGGATGAAATGGGCCATCTTAGTGAATCTATCTACTACTACAAAGATGGAGTCATGCTTGCTAGATGTTCTGGGCAGCCCTGAGATAAAGTCCATGCTCAAGTCTTGCCATGGGGCTTGGGGAATGGGTAGCGGGGTGTAGAGTCCAGCACTATGCTTATGGGTCTTAGTTACCTGGCATGTCCTACAGTGGCTAACCACCTTAGCAACATCCCTGTTGAGGTTCGGCCAATAAAACCTCTCCTCAACCAAGGTTTGGGTTTTATCCCGACCATGGTGACCTGCAGACCCTCCTCCGTGCAATTCCCAAATAAGGAATTCTCGAATTGAGGTCTTAGGGACACAAAGTATAGGTCCAAGAAATAAGAACCCATCCCTAAGGGTGTACAAAGGATGACTTAGGGGGTCAACACTAAGTTCAGCATGTATAGAAGCAAAATCAGGACAATCAAGATATGCAGTTTTCATATTTTCAAAACCAGTAACTTGAACATGTAAAGTTTGCATAAGTAAAGTAACCCTACTTAAAGCATCAGCTACTTTGTTTTCCTTTCCTGATTTGTGTTTTAGGACAAAGGTGTACTGCTGGATATACTCTACCCATTTGGCATGCCTAAAGTTCAACTTCTTTTGAGCACTAAGGTATGACAAAGCCTGGTGGTCACTATTAAGGATAAACTCATTATGAATCAAGTAGTGCCTCCAATATCTAAGAGATTGAACTACAGCATAAAATTCCTTGTCATAAGTTGAATATTTCTGTTTTGCCTCATTGAGTTTTTCACTAAAAAAGGCAACAGGGTGACCTTCTTGACTGAGGGTCCCTCCTATGCCAATCCCAGAGGCATCACTGATGTAGGAGAGAGCCATGTCTGCCTCACAAGGGCCGTCCGGACATGTATGTCTGCCTCACAAGGGCCGTTTGGACATAAGCGACCCATGCCTGCCTCATTCGGCGCGTCTGACATGTTCGCCCCCCTCCCCTACAACACTAAGGACCGGCGGAGCTCCACCGATCCCCTCGAGGTTAGGCATCCCAGAGACCTAACCCGCAAGGTCCAGGGTGTCGAATCCTGGCACAGTTATACCCCATGC
Organism: Costus lasius; assembly: GCA_027563935.2. Classification (NCBI taxonomy): domain Eukaryota; kingdom Viridiplantae; phylum Streptophyta; class Magnoliopsida; order Zingiberales; family Costaceae; genus Costus; species Costus lasius. Next base: position 67,168,364 of record CM050448.1, on the reverse strand, counting down.
CTGGGCTGTGCAAATTTCGTCTGCAGCAGGATTCGAACCCTCGACTTGGCCTTCACAAACCAAGTCCCTCTAACCACAAGGGCCGTCTGGACATAAGCGACCCATGCCTGCCTCATTCGGCGCGTCTGACATGTTCGCCCCCCTCCCCTACAACACTAAGGACCGGCGGAGCTCCACCGATCCCCTCGAGGTTAGGCATCCCAGAGACCTAACCCGCAAGGTCCAGGGTGTCGAATCCTGGCACAGTTATACCCCATGCCTGGGCTGTGCAAATTTCGTCTGCAGCAGGATTCGAACCCTCGACTTGGCCTTCACAAACCAAGTCCCTCTAACCATTGAGCAGTTATACCCCATGCCTGGGTCGCTTATGTCCAGACGGCCCTTGTGGTTAGAGGGACTTGGTTTGTGAAGGCCAAGTCGAGGGTTCGAATCCTGCTGCAGACGAAATTTGCACAGCCCAGGCATGGGGTATAACTGTGCCAGGATTCGACACCCTGGACCTTGCGGGTTAGGTCTCTGGGATGCCTAACCTCGAGGGGATCGGTGGAGCTCCGCCGGTCCTTAGTGTTGTAGGGGAGGGGGGCGAACATGTCAGACGCGCCGAATGAGGCAGGCATGGGTCGCTTATGTCCAGACAGCCCTTGTGAGGCAGACATACATGTCCGGACGGCCCTTGTGAGGCAGGCATGGCTCTCTCCTACATCACGGGGTCACACCCGCTTGCCAGAACTCATGAGGGTAGTTCAGCCCATGTCATGCATTGTTGACCATTAGGTCAACTCAAGTCAGTTAGGACTTGGTGCATGCAAGGGCAGTGGATCTGACTAGGTCTGATGAGTGGATCCCTATTAATGGACCGTTGTAAGGTAGCAGGGGCACATAAGAAACATAAAATTGATGCCTATGGGGTTTTCAAAAATTTTATTTGCTTGTAATAGGATCACATGTTGGTTGAATACCATGATGCTTGTCTATTTCATCTTATGTGGGTTGCCCTTTTCATGTGTGCTGTGCTGGGGCCTGCGAGCCTGGATTAAAATTGTAAATTAATTTTTATTGTGATCTGCGCATCACTTTTAATTAATTTATAAAATGTAATTGACCTGCGAGTCAATCTTGTCTAGATAGATTAAAATGTACTTTTAATCTGACAAGAGCTCAAAGCACACATAGCAAAGGCGCATGCAGCAGTGACATCTACCTGGTGGGCGCACTTGAGCTGCAGAGAGCGCTTGGGCCCTGGTTTGGGCCAGGAGAGAGGCAAAAGACCCAAGAAGCATGTGAAGACTTAAGATAACTTAAGGTCTTACCTAGGCTTAATGGGCGTTTACCACATAAGATCATCATGCTTTCTTTTATTGTTAAATAAGTAGACTTGCATGATTTATCTATCTTCTGCTATCACCATAGGGTTTGCATGATAGTTAAGAAGATAAAAGACCGTTAAAATCCAACGCTAAAATATCAAGCTCGATAGCCTTCTGACGCGAGACCTCACTGTTCTGACTATCGTTGGAGCCGTGTTGTACCCACTCAGTGGGCACGTCCATCTATCTTCAGACGGTGTGTGATTTCACCTGCGTGTTACAGAGAAGGGATTTATCGCTTCTCGTTGCTCAGCATAGCACGTGGTGGTCCAGGGAGTAGGTCAGGTCAGCTTGACCATGTGGGCTACATATGGGGCATATGTTAGCTATATGGAGGCAGCCATCTATGGGATCAGAGATTGTGTTGTACCAACTCAGTTGGCACAGTCTGCTAGATTGCCTAGATGAAGGGGAATCGCACGGGTTGGCGATTGGCAGGGACTGCCTACCAGAGATTAGTGCTTGTACTCTCTGTGCATCTTATCTCGCCTGAGCAGGACGCGGAGACCAAGTATGAAATCTGGATCCCATCTCACTAAAAGAGTTTTACTCTTTCGGGCTGTTTTGCTGGATTTTTCAGCCAGATAAAATAGTGAGAAAAGAATCATTCTTAAGTCCTGGATTGATTCTAAACATTGATACTGACCTTGCTGTTCTTGCATTGTTGTAGATTCCTGTAGCAATGAACACCATGAGCTTCAATGTGTGATCCCTACTGGAAAGGGAGAAGTTTGCTGGGCCAAACTTCTCAGACTGGTACGGACACCTTAAGATTGTTCTTAAGGCAGAGAGGAAACTGTATGTCCTCGAGACGGCAATACCGCCTCAACCCGCTCCGAACGCCGCAAGGGCGGTTCGGGAAGCCTATGAGAAGCATGTCAATGATAGCATTGATGTCGCTTGCCTGATGCTAGCGTCTATGACGCCACCGCTGCAGCGTCAGCATGAGGATATGTCTGCTATAGAAATTATAGCAAACCTCAAGATGCTGTATGCTGCACAGGCGAGGACTGAACGCTATAATCTGACCAAGCTTTTCTTTCAGAGCAAACTGGCTGAAGGGAGTCCAGTGGGAGCTCATGTGCTCAAGATGATTGGGCACAAAGAGGCTCTAGAGAAACTGGGGCATACCATCAATCAGGAGCTTGCTGTAGACATTATTCTGCAGTCTCTCCCGGCCTCTTTCGATCCGTTCATTATTAACTTTAATATGAACAAGATCGACTGCACTCCAGCAGAGTTGCTGAATATGCTCTTGACCACAGAGGAGACTCTAAAGGGTAAGCCTTCAACCTCTGTCTTGATGTTCCCTTCCAGGAACAAGAAGAAGGGGAAGAAGGGCAAAGTCCCTGTCAAGAGTTACAACAAGGCTCTGAAACAAAAGGTGAAGCGGTCCAAGGACAACAGATGTTTCCACTGTGGCCAGCTGGGTCACTGGAAAAAGGACTGTAAAGCGCTCCAAGGAGACAAGAAGGGAAGCATCGCTTCTGGCTCAGGTATTTTTGTGACTGAGGTCATGTTTTCTTCTTCTTCAATATCATGGGTGTTGGACACTGCATGTGGAGTTTACATTTGTTCAAATGTATAGGAACTCAAGAGAAGAAGACAGGTGGGACAGCATGAGGTGGACCTACGAGTTGGAAACGGGGCACGGGTTGCTGCTGTTGCTGTAGGGGATTATTACATCTCTTTACCATCTGGACTTGTATTAGAACTAAACAATTGTTATTTTGTTCCAAGCATTACTAAAAATATTATCTCTATTCTTGCTCTTGTCAGAAAAGGGTTTTCCTTTGAATGCAAGACTTCAAAGTGTTATCTTTCTCTTGATAATATTGTTTATGCTACTGGATCAATTAACAATGGGTTATTCATGTTGGACATGGAATGTTCTATACAAAATATTGATAATAAGATAGCCAAGTATGCTGATGACAGCACCTTGCTATGGCATAGTCGTTTAGGCCATATTAACAAGAAACGCATTAAGCGGTTGCATGATCATGGACTGCTGGGATCATTCTCCTATGAGGAGATTGATACATGCAAAGCATGTTTAATGGGCAAAATGACGAAGTCTCCTTTTTCTAACAAAGGTCAAAAGGCTTCAGGTTTACTTGACCTTATACATAGTGATGTGTGTGGGCCGTTTAGTAAACATGCCAGAGGTGGCTATTTATACTTCATTACCTTTACTGATGATTTCAGTAGATATGGGTATGTCTATCTAATGAGACATAAGAGTGAATCTTTTGACAAGTTCAAAGAGTTCAAAAATGAAGTACAAAATCAGCTAGGCCGAAATATCAAGGCACTTCGTTCTGATCGAGGTGGTGAATACCTAAGTCGAGAGTTCATTGACTATCTGAAGGAGTGTGGGATTATCTCACAGCTCACTCCACCAGGAACACCGCAATGGAATGGTGTGTCCGAAAGGAGGAACAGAACCTTATTGGATATGGTTCGTTCTATGATGAGTCAGGCTACTCTACCTTACTCCTTTTGGGGTTTTGCACTGGAAACAGCTGCAAAGGTACTAAACCGAGTGCCATCCAAGGCAGTTTCAAAGACTCCATATGAGTTATGGTATGGGAAACAGCCGAGCTTGACATTTATAAAGATCTGGGGTTGCGAGGCTTATGTCAAAAAGCTCGCCTCTGGGAAACTAGAGAGCAGATCTGAGAAATGTATCTTTGTCGGATACCCTAAGGAAACTAAGGGTTATTATTTCTACGATCCCAAAGAGAACAAGGTATTTGTTGCTCGGACGACCATTTTTCTTGAGAAGGAGTTTCTTCTGCAAGAGGCCAGTGGGAGAGAAATAAAGCTGGATGAGAATCCAGGGGAAGGACAGAGTAGTCAAGCACAATTGGATGAGCCTGAGCCGGTAGAACAGGTTACGGAACAACCTGAGGCTCAGATATCACGGGAACCGCGAAGATCGGGAAGGATCCGTCGACAGCCTGAGCGCTATGACGGAGTCTACATCATTGAAAATGATGAACCCCTCACTTATGCGGATGCGGTCAGTGGACCAGACTCAGCTAGATGGCTTGAAGCTATGCGAGCCGAAATGGACTCCATATCAGATAACCAAGTCTGGGATTTGGTTGATCCGCCTCCGGGAGTAATCCCTATAGGCTGTAAATGGATCTTCAAGAAGAAGATTGACATGGATGGTAACGTGGTTACCTATAAAGGCAGGCTAGTTGCAAAAGGTTTCAAACAAATCTACGGGATAGATTATGATGAAACTTTCTCTCCTGTAGCCATGTTCAAGTCTATTCGGATTCTTTTCGCGATAGCAGCATATTACGATTATGAGATCTGGCAGATGGATGTGAAGACTGCTTTCCTTAATGGAAAACTGGATGAGGATGTGTATATGACACAACCTGAAGGTTTCACTAGTCCATCAGATCGTTATAAAATATGCAAGTTAAAGAAGTCCATTTATGGACTTAAACAAGCATCTAGAAGCTGGAATATTCGTTTTGATGAATCAATCTGTAAATTTGGTTTCATCAAGAATGAAGATGACCCGTGTGTATATAAGAGGTTTAGTGGGAGCGTGATTACTTTCCTAGTCCTCTACGTCGATGATATCTTAATCATTGGAAACGATATTCCTGAACTTCATGCTGTTAAAGCATGGTTAAGAAAATGTTTCCAGATGACAGATCTAGGAGAAGCAGCCTATGTGTTAGGTGTGAAGATCTACAGGGATAGATCTAAGAGGCTTCTCGGGCTGTGCCAGAGTACTTACATCGATAAGGTCCTGGAGAGATTCCATTTAGAGAATTCTAAAAGAGGATATCTTCCAGTCAGACATGGTCTGAATCTTTCAAAGAGTCAGTGTCCACAAACACAGACTGAGAAAGATGAAATGGACAATACGCCTTATGCTTCGGCTATTGGGTCCATTATGTATGCGATGTTGTGTACTCGCCCAGACGTCGCTTACGGGTTAAGCGTGACCAGTCGATTCCAAAGTAATCCAGGTCATGCACACTGGATTGCTGTCAAGAACATTTTAAAATATCTGCGGAGGACCAAAGATATGTTCTTGATATATGGTGGTCAGGAAGAACTCAGTATAGAGGGATATACTGACGCTTCGTTCCAATCGGACCAGGATGATTTCCGATCGCAATCAGGCTATGTTTTTAGCTTGAATGGTGGAGCAGTGGTGTGGAAAAGTTTCAAATAGTCTATCGTTGCTGATTCCACAACAGAAGCCGAGTATGTTGCAGCCTCGGAAGCATCCAAGGAGGCAGTGTGGATTCGCAAGTTCGTTCAGGAACTTGGTGTCGTTCCTTCGAGTGCAGATCCTTTGGTTATCTTCTGTGATAACACTGGAGCAATCGCACAAGCAAAGGAACCACGGTCGCACCAGAAGTCCAAGCACATACAGAGAAGGTTTCACTTGATCCGGGAGATCATTGATCGTGGTGAGATCAAAATCTGCAAGGTTCATACAGATGACAATCTGGCTGACCCGCTTACCAAGCCTCTGGCGCAGCAGAAGCATGAGAAGCACTGTAATAATATGGGTTTGAGATTTCTCAACCATTAGATTAAGTGCAAGTGGGAGATTGTTGGGGTATGCCCTTAAGGCTAATGTTTGAGGCCTTGGGATCTTTCAGTATCATGTATAAACTCTTATGTTTATAAAGGCAATGGTTGTTATTCAGTTTGTTACATTGTCTGCTGCAATAAGTGTACTTCTGAATAATGTCTCAAAGCTGTTCAGCTAGGCTGACATGCTCTATGTCCTTGGTCGAGATATCTTGGTAAACATGAGACAGCCTTGATATGATTGAGACTAATATGTATTCTAATCTTATAGGATGCTTCGAGCATAGAATAAGATGTAGACTCATGGGTACATTGGATGTACTGGACAGACCCTACTAGGATATTCAATTGCTTGTCACAATGTGAATAATCCTTGTTTGCAACAAGTGGCACATGTCCTCTGACTTGAGATCACTTGTGTTTCTAAATGATGATTGTCATTATTTTGAGGTAGTTTAATATCATTTGAAACATAATGGTTATAGACTATCTTGGATAATGATCATGAGTCAGGTTAGGACACAAGTGATAGATATAGGATTGCCGTCTCCTTGTTTAAGGAGTATGATGTTCTAAAGGGGCCCCCCCTGAATGAGATGATTGAGAAAGTGTATGGCCATACCCAGGTGACTATGTTCATCTGATCTAATCATGCTCATCATATTGGAGTTACAGGCTTGACATGCTTGTCCAATAAGAACATCCAGGGGCAAAGGAAACATGTATGCCTAGTGAAGTGGATTCACACTTGTGCTATGGTTTGAGAGTAGTCTTGGAAGACTCTTTCCTTTATATCGGGAGACAGTGATGTGTTGCTAGATACCCCTCACTGATCATGATAACGTAAGTTATCATTACCGACATTTAAAGGAAACCCTCAGGGTCGCACAATTTGATGATATGGCTTACTTAAGTCAGATCGTGTGGACTGAATTGTTTGGGTTCAGTTTAAAGGAGTTTAAACTCTGATTGTAAGTGAGATCTGGTCTGATCATGTTTGATTGATTAGGGCTTGAGATCGGTAAGCTTTGATCGAGAGAGTTGATGCTAGATCGGTGAGATCATGAGCATCAAGAGATGTACGGTTAGATCTGGAACCTTATGGTTTACTATGGTCTAGACCAAATGGCTTGGGCTGATTTGATTTGGTTTTTTGGACCAAAGTCTATTGGATCGATTGAGCTTGAACCGGTTCACATGTGTGAACGCTTGGTTCAATGCTTAAGCGTTTTGGTCGGTTTTGAGAGCATTACTTCATGTCATTCCATTTTTGGAAAGTCATCAAGGCGACTTTGCAAAAACGCCAAAACGCCTCAATGCTTCGCTCTTCTTGTGTGACCGCTTGCACTCTCGGGTGGAGAAGAGTTGGTTGACGACAAGAAGAAGGATTGGGCCGAGCAAAGATATCTCGATCATCTCCTTCATACGACAAGACCCCTTGAAGCTTTTGCTAGCACAAAGGTGTGAAGGGAGTAGCCATTGTCTTCTTGTGTGCGCGCCATTTGGAGGAGATCAACTTTGTTCTCTTCTTCCAAGCCGCCTCCTTCATCATGGCTATGGTAAAGGATCTTAACTTGATCTTTGAAATAATTTCAAAGTTGATCATATATATATGTTCATGCAATCGATCTAGTTGAAACCCTAGAAATATTTCATGCGCCCCCTATTTAGGGTTTCACCCCCTTGCGCTCCCCCTTGAAGGGGACTTTCACTACCGACCCAACACGATGGGATCTTCATCATTGAGGATGAACCTAGAACCTATGATGAGGCGGTCAGTGGACCGGACTCCGAGAAATGGCTTGACGCCATGAGATCTGAGATGGATTCCATGTCGGCTAACCAAGTCTGGGATTTGGTTGAGCTGCCTGATGGGGTAAAACCCATAGGGTGTAAATGGGTCTTCAAGAAGAAGACAGACATAGATGGCAAAATAGTTACCTATAAGGGTAGACTAGTGGCTAAAGGATTTAAACAAGTCCACGGGGTGGACTATGATGAAACCTTCTCGCCAGTTGCCATGATTAAATCCATTCGGATTCTGCTTGCTATAGCTGCATATCATGACTATGAGATATGGCAGATGGATGTGAAAATAGCGTTCCTTAACGGGAAGCTGACTGAGGATGTGTATATGACACAACCTGATGGCTTCATCCATCCTGCAGAGGCTAATAAGGTCTGCAGGCTAAAGAGGTCCATTTATGGATTAAAGCAAGCATCTCAAAGTTGGAATCTTCGATTTGATGAGGCCGTGAGAGATTATGGCTTTATCAAAAGCGAAGATGACGCCTGTGTATACAGAAAATTCAGTGGGTGCTTGGTGATTTTTCTGGTCTTGTATGTTGATGACATACTGCTCATTGGAAACGACACCCTAGTCTTCAAGCTGTGAAGACATGGTTGGGGAAGTGTTTCGAGATGAAAGACTTAGGGGAGGCCGCCTATATTCTAGGCGTGAGGATCTACCGGGATAGATCCAAGCGGCTCTTGGCCCTTAGTCAAAGTACTTACATTGATAAGGTACTGGAGAGGTTCTACATGGAGCAATCCAAGAAAGGATACCTTCCAGTGAGACATGGCCTTACTCTCTCAAAGAGCTAGTGTCCTACAACACAGGCTGAGAGGGATGACATGAGTCGAATTCCTTATGCTTCGGCAGTAGGATCGATCATGTATGCAATGTTATGTACTAGACCAGATGTGGCATATGCTGTGAGCATAACCAGCCGATACCAATCCAATCCAGGTCTACAGCAATGGGTGGCTGTAAAGAACATCCTAAAGTATCTGAGACGAACTAAGGATTTGTTCTTGGTCTATGGGGGACAGGAAGAGCTCAGTATGCAGGGCTATACTGACGCATCGTTCCAGTCTGACCCTGACGACTTTAGATCGCAGGCCGGCTATGTGTTCAAGATAAATGGAGGCGTTGTATGTTGGAAGAGCTTCAAGCAATCCACCATAGCAGATTCTACAACCGAAGTTGAGTATGTGGCTGCTTTCTGAGGCAGCCAAGGAAGCTGTTTGGATAAGGAAGTTCTTATGTGATCTTCAAGTGGTACCTAGTGCAATAGATCCCATTGAACTCTAATGTGACAACAATGGAGCAATTGTACAAGCCAAGGAACCACGGTCTCATCAAAGATCCAAACACATACTCAGAAGATTTCATCTGATCAGAGAGATCATTGACAGAGGTGATGTCAAGATTAGCAGAGTAGACACAGAGAACAATCTGGCAGACCCATTGACCAAGGCTTTGGCGCAGCAGAAGCATGATGGTCACGCTAGAGATATGGGGTTGAGATTCCTCAACTTCTAGGTCTTAGTGCAAGTGGGAGATTGTTGGTGTATATGCCCTAGGACCTAGTTTTGGTCAACTTATGTACTACTTGACACTGATATTTATATATCATTCTGGCATTGTCATTATCATTGTTTGACTACACCTGCGATTGTGTACTTACATGATAATGTCCCTGGAGACAGATTGGATCTGTGTTCGAATTATAATCCCCAGTCGATGTACCTTAGTGGATATGGGACAGCTATGGTACTTGAGAGACTGGTATGTGGGCTGGTTAGGCACGTGGTGTTAACGCAGACACATGGGTATATCATTGGGGATATACTGGATAGACCCGCTATGAGGCTATGACTTGGTGTCATGAGTTATCCTCATAAGTGACAGGAGATGCATTGATCCCTTGACTTGAGGTCATTAATAATTCTATATGATTAGGGACTTGCTTTGATACAACCTAACACCTTACTGTAGCTGGGAGGTCATAACGGTTGTTATTGAGCATGTCACGACCCATATGAGAAGATCAATGGACAGACATAGGATTTGCCCCTTCCCTAAGGAAGTATGATATCCATGGGGCTCCTTTATGGTTCTATGACTGAGAGTGTATGGCCATACCCAGGTGAGAACCTATTTTAGTCATAGCCATGTGATTGGATGAAAACAAGTGGTGACACACTTGTCCAATCGGATATCAGTTCGGCAAAGAGACTGTAATGCATCTGTACCTAGTTGCGATGATGGGGATGTCGATGTCGATATCCATTCCAATGACCTGGGTAGTAGCGATGCACTGCTAGGTGCCACTCACTGCTTGTGATGACCTCTGGTCAGCACTGCCAGCGTCAGAAGAACCTACAGGGTCGCACACCTTGATACTTGAGTTCTCGTATTGATCGGGAAGCCTTATGATCGAGTTATTGGATAACTCGGATCTAATTGGGAGATTTCATCAGCACCAATGGCCCTGATGAGATGGAAGAATGTTATTGGAGCCAAACTTCATTTTTGGTAGGTTGACCCGTATTTGACCATGGTTGGTCACATTTGGATTAGGGTTGCATTGGATTGGATCCAAGTGCTTAATCAACCTATGCAATGATGTTTGGGCTAGCTCATTATCCAATGAGGCCCAATAACAAGTTCTCATGAAGAGATGAGAGGCTAAAAGGGTATAATGGGGAGAAACATGAACCATTAGGCGCCTAGGGGCATAATGGGGTCATGTGGCGCCTTTGCTTCATTATTGAAGTAAAGGGCGCCTCCCCCTCTCTTCCTAGGATGGAATGCATGCCTCTATGGCATTGCTTGAGATGCAAGGCAAGGCCTCGGCGCACAAGGAAAGGCGTGGGAACAAAAGGTAAGGTTGAATGAGAATTATGGAAATGTCTTGGAGACTTTCCTTATCTCAAACCTCCTCATCCTAGCCCTACACTTGTCATGATCCTAGCCATTACCCTAACCGCCTCTTGCCCTATAAATAAGACCCTAGTCGCCCCCTCTTGTGGGTAATCAATCCTTGAAGGCGTGAACACAAGAGGAGGGGCGAAAGGCTTGGGACAAGGGCGCATCTTCTTCCATAACCGCGAGTTTCTTCCCTTCTTCCTCCTTGGCGCAAGAGAAGGAAAGGCTTGGCGGCATTCTCCCTTCTCCTCTCTTCTTCTTCAATTGGCGCTTCTACCTTGGAGGTGGTGCAAGCATTCAAGAAGAGAACTAAGGCTTGGATCTTCTTCCCGAGGCTAGCACCGGGCGTGGGAGAAGAGAACTCAAGAGATCCGTGTGTGTGAGACTGCAGAGGGCGCACACTTGGGCGCCTACATCGGCATCGCTCTACATTGCTCTTAAGGTATTTCCTAACTCATCGTGTCGACTCCCTTGCTTGCGATCTTCACTGGGTTTTTGGGACTAGCCTGTTTCGGGGACATTCTTCCGCTGCGAAAAATGTATGTCCATAACTCTGAAAATTGTAAAATGTCCCCGGGGTTTCCCAACACTTCAAGCAATCCACCATATTTGATTCTACATCCGAAGCTGAGTATGTGGCCGCTTCTGAGGCAGCCAAAGAAGCCATTTTGATGAGGAAGTTCATTTCTGAACTTCAGGTGGTTCCAAGTGCAGTGGATCCCATTGAGCTGTACTATGACAACAATGGGGCAATTGCAGAAGCCAGGGAACCAAGGTCTCGTCAAAGGTCCAAACACATACTCATAAGATTTCACCTGATTAGAGAGATCATTGACTGAGGTGATGTCAAGATTAGCAGAGTTGACATAGAGAACAATCTAGCAGATCCCCTGACCAAGGCTTTGGTGCAGTAGAAGCATGATGATCATGCTAGGGATATGGGGTTGAGATTCCTCCGCCTCTATGTCTTAGTGCAAGTGGGAGATTGTTGGTGTTTATGCTCTAGGACCTAGTATTGGTCCATCTTTTGTACTACTTGACATTGATATATATATATCATTCTGGCATTGTCATTATCAATGTTTGTCTTCATATGTGATCATGTACTTATATGAGAATCTCCCTGGAGACAGATTGGATCTGTGTTCAAATGGTTGTCCCCAGTCAATGTGCCTGAGTGGATATGGGATAGCTCTGATACTTGTGAGATTGGTATATAGGCTAGTTAGGCACGAGGTGATAACGCAGACATATGGGTATATCAATAAAGGGTATACTGGACTGACCCACTGTGAGGCTATGATTTGGTGTCATGAGTTATCCTCACAAGTAACAGGTGATGCATTGATCCATTGACTTGAGGTCATTGACCATTCTGTATGGTTAGGGACATGCTTGGATATAACCTAACACCTCGCCGTAGTAGGGAGGTAATAACGGTTGTCATTGAGCATGTCATGGCTCATATGAGAAGGTCAATGGACAGACAGAGGATTTGCCCCTTCCTGAGGGAAGCATGATATCCATTGGGCCCCCTTATAGTTATATGACTGAAAGTGTATGGTCATACCAAGGTGAGAACCTAATTTAGTCATGACCATGTGATTGGGTTAAAAAAAGTGATGACACACTTGTCCAATTGGATATCAGTACGGCAAAAGGACTCTAATGCATCTGTACCCAGTTGCGATGATGGGGATGTCGATGTCGAAATCCATTCCGAAGACTTGGGTAGCAGCAATGCACTACGAGGTGCCACTCACTGCTTGTGATGACTTTAGGGCACCACTGCCAATGTCAGAGGAACCTACAAGGTCACACACCTTGATACTCGAGTTCTCGTATTGATCGGGAAGCCTTATGGTCGAGTTATTGGATAGCTCGGATCTATTTGGGAGATTTCATCAGCATCAATGGGCCTGATGAGATGGAAGAATGTTATTGGAGTCAAACTTTATTTTTGGCAGGTTGACCTGAAATTGATCATAGTTGGTCACATTTGGATTAGGGTTGCATTAGATTAGATCCAATAGCTTAATCAACCAATATAATGAAGTTTGGGCTTGCTCATTACCCAATGAGGCCTAATAACAACTTGTCATGAAGAAAGGATTAAGGAAAAAAGGGTATAATGGGGATGATATCCCACCCCATTGGCGCCAAGGGCATAATGGGGTGAGATGGGCGCATGTTGCTTCTTATGGGAGGTTTTGGCGCCTAGCCCTTTCATGCTTAGATGGAAACCTTGTCTCTATGGCAAGGGTTGAGGCATCTATGGCATGATAAACTTCTATGGTATGTTTTGGGCGATTGCAAGGGATTTATGGTAAAGTGTTGGCGACTTTCCAAAACCCTAAACCCTAATTGCCTCCCCTTAACGCTAGCCGCCCCTTCATGATGTGTTGCGCCTAACCCTTGTGTTGCTGCCCCCTCTAGTCTATATATCCTTGTGATATGCGAGAGTCCTAATGCACAACCAATTGGCGTGAGCAAGGCATAAGGGTGAGGGCGTCAAGGAGTTGGCACAATCTTCTTCTTCCATCACCATTGCTGCAAGCAATCTTCCCTCTTCTCCTCTTGGTGCAAGATTGGATTTGTGCTTGGCGGCATTCTTCTCCCATATTCTTCACCTTGGCGCAACTTCTCGAGAAGGTGGCGCAAGCATTGAAGAAGGAGACCTAAGGCTTGGATCTTCTTCCTAAGGCTAGCACTGGGCGTGGAAGAAGAGAGCTCGAGGCATCCGTGTGTGTGAGACTACAGAGGGTGCACACTTGGGCGCCTATCTCGACATCGGCCTCATCTTGCTTCTAAGGTATTTTCTATCTCATCGTGTCAACTCCCTCGCAAGACGATCTTCACTGGGTTTTTGGGACTGGCCTGTTTCGGGGATATTCGTCCGCTGCGTTTGTAATGTCCATGAAAAATTATAAAATATCCCCAGGGTTTCCCAACACCTCTGTCAGCTTCCCATTATGGAATGTTGTCTTAACATCCATCTGCCATATCTCACTGTCATGATATGCAGCTACAGCAAGCAAAATCCAAATAGATTTGATCATGGCAACTGGCGAAAAGGTTTCATCATAGTCCACCCCGTGGACTTGTCTGAATCCTTTAGCCACTAGTCTACCTTTATAGGTAACTATGTTGCCATCCATGTCTATCTTCCTCTTGAAGACCCATTTACACCCTATGGGTGTTACCCCATCAGGCAACTCAACCAAATCCCATACTTGGTTAGCTGACATGGAATCTATCTCGGATCGCATGGCCTCAAGCCAATTCTCAGAGTTTGGTCTAGAGACCGCCTCATCATAAGTTCTGGGCTCATCCTCAATGACGAAGATCTCATTGTGTTGGGTGGGTAGCGACCCATACCTCTCAGGTGCACGACGAATCCTCCTAGACCTATGTGGGACCTATGTCTGAGCCTCAGGTTGCCTAGCAACCGGTGCAGGTGGCTCAGGTTACATCTCTTTGTCTTGTGGTTGTACTTGGACCTCGTCCAATTCAAACTTCCTCCCACTGACTTGTTTTATGAGAAATTCTTTCTCTAGAAAGATAGCACCTCGAGCAACAAAAACTTTGTTCTCGGTGGGAACAAAGAAGTAGTAACCCTTAGTTTTCCTAGGATGTCCCACAAAGATATATTAATCAGATCTAGGTTCTAGCTTTCTAGAATCCTGATTTTTGACATAAGTCTCACATCCTCAGATCTTGATAAAAGAGAGGTTAGGGCCTCTCCCACTCCATACCTCGTATGGAATCTTGGAGACACTCTTAGATAGAACATTATTCAGTATAAGAGAAGCTGTCACAAGTGCATGACCCCAGAATGAGGGAGGTAGAGTTGCATGACTCATCATAGATCGAGCCATATCCAATAAAGTTTGATTTCTCCTTTCAGACACTATTCCAGGAGGAGTGAGTTGGGATAGGATCCCACACTCTCTCAGCTAGTCAAAGAACTCACCACTTAGGTACTCTCTACCATGGTCTGATCGAAGAGTTTTAATGGATCTTCCAAGTTGGTTCTCTACTTCATTTTTGAACTCCTTGAATTTCTCAAAGGATTCAGATTTATGTCTCATCAAGTAGACATAACCATATCTACTGAAGTCATTAGTGAATGTAATGAAGTAGTCGTGTCCTCCTCTAGCTTGTTTATTGATTGGCCCACACACATCAGTATGTATGAGATCCAATAAACCTTGTGCCCTCTCACCAATGTTGGTGAAGGGTGCTTTTGTCATTTTCCCTAATAAACAAAGCTCACAAGTATCAAATTCCTCCAAGGAACTTGAATCTAATAACCCATTTGCATGGAGTTGTTGAATGCGATTCTTGTTTATATGGGCTAATCAACAATGCCATAGGAAAGCACCAACTGAACCATTCAGTTTGGTCTTCTTACTATTTATGTTACAGTTAGAGTTATTCATGTCTAGGACATATAATCCATTGTACAATGTACCCTTCCCATAAAACATATTTGCAAATGAATAGTAACAAGAGTTTTCTTTTATTTCAAATTTAAAACCTTTCCTTGCTAAACAAGGAATGGATATATTGTTTTTGGTCAATGAAGGTACATAATAGCAATTATCTAGCTCTAATTGAAGTCCAGAAGGTAGGGAGAGAGTCAAAACTCCTACAGCAATAGCAGCAACTTGTGCCTCATTTCCAACTCATAGGTCAATCTCTCCAGGCCGTACCGATCTACTTTTCTTGTGCCTCTGCATATTTGTACAAATATAAGCTCCACATGCGGTATCCAATACCCATGACATAGAAGTAGAAAGGTTGACTTCAGTAACATAAATACCTGAGCTAGAGGCTAAGGCCAAGCCTTTATTCTCCTCATTCTGAAGTTGCCTGCAGTCCCTTCTCCAGTGGCCCTGCTCGCCACAGTGGAAGCACCTCTATTCCTTTGACTTCTTTGCCCTTTTTCTTCAGTGCTTTGACAAGACCCTTGGCACGTGCCTTACCCTTCTTCTTCATCTTCTGGCCTGTAGGGACCAGAAAAACAGAATTGGGTTTGGTCTTACCCATTTCACGCTCGGCTGTTTGGAGCATATTCAATAGTTCGTCCCTTGTGCACTCAATCCGTTTCATGTTGAAGTTTATAATAAACGGACTGAAGCTAGGGGGCAGGGACTGCAGAATAAGATCCACAACCAGCTTATTATCTATAGTGTGACCTAGTCTTTTGAGATGATCCACGTTCCCAATCAACTTGAGTACATGGGGTCTCACTGGTGCACCCTCAGATAACTTGCACCGAAAGACTGCTTTGGCAGTGTCATATCTTTCAGTTCTAGCCTGAGCTTCAAACATTTATTTCAAATGAGTAATCATTTGAAAAGCGTCCTGCTCCTCATATTGCACCTGAAGCTCAGGTGCCATAGTGGCTAGCATGAGATATGCTACTTCCAAAGAGTCATCTTGATGCTTTCTAAAAGCATCCCTTTCTGCCGCACGGGCATTAGGCGCAGGAGTCGCAGGAAGAGGCTACTCAAGGATGTACAACTTCTTCTCGAGCTTGAGGGCTATCTTCAAGTTTTGATTCCAGTGCATGAAGTTGGATCCAACCAACTTATCCTTCTCAAGAAGGGATCACAGTGTTAATTCGCTAGTGTTTGTAGCCATTGTTCTACAACAACCAAGAAACAGCAGATAGTACTACTTTCAGATCATTTAATCTGGACTTATATTAAATGATTATGGCTCCCACTATTTTAATCGAATTGATAACCCACAAAGTCAATCGGGAAATCTAAGATTTCCTAGTGAGATGGGATCCTTATTGCACATGAGGCTTTGCCTCCCACGAGGGTGGGATGAGATGCATAAAGTGATCCAGGCTTCTTAAGGTGGGCACGCCGGCCGATTGCTCTTAGCAATTCCCCTTTTTTAGACCGTCTAGGCATTTTACGTCCAGTGAGGGTTGGAAACTGCATAAAACCCTAACCTCTCAACGATGCCTCTAGAGTTCCATTATATGCCCAGCATATATGGAAATCTAGCCAAGTCCATTCCTAACCATTATGCCTAGGGCCAACGAGTTTCCTTGCGAAGGCACGTCCAGGTTAAAACTGGACTGGGAAAACCATTGTCACCACACACCTTCTAAAGATAAGTGGGTGTGTCCCACGTGGGTGGGAAACAGTTCACAACACCACTAATCGATAGTTTGATGAGGGCTACTAGTTTTGATATTATGAGTGAGGGTTTTTGAGGTCTCATCATCTTAGTTTTATCTTATGTCTAACATTACAGGCATGCAATCCTATAGTGATAACATAATGATAAAACATCACAGGTATGCTTTAGTAGGTAAGAAAAGTAGTAAAGGGATGATTGTTGGGAAACCCCGGGGATTTTAAAATTTTAGAAACAAGCACAGTGGAAGCAATCCCCGAAACAGGCCAGTCCAAAAAACCCAGAAGATCGAGTGATGCGAAGGAATCGACACGGTGAGTAGGAGATGATACCTTGCAGCGAAGAAAAGGATGCGATGCAGGCGCCCAAATGTTAGCCCTCTGCAGTCTCGCACACAGCCGACGCTCGAGTTCTCTTCTTCTAGGCCCGGTGCTAGCCTCAGGAAGAAAATCCATGCCTATGGGAGTCCTCAAGAACTTGCGCCACCCTCTAAGAGAAGACGCCAAGGAGATGTGATGGAAATTTCACCAAGGTCCAACCTTGTGAACGCCAAGAGGAGGGAAGAAGGGAGTAGGCGCCTAGAAGAAAACATCTCAAAAGGAGTAGTCGCCAACTCTCAACCCCTCTCAACCTTTTATAGAAATCATAGTATCCCTTCACATTCTGAATTAAATTCATAATTAATATTAGAATTAAATCCAGAATTAAATATAGAATTAAATACTGAATTAAAGTCTCATAATGGCCCATTAAAACCCTGAATTAAAGTTTCATAATGGCCATTAATGCAGTGACTCTTCAAATTCAGAATTAAATTCATATTTTAATTCAGAATTAAATTCATCATTAATCTCAGAATTAATTACAGAATTAAATGCAAAATTAAATTTAGAATTTAATTCCCAGAATTAAATACATAATTTATTTTACCATGATGTCTATTGGGCCAGGCAACTTATTGTCATGGCCCATTAGGCCTGATGGCCCATTGGGCTCAAGGCCCATTAAGCCTCACGCCCAAACTGGGCTTCACGCCCATTGGGTTTAGAGGCCCATTGGTCCATGCATCAAGCTTAGACTTCATTTGGCCCATTTGGCCCAAATGGCCTATTGGGCCCATTTGGCCCAAAAATGAAGTTAGCTCCAATAAGTTCCTTCCATCTCATCAGGCACAATGGCACTGATGAATTCTCCCAAATAGATCCGAGTTATCCAATAACTCGATCAATAGGCTACCCGATCAATACGAGAACCCAAGTTTCAAGTTGTGCGACCCTATAGGTTCCTCTGACGTTGGCAGTGATGAACTCAGGTCATCACAAGCAGTGAGTGGCACCTAGCAGTGCATCACTATTACCCAAGTCTTGGGAATGGATATCAGCATCGAGATCCCCATCATCGCAACACGATACCGATGCATTATAGTCCCTTTGCCAGACTGATATATGATTGGACAAAGTGTGTCACCACTTTGTTTTCACCAAATCTCATGGTCATACACTTTCAGTAATGCAACCATAGGGGGGCCCCGTGGATATCAAGCTTCCCGCAGGAAGGGGCAAATCCTATGTCTGTCCATTGATCTTCTCATATGGGTTGTGACATACCCAATGACAATCGTTATGACCTCCCTGCTACGGCGAGGTGTTAGGTTGTATCAAAACATGTCCCTAACCATATAGAAGAGTCAATGACCTCAAGTCAAGGGATCGATGCATCTCCTGTTACTTGTGAGCTTAACTCATGACACCAAGTTAGAGCCTCACAGCGGGTCAGTCCAGTATATCCACTACTGACATACCCATATGCCTGCATTAGCGCCCAGTGCCTAACCAGCTCATATACCAATCTCACATGTACAAGAGCTGTCCCTTATCCACTCAGGTACTTGACTGGGGACACACCATTTGAGCACAGATACAATATGTCTTTAGAGACATTATTATCCATGTACATAATCGCAGATGTAAATATAGCATAACAAGGACAATGCCAGAATGATATATAAAATATCAATCTCAAGTAGTACAAACAAGACCAACAACGGGTCTAAGGGCATATACACCAACAATCTCCCACTTGCACTTAGACTTAGTTGTTGATAAATCTCAACCCTATGTCCCTCATATGACCATCATGCTTCTGCTACGCCAAAGCCATGGTTAGTAGGTATGCTAGATTATTATCTGTGTCAACTCTGCTTATCTTGACATCACCTCGGTCAATAATCTCTCTGATCAAGTGAAATCTTCTAAGTATGTGTTTGGATTCTTGATGAGACATTGGTTCCTTTGCTTGTGCAATTGCTCCATTGTTATGACAATAGTGCTCGATCGGATCCACAGCAGTTGGAACCACCTAAAGTTCAGAAATGAACTTCCAAATCTAAACGGCTTCTTTGGCTGCCTCAGAAGCAGCAACATGCTCAGCCTCGGTTGTAGAATCAGCTATAGTGGAATCCTTGAAGGATTTCCTGCATACAATGCCACCATTCAACTTGAACACACAGCCGGCTTGCGATCTGAAGTCATCAAGGTCAGACTGGAACGATGCATCAGTGTAGCCCTGAACACTGAGCTCTTCCTATCCCCCATAGACCAAGAACAAGTCTTTAGTTCTTCTCATATACTTTAGAATATTCTTTACAGCCACCCAGTGCTGTAAACCTGGATTGGATTGGTATCTGCTGGTTATACTCACAGCATAAGCTACGTTTGGTCTAGTACATAACATCGCATACATGATCGAACCTACTGCCGAAGCATAGGGTACTCGACTCATGTCGTCCCTCTCAGCCTATGTGGTGGTGTTGGGAAACCCCGGGGATATTTTACAATTATCAGAGATAGAAGTTATACAAATACATTGCACAGTGGAACTAATATCCCCGAAACAGGCTAGTCCCAAAAACCCAGTGAAGATCGCAAGCGATGGAGTCGACACGATGAGATAGAAGATACCTCAAAGCAAGACGATGCCGATGTCGTGATAAGCGCCCAAGCGTGCACCCTCTGCAGTCTCACACACATAGATCTCTTGAGTCCTCTTCTTCCACGCCCGGTGCTAGCCTCGGGAAGAAGATCCAAGCCTTTGTGCTTCTTCTTCAAGCCTTGCGCCACCTCCAAGGTATTTGCGCTGATGAAGAAGATGAAGAGAAAAGGATGAAGTCGCCAAGCCCTTATTGTTGGTGTATATGCCCTAGGACCTAGTTTTGGTCCATCTTTGTACTACTTGACTCTGATATTAATATATATCTTTCTGGCATTGTCGTTATCATTGTTTGTCTACACCTGCGATTGTGTACTTACATGATAATGTCCCTGGAGACAGATTGGATCTGTGCTCGAACTATAGTCCCCAGTCGATGTACCTGAGTGGATATGGGACAACTCTGGTACTTGTGAGACTGGTATGTGGGCTGGTTAGGCACGTGGTGCTAACGCAGACACATGGGTATATCATTGGAGGATATACTGGATAGACCCGCTGTGAGGCTATGACTTGGTGTCATAAGTTATCCTCACAAGTGACAGGAGATGCATTGATCCCTTGACTTGAGGTCATTGACCATTCTATATGGTTAGGGACTTGCTTTGATACAACCTAACACCTTGCTATAGTTGGGAGGTCATAACGGTTGTCATTGAGCATGTCACGTGTAACGCCCTCGAGTTTCTGAATTACGATTTAAGGTTAGAAATTCTGTTTCTGTATTTTTATCTGTTAAAGTTTTGGGATTTTTGCCTAATTGTAGGACTTTTTCCTACAGGGCAAAAATAATTATTTTGGTTGGGGCTTTGAACCCTCAACCTTGACTCTTTGCTCCTGGAATTCTTCCACCATGGTGGCGCATATTTCTGTGTTATTGGAGTGGCGCATGGTGGTTAAGCCCAGGTGAGCCCTTAAAACCGATTTTCACTTAAGTTAACTGGGTTATTGGATCTTGGATCCGTTTGGAGTGGGAGAAAAAGAGAAATATCGTGAGAGCTCCTCTCCCTCACGATTTTTGTTGTTTTCTTGCCCTAGCCGCCTGTGGTTGTCGCCCCTTACTGTGTTTGGCGCCTCCTGCAAATTTCTGACGCTGGTGGTGGCAGACTGGTGGTGGACGAAGTTCCTGGAGATCCCTGACCCTCTGTTGTGGCGTTTTTTTCTGTGGGCGATTTTCGGTGAGTAATTCGATCCTAAGGAGTCTAATCCTATTTGCAATAATTATCTGTATGAACCAAAAATCTGCAAGTAGATCCTATGTTTTTCTATTCTATAGGTCGGATCTGAATATGCATGATGATTCAGAAATTTTGTCTTGCTGAAAATTGTAGTCGCCAATCTGACCTTACTGTGCTTTAACCTCAATATCTCATGATCTATAGATCCAAATCACACGAAACAAATTTTGTATGAAACTAGATTCGCTCAGCTTTGATTCTTATGTAATATCGACCACATCTGAACTATATTCGTGTTGCAATCGGCATTGTTATATAACTTACGAAATCTGTTTTCTGAAAATCTAGAATCTTGACCCTTTTGTGTTCGAACTCTCGTATCTCCCTAGGTATAGCTCGAAATCCTGTGAAACCAGTTTTATTAGACCGTAGGCTTGAAGAGCTTCATTTTGACTCCCATAAAGCCTATTTTCGATTAGTTATTGGATCTGAAATATATGTCGTAATTCTGATATATGAATCTGTTTTCTTGAAATCTGAAATTCTGACCCACCTATGTTCGAACCCTTATATCTTCCTGCCTACAATTCAAAATTTTGCGAAACCAGTTTTATTGGAAACTAGATTCAGAGAACTTCATTTTGAATATAATATTGACTAGCTTTGGTTCGAAATTGGACCAAAAATATATGTTGCAATCTGACAATATAAATCTGCTATGTTTTGGTTAGACGAATATTCCATTGTGAGAAAAATTTAGCCTGTATGGTTTAATCTCTTTAATTGTGGTCTGTAGTTCTTCTAAAATTTATTTGCTTGATGAGAAATTTTAGAGAAAACAAAATTGGGGATTTAACTAAGAACTTGGGAATTTTCGAAAATCATGGTTCGAGCCAATTTTGGGGCTTTTGTCAATTTTCTTCACGAACGTGTAATTAAAATTATCTGTAGTGGGGGACTGAAATTATTTACATGAAATTTGTACATTCTGTTAAGGTTCTGAAACTGGCGCCCCTTACAGTAATTTTATAGCTCACGGTTTTAGGAAATTTTGAGGAAATTATTTCATGAATAGTTTCTGTTCTATGTTTAATTGTTTGTTATGTGAATATTTTCTGTTCTGTTTATATGTTGTGAATTTTCTGAAAACTTTGAATGTGTTATAACCTTTGTGAGAACATAGACTGGTCTGACATGAATTAAGGATAGTTGCATGAAATCTAAGGAATTCACTCATATATTACTTCTGGTTGATGGTAAAAATTATGAAGTGTGTTCAGCTTTGATTTTCTGCAAATTGTAATTTGTTAAGGACTGGATATTGGGGTGTGTCATTGTCTGGTTTGTCAGACTTTGGGCATGATGTAAGAATTAAGTAGTGGTTGGTCCTACTCCTCCGTTTCAGTATAATCTGTTCTGTAAAATTATGCCCTAGTGTAGCACTCTTCTGTGTTCTTACCCTCCTTCTGTGGCGCTGTAATGGTGCTGATAGTCTACTACGACCCTTGAGACACTATTTCTGTTCCGTTATAGGTATTGGAGGCCAGAGTGCCACGTCCTGACAAGACGGGGGCCACCCACTGATACCTCCTCTACCATTCTGTTCTGGGTATTGGAGACCAGAGTGCCACGTCCTGACAAGACGGGGGCCACCCACTGATACCTCCTCTACCATTCTGTTCTGGGTTTTGGAGGCCAGAGTGCCACGTCCTGACAAGACGGGGGCCACCCACTGATACCTCCTCTACCATTCTGTTCTGGGTATTGGAGACCAGAGTGCCACGTCCTGACAAGACGGGGGCCACCCACTGATACCTCCTCTACCATTCTGTTCTGGGTTTTGGAGGCCAGAGTGCCACGTCCTGACAAGACGGGGGCCACCCACTGATACCTCCTCTACCATTCTGTTTCCGATATGCATGCATGTCTCGTCCTCGGCAGAGGTGGGGTCAGACCTTCTGTGGTCATCAGGCCTTCTGTGGCCTTTCTGTTTCCGATGTAGACTATCCGTTTGGATTCTGAAAATTCTGATTTTCTGTCTGTCAGTCTGTCTGTCTGTTCTGATTTCTGTAGTTCTGTTTTCGATCTGTATTATAGATGTGTTAGGCAGTGTGTTTAGTAGGGAGGGGTTGGTATACTTATATCCTACTTCATGCTTGATGCCTAATGTTATAAGTATCTGTATTTGATTATGTTTTGTTTCTGATATGAGTGTGCATGTTAAGTTGATTTATCTTACCTGTTACAAAAATGTATTTCAACTTATGCATGATATTTTTGATGTGTACTATGGATGGCTTTTAGTGTCTTTTACTCACTGAGCTTTTTAGCTCACCCCCGTTGTTTAAATATTTTCAGGTGAGACATTGGGACAGTGATCGCTACAGCTAATTCACGAATTTACTATGATGCTAATGTTTTATTTAATTTCTAAGAGTTGTCTTCTAAAAAATCTGTCAGGCCTGCGTGCCTAACTTAATTATATGATACGTTTTATCTCCTGAGGGCTTATGCCTGTTTTCAGGATATTATATTATAGTTGTCTCATTTTAATTGTTAGATACGAGTTTTGGATTCGTGAGATTTGAAATTATTCTTATTCTGAAATGTCCGATTTGAGAGTTATTGTTCTTATTCCGCAATATATCTGAATTTGTGTTTTCCACATATGTGTAGTGTGGACATCTGTTTTATTCCAGGATATGCGTGTCTGTGCAGCAGTAAATTATTATACTTGCTGTCGGATTTTCTGGATTTCCGGATTTCTATTTCCTAGTAAATCGATCCTATTCAGTTCTGTGCGGTTTTCAGTTCCGTAGTAATGTCCTTCGATGCCGCTTTCTTCTTGTGTTTTAATGGAAGAGTAAAAATTTTTGAAACCCCGTATTTTACTTGTATGCGTGTGGGGTGTGATTCTGAGGGATGTTACATCACGACCCATATGAGAAGGTCAATGGACAGACATAGGATTTGCCCCTTCCTTTGGGAAGTATGATATCCATGGAGCTCCCTTATGGTTCTATGACTGAGAGTGTATGGCCATACCTAGGTAAGAACCTGTTCTAGTCATAGCCATGTGATTGGATGAAAACAAGTGGTGACACACTTGTCCAATCGGATATCAGTTCGGCAAAGAGACTGTAATGCATCTGTACCTAGTTACGATGATGGGGATGTCGATGTCGATATCCATTCCAATAACCTGGGTAGCAGCGATGCACTGCTAGGTGCCACTCACTGCTTGTGATGACCTTTGGTCAGCACTGCCAGCGTTAGAGGAACCTACAGGGTCGCACACCTTGATACTCGAGTTTTCATATTGATCGGGTAGCCTTTAGATCGAGTTATTGGATAACTCTGATCTATTTGGGAGATTTCATCAGCGCCAATGGGCCTGATGAGATGGAAGAAACTTATTGGGGCCAACTTCCGTTTTTGGCATATTGATCAAATTAACCATGGTTAGCCTCATTTAGCCATGGGTTAAATTGGATTGGATCCAATAGCTTGGTTAACATGCATAATGGACTTTGGGCTTGGCCCATTGCTTAGTTGGGCTTGCTAATAAGTTGTATTGAAGGGCTATGAGGCTTGAAGGGTATAATGGGGATGAATTAATGGGATAGGCGCATATGGGATTCTAGTTGGACTAGAATTGGCGCCTATGCCTTGTTTGGTATCTCCTAGGTGATTAAATCAAATTGGATTTGATAATCCATCATATTGCCTTGACTAGGTCTAGGCGCATGGATGGGATTAATGCCTCATATGGCATGATATGGGCGCATATGGTTGATGCTTGCTTTGGCAAGTCTTAGGCGCATATGGGAGTGGAGATTTAATCAATATACTTGATTGGATAATCTCCTAGAATCATGCCCTAATTGTCAACACTTGCCATTCTCCCCTAACCGCCTCTTGCTCCTATAAATAAGCCCTTACCGCCCCCTCTCTTGATGATGCTAATTCCTTGGAGGCGTGAAGCATTAGAGGGCGACGGCTTGGAGAGCTTAGAGTTCTTCTTCTTCCATCAAGGGCGCAAGCATGCTTCTTCTCTTCCTTTCCTTGGCGCAAAGGAACAAGAAGGCTTGCGGCGTTGTCTTCTCCTTCCATCTCCTTGGCGCATCACATCTTGGTGGTGGCGCAAGTTGCTTGGAGGACTCTCCTAAGGCATGGATCTTCTTCCCGAGGCTAGCACCGGGCGAGGAAGAAGAAAACTTAAGGAATCCGTGTGTGCGAGACTGCAGAGGGCGAACACTTGGGCGCCTTCATCGACATCGGCTTCCAATTGCTTAAAGGTACTTACTATCACATCGTGTCGACCCCCTCGCAAGAGATCTTCACTGGGTTTTTGGGACTAGCCTGTTTCGGGGACATTCTTCCGCTGCGTAAAATGTATGTCCATGGCTCTGAAAATTTGTAAAATGTCCCCGGGGTTTCCCAACAGTGGTATCAGAGGTACTTGCGAGCCTCGAACGATGTTCTTTCATGCTTTTCATGCTCACATGCCATATCTACATTTTCGCATATTGCATAGATGTTGGCGCATGATTTTTCTTTAAGTAGAAAAATTGTAGGTCTCTTGTTTCTTACTTCTAATTAACTTCTTGTGGTTCTTTGCTCTCTTCATGTGATGGGATAGACCCATACGTGGAAGAGAAAATTTCTCCTCTCATAATAGGATAGACCTATCTTGAGAGACTTGTTGGAATAGGGCATGGACTGGGTGATTGCCCTTATCCTAGCAAGTTAGGGATTGCAAGGAAGGCAACCGGTATGCCTCTTGTAGACTCCTGAGAGAAACTTAGAATCAAAGATTTGTGATATGAAGGGAAGGAAGAGAGACATGTTTTATGAAAAAAGTCAAATTTCAGATTTTATGTTTTTCATGAGCATGTAGAATTGCATGAGTAAGTACTTGATTGTGCATGATGTTATGGTCATATGTCAAGCCCCTTAACATGCCTGTGATGTATCCTTGTGAGGCCTGCGTGCCGCTTTTCTTTTTGCTTTTAACTAAGAAGAAGATTAGGGTGGCGCATCCACTTGGAGCAAGGTGCATGCTTGCTTGGTTGCGCATCCTTGCCTGATGGCGCAACAAGCTTCAAAGGTGGCACATCCTTGCATGGGGGCGCAAGTTAGGGTTTGGCCGAGCCTTGTGCTTGTGTGCTATCCCTCTTGTGGCTTGCTAGATGGCGCACCTTCCTTGGAGGAAGACCATGGCATTGGCCGAACCTTGTGGGTGTACCCCTAGGGTTTGAGAGCTAAACCATGGGAGAATGACCTTGGAGCCAACCTTGAAGATAGAGCTAGAGGTCGGCTAGGCTAGGTCTAATCTTGGGGCTTGAATCCTAGGTCAAGAGTTGAACCCCTTTTTGGCATGGATTGGTTCAATGTCTTGAATGGGCTATGATCACATCATCCTTTTATTGCTTTCTTTACAAAAGCTAAAGCATGCCTGTGATGTTTTATCGTTATGTTATCACCATAGGATTGCATGCCTGTAATGATAGACATAAGATAAAACTGAGATGATGGGACCGTAAACAAAAACCCTCAATTAAAATATCAAGTCTAGTAGCCTTCTAACGCGTAGCCCTCACTAAGCTATCGATCAGTGGAGTTGTGAACTGTTTCCCACCCTCGTGGGACACACCCACTTATCTTTAGAAAGTGCGTGGTGGCAATGGTTTCCCCAGTCCAGTTTTAACCTGGGCATGCCTTCGCAAGGAAACTCGTTGGCCCTGGGCATAACGATTAGGGATGGACTTGACTAGAAGTTCACATGTGCTGGGCACATGGTGAAAATCTAGAGGCATCGTTGAGAGGTAAGGGTTTCATGTTGTATCCAGCCCTCGCTGGACATGAAATGCCTGGACTGTCTCAATAAGGGGAATTGCTTGGAGCAATCGGCCGGCGCGCCCACCTTAGGAAACATGGGTCACTTTGTGCATCTCATCCCACCCTCGTGGGACGCGAAGCCCTATGTGGAATAAGGATCTCATCTCACTAGGAAATCTTGGATTTCTCGATTGACTTTGTGGGTTGTCAATTCGATTAAAAATAGTGGGAGCCATGGTCATTTAAAAGGCAAGTCCAGTTTAAATGACTCGAAGTAGTACTAATCTGCTGTTTCTTGGTTGTTGTAGAACAATGGCTATGAACAATAGCAGTTGGTCACTGCGATCTACCCTGGATAAGTTGGTTGGATCCAACTTACTGGATTGGTATATGAACTTGAGAATCGTGCTCAAGCTCGAGAGGAAGCTTTATGTTCTTGAGCATCTTATTCCTGAGCCACTTCCATTCTCGGCCTCAGCGGCTGAGAGGGATGCTTATGATAAGCATCAGGTTGATACTTTGGAGGTTGCTAACCAGCATGTCACTTGAATTTAAAGGGTGATATAAATCGAAGAGTGCTCTGAAATTATTTTAATCTAAGGCAGCTCTTTGATGAATTGGTTGAGCTCAATCCTGCTAAAGTTGATATTCAGTGTGTTGAGCCGAAAGGCTTGACCAAGGAACTGAAATTAAAGATGGATATGATCAGGAATAATAGGTGCTATTCATGTGGAGGGCCACCTCACATGTTGAAGGACATGTTGCAACTTCAGAATGAGGAGAAGAAAGGCAAGGCCTTGTCTTCATGCTCAGGTATTTATGTTACCGAAGTCAACCTTTCTACTCCTATGACATGGGTATTGGATACCGCATGTGGAGTACAAATATGCAAAGGCACAGAAAGGATAGATCGGTAAGGCCTAAAGAGATTGACCTACGGATAGGGCACAAGTTGCTGCTGTTGCTGTAGGAGTTTTTCTCCCTGCCTTCTGGACTTCAGTTAAAGCTAGACAATTGCTATTATGTACCTTCCCTTACCAAAACATTGTATCCACTCCTTGCTTGGCAAAGAAAGGATTTAGGTTTGAAATAAAAGAGAACTTGTGTTCTTTTTCTTTTTGCAAACATGTTTTATGGGAAGGGTACTTTGTGCAATGGTCCGCATGTCTTGGACATGGTTAGCTCTATTTGTAACATAAATATTAAAAGGACCAAACTGAGTGGTTCAGTTGGTGCTTTCCTACGGCATTGTCGATTAGCCCATATAAACAAGAATTGCATTCGACAACTCCATGAAAATGGGTTGCTAGATTCGAGTTCCTTGGAGGAACTTGATACATATGAGACTTGTTTATTAGGAAAAATGACAAAGATGCCCGTCACCAAGACTGGTGAGAGGGCAGGAGGTTTGTTGGATCTCATACATAGTGATGTGTGTGGGCTATTCAATAAACAAGCCAAAGGAGGGTATAACTACTTCATCACATTTACTGATGACTTCAGTAGATATGGTTATGTCTACATGATGAGACATGAGTCTGAATCCTTTGAGAAACTTAAGGAGTTCAGACATGAAGTAGAGAACCAGCTTCGTAGATCCTTTAAGAATCTTCGATCAGATCGTGATGGAGAGCACCTGAGCAGTGTATTCTTTGACTATCTGAGTAAGTGTGGGATCCTATCCCAACTCACTCCTCCTAGAGCCCCTCGGTAGAATGGTGTATCTGAAAGGAGAAATCGAACCTTGTTGAACATAGTTCGGTCTATGATGAGTCATGCAACTCTACCTCCCTCATTCTGGGGACATGCACTTGAAAAAGCTTCTCTAATACTGAATAATGTTCCATCTAAGAGTGTCTCAAAGATTCCATACGAGGTATGGAATGGGAGACGCCCTAATCTCACTTTTATCAGGATCTAGGGATGTGAGGCTTATGTCAAACGTCAGGATTCTAGCAAGCTAGAACCTAGATCTGATAAGTGTATGTTTGTGGGGTACCCTAAGGAGACTAAGGGTTACTACTTCTATATTCCCACCGAGAACAAAGTTTTTGTTGCTCGGGGTGCGGTCTTTCTAGAGAAAGAATTTCTCATGAAAGAAGTAAGTGGGAGGAAGTTTGACTTGGACGAGGTCCAAGTGCAACCACAAGACATAGAGATGGGAACCTGAGCCACCTACAGCGGTTGCTAGGCAACCTGAGGCTCAGACACAGGCCCCACGTAGGTCTGGGAGGATTCATCGTGCACCTGAGAGGTACGGGTCGCTGCCGACCCAACACGATGGGATCTTCATCATTGAGGATGAACCCAGAACCTATGATGAGGCGGTCAGTGGACCGGACTCCGAGAGATGGCTTGAGGCCATGCGATCCGAGATGGATTCCATGTCGGCTAACCAAGTCTGGGATTTGGTTGAGCTGCCTGATGGGGTAAAACCCATAGGGTGTAAATGGGTCTTCAAGAGGAAGACAGACATGGATGGCAAAATTGTTACCTATAAGGGTAGACTAGTGGCTAAAGGATTTAAACAAGTCCACGGGGTGGACTATGATGAAACCTTCTCGCCAGTTGCCATAATCAAATCCATTCGGATTCTGCTTGCTATAGCTGCATATCATGACTATGAGATATGGCAGATGGATGTGAAGACAGCGTTCCTTAACGGGAAGCTAACTAAGGATGTGTATATGACACAACCTAATGACTTCATCCATCCTGCAGATACTAGTAAAGTCTGCAGGCTAAAGAAATCCATTTACGGATTAAAGCAAGCATCTCGAAGTTAGAATCTTCAGTTTGATGAAGCTGTGAGAGATTATAGCTTTATCAAAAGTGAAGATGACGCCTGTGTATACAGAAGATTCAGTGGGAGCTTGGTGACTTTTCTGGTCATGTATGTCGATGACATACTGCTCATCCGAAACGACATCCCTAGTCTTCAAGCTGTGAAGACATGGTTAGGGGAGTGTTTCGAGATGAAGGACTTAGGGGAGGCCGCCTATATTCTAGGCGTGAGGATCTACCGGGATAGATCCAAGAGGCTCTTGGCCCTTAGTCAGAGTACCCACATTGATAAGGTCCTGGAGAGGTTCAACTTGGAGCAATTCAAGAAGGGATACCTTCCAGTGAGACATGGCCTTACTCTCTCAAAGAACCAGTGTACCAACACAGAGCCTGAGAGAGATGACATGAGTCGAGTGCCCTATGCTTCGGCGGTGGGATCGATCATGTATGCAATGTTGTGTACTAGACCAGTTGTGGCTTATGCTGTGAGCATAACCAGCCGATACCAATCCAATCCTAGTTTACAGCACTGGGTGGCTGTAAAGAATATACTTGAGTATCCTGAAAGGGACTAAGGATTTATTCTATAAAGTCTACGGGGGACAGGAAGAACTCAGTGTGCAGGGCTTCACTGATGAGTCGTTCCAGTCTGATCCTGACGACTTCAGATTGCAGACCAGCTATTAGTTTAAGATGGTTGGAGGTGCTGTATGCTGGAAGAGCTTCAAGCAATCCACCATAGCTAATTCTACAACCGAAGCTGAGTATGTGGTTGCTTCTGAGGCAGCCAATGAAGCCGTTTGGATCAGGAAGTTCTTTTCTGAACTTCAGGTGGTTCCAAGTGCAATGGATCCCATTGAGCTCTACTATGACAACAATGAGAATTGCACATAATAAGGAACCACGGTCTCATCAAAGGTCCAAACGCATACTCAAGAGATTTCGCCTGATCAAAGAGATCATTGATCGAGGTGATGTCAAGATTAGCAGAGATGACACAGAGAGCAATCTAGCAGACCCACTGACCAAGGCTTTGGCGCAGCAGAAGCATGATGGTCGTACTAGAGATATGGGGTTGAGGTTGCTCAACCTCTAGGTCTTAGTGCAAGTGGGAGATTGTTGGTGTATATGCCCTAGGACTTAGTTTTGGTCCATCTTTGTACTACTTGACTCTGATATTAATATATATCTTTCTGGCATTGTCGTTATCATTGTTTGTCTACACCTGCGATTGTGTACTTACATGATAATGTCCCTGGAGACAGATTGGATCTGTGCTCGAACTATAGTCCCCAGTCGATGTACCTGAGTGGATATGGGACAACTCTGGTACTTGTGAGACTGGTATGTGGGCTGGTTAGGCACGTGGTGCTAACGCAGACACATGGGTATATCATTGGAGGATATACTGGATAGACCTGCTGTGAGGCTATGACTTGGTGTCATAAGTTATCCTCACAAGTGACAGGAGATGCATTGATCCCTTGACTTGAGGTCATTGACCATTCTATATGGTTAGGGACTTGCTTTGATACAACCTAACACCTTGCCGTAGTTGGGAGGTCATAACGGTTGTCATTGAGCATGTCACGACCCATATGAGAAGGTCAATGGACAGACATAGGATTTGCCCCTTCCTTTGGGAAGTATGATATCCATGGAGCTCCCTTATGGTTCTATGACTGAGAGTGTATGGCCATACCCAGGTAAGAACCTGTTCTGGTCATAGCCATGTGATTGGATGAAAACAAGTGGTGACACACTTGTCCAATCGGATATCAGTTCGGCAAAGAGACTGTAATGCATCTGTACCTAGTTACGATGATGGGGATGTCGATGTCGATATCCATTCCAATAACCTGGGTAGCAGCGATGCACTGCTAGGTGCCACTCACTGCTTGTGATGACCTTTGGTCAGCACTGCCAGCGTTAGAGGAACCTACAGGGTCGTACACCTTGATACTCGAGTTTTCATATTGATCGGGTAGCCTTTAGATCGAGTTATTGGATAACTCTGATCTATTTGGGAGATTTCATCAGCGCCAATGGGCCTGATGAGATGGAAGAAACTTATTGGGGCCAACTTCTGTTTTTGGCATATTGATCAAATTAACCATGGTTAGCCTCATTTAGCCATGGGTTAAATTGGATTGGATCCAATAGCTTGGTTAACATGCATAATGGACTTTGGGCTTGGCCCATTGCTTAGTTGGGCTTGCTAATAAGTTGTATTGAAGGGCTATGAGGCTTGAAGGGTATAATGGGGATGAATTAATGGGATAGGCGCATATGGGATTCTAGTTGGACTAGAATTGGCGCCTATGCCTTGTTTGGTATCTCCTAGGTGATTAAATCAAATTGGATTTGATTAAATCACACAAGATAATTGATTGGATTGTGTTTGACAATTGTGGGCTGATTATTAACATAATTAGAGTCCTAATTGGATTAGGACTTCCGCCCAAGCCACATTAGGTAATCCATCATATTGCCTTGACTAGGTCTAGGCGCATGGATGGGATTAATGCCTCATATGGCATGATATGGGCGCATATGGCTGATGCTTGCTTTGGCAAGTCTTAGGCGCATATGGGAGTGGAGATTTAATCAATATACTTGATTGGATAATCTCCTAGAATCATGCCCTAATTGTCAACACTTGCCATTCTCCCCTAACCGCCTCTTGCTCCTATAAATAAGCCCTTACCGCCCCCTCTCTTGATGATGCTAATTCCTTGGAGGCGTGAAGCATTAGAGGGCGACGGCTTGGAGAGCTTAGAGTTCTTCTTCTTCCATCAAGGGCGCAAGCATGCTTCTTCTCTTCCTTTCCTTGGCGCAAAGGAACAAGAAGGCTTGCGGCGTTGTCTTCTCCTTCCATCTCCTTGGCGCATCACATCTTGGTGGTGGCGCAAGTTGCTTGGAGGACTCTCCTAAGGCATGGATCTTCTTCCCGAGGCTAGCACCGGGCGAGGAAGAAGAAAACTTGAGGAATCCGTGTGTGCGAGACTGCAGAGGGCGAACACTTGGGCGCCTTCATCGACATCGGCTTCCAATTGCTTAAAGGTACTTACTATCACATCGTGTCGACCCCCTCGCAAGAGATCTTCACTGGGTTTTTGGGACTAGCCTGTTTCGGGGACATTCTTCCGCTGCGTAAAATGTATGTCCATGGCTCTGAAAATTTGTAAAATGTCCCCGGGGTTTCCCAACATGTCACACTTGCGCCACCTTCAAGGGAAGAAGCGCTAAGAGGAAAGAAGATGCTTGCGGCTATGAAGATGGAAGAGGAGGTTGTGCCACCTCCAAGCTTGCTCTCGCCTCTCTCTTGTGTTACTCACGCCTCCAAGGATTGTGTGTCAAGAGAGGGGCGCCTAGGGCCTCTTTTATAGAGCCATAGGTCGGTTATGCAAGGGGGGCGGCTAGGGTTAGGGTTGGGATTTGGCTTCATGAAGCAAAATTGCCTACTCCTCCCCATTATGCCCTCAGGCGCCAATGGGAGGAGATTTATCCCCATTATACCCTTTTAGCCCCTTTCTTCTTCATGATAACTTATTAGCAAGCCCAACTTATCAATGGACCTAGCCCAAGGTCCATTATGCACGTTAACCAAGTTATTGGATCCAATCTAAGTTAACCCAAGGTCAAATGAAGCTAACCATGGTTACATTGGTCAATATGCCAAAATTGGAAGTTGGCTCCAATAAGTTTTTTCCATCTCATCAGGCCCATTAGTGCAGATGAAATCTCCCACATAGATCCGAGTTATCCAATAACTCAATCATAAGGCTTCCCGATCAATACGAGAACTCAAGTATCAAGGTGTGTGACCTTGTAGGTTCCTCTAACGCTGGCAGTGCTGACCAAAGGTCACCACAAGCAGTGAGTGGCACCTAGCAGTGCATCGCTGCTACCCAGGTCATTGGAATGGATATCGACATTGACATCCTCATCATCGCAATTAGGTACAGATGCATTCCAGTCTCTTTGCAGAAATGATATCTGATTGGACAAGTGTGTCACCACTTGTTTTCATCCAATCTCATGGTTATGACTAAATCAGGTCTCACCTGGGTATGGCCATACACTTTCTGTCATAGAACCATAGAGGAGCTCTATGGATATCAAACTTCCCTTAGGAAGGGGCAAATCCTCTGTTTGTCCATTGACCTTCTCATGTGGGTCGTGACATGCTCAATGACAACCGTTATGACCCCCCAACTACAGCGAGGTGTCAGGTTGTATCAAAGCATGTCCCTAACCATATAGAATGGCCAATGACCTCAAGTCAAGGGATCAATGCATCTCCTATCACTTGTGAGGATAACTCGTGACACCAAGTCATTGCCTCACAGCGGGTTGTTCTAGTATATCCACCACTGATATAGCCATATGTCTGCGTTAGCACATCGTGCCTAACCAGCCCATATACCAGTCTCACAAGTACTAGAGCTGTCCCATATCCACTCAGGTACATCGACTGGGGACTATCATTTGAGCACAGATCCAATCTGTCTCCAGGGACATTATCATATAAGTACACAATCGCAGATGTAAGCAAATATAGATAATGACAATGCCAGAATGATATAAAATATTAACGTCAAGTAGTACAATAATGGACCAAAACTAGGTCCTAGGGCATATACACCAACAGGTGGCACACTGGCTCTTGGAGAGAATAAGGTCATGTCTCACTAGAAGATATCCTTTCTTAGATTGCTCCAAGCTGAACCTCTCCAAGACTTTATTAATGTAAGCATTCTGACTAAGGGCTAAGAGCTTCTTGGATCTATCCCGGTAGATCCTCACGCCAAGGATATAGGCGGCCTCCCCTAAGTCTTTCATCTCGAAACACTTCCCCAACCATGTCTTCACTGCTTGAAGACTAGGGATGTCATTTTCGATGAGCAGTATGTTATCGACATACAAGACTAGAAATGTCTCCAAGCACCCACTGAATTTTCTGTTTACACAGGCGTCATCTTCGCTCTTGATAGAGCCGTAATCTCTTACTGCATCATCAAATAGAAGATTCCAACTTTGAAAAACTTGCTTTAATCCATAAATGGATCTCTTTAGCATGCAGACCTTATTGGCCTCTACATGATGGATGAAGCCATCAGGTTGTGTCATATACACATCCTCTGTCAACTTCCCATTAAGGAACGTGGTCTTTACATCCATCTGTCATATCTCATAATCGTGATATGCAGCTATAGCAAGCAAGATTCGAATTGATTTGAACATGACAAGCATTTAACTCTTGGTGTACGGGTTGGAAGGAGAGCACCTGAGGCCCCCTTAAGGAAGGGGGCCGAACCTCTTCTAAGCTCTCTTTGCCAATGGGCTCGGCTGAGAGTCCTTCCAGGTGATGTATTGAAGTGTGCCCAACACTCATGCAAATTCCAGCAAGAGCAACAACTTGTGGGGTGATTGGCCTCGGCAATGGAACAGTGGCGCAAGAATGTAGAAGGATGAAGATGTTGTCAGCAAGATGGAAATAGGGATCGATTAGAAGAAGAGAAGAGAAGAGAAGAGATTGTTGGGAAACCTTGGTCACAAGCATCATTCAGAAACTTGTTGTAGCGGAAATACTAGGTCATCATAGAATCGCATGGATTGAGCACATGATCAACCTTATAAAACTTCTATAGAACAAGTTAGAGTATTACCATTGCCATGATGTAAGAGGCGGCTTGGAAGATGAAAGGGGGCGAGTGCCTCTTCTCCAAAGATGTCACACACAAGATGATGTCAACTTCCTTCCTTGTGTTCCTTGTGCTAGCAAAGACAACAAGGAGTCTTTAATCGTGTCTTGGAGAGGAAGATGTGCACTCTTGGCTGGTCGAAGTTCTTCCCTTGCGTGAAAAATATCCACACGAGAGAGAGCCGAAAAGAGGAAGAAAAATGAGAGCTCTTCTGGAAACCGTGAGAGAGAGAGAGAGACCAAGAAGGAATGTTCGGTTACCACATATGGTAAGAACCAAACATGTAACTCCCTCCTTAACTCCCATTCAACCCATCGAAAACTTCCCTCTTAATTGAACCATGCGTTCACTAATGAACCGGTCCAATTTCGAATTGGTTCAAGCATCAAGTCGAACCAGCCCTGGTTATGATCTCTTTGAACCATATGGCTCAAGATCTAACCACACATCTCATTGAACCCCTGATCTTTACGATCAAGCATCAATCCTCCCGATCGAAGCTTACCGATCATATGCCCTAATCAATTAAACATGATTAGACTAGATCTCACTTCCAATCAGAGCTTAAATTCCTCCAGTTCACACGATCTGACATAAGTAAGCTATATCATCAAATTGTGCGACCCTAAGGGTTTCCTTCAATGTCGGTAACGATAACTTACGTTATCACGATCAGAGAGGGGTATCTAGCAACACATCACTGTCTCCCGTTATGAAGGAAAGAGTCTTCCAAGACTACTCCCAAACCACAGCACAAGTGTGAATCTAATTCACTTGGCATACATGTTTCCCTTTGCCACTAGATGTTCCCATTGGACAAGCATGTCAAGCCTGCGATTCCAACATGATGAAAATGGTTAGATCAGACGAACATAGTCGTCTGGGTATGGCCATACACATTCTCAACCATTTCATCCAGGGGGCCCTTTAGAACATCACACTCCAACTAGGAGAGGCAATCCTATATCTATCACAAGTGCCCTAACATGACTCATGCCCACTATCCAAGATAATCCTTAACCATTATCTTTCAAATGATATTGAACTACCTCAAGATAATGCCAATCATCACTTAGAAACACAAGTGATCTCAAGTCAGAGGGAATATACCACTTGCTTGCATACAAGGATTATTCACATTGTGACAAACAATTGAATATCCTAAGTAGGGTCAGTCCAGTACATCCAATGCACCTATGTGTCTAAATCTTATTCTATGCCCGAAGCATCCTATAAGTTTAGAACACATATTAGTCTCAATCATATCAAGGCTGTCTCATGTTCACCGAGATATCTCGACTAAGGACAACACTGAATGTCAGCTAAGCTGAACATCATTGAGACATTACTCAGAAGTATACATACAACAGCAGATAATGTAACAATCTGAATAACAATAATTGCCTTTATAAAAACATATATATATAGTTTATACATGATACTAAAAATAACCCAAGGCCTCAAACATTAGCCTTAAGGGCATACCCTAACAATCTCCCACTTGCACTTAAACTAATGGTTGAGAAATCTCAAACCCATATTATTACAGTGCTTCTCATGCTTCTGCTACGCCAGAGGCTTTGTAAGTGGGTCAGCTAGATTGTCATCTGTATGAATCTTGCAGATCTTGATGTCTCCTCGATCAATGATTTCACGGATCAAGTGAAACCTTCTCTGTATGTGCTTGGACTTCTGATGTGACCGTGGTTCCTTCGCTTGTGCAATCGCTCCAGTGTTATCACAGAAGATAACCAATGGATCTGCACTTGAAGGAACAACACCAAGTTCCTGAATGAACTTACGAATCCATACTGCCTCCTTTGATGCTTCTAAGGCTGCAACATACTCGGCTTCTGTTGTGGAATCAGCAACAATTGATTGTTTGAAACTCTTCCACACCACTGCTCCTCCATTCAAGCTAAAAACATAGCCTGATTGCGATCAGAAATCATCTTGGTCAGATTGGAATGAAGCATCAGTATATCCTTCAATACTGAGTTCTCCCTGACCTCCATAAATCAAGAACATATCTTTGGTTCTCCGAAGATATTTTAAAATGTTCTTGACTGCAATCCAGTGTGCCTTCCCTGGATTACCTTGGAACCGACTGGTTACGCTTAACCAGTAAGCGACATCTGGGCGAGTACACAACATCGCATACATGATAGACCCAATAGCCGAAGCATAAGGCGTATTGTCCATCTCATCTTTCTCAGACTGTGTTTGAGGACACTGGCTTTTTGAAAGACTCAGACCATGTCTGACTGGAAGATATCCTCTTTTAGAATTTTTTAAATGGAATCTCTCCAGGACCTTATCGATGTAAGTACTCTGGCATAGCCCGAGAAGCCTATTAGATCTTTCTCTAAAGATCTCCACACCTAGTATATAGGTCGCTTCTCCTAAATCTTTCATCTGGAAATATTTTCTTAACCATGCTTTGACTGCATGCAGTTCAGGAATATCGTTTCCAATGATTAAAATATCATCGACGTAGAGGACTAGGAAAGTAATCACGCTCCTACTAAACCTTTTATATACACACGGGTCATCTTCATTTTTGACGAAACCAAATTCAGAAACTGATTCATCAAAACGAATATTCCAGCTTCTCGATGCTTGTTTTAGTCCATAAATGGACTTCCTTAATTTGCATATTTTATGACGTTCTGATGGGTTAATGAAACCTTCAGGTTGTGTCATGTACACATCCTCTTTTAATTTTCCGTTAAGGAAAGCGGTTTTCACATCCATTTGTTGGGGTATGCCCTTAAGGCTAATGTTTGAGGCCTTGGGATTGTAACAGTATCATGTATAAACTCTTATGTTTATAAAGGCATGGTTGTTATTCAGTTTGTTACATTGTCTGCTACAATAAGTGTACTTCTGAATAATGTCTCAAAGCTGTTCAGCTAGGCTGACATGCAGTTAAGTCCTTAGTTGATATATCTTGGTGAACATGAGACAGCCTTGATATGATTAAGACTAATATGTGTTCTAATCTTATAGGATGCTTCGAGCATGGAATAAGATGTAGACTCATGGGTACATTGGATGTACTGGACAGACCCTATTTGGATATTCAATTGCTTGTCACAATGTGAATAATCCTTGTTTGCTACAAGTGGCACATGTCCTCTGACTTGAGATCACTTGTGTTTCTAAATGATGATTGTCATTGTTTTGAGGTAGTTCAATATCATTTGAAACATAATGGTTATAGACTATCTTGGATGGTGAGCTTGAGTCATGTTAGGGCACTAGTGATAGATATAGGATTGCCGTCTCCTTGTTTGGAGTGTGATGTTCTAATGGGGCCCCCTGGATGAGATGATTGAGAGAGTGTATGGCCATACCCAGGTGACTGTGTTCATCTGATCTAATCATGCTCATCATATTGGAGTTACAAGCTTGACACGCTTGTCCAATAAGAACATCCAGTGGCAAAGGAATCATGTATGCCTAGTGAGTTGATTCACACTTGTGCTGTTGTTTGGGTGTAGTCTTGGAAGACTCTTTTCTTTATATCGGGAGACAGTGATGTGTTGCTAGATACCCCTCACTGTTCGTGATAACGTAAGTTATCGTTACTGACATTTAAAGGAAACCCTCAAGGTCGCACAATTTGATGATATGGCTTACTTAAGTCAGATCGTGTGGACTGAATTGTTCAAGTTCAGTTTAAAGGAATTTAGTCTCTGGTTGTAAGTGAGATCTGGTCTGATCATGTTTGATTGATTAGGGCTTGAGATCGGTAAGCTTCGATTGAGAGAATGGATGCTAGATCGGTGAGATCAGAAGCATCGAGAGATCAACGGTTAGATCTGAAGCCTTAGGGTTTAATTGAGATCTAGACTAATTGCTTGGCTTATTTGGTTTCTTGAACTGAACCAACTTGAACCGGCTCATCATATGAGCGCATGGTTCAAAGGGGAGAGCTAATAGTGTTAAGGAAAATTCATGGTCGCATGAATTGGAGACTTTGCTATTTTTAGATAGCACTTCTCTAAACGTGACCACGCCTCACGTTCACGCAAAAGGGAAGCTCTATTCTCGCCTCTCGCCCTTCTCTCTCGACACACTCTTGTGTGGTGACGACTTCAAGTCTCTAGGAGAGGATTCGGCCAAAAAAAAAAACATCTCTTTCCTTCCATACGACAAGCACCTCTTGGAACCTTGCTAGCACAAGGAGCACCAAGGGAGTAGGCGACTTCTTCATCTTGTGTGCGCATCCTTTGGAGGAGATCCTCTCGCTCTCTGCTTCCAAGACACCATCCAAGAGATGGCGATGGTATGGATCTTTCTCTTCTATACTAGCATTCGAAAGTTGATCATATGATATATTAAGATCTCTTGAAACCCTAGCTTCCCATGCGAATTTTTATATGCGCCTCCCTTAGGGTTTCGGCCCCCTAGATTAAGGGGACAATCAATTGGTATCAGAGCCTAGGTTTTTATATATTCATATGATTGCTTATGGTGATCCATGTATGTTGAATGTTTAGATCTAATATTTCTCATCATGCGAAAATACCAGATAGATGTATTTTGTTTGTGGCGCATGTATGAGATGAACTTTTGTTGGCGCATGCTTTACATGTTTTAGTTTTTGTTTTCAAAACTTTCATGACATGCGCGACTCACTATAGATCTAAGGCCTTACTGTAAACCCTTAGACGGGTTATTAGGGTTGAAGTCATCCCCTAGGTTAGATCCAAAATGTCTGATCAGACCATCTGACAGCCTTGATGGGTTGACCAGATAGCACCTGTGCGCAAGCATCTGGTGGCTATAGGTCGACTGCAGACAGGCGTGTAGCGGTGTCTGATTGAGACGACTAGTGAACACACATGAGTTAGGCCCGGGGTCACACCCGCTTGCCAGAACTCATGAGGGTTGTTCAGCGCTGGCGCATGCATGGTTGACCTTTTGGTCGACTCAAGTCGGTTAGGACTTGGTTCATGCAAGGGCACTGGATCTGACTAGGTTGGATGAGTGGATCCCTAGTAATGGACCGTTGTAAGGTAGTGAGGGCATATAAGAAAATTAAAATTGATGCCTATGGGGTTTTCGAAATTTAATTTTCATGATTGGATCACATGTTGATTGATGCCTATGCTTGTTTATTTATTCTTATGTGGGCTGCCCATGTTAAATGTGTGCTGTGCTGGGGCCTGCGTGCCTGTATTAAAATATAAATTAATTATTGTGATCTGCGCATCACATTGTTTTTAATTTATAAAATGTAATTGACCTGCGAGTCAATCTTGTCTAGATAGATTAATTTGTAAGTTAATCAGACAAGAGCACAGAGTACACTTGGCAGAGGCGCATGCAGCTTGATGCTAGACCAGGAGGGAGGTCCAGGGTTCGACTCTGGGACCAGGCGCATTTTCCCTGGTGGGCGCACCTCAGCTGCAAATGGCGCTTGAGCCCTGGTTTGGGCCTAATGAGCAGCTAAAGACCCATGAAGAAAAGCAAGTGAAGACTTAAGTATCTTAAGGTCTTACTTAGGCTATGGGCTTTTACCACATAAGATCCATGCTTTCTTTTATTGTTTAAATAAGTAGAACAGCATGATTTATTTATCTTCTGCTATCACCATAGGAATTGCATGATAGTGAAGAAGATAAAAGACCGTTAAAATCCAACGCTAAAATATCAAGCTCGTAAGCCTTCTGACGCGAAACCTCACTGTTCTGACTATCGTTCGGGCCGTGTTGTACCCACTCAGTGGGCACGCCCATCTATCTTCAGACGGTGCGCGATTACACCTGCGTGTTACAGAGAAGGGATTTATCGCTTCTCGTTGCTCAGCATAGCACGTGGTGGTCCAGGGAGTAGGTTGGGTCAGCTTGACCATGTAGCCTACATATGTGGCGCATATGATAGCACATGGAGGCAGCCATCTGAGGGATCAGAGACTGTGTTGTACCAACTCAGTTGGCATAGTCTGCTGGATTGCCCAGATGAAGGGGAATCGCACGGGTTGGCGATTGGCAGGGACTGCCTACCAGAAATTAGTGCTTGTACTCTCTGTGCATCTTATCTTGCCTGAGCGGGACGCGGAGACCAAGTATGAAATCTGGATCCCATCTCACTAAAAGGGTTCTACTCTTTCGGGCTGTTTTGCTGGATTTTTCAGCCAGATAAAATAGTGAGAAAAAAGAATCTTTCTTAAGTCCTGGATTGATTCTGAACATTGATACTGACCTTGCTGTTCTTGCATTGTTGTAGATTCCTGCAGCAACGAACACCATGAACTTCAATGTGCGATCCCTACTGGAAAGAGAGAAGTTTGCTGGGCCAAACTTCTCAGACTGGTATGGACACCTTAAGATTGTTCTTAAGGCAGAGAGGAAACAGTATGTCCTCGAGACGGCAATACCGCCTCAACCCGCTCCGAACGCCGCAAGGGCGGTTCGGGAAGCCTATGAAAAGCACGTCAATGATAGCATTGATGTCGCTTACCTGATGCTAGCGTCTATGACGCCACCGCTGCAGCGTCAGCATGAGGATATGTCGGCTATAGAGATTATAGCGAACCTCAAGATGCTGTATGCTGCACAGGCGAGGACTGAACGCTATAATTTGACCAAGCTTTTCTTTCAGAGCAAACTGGCTGAAGGGAGCCCAGTGGGAGCTCACGTGCTCAAGATGATTGGGCACAAGGAAGCTCTAGAGAAACTGGGGCATACCATCAATCAGGAGCTTGCTGTAGACATTATTCTGCAGTCTCTCCCGCCCTCTTTCGATGCGTTCATTATTAACTTTAATATGAACAAAATCGATTGTACTCCGGCAGAGCTGCTGAATATGCTCTTGACCACTGAGGAGACTCTGAAGGGAAAGCCTTCAACCTCTGTCTTAATGGTTCCTTCAAGGAACAAGAAGAAGGGGAAGAAGGGCAAGACCCCTGTCAAGAGTTACAGCAAGGCACTGAAGCAAAAAGTCAAGCGGTCAAAGGAATACAGATGTTTCCACTGTGGCCAGCTGGGTCACTGGAAAAAGGACTGTAAAGCGCTCCAAGGAGATAAGAGGGGAAGCTTTGCTTCTGGCTCAGGTATATTTGTGACTGAAGTCATGATATCTTCTTCTTCTATATCATGGGTGTTGGACACTGCATGTGGAGTTCACATTTGTTCAAATGTACAGGAACTCAAGAGAAGAAGACAGGTGGGACAGCATGAGGTGGACCTACGACTTGGAAACGGGGCACGGGTTGCTGCTGTTACTGTAGGAGACTATTTCATCTCTTTGCCATCTGGACTTGTATTAGAACTAAACAGTTGTTACTTTGTTCCCAGCATTACTAAGAATATTATCTCCATTCCTGCTCTTGTCAGGAAGGGTTTTTCCTTTGAATGCAATATTTCAAAGTGTGTTTTGTCTTTAGATAATATTGTTTATGCAACTGGTTCAATTAACAATGGCTTATTCATGTTGGACATGGAATGTTCTATACACAACATTGATAATAAGAAAGCCAAGTATGCTGATGACAGCACCTTGCTATGGCATAGTCGTTTAGGCCATATTAACAATAAACGCATTAAGCGGTTGCATGATCATGGACTGCTGGGATCATTCTCCTATGAGGAGATTGATACATGCAAAGCTTGTTTAATGGGTAAAATGACGAAGTCACCTTTTCCTAACAAAGGTCAAAGGGCTTCAGGTTTACTTGACCTTATACACAGTGATGTGTGTGGGCCATTTAGTAAACATGCCAGAGGTGGCTATCAGTACTTCATTACCTTTACTGATGATTTCAGTAGATATGGGTATGTCTATTTAATGAGACATAAGAGTGAATCTTTTGACAAGTTCAAAGAGTTCAAGAATGAAGTACAAAATCAGCTAGGCCGAAATATCAAGGCACTTCGTTCTGATCGAGGTGGAGAATACCTAAGTCGAGAATTTAATGACTATCTAAAGGAGTGTGGGATTATCTCACAGCTCACTCCGCCAGGAACACCACAATGGAATGGTGTGTCCGAGAGGAGGAACAGAACCCTACTTGATATGGTTCGTTCCATGATGAGTCAGGCTACTCTTCCATATTCCTTTTGGGGATTTGCACTGGAAACAGCTGCAAAGGTACTAAACCGAGTGCCATCCAAGGCAGTTTCAAAGACCCCATATGAATTATGGTATGGGAAACAGCCTAGCTTGACATTTATCAGGATCTGGGGCTGTGAGGCTTATGTTAAAAGGCTCGCCTCTGGGAAACTAGAGAGCAGATCTGACAAATGTATCTTTGTCGGTTACCCTAAGGAAACTAAGGGTTATTATTTCTACGATCCCAAAGAGAACAAGGTATTTGTTGCTCGGACGGCCATATTTCTTGAGAAGGAGTTTCTTCTGCAAGAGGCCAGTGGGAGAGAAATAAAGTTGGATGAGAATCCAGAAGAAGGACAAAGTAGTCAAGCACAGTTGGATGAGCCTGAGCCAGTTGATCAGGTTATTGAACAACCTGAGGCTCAGATATCACGGGAACCGTGAAGATCGGGAAGGATCCGTCGACAGCCTGAACGCTATGACGGAGTCTACATCGTTGATAATGATGAACCCCTTACTTATGCGGATGCGGTCAGTGGACCGGAATCAGCGAGATGGCTTGAAGCTATGCGCGCCGAGATGGACTCCATGTCAGATAACCAAGTTTGGGATTTGGTTGATCCGCCTCCGGGAGTTATCCCTATAGGCTGTAAATGGATCTTCAAGAAGAAGATTGACATGGATGGTAACGTGGTTACCTATAAAGGCAGGCTAGTTGCAAAAGGTTTCAAACAAATCTACGGGATAGATTATGATGAAACTTTCTCACCTGTAGCCATGTTTAAGTCTATTCGGATTCTTTTCGCGATAGCAGCATATTATGATTATGAGATTTGGCAAATGGATGTGAAGACAGCTTTCCTGAATGGAAATCTGGATGAGGATGTGTATATGACACAACCCGAAGGTTTCACTAATCCATCAGATCGTCATAAAATATGCAAGTTAAAGAAGTCTATTTATGGACTTAAACAAGCATCAAGAAGCTGGAATATTCGTTTTGATGAATCAGTTAGTGAATTTGGTTTTATCAAGAACGAGGATGACCCGTGTGTATATAAGAGGTTTAGTGGGAGCGTGATTACTTTCCTAGTCCTCTACGTCGATGATATCTTGATCATTGGAAATGACATTCCCGAAATGCATGCCGTTAAAGCATGGTTAAGGAAATGTTTCCAGATGAAAGATCTA
The DNA here is from genome assembly GCA_027563935.2 of Costus lasius. NCBI lineage: Eukaryota > Viridiplantae > Streptophyta > Magnoliopsida > Zingiberales > Costaceae > Costus > Costus lasius. Next base: position 67,123,792 of record CM050448.1, on the reverse strand, counting down.
GGAGAAGCAGCCTATGTGTTAGGTGTGAAGATCTACAGGGATAGATCTAAGAGGCTTCTCGGGCTGTGCCAGAGTACTTACATCGATAAAGTCCTGGAGAGATTTCATTTAGAGAATTCTAAAAGAGGATATCTTCCAGTCAGACATGGTCTGAATCTTTCAAAGAGTCAGTGTCCACAAACACAGACTGAGAAAGATGAAATGGACAATACGCCTTATGCTTCGGCTATTGGGTCCATTATGTATGCGATGTTGTGTACTCGCCCAGACGTCGCTTACGGGTTAAGCGTGACCAGTCGGTTCCAAAGTAATCCAGGTCAGGCGCACTCGATTGCGGTCAAGAACATTTTAAAATATCTGCGGAGGACCAAAGATATGTTCTTGGTGTATGGTGGTCAGGAAGAACTCAGTATTGAAGGATATACTGACGCTTCGTTCCAATCTGACCAGGATGATTTCCGATCGCAATCAGGCTATGTTTTTAGCTTGAATGGAGGAGCAGTGGTGTGGAAAAGTTTCAAACAGTCAATCGTTGCTGATTCCACAACAGAAGCCGAGTATGTTGCAGCCTCGGAAGCATCCAAGGAGGCAGTGTGGTTTCGTAAATTCGTTCAGGAACTTGGTGTCGTTCCTTCGAGTGCAGATCCTTTGGTTATCTTCAGTGATAACACTAGAGCAATCGCACAAGCAAAGGAACCACGGTCGCACCAGAAGTCCAAGCACATACAGAGACGGTTTCATTTGATCCGGGAGATCATAGATCGTGGCGAGATCAAAGTCTGCAAGGTTCATACAGATGACAATCTGGCTGACCCGCTTACCAAGCCTCTGGCGCAGCAGAAGCATGAGAAGCACTGTAATAATATGGGTTTGAGATTTCTCAACCATTAGATTAAGTGCAAGTGGGAGATTGTTGGGGTATGCCCTTAAGGCTAATGTTTGAGGCCTTGGGATTGTAACAGTATCATGTATAAACTCTTATGTTTATAAAGGCATGGTTGTTATTCAGTTTGTTACATTGTCTGCTACAATAAGTGTACTTCTGAATAATGTCTCAAAGCTGTTCAGCTAGGCTGACATGCAGTTAAGTCCTTAGTTGATATATCTTGGTGAACATGAGACAGCCTTGATATGATTAAGACTAATATGTGTTCTAATCTTATAGGATGCTTCGAGCATGGAATAAGATGTAGACTCATGGGTACATTGGATGTACTGGACAGACCCTATTTGGATATTCAATTGCTTGTCACAATGTGAATAATCCTTGTTTGCTACAAGTGGCACATGTCCTCTGACTTGAGATCACTTGTGTTTCTAAATGATGATTGTCATTGTTTTGAGGTAGTTCAATATCATTTGAAACATAATGGTTATAGACTATCTTGGATGGTGAGCTTGAGTCATGTTAGGGCACTAGTGATAGATATAGGATTGCCGTCTCCTTGTTTGGAGTGTGATGTTCTAATGGGGCCCCCTGGATGAGATGATTGAGAGAGTGTATGGCCATACCCAGGTGACTGTGTTCATCTGATCTAATCATGCTCATCATATTGGAGTTACAAGCTTGACACGCTTGTCCAATAAGAACATCCAGTGGCAAAGGAATCATGTATGCCTAGTGAGTTGATTCACACTTGTGCTGTTGTTTGGGTGTAGTCTTGGAAGACTCTTTTCTTTATATCGGGAGACAGTGATGTGTTGCTAGATACCCCCTCACTGTTCGTGATAACGTAAGTTATCGTTACCGACATTTAAAGGAAACCCTCAGGGTCGCACAATTTGATGATATGGCTTACTTAAGTCAGATCGTGTGGACTGAATTGTTCAAGTTCAGTTTAAAGGAATTTAGTCTCTGGTTGTAAGTGAGATCTGGTCTGATCATGTTTGATTGATTAGGGCTTGAGATCGGTAAGCTTCAATTGAGAGAATGGATGCTAGATCGGTGAGATCAGAAGCATCGAGAGATCAACGGTTAGATCTGAAGCCTTAGGGTTTAATTGAGATCTAGACTAATTGCTTGGCTTATTTGGTTTCTTGAACTGAACCAACTTGAACCGGCTCATCATATGAGCGCATGGTTCAAAGGGGAGAGCTAATAGCGTTAAGGAAAATTCATGGTCGCATGAATTGGAGACTTTGCTATTTTTAGATAGCACTTCTCTAAACGTGACCACGCCTCACGTTCACGCAAAAGGGAAGCTCTATTCTCGCCTCTCGCCCTTCTCTCTCGACACACTCTTGTGTGGTGACGACTTCAAGTCTCTAGGAGAGGATTCGGCCAAAAAAAAAAACATCTCTTTCCTTCCATACGACAAGCACCTCTTGGAACCTTGCTAGCACAAGGAGCACCAAGGGAGTAGGCGACTTCTTCATCTTGTGTGCGCATCCTTTGGAGGAGATCCTCTCGCTCTCTGCTTCCAAGACACCATCCAAGAGATGGCGATGGTATGGATCTTTCTCTTCTATACTAGCATTCGAAAGTTGATCATATGATATATTAAGATCTCTTGAAACCCTAGCTTCCCATGCGAATTTTTATATGCGCCTCCCTTAGGGTTTCGGCCCCCTAGATTAAGGGGACTTTCACCATTTGCCAGATCTCATAATCAAAATATGCTGCTATCGCAAGAATAAATCGAATGGACTTGAACATGGCTACAGGAGAGAAAGTTTCATCATAATCTATCCCGTAGATTTGTTTGAAACCTTTCGCAACTAGCCTGCCCTTATAGGTAACTACGTTACCATCCATGTCTTTCTTCTTTCTGAAGATCCACTTACAGCCTATAGGGATTACTCCCGGAGGCGGATCAACCAAATCCCAGACTTGGTTATCTGACATGGAGTCCATCTCGGCTCGCATAGCTTCAAGCCATCTTGCTGACTCCGGTCCACATACTGCATCCGCATAAGTGAGGGGTTCATCATTAATGATGTAGACTCCGTCATAGCGCTCAGGCTCACGACGAATCCTTCCTGATCTACGCGGTTCCCGTGATATCTGAGCCTCAGGTTGAATATTAACCTGATCTATTGGTTCAGGGTCATCCAACTGTGCTTGACTACTTTGTCCTTCTTCTGGAACTTCATCCAGCTTTATTTCTCTCCCACTGGCCTCTTGCAGAAGAAATTCCTTCTCAAGAAAAATAGCCGTTCGAGCAACAAATACTTTATTCTCTTTGGGATCGTAGAAATAATAACCCTTAGTTTCTTTAGGGTATCCGACAAATATACATTTATCAGATCTGCTCTTTAGTTTTCTAGAGGCGAGCTTTTTGACATAAGCCTCGCAACCCCAGATTTTGATAAATGTCAAGCTCGGCTGTTTCCCATACCATAACTCATATGGTGTCTTTGAAACGGCCTTGGATGGCACTCGGTTTAGCACCTTTGCAGCTGTTTCCAGTGCAAATCCCCAAAAGGAGTAAGGTAGAGTAGCCTGACTCATCATAGAACGAATCATATCCAATAAGGTTTGATTCCTCCTCTCGGACACACCATTCCATTGCGGTGTTCCTGGCGGAGTGAGCTGTGAGATGATCCCACACTCTTTTAGATAGTCAGTAAACTCACGACTCAAGTATTCTCCACCTCGATCTGATCGAAGTGCCTTGATATTTCGGCCTAACTGATTCTGTACTTCATTTTTGAATTCTTTGAACTTGTCAAAAGATTCACTCTTATGTCTCATTAAATAGACATAACCATATCTACTGAAATCATCAGTAAAAGTAATGAAGTATGAATACCCACCTCTGGCATGTTTACTAAATGGCTCACACACATCACTGTGAATAAGGTCAAGTAAACCTGGAGCCCTTTCACCTTTATTAGAAAAAGGAGTCTTCGTCATCTTGTCCATTAAACAAGCTTTGCATGTATCAAGCTTCTTACAGGAGAATGATCCCAGCAGTCCATGGTCATGCAACCGCTTAATGCGCTTCTTGTTAATATGGCCTAGACGACTATGCCATAACAAGTTGCTGTTATCAGCATACTTGGCTTTCTTATTATCAATTTGTTGTACAGAACATTCCATGTCCAACATGTATAACCCATTGTTAATCAACCCAGTTGCATAAACAATATTATCATATGAAATACAGCACTGTGAAGTTTTGCATTCAAATGAAAAACCTTTCCTGACAAGAGTAGGAATAGAGATAATATTCTTTGTTATGCTTGGTACAAAATAACAATTGTCAAGTTCTAATACAAATCTAGATGGTAAAGAGATGTAATATTCTCCTACAGCAACAGCAGCAACTCGTGCCCCGTTTCCAACTCGTAGGTCCACCTCATGCTGTCCCACCTGTCTTCTTCTCTTGAGTTCCTGCACATTTGAACAAATGTGAACTCCACATGCAGTGTCCAACACCCATGAAATAGAAGAAGCAACCATGACTTTAGTCACGAATATACCTGAGCCAGAAGTGAAAGGCTTACTTCCCTTCCTCTCTCCTCGGAGCGCTCTATAGTCCTTCTTCCAGTGACCCAGCTGGCCACAATGGAAGCATCTGTTGTCCTTTGACCGCTTCACCTTTTGTTTCAAAGCCTTGTTGTAGCTCTTGATAGGGGTTTTGCCCTTCTTCCCCTTCTTCTTATTCCCTAAAGGAACCATCAAGACAGAGGACGAAGGCTTTCCCTTCTCAAGAGTCTGCTCTGTAGTGCAGAGCATGTTCAGTAATTCTGCCGGAGTACAGTCGATTTTGTTCATATTAAAATTAATGATGAACGCATCGAAAGAAGCCAGGAGAGACTGCAAGATGATGTCTACAACAATTTCTTGATTGATGGTATGTCCCAGTTTCTCTAGAGCTTCTTTGTACCCAATCATCTTGAGTACATGAGCTCCCACTGGACTTCCTTCAGTCAGTTTGCTATGAAAGAAAAGTTTCGTCAAGTTATAGCGTTCTGTCCTTGCCTGTGCAGCATACATCATTTTCAGATTTGCTATAATATCAATAGCAGACAAATCCTCATGCTGACGCTGGAGCTCGGGCGTCATTGACGCAAGCATAAGGCAAGCGACATCAGTACTATCACTGACGTGCTTCTCATAAGCATCTCGAACCTCCCTTGCGGCGTTCACAGCGGGTTGAGCCGGCATTGCCGACTCAAGGACGTACAGCTTCCTCTCAGCTTTGAGGACAATCTTCAGCTGTCTGTACCAGTCTGAGAAGTTTGGCCCAGCAAACTTCTCCTTTTCCAATATGGATCGCAAGTTGAGCCCTGTGGTGTTCGTTGCTGCAGGAATCTACAACATAGCAAGAACAACAAGGTCAATATCCATGTTAGAATCATTCCAGGACTTAAGAGTGATTCTTTTCTCACTATTTTATCTGACTGAAAATCCAATAAAATAGCCCGAAAGAGTAAAACTCTTTTAGTGAGATGGGATCCAGATTTCATATTTGATCTCCGCGTCCCGCTCAGGCGAGATAAGATGCACAGAGAGTTCAAGCACTAATCACTGGTAGGCAATCCATGCCAATCGCCAACCCGTGCGATTCCCCTTCATATAGGCAATCCAGAAGACTGTGCCAACTGAGTTGGTACAACACAGTTTCTGATTCCTCAGATGGCTGCCTCCATATAGCTATCATATGCTCAACTTGTAGCCTATATGGTCAAGCTGACTTGACCTACTTCCTGGACCACCACGTGCTATGCTGAGCAACGAGAAGCGATAAATCCCTTCTCTATAGCATGTAGGTGTAATCGCGCACCGTCTGAAAATAGCTGGGCGTGCCCACTGAGTGGGTACAACACGGCCCCAACGATAGTCAGAACAGTGAGGTTTCGCGTCAGAAGGCAATCGATAGCTTGATATTTACGTTGGATTTTAACGGTCTTTTATCTTCTTACTATCATGCAAATTCTATAGTGATAGCTGAAGAATAAAACATGCATGTGCTAATATTACTTAAAACAGTAAATGAAAGCACCATTATCTTATGTGGTAAACGCCCATAAAACTTAAGTAAAACCCTAGTTTAACAAAAGTCTTTACTTGAGCTCTTTATGGGACTCTTGTACCTCATCCGGCCCAGCCCGGGCCCAAACGCCATCTGCAGCCCAAATGCGCCCACAAGACAGAATGGGCCTGTTCTAGAGTTGACCTCTAGACCACTCACCTAGTGAAGCCAATTGCTGCAAGCGCTTCTGCCAAATGTGCTGTGTGCTCATGTCTGATCAAATTACATTTTAAACTATCTAGACATGGTTTGACACGCAGGTCAATTATACATTTTAATAAATTAAATGTGATTCACAGATCACACCAATATATTCTTTCCAGGCACGCAGGCCCCAGCACAGCATACAAAATAGGGCAGCCCACATAAGATTAAATAAACACTCAATATACTCAATGCAACATGTTAAACATGTACTACATGTGATCCAAACAGAAATAAAATTTTAGAAAAAACCCATGGCATCAATTTTATTTCCTTATGTTCCCTACTACCTTACAACGGTCCATTAACAGATATCCACTCGTCAGACCAAGTCAGACCCACTGCCCTTGCATGCACCCAGTCATAACTGACTTGCGTCGACCCAATGGTCGACTATGCATGCCTTAAGAGCTGAACGTCCCACATGATTTCCGGCAAGCGGGTGTGACCCTGGGCCATAATCATGATCGTTCACTAGGCGCCTCAAACAGACATCGCTACACGCCCTTCTACAGTCGGCTTATAGCCACCTGTACAGCTTGCGCACAGGTGCTATCCAGCCTTCCCATCCAGGCTGTCAGATAGTCTGATTAGGCTGTTAGGTCCATACTTGACTAACGACTTCAAAACTGTTAACCCGTCTAAGTGTTTGAAGTAGGCGAGCAGATAGATCTAGTGAAGTCGTGCATGAAGATAAGTTTAAAACACAACTATGATATGCGCAAACTATGTATGTAAACATTCATCTAACATCACATGCGCAAACTATGTATGTAAACATTGTATCATGTTGTCGCATGTGAAACTAAACAAGATCTATCCAAAAATCAAGTATGGATCACGGCAATCATATGCATCAAGCCATAAAAAAAAACTGCCTCTGATACCATTGTTGGGAAACCTTGGTCACAAGCATCATTCAGAAACTTGTTGTAGCGGAAATACTAGGTCATCATAGAATCGCATGGATTGAGCACATGATCAACCTTATAAAACTTGTATAGAACAAGTTAGAGTATTACCATTGCCATGATGTAAGAGGCGGCTTGGAAGATGAAAGGGGGCGAGTGCCTCTTCTCCAAAGATGTCACACACAAGATGATGTCGACTTCCTTCCTTGTGTTCCTTGTGCTAGCAAAGACACCAAGGAGTCTTTAATCGTGTCTTGGAGAGGAAGATGTGCACTCTTGGCTGGTCGAAGTTCTTCCCTTGCGTGAAAAAGATCCACACGAGAGAGAGCCGAAAAGAGGAAGAAAAACGAGAGCTCTTCTGGAAACCGTGAGAGAGAGAGAGAGACCAAGAAGGAATGTTCGGTTACCACATATGGTAAGAACCAAACATGTAACTCCCTCCTTAACTCCCATTCAACCCATCGAAAACTTCCCTCTTAATTGAACCATGCATTCACTAATGAACCGGTCCAATTTCGAATTGGTTCAAGCATCAAGTCGAACCAGCCCTAGTTATGATCTCTTTGAACCATATGGCTCAAGATCTAACCACACATCTCATTGAACCCCTGATCTTTATGATCAAGCATCAATCCTCCCGATCGAAGCTTACCGATCATATGCCCTAATCAATTAAACATGATTAGACTAGATCTCACTTCCAATCAGAGCTTAAATTCCTCCAGTTCACACGATCTGACATAAGTAAGCTATATCATCAAATTGTGCGACCCTAAGGGTTTCCTTCAATGTCGGTAACGATAACTTACGTTATCACGATCAGAGAGGGGTATCTAGCAACACATCACTGTCTCCCGTTATGAAGGAAAGAGTCTTCCAAGACTACTCCCAAACCACAGCACAAGTGTGAATCTAATTCACTTGGCATACATGTTTCCCTTTGCCACTAGATGTTCCCATTGGACAAGCATGTCAAGCCTGCGATTCCAACATGATGAAAATGGTTAGATCAGACGAACATAGTCGTCTGGGTATGGCCATACACATTCTCAACCATTTCATCCAGGGGGCCCTTTAGAACATCACACTCCAACTAGGAGAGGCAATCCTATATCTATCACAAGTGCCCTAACATGACTCATGCCCACTATCCAAGATAATCCTTAACCATTATCTTTCAAATGATATTGAACTACCTCAAGATAATGCCAATCATCACTTAGAAACACAAGTGATCTCAAGTCAGAGGGAATATACCACTTGCTTGCATACAAGGATTATTCACATTGTGACAAACAATTGAATATCCTAAGTAGGGTCAGTCCAGTACATCCAATGCACCTATGTGTCTAAATCTTATTCTATGCCCGAAGCATCCTATAAGTTTAGAACACATATTAGTCTCAATCATATCAAGGCTGTCTCATGTTCACCGAGATATCTCGACAAAGGACAACACTGAATGTCAGCTAAGCTGAACATCATTGAGACATTACTCAGAAGTATACATACAACAGCAGATAATGTAACAATCTAAATAACAACAATTGCCTTTATAAAAACATATATATATAGTTTATACATGATACTGAAAATAACCCAAGGCCTCAAACATTAGCCTTAAGGGCATACCCTAACAGAGATTAGAGAAGAGAAGGATAAGGAGATGAGCAAGCTCAACTCTCGTCCACAAGAAGAGCAAGCTCCATTCTTGGCACAAACACGATGCTAACACAAGGGTTTCAAATTTCAAAATATCCAACCTTAGTGCAAAGTGTACATGTGCAGTCTTAAAACCCCTTCCCCCAATGGTTACATTTTGGCATTCTTGAACTAAACTATTCAGTGGCTGTGAGCTGCTGTTTGCTGCATTGTTCCCTGATGTTGATGTGAAGGTTTACTAGCCATTGGCTGAATTGATTAGCTGGTAGGTGGCGCTGATGTGGGCTGCTTGGATTAGCTGAGCTGAGGTGAAGTTGATGCGAAGGCTACTCCATAACTTGGGGCTGATTTGAGTTATGATTTTTACCGTGAGCTACTTCTTGTTGAGTGATAATCAGTCCCGGCTGAGATTGAGCTTTGTTGACTTGCTTGGGGATGAACTGGGCTTGGAGTTAGACTTGATTTGAATGTTGAGCTGATTTTGCCTATAATTGATTGACCTTGATTAACTTGCGGTCCAGCTTGATCATAGCTGAGCCTGAGTGTAACTTGATCTCCAAAGGCTGGCATTGAGCTTGATCATGGCTAAGCTTGAGTGTATGTCAATGTCACACTAATGTTGGGGAACTAGGTGCCTGCATGTGCAATACAAGTGTGCAAGACCTAGGCTAATAGCAACCTACTTGATGTAGGGGTAGATCACAAGCATGCAAACAACGAGTTTCGAAAATATTATTTTTGTTAATATCATTAACTAGAGAAAACTGAATTACACTAACGAAGTTGGAAAATAGTTTTTTTGTAATTTTAGATAAGAAAACCGAAACTTATGCTACTTGCTTGAAAATAAAACGTACACTACTTGCTTTAAAGTAAATGACGATATCTTTAAGAAGACTCATCTTGCAGTCCTTGAGAATAGAAGGGCCATCCTTCCCGTTCTTCACCGGTCCTACTATGATGGAAGGTGCAGGTTGCACACAGGGCATCCAGCAATCCCACACAGGCGTGGGTGAGTTATAGTTAATTAAACACCAACAATGCTAAAGAGTTAAGAGGGAGGCTAGTCCTCCAAGTTCTCTTGCTAACAAAAAAATAGACTATCTAAAAAAGGGGGGAAGAGAGGGTGAAGCGCCAAGCATCCTTCACCTTGCACCAATAATCCCTACAAAGATCCAAAGATGTGTAGTAAGATGTTCTTTAGAGTGTAGGAAGTGAAAGCACAAGAGGTTGGAATACTTAACTTAGAATCGCCTTGAAGAAGACCATGAGGTGCTCCCATGATCTTTGCGCCATCTTGACTTCTATATCTCTTTGATGTTCTTGCCTTGATGGAGATGAGTCTCGGCCTTGCTTGTTGAAAGGGAGAGGTGAGGAGATAAGAGGAGAGGCTCGGCTCTTGAGGGAAGAAGAGGGAAGAAGGAATGTTTGGGTGACACAAGCACCCTAGGCGACACAAGCACCCTTCATTTGGCTAGAAAAATAGTCAACAATATATTTCAACAATGCTATGCGCATGATGCAATGGGGATACATAAATAGGCAGCTTAGGGATGAGGATAAGGTGAGGGCAAGGTGGTCATTGGCCCCTTGCGCCCCTTACATATTTGGAGGAAATTCGAAATGGAGACAAGGCATTAAGTGGGCTGATATTGTTGCCTTCTTTGGATGGCTGAATTGGCAAGTCTTGAATTCGAATGGCTGGATTCCTTGAGGTGTTGGCGAGGGAGAATTTGAACTTTGAAAACCTTCCTTGTTGGATTGGGCGGCAATGAGAAGAAGGAAAGAATTATTCCCCCTAATTGTGGATCTTGATGGCGCACTCCATGATTTGTGGATCTAGATTGGGCGTCCCTTAAATTGTGGATCTAAACCGATCCTTGCTTGATTTTGAGGATGAGGTTGGCGCATAACTCCATGGGGCTGATGTTTCTTCAATTGGAAAGGATCTTGAAGTAGGGCTTTGAAGTGAAGTTGAGTTGGAGGTCCCCTTTGAGCTAGTTTGAAGTGAACCTTCCAAAATGGGAGCTAGCTTCTTGGAGTGGGGTGAACTAGCTGATTTGCATCCCTTGAGCTGAATATTATATGTATCCAAACTACATGCACTAACCTACCATGACATTACAATGCACAACCTACCAACAACATTCATAAAAGTAAACTACATGATAGACTTGGGGGTGGACTAACCTAACATGCTATGCAATGCAAATAAGGAAAGTGCTGAAAAGGAAAGTGGACTCTAAGTGAAGCCATACTTGATGGGCTTCCTCCGAGCCCTAGTGGATCTTCTAGGAGCTGTGTTAGGCCCTCCATCATTTCTCCCCGGGTTGGAAAAATTCTCATCAAGAGAATTGTCCTTAAATCCTTGGAGCAAATCAGGAGCAGCCAGGGCTAGCTCTGCCTCGGGGAGCCATGCCTCCTCACCATTAGAGAACTTAACATGGTAAAATAGTTGTACCTCGTCAGGGGTGAGTCGAGTCTGGTCCTCAAGGATATCCACTATCTCTGGATCGAAGGGGGCCTCTGGTTCCTGGAGTGAGAGAGGCTCCTTATAAGCTGTGAGATCCTCCACATTAACAATGGTGGGGATCCCCAAATCTGGAGGCAAATCAAGCACGTAGGCGTTGTTATTGATCTTGCCCACTATGGTGAAGGGTCCCAGTCCCTTTGCATCCAACTTGCGTCCGTGTCCTTGGATACGCTCCTCACGGACTCGCAGAATCACCTGATCACCTATATTGAATAACCTTTCTCAGCGTTTCTTGTTAGCAGCTTCGCAATATGAAACAGTAGAGTCTAAAATTTTGCTAAGAATCTCATGGTGCAATTGTGAAATATTGAATGCATAATCACGAGCTGATAAAGAAGGTTTAAAACTTTTGGGCAAGGCAATCAAGTCAATTTGTTTCTTAGGCTGATACCCTAAGTTGGCCTGAAAAGGGAAGAGACCTGTAGTCCTGTTTACAACACTATTGTAGGAGAACTCGGCTGTGGGCAAAAGTTTGTCCCAAGTGCCGGGGTGTTCACCTACAAGGCTCCTAAGGATGTTCCCAAGTGATCGGTTGACCACATCAGTCTGACCAACCGTTTGAGGATGATAAGCTGTAGAGAACTTCAGATTGGTGCCTAATAAGGTCCACAGAGTCTTCCAAAAATAACTAACAAATCAGGTGTCCCTATCAGAAACTATGGTAAGGGGGGTACCATGTAGCCTAACAACCTCCTTAAAAAAATAATTTGGCTATGTGAGAGGCATCAGAGGTTTTATAACAAGGAATGAAATGGGCCATCTTAGTGAATCTATCTACTACTACAAAGATGGAATCATGCTAGCTAGATGTTCTAGGCAACCCTAGGATAAAATCCATGCTTAGGTCTTCCCATGGAGCTTGAGGAATGGGCAGAGGGGTGTAGAGGCCTGCACTATGCTTATGGGTCTTAGTTATCTGGCATGTCCTATAGTGACTAACCACCTTAGCAACATCCCTATTGAGGTTTGGCCAAAAGAACCTTTCCTCAACCAAGGCTTGGGTTTTATCCCGACCATGGTTACCTGCAGACCCTCCTCCGTGCAATTACCAAATGAGGAACTCTCGGATTGAGGTCTTAGGGACACAAAGTATAGGTCCAAGAAATAAGAACCCATCCCTAAGGGTGTACAAAGGATGACTCAGGGGATCAACACTAAGTTTAGCATGTATAGAAGCAAAGTCAGGACAATCAGTGTAAGCAAGTTTCATACTTTCAAAGCCAGTAACTTGAACATGTAATTTTTGCATAAGTAAAGTAACTCTACTTGAAGCATCGGCTACTTTGTTTTCTTTTCCTGACTTGTGTTTTAAGACAAAGGTGTATTGCTGGATGTACTCTACCCACTTGGCATGCCTAAAGTTCAGCTTCTTTTGAGCACTAAGGTAGGACAAAGCCTGATGGTCACTATTAAGGATAAACTCATTATGGATCAGGTAATGCCTCCAATATCTAAGAGACTGAACTATAGCATAGAACTTCTTATCATAAGTTGAATACTTCTGTTTTGCCTCATTGAGTTTTTCACTGGAAAAGGCAGGTGACCTTCTTGACTGAGGGTCCCACCTATGCCAATTCCAGAGGCATCACAGTCAACCTCAAAGACTTTACTGAAGTCAGGGAGTCTGAGGACTAGGGCTGTGGTCATCCTAACTTTGAGCTCACTAAAGGCTCGGCTAGCAGATTTAGTCCAAGTAAAGTCTCCTAGTTTTAAGCAACTAGTAATAGGGGCAACAATTGTACTGAAGTTTCTAATAAACCTTCGGTAGAAGGTAGCTAAACCATGGAAGCTCCTAACTTCAGTTAGAGTTTTGGGTTCTGGCCAGTCTAGGATTGCTTGGACCTTAGCTGGGTCAGCTTGAAGGCCATGCTCAGACACTATGAACCCTAGAAAGACAACACTGCAGGAGAGAAAAGAACATTTCTTCAAGTTGATGTAAAGCTTCTCTTTCCTAAGTAGGTCAAGGATTTTTCTAAGATGATCTAGGTGTGCTTCCTTCGTTTTGCTAAAAATTAAGATGTCATCAAAGTAAACAACTAGGAATCTACCTATGTAAGGTTTCAGGACTTGTGTCATATGCAGGAGTCCCCTTCGAGGGGGAGCGAGAAAACCCTAATGGCGCATGTGTTACATCGCAGCGGAAATAGGGGTTTTAGGGATCATTATGCATGATATATATTCAACTATGAAAAACGATTACGAGTGCCAATAAGATTCATACCATCGCCATCTATGGATGAAGTATTGGAAGCAAGGAGCGAAAGGGATCCTCTCCCTAGTCGACGCACACACGATGAAGAATGGCCTCTCCTTGTCGTCTTTGTGCTAGCAAAGCTTCAAGGGTCCTTTGCGCATGGAGGGGATAAGATCCTTGGGCTTGTCGAAGAAGAAGTTCCTCTACCCTCGTCGAGAGAGTTTTTTTTACACGAGAAGGAAGGAGACTTCGTTCAAGAGTGATGATCGCCAATAGAGTAAACACGTTGTAATGAACGTGGGCGTTGCTATCCAAAAATAGTAACCCATTACTCACTTCGGTTATGCGTTCACATGAAGTGAACCGCAATTCCTTCTCTTCGATTATTTGAACCAAGCGCTCATTACATGAGCTGGTTCAAGTGACTTTGGTCTAAGACCAAATCGGCCCAAGCAATGGTCGATCTTATTGAACCACAAGGTTCAAGATCACCGTTGATCTCTTGATGCTCTAGATCTCACTGATCTAGCATCATAACTCTCGATCGAAGCTTACCGATCTAAAGCCCTAATCAATCAAACATGATCAGACCAGATCTCACTCGCAATCAGAGCTTAACACCCCTTTAAACTGAACTAAACAATTCAGTCCACACGATCTGACTTAAAGAAGCCATATCATCAAATTGTGCGACCCTAAGGGTTTCCTTTAAATGTCGGTAACGATAACTCACGTTATCACGACCAGTGAGGGGTATCTAGCAACACATCACTGTCTCCCGATATAAAGGAAAGAGTCTTCCAAGACTTCACCCAAACCACAGCACAAGTGTGAATCCAATTCACTAGGCATGCATACTTCCTTTGCCACTTGATGTTCTTATTGGACAAGCCTGTCAAGCTTGTAACTCCAATATGATGAGCATGATTAGATCAGATGAACACTGTCACCTGGGTATGGCCATACACTCTCTCAATCATCTCATCCAGGGGGCCCTTATAGAACATCACACTCCTTAAACAAGGAGACGGCAATCCTATGTCTATCACTAGTGTCCTAACCTGACTCAAGCTCACCATCCAAGATAGTCTATAATCATTATGTTTCAAATGATATTGAACTACCTCAAAACAATGACAATCATCATTTAGAAAACACAAGTGATCTCAAGTCAGAGGAAATGTGCCACTTGTCGCAATCAAGGAATATTCACATTGTGACAAACAATTGAACATCCTAGTAGGGTCTGTCCAGTACATCCCATGTACCCATGAGTCTACATCTTATTCCATGCTCGAAGCATCCTATAAGATTAGAACACATATTAGTCTTAACCATATCAAGGCTGTCTCATGTTCACCAAGATATATCGACTAAGGACATAATAGCATGTCAGCCCAGCTGAACAGCTTTGAGACATTATTCAGAGGAACATATATTGCAGCAGACAATGTAGCTAACTGAATAACAACCATGCCTTTATAAACTTAAGAGTTTATTACATGATACAGATACATTCCCACAGGCCTCAAACATTAGCCTTAAGGGCATACCCCAACATCATAAGCCTCACAAAAGTGGAAGGGGCGTTAGTTAAGCCAAAGGGCATCACTAACCACTCATATAAACCATCTTTCATTTTGAAAGCAGTTTTCCATTCATCTCCTTCCCTAACTCTAACTTAATGGTATCCACTCCTAAGATCAAGTTTGGTGAACCACCTAGACCCAACTAGCATGTCTAACATATCATTTAACCTTGGGATAGGGAATCTATACTTCACAGTTATCTTGTTTATGGCACGGCAGTCTATACACATGCACCAGCTTCCATCCTTCTTGGGCGTCAAGAGGGCAGGAACAACACATGGGCTAAGGCTTTCCCTAATATAACCCTTGGCTAAAAGATCATCTACTTGCCTCTTGAGTTCGGTGTGCTCAGTATGGTTCATCCTATAATGAGGAAGGTTGGGTAAAGTGGATCCAGGGACAAGGTCTATAACATGTTGAATATCCCTAAGTGGGGGAAGGCCATTGGGTAAGTCATCTGGGATAAGCTCACTATAGTTTTCTAGAATGTTCTCTATCTCAGGAGGGGTTTTGGTTTCAGTCTCAGGTCTGGCCTCCTTAATGATAAGGGTATAGAGAGGTTGGTTTTCTAAGCATTCCTTAGCAAAGGTTTGGGGTTGGATAAGTTGGATGGTCGGTTTTGGTTGTTTGGGTTCTTCTATCCTACCTTTGCTAGTGGAGGCTCTAAGTTCCTTAGGTAATGAGGGTTTAAGCCTAATCTTCTGCCCATTGTGATTGAAGACATAAGTGTTGGTCCTACCGTAGTGGACAACATCCATGTCAAAAATCCAAGGGCGGCCTAGGAGAATTTGGGCGACATCCATTGTGATGACATCACACCATATTTCCCCTTGGTAAGCACCAAATTGTAATGGGACAAGGCACCTATGAGAGACAGGAATGCTAGTCTGATTGACCTAGGAAATGCTATAAGGCTTAGGGTGAGGTTCTGCCTTTAGATTGAGTTTGGTGACTGCCACCTAAGAGATGGCATTCAAACTGCTTCCTCCATCAATTACTACTTTGCACATGTGACCATGGCATTTTGAGTAAGTGTGGAAGATGCTGGTTCTACGCTAGTCTTCAGTAGGGGTGGGGTTGATCAGGGTGCACCTGACTACTCCCAGAGTGTTGAGGAAAAAATCCTCTTCACTATCACAGTCATTTAGCTCAATATTACAGCAATTAGGATCTTAGTCTAAGGCTTCCTCAGGTTCAGCTTCTGGTTCTACATGTTCCTCAGTCATAACCATTACCTTCTTAGGACAGTTCCTTATAAGGTGACCTGGTTGTTTACAGTTATGGCAGACAACCGGAGTTTGGATTGGCTTGGGTTTAGGGGTTGAAGAGTTGGGGTGTGAACTGCTAGGAGAGGGCCTATAGGTTGGTTTTGGGGTCATGGTTTCCTTCCTAGTCTTAAGTTGGTGTTGTACCTCAAGGGCTCTTTGGTAAGCTTCCTCTATGGTGTCTATTTGGTAATAGGCATGACCTCTCTTGATTTCTGGCTTAAGACCATTTTTGAACCAACTCAGGGTAAACATTGGATCTTCGTCCATTTCACTTCTCAACAAAAGTTCATCAAACTCTACCATGTACTCTTCTACAGTTGAGTTTCCTTGGGTAAGGCTACTAGTTTGGTCGAGAAGCTTATTGTGAAAGTTTAGAGGAACATACTTTTCTCTCAGCCTAGTGTTCATCTCTTCCCATCTTGTAATGGGGGGTTGACGAGACCTCTGCAGGCTTCTTTCCACATTGCTCTAATAGAGTCTAGCAGAACCTTCAAGAAGGCATTTGGTAAACCTAACCTTAGAGTGCTCGGGCATCATACTCCATTCGAAGTATTGCTCGAGTTTGGTTGCCCAATCTAAGTATTTTCTAGGATCAAGGGATCCATTAAAAGTGGGCAGGTTAAGCTTCACAGCATGTTGCATGTAGTCATCCCTAGGTCTAGGATTTTGATGGGTTTGGACATGGTGTCCTTCCCATTCAAAGTTTTGTGGAGTGTTCCTAGGGGTGTTCCTTGGGGTTTGATTCCTTGGCATAGGTTCTAGAGGATCTCTAGAGTTGTGTTCACTAGGTGGGCGGCTAGGAGATCTACTCCTATTGGACTCTTCTATTTCTTGCACCTTATTGTTGAGTTGATTTAGGTTTGTGTCTATGTTGTCCATCCTTTTATTTAGATTTGCAATCATCTCAGCCAAGGTATTTAAATCCATGGGTTGGGTGTTTTGAGCCTTAGCTCGGGTTTGCATGGTTGATTTTGAAAAGATTTGTAGATGAAAAACAGGGCTACTAGTACGATAAGATATAATAGCCAATTATGAAAATCCTTTCTTTCAAACAACCTAGTTCCAAAAATCGCCTAGAAGTTAGAAAATTAAGTTTTGAAGGCTTAAATCTCTAATCTAGGGGCCTAGGCTCTGATACCAAGATGATGTAGGAGTTAGACTTGATTTGAATGTTGAGCTGATTTTGCCTGTAATTGATTGACCTTGATTAACTTGCAGTCCAGCTTGATCATAGCTAAGCCTGAGTGTAACTTGATCTCCAAAGGCTGGCATTGAGCTTGATCATGGCTAAGCTTGAGTGTATGTCAATGTCACACTAATGTTGGGGAACTAGGTGCCTGCATGTGCAATACCAGTGCGCAAGACCTAGGCTAATAGCAACCTACTTGATGTAGGGGTAGATCACAAGCATGCAAACAACGAGTTTCGAAAATATTATTTTTGTTAATATCATAAACTAGAGAAAACCGAATTACACTAACGAAGTTGGAAAATAGTTTTTTGTAATTTTAGATAAGAAAACTGAAACTTATGCTACTTGCTTGAAAATAAAACTTACACTACTTGCTTTAAAGTAAATGACGATATCTTAAAGAAGACTCACCTTGCAGTCCTTGAGAATAGAAGGACCGTCCTTCCCGTTCTTTACCGGTCCTACTCTGATGGAAGGTGTAGGTTACACACAGGGCATCCAGCAATCCCACACAGGCATGGGTGAGTTATAAAGTTAATTAAACACCAACAATGCTAAAGAGTCAAGAGGGAGGCTAGTCCTCCAAGTTCTCTTGCTAACAAAAAAATAGACTATCTAAAAAAGGGGGGGGGGAAGAGAGGGTGAAGCGCCAAGCATCCTTCACCTTGCGCCAATCCCTACAAAGATCCAAAGATGTTAGTCTAACGCAGACAGATTAAGTAACTCAAGCAAACAGAAAATAAGCCTAGTCTAGCAATACTCTCAATATCTTCAATATTGACAAAACTAAGGTCTCCCCAGCAACAGCGCCAAAAATTTGATGTGATCCGAAAGGACACACTTTTAAATACAAGCAGGTAGACTCGTTTCAGGTGTCGCGGCCAAAGGTATTGGCGTATAGGGCTATTGTCACTCCCTGGCACGGCTCCAAAAACTTGTTGTCCCTAACTTGTAGTGTCCGCAAGTGCACGGATACTCGAAGTAATAAAGTAAATATCGATCCCCAGGGAGACCTATGCTGTCAAGTACCGAATAATTGATTTCTTCCTATCTAGGCAATCGAAAAAGAGAAAGGCAAGCAGAGATCGAAAACACGGGGGAGAATAATGTCAGAGAGAAATTGGGACACGAGTTTCATTCTCTTAGATTTCCACGACTAGATATATAAAGATGTTCATCAATCGAATTCTAACATGATAAAGACTCAATTTACTTCAAAAAGGGATTATCTCACTTTCGTGCAGATAACCAAGCAGAGATAAATCTTCACTTTCGCGCAAGATTCATCCCATGCTGAAGATAAGTAAATCATCTATCAAAAAATTCAAAGATCACTTTCGTGCATCTGAATTCTAAGTTGATTGCCTCGAGTGGAATCTCGAGAATCACTTTCGTGCATCTGAGACTCAACACACATTTTACCTATGGTTCTCCAACGTTCCGATCTTCACTTTCGTGCAAGATCTCCACGTTTGATACAATAATTCAATCCTAAGTTCATTAATATCATAATGGCAATTTAACATACTAAAATAAAGAAATAAGAACTTAACCTAGTTTCCTACGGTGAGTTCCTATTAATCAATTTTAGGGTTCCAAGTTCTCAAGCAAATCACCTTTCGGTCCTTATTGCGAAAACTATAAAACATGATGACAAAAAACAAACTAAGGAGAATCTTAGAGCAATAATCGTATAGGTAAAATTATCAAATTAGAATAATCATGATGAAAGTAAAAGATTATCTAGTCATTAAGAAAATCAAAGGGAATTACTCCCCCATGTCCCAAAATAAGTTTAAGCTAGCGTGGTGAAGGAATTACAAAATACCATAATTTCATAAGATCAAAAATCAACAAGAAAGGAGTTTTAGGAAAATACAGCACGGCTGTGAAATATTTCACATCCGTAATTTGCAATGAAAGTGGTGAATAGTGGCGACGCTTCTTCTTCCTTTGATTTCTCCTCAAATTGATCTCCTTTCGTTCTGAAACTTCTGGCACGTTGTCTCCTTCTCCAGGCAAAGCTTTAGTATGAAAATCATGGCCGGAGGTGCTCTGGATTGGTCGCGGCGGTGGAACCCTAAGCGGCGGTGTGTACCGTGATTTCTCCCTCGATGGTGGATGCAATTTGGGGCTTTTGGTGTCTACCAGATCCTCTCATCGTAAGCTCTCTTTTTTCTTCTTACGGCATCAAATTTAGAGTTCTGGATCGCCCACAATAATCTCCAAAAAAATCGGGCGTCGAAATTGACCTGGGAGTCGCTTTCAAAAACAGAAATACGATAGTGTAATAGTTCATGGCACTGCCGTAAAATCGCTCGAGTGTTCTGTTCTGAAAGTGCTGGGAAATACGGCACTGTAATATGGTTCATGGCACTGCCATAAAATCGGCTAAACTCTCTGGTTGGAAACGTCTAGAAAATATGGCCCATGAAATAGTTTACGGCAGTGCGGTAATTTCAGCAGTGGTCTCTGTTCCGAAAGTGCTCCAAAATACGGCCGTGTAAAATCTTACAGCAGTGTCGTATTTTTCACACAATCTTCTGATCTAAAGTTTTCCCAAATTACAGCAGGTGACCAATATTACGGTATCGTATGGAAATATGGTACCGTAATATAGTTTACGGCACTATCGTATTTTGGTGAGTTGCTCCGTTTTGCGTGAAATTTATCATGTATCTTCTTCTTGATGATGAGAATTCTTCTATCTGTTTGATTTTGCTCGGAAACACCCTAAAATGATGCCTTTTTGCTTAAAAATCATGAAAAACCAAAATAGAAGTAGACTTTACAATATTTGATAGATTCAGCATAAAAACAAGTAAAAGATCTTCAATTTAGCATGAAAAGATATCTAAAATGATACAAAAATATACTATATATTTTGGTGTCATCAGCATCCGAGCATAGAAAAGCATGAAAAATATCGTTTGAGGCTCGCAAGTCCCTCTGATACCACTGTTGGGAAACCCCAGGGATATTTTACAATTTTTGACATTACAGATTACAAAACGCAGCAGAATAATATCCCCGAAACAGGCCAGTCCCAAAAACCCAGTGAGGATTGTCATGCAAGGGGGTCGACACTATGTGATAGAAAGTACCTAGAGCAAGTGGAGGCCGATGTCGAGGTAGGCGCCCAAGTGTTCACTCTCTGCAGTCTCACACACACGGATTCCTCAAGACCTCTTCTTCCACTCCTAGTGCTAGCCTCGGGAAGAAGATCCAAGCCTTATGTCTCCTTCTTCATGTTGGGGTATGCCCTTAAGGCTAATGTTTGAGGCCTTGGGATTGTATCAGTATCATGTAATAAACTCTTGTGTTTATAAAGGCATGGTTATTATTCAGGTTGTTACCTTCTCTGCTGCAATTAGTGTACTTCTGAATAATGTCTCAAAGCTGTTCAGCTGGGCTGACATGCTATAAAGTCCTTAGTCGAGATATCTTGGTGAACATGAGACAGCCTTGATATGATTGAGACTAATATGTATTCTAATCTTATAGGATGCTTCGAGCATGGAATAAGATGTAGACTCATGGGTACATTGGATGTACTAGACAGACCCTAGTAGGATATTCAATTGCTTGTCACAATGTGAATAATCCTTGTTTGCATCAAGTGGCACATGTCCTCTGACTTGAGATCACTTGTGTTTCTAAATGATGATTGTCATTGTTTTGAGGTAGTTCGATATCATTTGAAACATAATGATTATTGACTATCTTGGATGGTGAGCTTGAGTCAGGTTAGGGCACTCGTGATAGATACAAGATTGCCGTCTCCTTGTTCAAGGAGTGAGATGTTCTAATGGGCCCCCCCCCTATGAGATGATTGAGAAAGTGTATGGCCATACCCAGGTGACTATGTTCATCTGATCTAATCATGCTCATCATATTGGAGCTACAGGCTTGACACGCTTGTCCAATAAGAACATCCAGTGGCAAAGGAAACATGTATGCCTAGTGAAGTGCATTCACCCTTGTGCTGTGGTTTGGGTGTAGTCTTGGAAGACTCTTTCCTTTATATCGGGAGACAGTGATGTGTTGCTAGATACCCCTCACTGATCGTGATAACGTTAGTTATCGTTACCGACATCTAAAGGAAACCCTTAGGGTCGCACAATTTGATGATATGGCTTACTTAAGTCTGATCGTGTGGACTGAATTGTTTCGGTTCAGTTTAAAGGGATTTAAACTCTGATTGTAAGTGAGATCTGGTCTGATCATGTGTGATTGATTAGGGCTTGAGATCGGTAAGCTTCGATCGAGAGTAGTGATGCTAGATCGGTGAGATCAGAAGCGTCAAGAGATCAACGGTTAGATCTTGAACCATTTTGGTTCAGAGAGATCTAGACCATGGCTTGGGCTGGTTTCATGTGGTCTTTGAACCAAATTGGTTTGGACCAATTTGGATTGAACCGGTTCACATGGGTGAACGCATGGTTCGATCCATAAGGCGTTTTGGGCGGTTTGCTTGGAGTGGGAGCGCATGGCTTCATGACTTTCCATAATTGAAAGTCATGTAACGCCATCTCCTAAGAGAAACGCCTAACGCTTCTCCTCTTGGTCTAATCGCATCTCCACTTTGGTGGGAGAGAGTGTGTTGACGCCAAGGAAGAGGAGGGAGGCTCGGCCAAGCTTTTTCTCATCACCTTCATGCGACAAGCACACCTTGGAGGTCTTTGCTAGCACAAAGAACACCAAGAAGTAGCCATCTTCATCCTCTTGTGTGCGTCCTCTTTGGAGAAGGAGCACTTGCGCCTTTGCTTCCAAGGCGCCATCGAAACTATGGCATTGGTATGATCCTTTGTAGATTTTATCAAGCTTTATGTTAGTTGATCATATATCATGCAGCCGATCCCTTGAAACCCTTGCTTCCGCTTAAAAATCAAAGATGCGCCATCCATAGGGTTTCACCCCCTTGCGCTCCCCCTTGAAGGGGACTCTTCAATTGGTATCAGAGCCATTTATGCATGCTAATATGATTGCTATGTTTGCTCTTGTGATCCATGCTTGCGCAAGTGATTAGATCTAGTTGTTTCATCATGCGAAAAATAGGATATAATACACTTATGTTGGCGCATGTTGTTTGTTCATGCTTGCGGCATGACTTGATGGTGGCGCTAGGTTTATGTTATTGTTTTATCAAACCTTCACTTGCGCGCCTATGATTAGATCTAAGTTGCGCCTACTGTAAACCCTTAGACGGGTTGATGGGGTTGAAGTCATCCCCTAGATTAGATCAAACTAGTCTGATCAGACCATCTGACAGCCTAGATGGGTCGACCAGATGGCACCTGTGCGCAAGCACGAGGTGGCTATAGGTCGACTGCATCACAGGCGTGTAGCGAGGTCTGGTTGAGACAACCAGTGAACACTCTTGAGTTAGGCCCGGGGTCACACCCGCTTGCCAGAACTCTTGAAGGTTGTTCAGCCCTTGGCGCATGCATGGTTGACCATTAGGTCAACTCGAGTCAGTTAGGACTTGGTGCATGCAAGGGCATGGATCTAACTAGATGGATGAGTGGATCCCTATCAATGGACCGTTGTAAGGTTGTAGGGCACATAAGAAAATTAAAATTGATGCCAATGGGGTTTTCAAAATTTTATTTTCTTTTAATTGGATCACATGTTGATTGATGCCTATGCTTGTTTATTTATTCTTATGTGGGTGCCCAATTTAATGTGTGCTGTGCTGGGGCCTGCGTGCCTGGAATTAAACCTGTAAATTAATATTATTGTGATCTGCGAATCACTTTTTAATTAATTTATTGTATAATTGACCTGCGAGTCAAACTTGTCTAGATAGATCAAAATGTATTTTGATTAGACAAGAGCACAAAGGCACACATCCCAGAGGGGCATTCAGCTGGTGGCACACCTGAGGTGCTCTTGGCGCAAGGGCCCTGGGTTGGACCAGATGGGATGCTAAAGACCCAAGAAGAGCAAGTGAAGACTTAAGTATCTTAAGGTCTTACTTAGGCTATGGGCTTTTACCACATAAGATCCATGCTTTCTGTTATTGTTTATATAAGTAGAACAGCATGATTTATTTATCTTCTGCTATAGCCATAGGATTTGCCTGATAGTAAGAAGATAAAAGACCGTTAAAATCCAAACGCTAAAATATCAAGCACGTAATGCCTTCTGACGCGAAACCTCACTGTTCTGACTATCGTTGGAGCCGTGTTGTACCCACTCAGTGGGCACGTCCATCTATCTTCAGACGGTGCTGGATTACACCTGCGTGTTACAGAGAAGGGATTTATCGCTTCTCGTTGCTCAGCATAGCACGTGGTGGTCTAGGGAGTAGGTCGGGTCAGCTTGACCATGTAGGCTACATATGTGGCGCATATGGTAGCACATGGAGGCAGCCATCTGTGGGGTCAGAGATTGTGTTGTACCAACTCAGTTGGCACAGTCTGCTGGATTGCCCAGATGAAGGGGAATCGCACGGGTTGGCGATTGGCAGGGACTGCCTACCAGAAATTAGTGCTTGTACTCTCTGTGCATCTTATCTCGCCTGAGCGGGACGCGGAGACCAAGTATGAAATCTGGATCCCATCTCACTAAAAGAGTTCTACTCTTTCGGGCTGTTTTGATGGATTTTTCAGCCAGATAAAATAGTGAGAAAAAGAATCTTTCTTAAGTCCTGGATTGATTCTATACATTGATACTGACCTTGCTGTTCTTGCATTGTTGTAGATTCCTGCAGCAACGAACACCATGAGCTTCAATGTGCGATCCCTACTGGAAAGGGAGAAGTTTGCTGGGCCAAACTTCTCAGACTGGTTCGGACACCTTAAGATCGTTCTTAAGGCAGAGAGGAAACTGTATGTCCTCGAGACGGCTGTGCCGCCTCAACCCGCTGCGAACGCCGCAAGGGCGGTTCGTGATGCCTATGAAAAGCACGTCAATGATAGCATTGATGTCGCTTGCCTGATGCTAGCGTCTATGACGCCACCGCTGCAGCGTCAGCATGAGGATATGTCGGCTATAGAGATTATAGCGAACCTCAAGATGCTGTATGCTGCACAGGCGAGGACAGAACGCTATAATCTGACAAAGCTTTTCTTTCAGAGCAAACTGGCTGAAGGGAGCCCAGTGGGAGCTCACGTGCTCAAGATGATTGGGCACAAGGAGGCTCTGGAGAAACTGGGGCATACCATCAACCAGGAGCTTGCTGTAGATATTATTCTGCAGTCTCTTCCGCCTTCTTTCGATGCGTTCATCATTAACTTTAATATGAACAAAATCGATTGTACTCCGGCAGAGCTGCTGAATATGCTCTTGACTACTGAGGAAACTCTGAAGGGAAAGCCTTCAACCTCTGTCTTAATGGTTCCTTCCAGGAACAAGAAGAAGGGGAAGAAGGGCAAAGCCCCTGTCAAGAACTACAGTAAGGCTCTGAAACAGAAGGTAAAGCGGTCAAAGGACAACAGGTGTTTCCACTGTGGCCAGCTGGGTCACTGGAAAAAGGACTGTAAAGCGCTCCAAGGAGACAAGAGGGGAAGCATCGCTTCTGGCTCAGGTATTTACGTGACGGAAGTCATGGTTTCATCTTCTTCTATTTCATGGGTGTTGGACACTGCATGTGGAGTTCACATTTGTTCAAATGTATAGGAACTCAAGAGAAGAAAGCAGGTGGGACAGCATGAGGTAGACCTACGCGTTGGAAACGGGGCACGGGTTGCTGCTGTTGCTGTAGGAGACTATTTCATTTCTTTACCATCTGGCATTGTATTGGAATTAAACAATTGTTATTTTGTACCTAGTATCACCAAAAATATTATCTCTATTCCTGCTCTTGTCAGGAAAGGGTTTTCCTTTGAATGCAAGATTTCAAAGTGTTATCTTACTCTTGATAATATTGTCTATGCTACTGGTTCAATTAACAATGGGTTATTCATGTTGGACATGGAATATTCTATACAAAACATTGATAATAAGAAAGCCAAGTATGCTGATGACAGCACCTTGTTATGGCATAGTCGTTTAGGCCATATTAACAAGAAGCGCATTAAGCGGTTGCATGATCATGGACTGCTGGGATCATTCTCCTATGAGGAGATTGATACATGCAAAGCTTGTTTGATGGGTAAAATGACGAAGTCACCTTTTCCTCACAAAGGTCAAAGGGCTTCAGGTCTACTTGACCTTATACACAGTGACGTGTGTGGGCCATTTAGTAAACATGCCAGAGGTGGCTATCAGTACTTCATTACATTTACTGATGATTTCAGAAGATATGGTTATGTCTATCTAATGAGACATAAGAGTGAATCTTTTGACAAGTTCAAAGAGTTCAAGAATGAAGTACAGAATCAGCTAGGCCGAAATATCAAGGCACTTCGTTCTGATCGAGGTGGAGAATACTTGAGTCATACGTTTACTGACTATCTGAAGGAGTGTGGGATTATCTCACAGCTCACTCCGCCAGGAACACCGCAATGGAATGGTGTGTCCGAGAGGAGAAATAGAACGTTACTTGATATGGTTCGTTCTATGATGAGTCAGGCTACTCTTCCATACTCCTTTTGGGGATTTGCACTGGAAACAGCTGCAAAGGTACTAAACCGAGTGCCATCCAAGGCAGTTTCTAAGACTCCATACGAGTTATGGTATGGGAAACAGCCGAGCTTGACATTTATCAGGATCTGGGGTTGCGAGGCTTATGTCAAAAAGCTCGCCTCTGGGAAACTGGAGAGCAGATCTGACAAATGTATCTTTGTCGGTTACCCTAAGGAAACTAAGGGTTATTATTTCTACGATCCCAAAGAGAACAAAGTATTTGTTGCTCGGACGGCAATATTTCTTGAGAAGGAATTTCTTCTGCAAGAGGCCAGTGGGAGAGAAATAAAACTGGATGAGAATCCAGAGGAAGGACAAAGTAGTCAAGCACAGTTGGATGTGCCTGAGCCGGTAGAACAGGTTACTGAACAACCTGAGGCTCAGATATCACGGGAACCGCGTAGATCGGGAAGGATCCGTCGACAGCCTGAGCGCTATGACGGAGTCTACATCATTGATAATGATGAACCCCTCACATATGCGGATGCGGTCAGTGGACCGGAGTCAGCTAGATGGCTTGAAGCTATGCGAGCCGAGATGGACTCCATGTCAGATAACCAAGTCTGGGATTTGGTTGATCCACCTCCGGGAGTAATCCCTATAGGCTGTAAATGGATCTTCAAGAAGAAGATTGACATGGATGGTAACATAGTTACCTATAAAGGCAGGCTAGTTGCGAAAGGTTTCAAACAAATCTACGGGATAGATTATGATGAAACTTTCTCTCCTGTAGCCATGTTTAAGTCTATTCGGATTCTTTTCGCGATAGCTGCATATTACGATTATGAGATCTGGCAGATGGATGTGAAGACAGCTTTCCTTAATGGAAATCTTAATGAGGATGTGTATATGACACAACCTGAAGGTTTCACTAATCCATCAGATCGTCATAAAATATGCAAGTTAAAGAAGTCCATTTATGGACTTAAGCAAGCATCTAGGAGCTGGAATATTCATTTTGATGAATCAATCTCTGAGTTTGGTTTCATCAAGAACGAGGACGACCCGTGTGTATATAAGAGGTTTAGTGGGAGCGTGATTACATTCCTAGTCCTCTACGTCGATGACATCTTGATCATTGGAAATGATATTCCTGAAATGCATGCGGTTAAGGCATGGCTAAGGAAATGTTTCCAGATGAAAGATTTAGGAGAAGCAGCCTATGTATTAGGTGTGAAGATCTACAGGGATAGATCTAAGAGGCTTCTCGGGCTGTGCCAGAGTACTTACATCGATAAAGTCCTGGAGATATTTCATTTAGAGAATTCTAAAAGAGGATATCTTCCAGTCAGACATGGTCTGAATCTTTCGAAGAGTCAGTGTCCACAAACACAGACTGAAAAAGATGAAATGGACAATACGCCTTATGCTTCGGCTATTGGGTCCATTATGTATGCGATGTTGTGTACTCGCCCAGACGTCGCTTACGGGTTAAGCGTAACCAGTCGTTTCCAAAGTAATCCAGGACAGGCACACTGGATTGCAGTCAAGAACATCTTAAAATATCTGCGGAGGACCAAAGATATGTTCTTGATATATGGTGGTCAGGAAGAACTCAGTATAGAAGGATATACTGACGCTTCGTTCCAGTCGGACCAGGATGATTTCCGATCGCAATCAGGCTATGTTTTTAGCTTGAATGGTGGAGCAGTGGTGTGGAAGAGTTTCAAACAGTCAACTGTTGCTGATTCCACAACAGAAGCCGAGTATGTTGCAGCCTCGGAAGCATCCAAGGAGGCAGTGTGGATTCGTAAGTTCGTGAGAGAACTTGGTGTCGTTCCTTCGAGTGCAGATCCTTTGGTTATCTTCTGTGATAACACTGGAGCAATCACACGAGCAAAGGAACCACGGTCGCACCAGAAGTCCAAGCACATACAGAGACGGTTTCACTTGATCCGGGAGATCATTGATCGTGGCGAGATCAAAATATGCAAGGTTCATACAGATGACAATCTAGCTGACCCGCTTACCAAGCCTCTGGCGCAGCAGAAGCATGAGAAGCACTGTAATAACATGGGTTTGAGATTTCTCAACCATTAGATTAAGTGCAAGTGGGAGATTGTTGGGGTATGCCCTTAAGGCTAATGTTTGAGGCCTTGGGATTGTATCAGTATCATGTAATAAACTCTTGTGTTTATAAAGGCATGGTTATTATTCAGGTTGTTACCTTCTCTGCTGCAATTAGTGTACTTCTGAATAATGTCTCAAAGCTGTTCAGCTGGGCTGACATGCTATAAAGTCCTTAGTCGAGATATCTTGGTGAACATGAGACAGCCTTGATATGATTGAGACTAATATGTATTCTAATCTTATAGGATGCTTCGAGCATGGAATAAGATGTAGACTCATGGGTACATTGGATGTACTGGACAGACCCTAGTAGGATATTCAATTGCTTGTCACAATGTGAATAATCCTTGTTTGCATCAAGTGGCACATGTCCTCTGACTTGAGATCACTTGTGTTTCTAAATGATGATTGTCATTGTTTTGAGGTAGTTCGATATCATTTGAAACATAATGATTATTGACTATCTTGGATGGTGAGCTTGAGTCAGGTTAGGGCACTCGTGATAGATACAGGATTGCCGTCTCCTTGTTCAAGGAGTGAGATGTTCTAATGGGCCCCCCCCCCCTATGAGATGATTGAGAAAGTGTATGGCCATACCCAGGTGACTATGTTCATCTGATCTAATCATGCTCATCATATTGGAGCTACAGGCTTGACACGCTTGTCCAATAAGAACATCCAGTGGCAAAGGAAACATGTATGCCTAGTGAAGTGCATTCACCCAATAGATACCCCTCACTGATTGTGATAACGTTAGTTATCGTTACCGACATCTAAAGGAAACCCTTAGGGTCGCACAATTTGATGATATGGCTTACTTAAGTCTGATCGTGTGGACTGAATTGTTTCGGTTCAGTTTAAAGGGATTTAAACTCTGATTGTAAGTGAGATCTGGTCTGATCATGTGTGATTGATTAGGGCTTGAGATCGGTAAGCTTCGATCGAGAGTAGTGATGCTAGATCGGTGAGATCAGAAGCGTCAAGAGATCAACGGTTAGATCTTGAACCATTTTGGTTCAGAGAGATCTAGACCATGGCTTGGGCTGGTTTCATGTGGTCTTTGAACCAAATTGGTTTGGACCAATTTGGATTGAACCGGTTCACATGGGTGAACGCATGGTTCGATCCATAAGGCGTTTTGGGCGGTTTGCTTGGAGTGGGAGCGCATGGCTTCATGACTTTCCATAATTGGAAGTCATGTAACGCCATCTCCTAAGAGAAACGCCTAACGCTTCTCCTCTTGGTCTAATCGCATCTCCACTTTGGTGGGAGAGAGTGTGTTGACGCCAAGGAAGAGGAGGGAGGCTCGGCCAAGCTTTTTCTCATCACCTTCATGCGACAAGCACACCTTGGAGGTCTTTGCTAGCACAAAGAACACCAAGAAGTAGCCATCTTCATCCTCTTGTGTGCGTCCTCTTTGGAGAAGGAGCACTTGCGCCTTTGCTTCTAAGGCGCCATCGAAACTATGGCATTGGTATGATCCTTTGTAGATTTTATCAAGCTTTATGTTAGTTGATCATATATCATGCAGCCGATCCCTTGAAACCCTTGCTTCCGCTTAAAAATCAAAGATACGCCATCCATAGGGTTTCACCCCCTTGCGCTCCCCCTTGAAGGGGACTCTTCACTTCAAGCCTTGGGCCACCTTCAAGAGAAGTGCGCCAATGGATGAGAAGGAAGAGGGAGAGGCCGCCAAGTCCAAGGGTTCCTTGCGCCAAGAGGGAAGGAAGAAGGTTGCTTGCGGCTATGGAGGAAGAGATGCGCCAATGAGAAGTTTCTTGCTCTCGCCCCTATTTGCTTGCTCACGCCAATATGATTGCCTCTTGTGCCTCTCGCATATGCTTGATATATAGAGGCATGAGGGGTGGCAAGAATAAGGTGTGGGTGCAACTCATGAAGGCATAGATCGGCTAGGGTAAGATGGGTTGATTAATTAGGGCTTGGGATAAGGAAATTCTCTGAGAGCTTTCCATAATCCCTTTCCACATTGCCATATGCGCCCAAGACTTTCCTAAGAAGTCCTCAAGCCATATCAGCCCCAAGACTTGCCTAAGAGGCAAGCATACCATCCAAGGTAGACGGGCTAGGCGCATAATGCTTCCTAATGAAGCAAATTGTGCCACCCATACCCCATTATGCCCTTCGGCGCCAATGGGGTTGGGTTTCTCCCCATTATACCCTTTTAGCCCATTAGCTCTTCATGACAACTTGTTATTAGGCCTCATTGGGTAATACGATAGCCCAAATTTAATTACATGTGTTGATTAATCCATTGGATCCAATCCAATGCAACCCTAATCCAAATTTGACCAAGCATGGTCAAATACGGGTCAACCTGCCAAAAATGAAGTTTAGCTCCAATAACTCTCTTCCATCTTATCAGGCCCATTGGCATTGATGAAATCTCCCAAATAGATCCAATCTATCCAATAACTTGATCATAAGGCTTCCTGATCAATACGAGAACTCTAATATCAAGGTGTGAGACCCTGTAGGTTCCTTTGACGTTGGTAGTACTGACCAAAGGTCACTATAAGCAGTGAGTAGCATCTAGCAGTGCATCATTGCTACCCAGATCATCGGAATAGATATCGACATCGACATCCCCATCATCGCAACTAGGTACAAATACATTATAGTCCCTTTAACAAACTGATATTCGATTGGACAAATGTCTCATCACTTGTTTTCATCCAATCTCATGGCCATTACTAAATCAGGTTCTCACCTGGGTGTGGCCATATACTCTCGGTCATAGAACCATAGAGGAGCTCCATGGATATCAAGCTTCCCTTAGGAAGGGACATGCTCTGTCTGTTCATTGACCTTCTCATATGGGTCGTGACATACTCAATGACAACCATTATAACCTCCCAAATTCGGCGAGGTGTTAGGTTGCATCAAAGCATGTCCCTAACCATATAGAAGAGTCAATGACCTCAAGTCTAAGGATCAATGCATCTCCTATCACTTGTGAAGATAACTCATGACACCAAGTCATTGCCTCACAGCGGGTCGGTCCTGTATATCCACCACTGATATACCCATATGTTTGTGTTAGCACCTCGTGCCTAACCAACCCATATATCAATCTCTCAAGTACCATAGTTGTCCCATATCCACAAAGGTACATTGACTGGGGACAACCATTTGAGCACAGATTCAATATGTCTCCAGGGACATTATCATGTAAGTACACAATCGTAGATGTAGACAAATAATGATAATGACAATGCCAGAATGATATATAAATACCAGAGTGAAGTAGCACAAAGATGGACAATGGTAGGTCTCAGGGCATATACACCAACAGAAATGCAACAAGAAAACACGATAAATTAGTGACGAAATTGTTTTGGGGCAACACAAATGTAATTGGGAAGCAACGACACTCAGAACTATAAAATTACACACTAGCCTCTTGGCAAATTTTAAGCTTAGCACGTTTTTAGGGGCAGTGGTTTCGCGGGGTTCAGCTCGCACGCCTATGAATATTGAAACACACCAAGGAATAGGAAATTGTCCACGCCTCCGACGTACAGATGCTCGTGGGGGAAGAGTAAGGGAAGAAGATGAAATCATAGTGAAAAAACACAATGGAATTCTGTAAAAAGGTGAACCTGACCCACTGGAGGCAGTGGGATTTATTTCTTACAAAGCTGGGAACAAACATCCGAGTCGAGGCATTGACCATGACTCTTACAAACGCTGAAGTTGAAGCACCGACTATGACTTCTACAAACGCTGGAGGCACTCTGCTCACTAGGAGAACTCTACTCCTCTAGATAACTGAAGATGGAACTAGCCCATCCTCCTCTTTCATAGAACAAGAGGGGAGGGAATAAGTCAAGAAAGAAATGCTACCAACTACCAACTCTTGCAGCCCCAAAAGTGGTCAAGCTGCAGCTACAAGACAAGAGAAAACAAACTCCTACCAACTAAAGTGAAGCTTTAGCGCATGTCCTTTTGATCCTCATACGAGGGTGGTTGCGATGGCCGTTAGATGAGCTTGGAGCACACCGCGACAAAGCAGTAGAACTTTGAAATCGTGGGCTGGTTCATCACAGTTGAGGCTTGTTTTTGGGCCATGTTGTTGAGATGGTTGCGGTACCCATCTTGGGCCAGGCCTTCAGAGGGTCAGGTTGCGAGGCCCGTGGGTTGAAGTACCTCAGTATGGATCGATAGTGGGCTAATAACTCCCATATAATGATCCGGTGGTTGACTTGATCGTTGGGATCAATGCATTGTCACTTTGTTGGGCTCCTTTGGGTCCTCTTTTGATGGATGAACATGGTATGGAGGGTTGTGCCAGGGCATTCACGGCCTGGCCATGATGGCAGGCACGGTCGAGGTGTTCACAGCCTAGCCATGAAGGTCATCATGGTTGTGACTGCATTTGCATCTGGAATCACCAGTTTGTCTATTTTTCAGCGAGGAAATCACGGCCTGCCTGTGATCATGTTCACAGCCATGATCGGGGTTGCCAGATTTCTCCAAGCTATTTATGGCCAGCCCGTGATGGCACACATGACCATGCTTGTAACCTGTGTTCCTCGCCGAGGTCGTCACACCAGTGATGGGCTTCAGGGCCTGCCCATGTTCAGCACATAGGGAAAATTTTGGGGGCGCTTTTGAGTCTGGATTTTCCCCCTCTTCAGTGTTGTCTTCTCCTGCATCATTGTACATGCTTTAGAACATGCTGCGGTCGTATTCTCTTTGAAGATATGGCGACATTATTTGTACAGTATAATGTTTGAAATATTTATAGACCATAAGAGTCTCAAGTACTTATTCTTGTAGAAAGAATTGAACATGAAGCAATGTAGGTGGATGGAATTCCTGAAGGACTGTGAGATAAATACTGAGTACAACTTAAGCAAAGCTAATGTGGTGGCTGATGCACTTAGCAGGAAGACAAGAGGGGTAATGGCACACCTATGAGTGGCACCTTTATGCAGCAACTATTAGGAGGGATGGTCCTTAGCACCGTACTCTAGGGGAACTACACAATGCTCGATGAAAACGTGAGAGGGTCGTTAGACGAGGGAAGGTAAAGCGCATCGGAAAGTGCAGGGAGACTGATAGAAACACGACGTAAGCGACGTAGAATTCGATCGGGGCAACACTAATGCAAATGAAAACGAATGGCACTCAACTATTGGATAACGCACTGACCTCTTAGCATTTTCTTAGCAATTCACTTAGCGCAGTAAGCTCAGCACGCGTTGGGGACAGCGATCGTGACGTACAACTCGCGAGCCTATGAACCTGAAAACAAACCAAAAGACAAGATGTCCAACCACGCCTCCGATAAACGGATACTCGTAGTGGTGAGGGGATAGGAAACTCGCAGCAAATGAACAGCAAAGTAACAGAACAGGCGAACCTGACCCACTAGAAGGGTGGGATTTACTCCAATCGGAAAGCGTAAGCAACTTGGAATCGAGGCATCCTCGACCCGAACAACGACGAAGGCGAGGCTCCGGCTCAACTTCTACAAACGTAGGTGACTCTAACTCACCAGGAGGTCTCTCCACTCCAAGAGAACTAAGAACTACACTAGCCTAGCCTCCTCTTTTATAGAATAGAGGGGTGGGAACAAGACAAAATTAATCATCAACGAACCACAAAGATAGATTAACCATCAAACTTCATTTACACAGTTCATATGTACAGTGTGATATCATATCCAAACTTGCTCAAACATCTTCTATACACAACAAATATACATATATGAGCATATCATGCTATGCTTTACATTACTACATCAACTGAACAAGAGCGTAGTAGCAAAATTTCCTCTCAACACCTCCTTCATGCCCCAAGGAAAAACAACCAAAGCTAACCTGTATTATATAAAGCCATAAGAGTGAGCTATAAAACTCAACAAGATCTATTTTGCCCATGCAACAAAATATATTATAATATCCAAAAGAGAAGCATCAATATGAAATTTATCAAATGGATATCGAAAACTCATACCATAATGACATTCTAAACATACAGCATAAGGATGATCTCAAGAACCCAAGTAATCCCATGAGTACCAAAATGTCACAAAGGAACTAGTGATAGCATTATTAACTCATGAATATCACAGTATCATAAACAGAGTAGTGGGAACAAAGCAAAACAAAGTCATCCACGTCTGGAAGCAAGACTAACCCACGTCTGGAAAGCCCACAAAGCAAAAGTCGGCAAAGGCTCGCCATGGCCCAATCAAATGTGAATGGAGGGACTCTAGAGGTGGCTCCCATGGACTCAAGAGGTGGCCCCCATTATTTCGAATGTGGCACTTTGCTCCATGTAGCACTAAGTTCCACATCCATCACTTAATTCCCATAAATGGGACCAAATCATTTTCCCACTAAAGTTGTAAGGGCCAAAGACAAATGTGTCATAACATAAGTAAAGTTATCATGATATTGTAGTATTCCAAACACTTGCCCTTACAACATGACTATGGAGAAAGTACATAGGAACATTTGGTCCAATACCAACAAATTATCAATGCCCATGAATCAAAACAATAAAGGAAACTGATCAATTCACCAAAATCATGAGCATGCAATGTACATGAGGATAACTATAAATTCTACCAAAAGAGTTCCAAGGCTAAGAATAGACAATATCAATTTGTTCAGCTCAATGTATTCACATGAATAATAAGGATATACTGCCTAAAACCATTCAAAATAGGACTCATTGAAACCATATTTGAGTCTACTTTCCAATAAGCTTGCTTTGAGTCCATTTGACATAATACACAAAAAGATAGCATGGTTAAAGTAACAAATGGTCAAACTGTCCTGTTTCCAGAAATTCCAGGGCATTGGACTACAAAATGCAATGGGTTTATGGGTATGAAGCATATCAAAGATATACAATATATGATCCGTTGGAAATATATTTTAATCTCCTTTCATTTAGAATAAGAATTAATCAAAACCGAGTTGTATATCAGAAGTTATAAGCAAAACCACACAAGTAGGTCAGTCTGGTTTTACAGCAAGTATATACTGCATGATGCTACAAAATTGATGCCCTAGATCCGATTAACTATATACAATATTGGATGCATTGGGAAGGTTTTCAAGTCTTCTTTCTCACAAATTAATTCCCAATTAGAAACCACTTGTGTGTACAAAGATATTTACTAAGAACCCTAACAAGGTCAGATTTGTATACTCACATCACCTTAACCATTCTTTTACAATTCTCCACATTAGTTTATCAAAAAACTTCAAAATTCATTTTGATTTCACCAAATCAGACTATAAACTGGATCTCTAGGATTTGAACATCATTTTATTATCAAATTATCATATTTATGAAACCATGAATTTAGGGCATAGGGTAGAAACTTGCCTTATGCACAATTTTGCTTTCTCCAATTTCTTCTTCTCCAAATTCACCACCCTACCTTGCTCTCCCAACCTAAACGTGAATGGCAGGTGAAAACACCTCTTTTCCCTTTCTTCCCCTCATTTTTACCTCATTAGTCATCCCCAAGAATGAGGTGTCTTCACCTTATGCATCTTCTGATGGAGGCAGGGACCACAAGCTACGAAGATACAAGTGGAGTTTACGATTGCCATAGGCAAAGGCTTGGAATTTCGCAAATAAGCTAGCAAGACTCACTCCAAATGCTAGCTCAAAATAATGAAAAGAATAACTTCAACTACTCCAAGTTATGGTCAAGACACATTACAAATAAGAAGTTGCTGCATAATAATCCCACAACCGAGACCTGCATCCAGCACAAGGGGAAGCAAAGCATTTAATCTAATCTTGGATCTCATCCAACGGCCAACACTCATCGAGGGGAAAATCTTTTCCAGCCAAGCATCAAATCCCCAACAACGTGCAGACCCATGAAGGAAACACCAACGTTGCAGCTATCCTCGCTCAGCGCACAATCAAACAAGGAAACTCTCCAACGTCTTTCTACTGCAACCAAAGAAGGAAGGAGCAACGTCTCTCTCGCCAGCAACGTCTCCCTGCAAACTTCTCCCTATATGTATCACGATGCTTCTTTGTAATAGACAGATTTGTTGAATGGAAATGGTTTTCTTCCTTTATCGGATGTTATTCTTCCCCCTTCTCTAGGTGCCGAGCACCTTATTCTTCTTCTCACCTCCTTCTAGGGCTGAGCCCCTCCCTCTTCCCCTCTCCTCTATTCTCCTCCTCTTCCTCTAATCTCCCTCTGTTCGCCTGCAACTTCACCCAGATCTCGAGACTTTGCAACCTCGCCGCCGACGATCCACCAGCCAGATCTCTACGATACTTTGGCCATCGCCGCTCCTACCCGTGTGCAACCTCAAGCCGACAGGATCCATCCATCCAACACTCCGGTCGCCGGAATCGAACACACGTTCGAATCCCCTATTTTGCGCAGCCTTCCACCCTAATCCCGCCTTTCAGCATTGTTCACCTCCGACCAGACACCGTCGACCACCAAACTCCAGCCACCTCCTCGCCATCACCATAAGGACCTCCAACTGTAGCAGGTTCGGCGTTCGTGCCTTCTACGATGTCCGGCGACTGCCCCTGCTCCGTTCGCCACTTCCCTGTTTTTACCGCAGAGCGCTGTTTTGAGGATTTACACTGCTCCGCCATCGCCGTCGCCAATTCGACAACTCCACCGCTCTAACTCCGTCAACGACATCCTGGCACACGTCCCAGTCTACGAAAACCCCTCCTGCACCGCCTCTCTTCCTCTCGACGACGAACGAAATCAGCCATCTTCCCCCCCCCCTTCTGTTTCAGACCTCTGGTTTCATGTCTCCTATTTTGCCCATATTGCTAACTGATTAGTCTTCTTCTTGCAGGTTCTAAACATTCTCGGACAAGTCTCCCGCTCTTATCCTTGGAATCTATAGAAATACTAGATAATCTTCTATCATTCCGATCAGTTGCGATGAATCCGGATGGACCAACATGCTAAAAGACACAGCAACTTTTGATCACGGGAACCGCGAAGATCGGGAAGGATCCGTCGACAGCCTGAGCACTATGACGGAGTCTACATCATTGATAATGATGAACCCCTCACTTATGCGGATGCGGTCAGTGGACCGGAGTCAGCGAGATGGCTTGAAGCTATGCGCGCCGAGATGGACTCCATGTCAGATTACCAAGTCTGGGATTTGGTTGATCCGCCTCCGGGAGTTATCCCTATAGGCTGTAAATGGATCTTCAAGAAGAAGATAGACATGGATGGTAACGTGGTTACCTATAAAGGCAGGCTAGTTGCGAAAGGTTTCAAACAAATCTACGGGATAGATTATGATGAAACTTTCTCACCTGTAGCCATGTTTAAGTCTATTCGGATTCTTTTCGCGATAGCAGCATATTATGATTATGAGATCTGGCAAATGGATGTGAAAACAGCTTTCCTGAATGGAAATCTGGATGAGGATGTGTATATGACACAACCAGAAGGTTTCACTAATCCATCAGATCGTCATAAAATATGCAAGTTAAAGAAGTCCATTTATGGACTTAAACAAGCATCTAGGAGCTGGAATATTCGTTTTGATGAATCAGTCACTGAATTTGGTTTCATCAAGAACGAGGATGACCCGTGTGTATATAAGAGGTTTAGTGGGAGCGTGATTACTTTCCTAGTCCTCTATGTCGATGATATCTTGATCATTGGAAATGACATTCCTGAAATGCATGCGGTTAAGGCATGGTTAAGAAAGTGTTTCCAGATGAAAGATCGAGAAGAAGCAGCCTATGTATTAGGTGTGAAGATCTACAGGGATAGATCTAAGAGGCTTCTCGAGCTGTGCCAGAGTACTTACATCGATAAAGTCCTGGAGCGATTTCATTTAGAGAATTCTAAACGAGGATATCTTCCAGTCAGACATGGTCTGAATCTTTTGAAGAGTCAGTGTCCACAAACACAGACTGAGAAAGATGAAATGGACAATACGCCTTATGCTTCGGCTATTGGATCCATTATGTATGCGATGTTGTGTACTCGCCCAGACGTCGCTTACGGGTTAAGCGTGACAAGTCGGTTCCAAAGTAATCCAGGTCAGGCACACTGGATTGCAGTCAAGAACATTTTAAAATATCTTCGGAGGACCAAAGATATGTTCTTGATATATGGTGGTCAGGAAGAACTCAGTATTGAAGGATATACTGACGCTTCGTTCCAGTCTGACCAGGATGATTTCCGATCGCAATCAGGCTATGTATTTAGCTTGAATGGAGGAGCAGTGGTGTGGAAGAGTTTCAAACAGTCAATCATTGCTGATTCCACAACAGAAGCCGAGTATGTTGCAGCCTCGGAAGCATCCAAGGAGGCAGTGTGGATTCGTAAGTTCGTTCAGGAACTTGGTGTTGTTCCTTCGAGTGCAGATCCTTTGGTTATCTTCTGTGATAACACTGGAGCAATAGCACAGGCAAAGGAACCACGGTCGCACCAGAAGTCCAAGCACATACAGAGACGGTTTCATTTGATCAGGGAGATCATTGATCGTGGCGAGATCAAAGTCTGCAAGGTACATACAGATGACAATCTAGCAAACCCGCTTACTAAGCCTCTGGCGTAGCAGAAGCATGTGAAGCACTGTAATAATATGGGTTTGAGATTTCTCAACCATTAGATTAAGTGCAAGTGGGAGATTGTTGGGGTATGCCCTTAAGGCTAATGTTTGAGGCCTTGGGATTGTATCAGTATTATGTATAAACTTTTATGTTTATAAAGGCATGGTTGTTATTCAGGTTGTTACATTGTCTGCTGCAATAAGTGTACTTCTGAATAATGTCTCAGTACTGTTCAGCTAGGCTGACATGCAGTAAAGTCCTTAGTCGATATATCTTGGTGAACATGAGACAGCCTTGATATGGTTAAGACTAATATGTGTTCTAATCTTATAGGATGCTTCAAGCATGGAATAAGATGTAGACTCATGGGTACATTGGATGTACTGGACAGACCCTACTAGGTTATTCAATTGCTTGTCACAATGTGAATAATCCTTGAATGCGACAAGTGGCACATTTCCTCTGACTTGAGATCACTTGTGTTTTCTAAATGATGATTGTCATTGTTTTGAGGTAGTTCAATATCATTTGAAACATAATGATTATAGAGTATCTTGGATGGTGAGCTTGAGTCAGGTTAGGGCACTAGTGATAGACATAGGATTGCCATCTCCTTGTTTAAGGAGTGTGATGTTCTAAAGGGGCCCCCTGGATGAGATGATTGAGAAAAGAGTATGGCCATACCCAGGTGACTATGTTCATCTGATCTAATCATGCTCATCATATTGGAGTTACAAGCTTGACACGCTTGTCCAATAAGAACATCCAGTGGCAAAGGAAAGATGCATGCCTTGTGAATTGGATTCACACTTGTGCTGTGGTTTGGGTGTAGTCTTGGAAGACTCTTTCCTTTATATCGGGAGACAGTGATGTGTTGCTAGATACCCCTCACTGATCGTGATAACGTCAGTTATCGTTACCGACATTTAAAGGAAACCCTCAGGGTCGCACAATTTGATGATATGGCTTACTTAAGTCAGATCGTGTGGACTGAATTATTCAGGTTCAGTTTAAAGGGATTTAATCTCTGATTGTAAGTGAGATCTGGTCTGATCATGTTTGATTGATTAGGGCTTGAGATCGGTAAGCTTCGATTGAGAGAATGGATGCTGGATCGGTGAGATCAGGAGCATCAAGAGATCGACGGTCAGATCAAGAGCCTTAGGGTTTATTGTGGTCTGGACTGATTGCTTGGTTTGTTTGGTTATTGAACCAAATCGATTTGAACCAGCTCATTGGTTGAGTGCATGGTTCAATCTAAGAGGAGTTTGCGATTGGGTAAACCCATGATCGCATTTGGAGGTGAGGCTTTCTATTTTTAGAAAGCATGATCACTTACGTGACCACGCCTCATGAAACTTGCCTCTTCACGCCTTTGTCGCCAACTTGAGTATTCGGCGCTTGCATTCTCGTGTGGAGAAGTGTAGACGACAAGAGGAAATATTCGGCCAAGCAAGGTGATCTCTCCCCTTTCCATTCGGCAAGACAATCTTGGAGCCTTGCTAGCACAAGGAGCACCAAGGAAGAGTAGGCGACATCAATTGTGTGCGTCACCTTAGGAGAAGGAGCATTTGCGCCTTTCCTTCCAAGACACCATCTAAGCGATGGCAATGGTAAGAATCGCTTCTCATTGAAAGTTGAATATATTACATGCTATGCGATCCTTTTAGAAACCCTAGATTCCGCTAGAGTTTTTGTTGCGCCTCCTATTAGGGTTTCGCCCCCCCCCCCCCCTTGTGGGGACCCCCTTTCAGTTCTAGTTTGTTTGCATTTAAATAAAAAAAATTACATTCTTGTTAGTTGATCTTTTGTTTGCATATTTTAAAGTTATTTGCTTGTTGAAGTTTGTTTGCATACAAAAAAAAAAAATCTAGATGCTCTCACGTTTATTTCCTTTTGCATGCTAGAAAAAAAAAAGCTTATTATGTGTTTTCATATTTAGATCTTTATTGCTTTTGCATGCTAGTTTGATTTATCTCAGATATAACTTTTCATCCTAGCCCATATCATCTTAGGGAGCTCTATTTTCAAAATATTATATTGTGTTTTCAAAACACCCCATGGCCACTAGTATCAATCAAGAACGAATGCTCAAATTTTATGACAACCTAAAGTCCATGGAGAACCATCTCAAAACTTGTCACAACTATATAGAAGACATGAGACAAACTCTACACAAGCAATATCTAGAGAAACTTCCAACTTATAGTGTCACCCTTAGGAATGATTTTTTCCATACCTACATCAAAATGAAAGATAAGATGTGTAAGGTAGCCATAGATGAGTCCACAGGCTTCAACTTCATAACCCCTAGTGCCATTGATAGATTTGGCCTTACCAGTGAGCCTATCCCAGACCCTTACACCATTAGTAGGGATGATGGAACCAAAACCTTAGTGAACCATTTGTGCTTAGTTCCTATTTTGTTAGGTACCCTTCTACTAGAAGTTTGGTGTTATGTCTTACCCTTAGAAGGTACATACCATGTCCACCTAGGAGCACTTTGGTTATATGATGTCAATGGGTATTACCAAAGGCAAGATGATTCATATGTCTTAAGATTCCAAAACCCAAAGATTAAGATCAAGAGATCCAAACCTAAAACCTCTAAGGTACCTACTCCCTCAAACTCTCAAGAGAATATACCAACCTTAGAGTCTACCATGGGAACAAAAACAAGCTCAGGTAACACATGTGAAACTCAACAGGCAAACCATGAGGTAGAACCCATACCTCAACCTTCAATTTTAGGGCCCATACCCATAGGTCCTCAACCTGAGTCTAGCAATCCAACTAAAGAAACCATAGTTGACTTGTCTGAGAGTCAAACTACACCTGAGTTGCCCATAGAGACCACAGTAGGCTTGTCTCAACCTAAGTGTCAAATAGGGCCATTACCTTCAATTTTAGGGTCCATACCTATAGGTTCTCAAATTGAGCTTAGCACTACTACTAGAGAGACTAAAGTTGAACCCAAACCATTAGGTCTTCTTCAACCACATTTTGAACCTAAACTCAAGCCTTTTCAACTTGATGTAGATCCTAATCCTGAACCTTTAGGGCAACACCTAGGCTTAGAAAATTTTTCCCAGGACCCTATGATCCTTGAATCTTTTCTCTTAGGTCCTTCTACCCACACCCTTAAGCCACCATTAGGATCAAGAGAACATAATAAACTCAAACATGATTTGCTCTTTACATTTAATGATGTTGAGTACATTAACTTCATCATTCCTTGTTCTCTTCTAACTCCTATGATTTTCTATGACAAACTTACTAATGAGTACGGCCGAGAAAGGGAATTCGATGCAGGTACCCATGATCTGCAGCTTGGACCGTGGACAAAGAACAACAAGATAGGATGCTGTGATGCTGACAACACTTGGAAGTTTCAGATCCTTAAGGAGCAACTGACTCTCGCCCTTCCAGAACTTCTCCACCTACACAAGTGCAATTCTTCGGAGAAGAATTATTTTCACCCGGGGAGAAATGATGGAGGCAGGGACCAAAAGCAACGAAGATACAAGTGGAGTTTACGATTGCCATAGGCAAAGGCTTGGAATTTCGCAAATAAGCTAGCAAGACTCACTCCAAATTCTAGCTCAAAATAATGAAAAGAATAACTTCAACTACTCCAAGTTATGGTCAAGACACATTACAAATAAGAAGTTGCTGCATAACAATCCCACAACCGAGACCTGCATCCAGCACAAGGGGAAGCAAAGGATTTAATCTAATCTTGGATCTCATCCAACGGCCAACACTCATCTAGGGGAAAATTTTCTCCAGCCAAGCATCAAATCCCCAACAACGTGCAAACCCATGAAGGAAACACCAACGTTGCAGCTATCCTCGCTCAGCGCACAATCAAACAAGGAAACTCTCCAACGTCTTTCTACTGCAACCAAAGAAGGAAGGAGCAACGTCTCTCTCGCCAGCAACGTCTCAAGCGCAACGTCTCCCTGCAAACTTCTCCCTATATGTATCACGATGCTTCTTTGTAATAGACAGATTTGTTGAATGGAAATGGTTTTCTTCCTTTATCGGATGTTCTTCTTCCCCCTTCTCTAGGTGCCGAGCACCTTATTCTTCTTCTCACCTCCTTCTAGGGCTGAGCCCCTCCCTCTTCCCCTCTCCTCTATTCTCCTCCTCTTCCTCTAATCTCCCTCTATTCGCCTGCAACTTCACCCAGATCTTGAGACTTTGCAACCTCGCCGCCGACGATCCACCGGCCAGATCTCCACGATACTTTGGCCATCGCCGCTCCTACCCGTGTGAAACCTCTAGCCGACGGGATCCATCCATCCAACACTCCGGTCGCCGGAATCGAACACACATTCGAATCCCCTGTTTTGCGCAGCCTTCCGCCCTAATCCCACCTTTCAGCGCTGTTCGCCTCCGACCAGACACCATCGACCACCAAACTCCGGCCACCTCCTCGCCATCACCATAAGGACCTCCAACTGTAGCAGGTTCGGCGTTCGTGCCTTCTACGATGTCCGGCGACTGCCCCTACTCCGTTCGCCACTTCCCTGTTTTTACCGCAGAGCGCTGTTTTGAGGATTTACACTGCTCCGCCATCGCCGTCGCCAATTCGACAACTCCGCCGCTCTAACTCCGTCA
Organism: Costus lasius; assembly: GCA_027563935.2. Lineage (NCBI taxonomy): Eukaryota > Viridiplantae > Streptophyta > Magnoliopsida > Zingiberales > Costaceae > Costus > Costus lasius. Next base: position 67,080,434 of record CM050448.1, on the reverse strand, counting down.
ACGACATCCTGGCACATGTCCCAGTCTACGAGAACCCCGCCTGCACCGCCTCTCTTCCTCTCGATGATGAACAAAATCAGCCAGCTTTCCCCCCCTCTGTTTTAGACCTCTGGTTTCATGTCTCCTGTTTTGCCCATATTGCTAACTGATTAGTCTTCTTCTTGCAGGTTCTAAACATTCTCGGACAAGTCTCCCGCTCTTATCCTTGGAATCGATAGAAAGACTAGATCATCTTCTATCATTCCGATCAATTGTGATGAATCCGGATGGACCAACATTCTAAAAGACAGAGCAACTTTTGATGGAGTAATTCCTGCATTTGTTTTCATAACTAATCTGAATAGTATTATTTGTGCAGGTGCTTTAAGCAATCGGTGTAACAAAGGTCTTGAACTTTGGTCAGATAATGAAGCACACATCTTGCTCTTTCATTTGGACTAGTTGATACAGTCCTAGATTTAACAGTTCAACCTATGAAGCATTGCAACTTTTGCAATCTGAAACATTTTTGTGCTATGTTAATTTACCGATCTGACTAGTTATATTGGTTGTAGATAATCTATATGCTCAAATAGGAATCTACTCTCCATTTTGATATGCATGCAAAGAACAAATTTAGTTCTACAATATGGTTCATTTAGTTTGAATATTGGATGATTAGAACCCACTCTCTGACATTGCTACATTTCATAAATGATATTTTTGTAGCACTGAAATCTATTTGCTATTTCCTGGCTGCATTCTAAATTTTTATTTTTCTGAAAAATAAAAAAAAAACATAAAAATTAGTTTTAATCCATAGAATTGTTCCACGCTTCTGTCCTACATCATCTTCACCTCATGCAAGCTTGAGGTGGCTTGCAAGACAAGCATGAGGTGTTTTTCACTTTATTCATTCACTTAAGTAATTTTATCCTTTCTCTCTTATTTGTTTTGACTTTACAAAATCATGAGAAATCACTTATTCAAATTCCAAATTCCCAATTAAGTGATCAATATGCATCCTAAATGATTGAATTTACACGTTAGTCTTTTTCTTTATGCATTATTCCTCTTGAGTTAAAATGGGTGTTTATCTATCATTACTTGATACTCGTCGTAATGATATATAAATCATGGATATCACACGAAGAGTGGGCCAGAAGAATCGGCTTCAGCCAAATCTAGGGTCTTGTCCCGGCCATGGTGCCCAGTGGCACCACGGCGTGAAGCTCGAGCAGGGAGGAATGAGGGATAGACAACCGGTTACCATACACGAGGAATCCGTCATGGAGGCGGTAAGGCAAGTCCGATGGGTCAGCAGCAAGAAGGCGGGTGTACACAGGGCCAATGTCAGGGTAGTCTGCGTACTCATCGCGGACGTGGTCTAAGGCAAGGAGGGATGATGATAAGACACACAACAACAAATGGACACGATGAAGGGCATCAGCCACCACATTGTCTTTCCCAGCTTTGTGGGTGATCACGAAGGTGTATTGTTGAAGAAATTCAACCCACTTCGCATGGCGTGGGGCGAGTTTCTTCTGTGCATTGAGGAAGGAAAAGGCCTGGTGATCATTGAATAGGACGAACTCCTTATGTAGAAGATAATGAGGTCATTAACGGAGGGACTGAACGATGGCGTAAAACTCCTTGTGGTAGGTGGAGTATCGTTGGCACACCTCGTTCAGCTTCTTACTAAAGAAGGCGACTGTTGTGTCCGCAAGTGCACGGATACTCGAAGCAATAAAATAGATATCGAACCACAGAGACCTTATTGTTAAGTACCAAATAGTTGTATTCTCACTGGCTAAGCAAACCGAATATGATGAAAAGCAATGATGGAGAACACACAAAAAAGACAATCAGAGAGAAACTGGGACTAGGGTTTCATCCACCTTAATTCTAATGACTAGAAGGAAATAAAGGTTGTCAGTTTAATTCTATTAATTCACTTCATAAAGGTATTGTCTCGCTCTCGTGCAGACAATCATGCAGATAACCGATCCTCACTCTCGTGCAATATCTATTCTCAATGCTAAAGATAAGTGAATCATTGAACAAAGAACTCAAGGATCACTCTCGTGCATCCGAATTCTAAGTCAATCATCTCAAGTGGAATCTCAAGGATCACTCTCGTGCATCCTGAAACTCAACACAGGTTTTACTTATGGTTTTCCGATGACTCGATCCTCACTCTCGTGCAAGATCAAATCGAGTCTACACATTAACTTAATCCAAAGTATTAGAAATTCAACATGGCAATAAAATCACTAAAAATCAGAATTCGAAGAACTACCTAATCTCTTACGATAGTTCCAAACTCAACGATTCCTAGGGTTCCGAATTTCAAACGATCAACCTCTCGGAATATTTCGCAAAACTCTAAAACACGCTGATATTTATAAAACTAAAGAGAATTAAAGAACAATCAATCACAAAAGTAAAATTATCATATTAAAATTAAACTTGACAAAAATCAATGTTTTCTAGTCATTAACAAACTAAGAGGATTACACCCCCATGTCCCAAAAGAAGATCTAAGCTTTCATGGTGAAGGGATTACAACAAACCATAATTTCATAGGATTAGAAAGCGAAAAAGGGGAAGAAAAGTTACAAAACATGGTTGTAATTGAAATACAACCCGTAATTTCGCTTGTGAATAGTGCTGTCACCACTATTTTGATGATTTCTCCCTCGATCGGACTCCAAACGCTCTAAAACTTCTGGGGCGTGCTCTCCTACTCTAGACGAAGCTTCGGTGTAAAAATCATGATCTGAGATGTCCTCTACGCCTCTCGGCGCAAGGACAAACCCTAACTGCCTCTTTGACGATTGCTCTCTCTATTCGTGATAAAAATTCCTCCCTTTTGCTTCTCGTCCTTCCCCCTCTTAAAGATGAGTCCGCCTCTTCTTTCAGATCTATATTTGGACTCCTAAATCTCTGGAAATCGCGTTTTGACTGATTCGGCGGAAATCTCGGATTTCTAGGTTGGCAAATACGGCACCGTGTAGATGTACACGGCAGTCCCGTATTTCTTTCTGTGAAATCTGGTTAGAAAGCACGGCACCGTGCATTCTCCTACGGCAGTGTCGTATTTGCACTAAAACTTCTCTGGTCAAAATTGGTGGCAAATACGGTACCGTGAAAGATTCGCGGAGAAATACGGTAGTGCCGTATTTGTGCTGGAGCTTTCTATTCTGGACTGTCATAAAATACGGTACCGTGTAGATATACACGGTGTGCCGTATTCTACCTCAATGTTTCGGGTGGAAATCTCCCCAAAATACGGTACCATGAAGGTTTCGGGGCAAAATACGGTAGTGCCGTATGTTTGTCTGGTTAAAAGCGCCACAATACGGTACTGTGCAAATGTACACGGCAGTGCCGTATTTTTTTCTAGGAGCATCCTTTTGACTTGAAATTTGATGGGTAGACCCCTCGTCATGGTTGGAACTCATTCATGCATCTGAATTGCTTGAAAACCGGCGAAATTGATGCCTTTTTGCCTGAAATTGATCAAAAACCAAAGATGGTGTAGATTCTGCAATATTTGACAATTAAGGCTTAAAAACAAGCAAAAGAGCATAATTATGACACAAAAAGACACATGAAATGACACAAAATATACTATGAATTTTGGTGTCATCAAACACATAAGGCTCAAACTTTGCTTGTCCGCAAGAAAATAAATAAGAACAATGCTAAGTCTGGAAAATATGCTCTTTTATGAAAAATAAATTTCTAAATATAATCACTCATGAAATATTCCAGCAACTTTTTGCACAAAATTTTAGATAAATACATCGTCCTCTGAATTTAATCTTTATGATCTACAACTTTGATCAAATAAAACTTCGCAACTCGCATAATGAAAAGAATCTCAGTCTCATGATTTCACCTTTGTTTCAGTTTAAATCTATCATATCTTTGTTTACAGGAATAAATTCTCCAAGATCTTTTTCCACACAGAACCTCTCTTTTCTTGCCCCTCTTTTTTTTATTATTATTATTTTTTTATTTCTGCATATACCCACATAGATACATACTTTTTATTTTGGACTTCAACTCTTATCTTAGGTACCACTGTCAATTTTACACAGTGCCAAGTAGAGGAGTCATTGTTATTATTTTTCTTCTCTCTTTTTTTTATCTAGACTTCGACCCATCTCTTAGGTACCACTGTCAATTTTACACAGTGCCAAGTAGGGGAGTCTCTCACTATTTTTGTGGATCCTGGATTCGCTCTTCCCAACAAATAGTAAGATAAATCAAACATTAACTAGGTTAATCAATTGACATCAATTCAAAAATTACACTCATATGCTCATTTTATTCAAGTAAGATGTTTCACCCTTAGATTCCATTCATCAAACAACATACCTACCCAAAAACCTTATGCATCAATCAATGAAGAATTTCAATAAGTAGATATATATTGAAGGAATAAATTCAGCATAATAGGTATATCTCCATTCATAGGCATGCATGCATGAACATTCATCATCATAGAAAAATCTACCCATCTCTCATCACATGGATTCAAGTCATAAAATTTTTAAACCTCAAAAATATCATCATCAATGCAAAAGGTGTGAAGCATGAAACTCAAACAATCATAATCAAAAGTGAAACATGATAGATTCAAGAGACCACATCGAATAGAAATCTCAGTGAGTGATACATCTAAAGTAAATCAGAGATGCAAACCATATGAAATAATCATGAATACAAGAGAGTGCAAAAGATACTCACAAAACTATATAGCAAGCTCTGACCGAAAATACATAAGGCTCAGACCAAAAATAGTGTTGGGGCAAATGTTGCAAGGTCCAAAGGTGTGCCTTTTGAAAATTTTACCTGCACAAATTAAGATACATAAGACTCTAAATTAATAATGATAGAAATGATTTTCTCAAAGAATAATCAGAGATATCATCAGTGGTCCATAAGAGTGTTGGTGAAAAGAGTTGATGCAGCTGAGAAGCAGAGGGTGAACAGAGGCTAGCTGAAGAGCTGCTAGCAATGATGATGGTGCCGATAGTAGAGTGAGTAATCTCTAGTGGCCTGCTAGAGAATACAATCATAGAGATGAGATCGTCGGTCGGTGCAAAAGATAGTACTGCATAAAAAAATCAGAGTCAATAATAAAGAACTGCTGCAAAAATAAATAAAATCATGGAATAAGAGGCAGCAAAAGAAATAAGAATCTACTGGTGGTATGATCTAGTGTTGACGGCTGGAGATAGTGATGTTAGAGGCAAATGCAGTGGTGGCTAGAGGTGGAAGACAGTTGCTCTTGAAGATTTCTGAATCTGGATGCAAAATAAGCAATAACTGGTAGAAAGCAAACTGTGCAATTTTTGAATTTTTTATGAAAAGTAGCCATATCCTAGAATAAAATTTAATGATCCAAATAGAAAATTGACAGAACCATGAAATAGAATGAGATATGTTCTTTTCAGATGTATGAAAATCAAAGGATCAAAATCTATCAGAAATTTAGGGTATCAGCAGAAAGAAGGCTACTCAGATTAAAAACAGCACAAACTGCACAAAAGTTAATAAAATTCAAAAAGTTGCTGTGTCCTAGAATGATCAGAAACTATTTTCATGAAACTAATTAATCCACAAGGTAGAATGACACGCGAACTTTCAATTCCAAGTGAAAAATCCGGGTTTCAAGTTATTTAAGCAACTTAAAAACTTGCTGCAAAAGTGCTAATCGGATTAGTCAGAAAAAAAACTGCTACAGAAATTAATCATAATCAAAAAGTTGCTAGGTGTTTTAGAATGATCCATGGACTGTAAAATTCAGAAAAAATATCTAGATGATAGAAAAATATAAGTAGTTCAATGCTGTGCCAAAGATAAAAAATTTTCTCAACCAAATTTCTTAAAATCGCAACTAGAAGACACCTACTCAATAAGCAAACTGCAGAGAGGAATGCAGATTTTTTTTTTCAAAAATAACAGAAAAATTAATTCTAAAAAAAACTAGGATAAACGAAACTAAGCTAAGATAGAGTACTTGGGTTGCCTCCCAAGAAGCATTAATTTTAAGTCATTAGCTTGACCAAAAATCAATATCATGGTGAAGCAGGTAAATCAGTACCAAAATAGATTGCAAACAATTTTCTGCATTTTCTTTGTCCATAAAGCTTAGCCACAAATCCAAAAATCCAGAATTGCATATAAATCACAATTAAAGTGGCTTTCTTAAATATGCAAAAATCAAAATCTTCACATGAAGGATATTCAATGATCTTCCTAAATTTATCAGAGAGTAAAATCATCAGTCCTTTATTCAACTTTATCTTTTCAATCACAATAGGACTTTTATCAAAATATTCAAGCATTAGATCATCATAATAATAGTTATGTCTTTCATTAGATTCCTCAATAAAGCACAAATTTTTAATTAAATCAAAAGATTGAGCAATAGATATGGGCAAAGCATCAACATGGTGAGATACATCAATTTTTGCAACATTCAAATTTTTATCAAATTCCTCAGGCACTTCATCAAATAATTTATCAATATCAAAATTATTATCAAAATCAAGATGAGACTCTTCACAATCAATTTCCTCATGCTTCCCCACAAATAATTCATCATCAGAAGAGTCAAAATCTGAATCATATGAAAAAGAATTAATAGAATCAGGGTTGACCACAAGAGATTTATCATTAATTTCAAAAATATCACCAAAATCACAGTGGGGTTCATTAATATCTATAATTTTCGAACCTTCATCATGCTCATTAGATTTAACCATATATAAATTTACATCAAAATCAGAATTATCATCAAAAGAAGGTTTTTCAATTTCAATTTCTTCAAACTTTTCCTCAACTAAACTGTCAAAGGAATCAATTTTACAATCATAAAAACCAGAGTGAGATTCATGAATATTCACAGAAGGCTCAATCTCAAAACAATCATAATCAGTGGGGGAATTTTCTAAATCAAGTTTTTCAATATCAAACTCAAATAACCAATCTTGTTGCACAATCTGGTTTTCTAGCAATTCAGTATTAGCAGTCAAAGATTCTTCTTGAAAAGAATTTTGATTAACTAAACTCTTAAGATCCTCTATGTACTTACATTGATTTGCCATAATTTTTTCACACATGATTTCTAAGCTAGATTTTTCAATATCCTCATAGTATGGCACAGAAACATGATCATGGCAATTATCATAAAAAGAATTTTGATTTTCCCAACTAGAATAATAATGATCATCTTGATAACATGAAGAATTAGAATTTGGAGGAATTAAAAATTTGCAATCAGAAGTATAATGATCAGATGATTTACAAATATTACATGTAACAAAATAGGAGTGTAATTTCGATATATCTGCAAGAGTGCATCGTGAATCATTTTGTGGCATATACACCTTACCTCTTTCAGTTGCCCAGGAGTTGTGATAAAAAGACATATTTTTAAATTTATCAAAAACAGAGAGATAATCCAACACCAATCAATAAGAACTATTTTTTTTTCAAAATATATAAAAATTAGAAAAATATAAAAACACAAGCAAATTCCCAAATTTTAGAAATCACAGCTCTGTCACAAATGTGAAAATCCAAAACCTGCAAAAACAAAAAAAAATAAAGTTAAATCTAAAACAAATAAAACTTAGTCTAGCAATACTAACAACTATTTTGATATTAACAAAACTAAGGTCCCCGGCAACGGCGCCAAAAACTTGTTGTGTCCGCAAGTGCATGGTTACTCGAAGTAATAAAATAGATATCGAACCACAGAGAACTTATTGTTAAGTACCAAATAGTTGTATTCTCACTAGCTAAGCAAACCGAATATGATGAAAAGCAATGATGGAGAACACACGAAAAAGACAATCAGAGAGAAACTAGGACTAGGGTTTCATCCACCTTAATTCTAATGACTAGAAGGAAATAAAGGTTGTCAGTTTAATTCTAGTATGATAAAGACCTAATTCACTTCATAAAGGTATTGTCTCACTCTCGTGCAGACAATCATGCAGATAACCGATCCTCACTCTCGTGCAATATCTATTCTCAATGCTAAAGATAAGTGAATCATTGAACAAAGAACTCAAGGATCACTATCTTGCATCCAAATTCTAAGTCAATCATCTCAAGTGGAATATCAAGGATCACTCTCGTGCATCCTAAAACTCAACAAAGGTTTTACTTATGGTTTTCCGACGACTCGATCCTCACTCTCGTGCAAGATCAAATCAAGTCTACACATTAACTCAATCCAAAGTATTAGAAATTCAACATGGCAATAAAATCACTAAAAATTAGAATTCTAAGAACTACCTAATCTCTTACGATAGTTCCAAACTCAACGATTCCTAGGGTTTCAAATTTCAAACGATCAACCTCTCGGTCTATTTCACAAAACTCTAAAACATGCTGATATTTATATAACTAAAGAGAATTAAAGAACAATCAATCACAAAAGTAAAATTATCATATTAAAATTAAACTTGACAAAAATCAATATTTTCTAGTCATTAACAAACTAAGGGGATTACACCCTATGTCCCAAAAGAAGATCTAAGCTTTCATGGTGAAGGGATTACAACAAACCATAATTTCAGAGGATTAGAAAGCGAAAAAGTGGAAGAAAAGTTACAAAACAGGGTTGTAATTGAAATACAACCCGTAATTTCGCTTGTGAATAGTGCTGTCACCACTATTTTGATGATTTCTCCCTCGATCGGACTCCAAATGCTCTAAAACTTCTGGGGCATGCTCTCCTACTCCAGACGAAGCTTCAGTGTAAAAATCACGGTCTGAGATGTCCTCTACGCCTCTCGGCATGAGGACAAACCCTAACCGTCTCTCTGACAATTACTCTCTCTATTCGTGATAAAAATTCCTCCCTTTTGCTTCTCGTCCTTCCCCCTCTTAAAGACGAGTCCACCCCTTCTTTCAGATCTAGATTTGGACTTCTAAATTTATGGAAATTGCGTTTTGACTGATTCGGCGGAAATCTCATATTTCTGGGTTGGCAAATACAACACCATGTAGATGTACACGACAGTGCCGTATTTCTTTCTGTGAAATCTGGTTAGAAAGAACGGCACCATGCATTCTCCTACGACAGTTCCGTATTTGCGCTAAAACTTCTCTGGTCAAAATTGGTGGCAAATACGGTACCGTAAAAGATTCGGGGAAAAATATGGTAGGGCCGTATTTGTGTTGGAACTTTCTGTTCTGGACTGTCATAAAATATGGTACCGTGTAGATATACACGGTGGTGCCGTATTCTCCCTCAATCTTTTGGGTGGAAATCTCCCCAAAATACGGTACCATGAAGGTTTCGAGGCAAAATACGGTAGTGCTGTATGTTTGTCTGGTTAAAAACGCCACAATACGGTACCGTGCAGATGTACACGGCAGTGCCGTATTTTTTTCTAGGAGCATCCTTTTGACTTGAAATTTGATGGGTAGACTCCTCTTTATGGTTGGAACTCATTCATGCATCTGAATTGCTTGAAAACTGGCAAAATTGATGCCTTTTTACCTGAAATTGATCAAAAACCAGAGATGGTGTAGATTCTGCAATATTTGACAATTAAGGCTTAAAAACAAGCAAAAGAGCATAATTATGACACAAAAAGACACATGAAATGACACAAAATATACTATGAATTTTGGTGTCATCAGCGACCGAGTGGCCCTCCTGACTAAGGGTACCACCGATGCCGGTGCCGGAGGCATCGCAGGCAACCTCAAAGACCTTTGAGAAGTCAGGGAGGCGAAGGGCAGGGGCGGAGGTCATGATGTCCTTAAGGGATAAGAATGCACGTCTAGCCGCGGGGGGGCTAGGAAAAGGCCTCGTGTTTGGTGCAAGCCGTCATAGGGGAAGCAAATGTGCTAATCCCCTTGATGAAGCGGTGATAGAAGGGTGCAAGGCCGAGGAAGCTACGAACCTTGGTGACGGACTCGGGTTAAGGCAATTGGCAGATGGCTTCAATCTTCACAGGGTCGACCATAAGTCCGCGATTCGAGACAATGAAGCCCAGGTAGTGCACCTGGGGCTCGAGAAAGGTGCACTTCTTCACATTAAGGAACAAACATTCCCTACGCAGGAGGTCGAAAGTTAGGCGCAGGTGTTCAAGGTGGTCTACCCGGGTCTAGCTATAGATAAGGATGTCGTCAAAGTAGACGACGGAGAACTTTCCCATGTAAAGCTTCAAGACTTGACTCATGAGGCGCAGGAAGGTGGAGGGGTGATGCGTTGCATTTACACCATGTTTTTGCCTGTTTTAGATCATATTTTGGGATTTATTGCATCATTTTGTGCTATTTTTAGTGCTTTTACTTTACTTTGCACGGAATCTTCACTTTTTTTGGTTTTTATGAAAATGTAGGTAAAATGACATAAAAATAAAGGATTTCGAGAGTTTTGAAGCCAAAGCATGATTCCTGAGGAGATCACGAGCCTACACATCAAATTTGGGGTGAAAACGATGAAGAACGAGATAATTACGGCCTTGGCCATAAGTATGGATTCAGCTGTAAAAGCGATGACGAACGGAAGGTGAAAATCGCCTAAGTGTCGGAACGAACAGAAACTTTCACGGGTGAGGCCGTGAATACATCACGGTTCGTGAAACTTTCTGTGGCCAAAAGCGTTATACACAGAAACATTTACGGCCTCAACCGTAAACACATCACGGGCCGTAAAAACTGCCGCCCAACGAGTTTTTCACTCGTTTCTCCACCGATTCGAACCGGATTTGAGCCAAACTCCGCAGAACCGTTTCTAACTAGTCTTGCTATAAAAGACAAGATTTTTGGAGGGCTAAGGGGCTTCTACGGATGAATATAGAGGGCGGCGGCGACAAGGGCGAAAGTTCAATTCCAGGGCATATTCTGGCGAGATTCCACGCGAAAGTGACAATTGATCGTCTCTTCCTCATCTCCAGATTGAGGAGAAGGCGGTTTTACTGTTATTTCTGTGATTTCTTTGCGATTTTTAGGAAACTTTACTTGTTCATCATAAACACATGTATTTCCCTAATAACATGAGTGAGTAGATACTTGTTTCGGGATTATTGGGCATAACCCGCTGACTTTCATGAATTAATCTATGATATTGCTCGTTTTGTTATGAATTTACCATCATGATTTGATTGAAATTGCATGTATCTCGTAATTTACCTTGGCCAAGTAATTTTGTGTCTTAGACGTTGCGAGAAGGACCGAGAGGTGAATCGCAACGTCTGATCTATTTCAATTGAACCTTCGAACCCAATCATGAGTAGGTTGGATTCGTCTGAAGGATTTACCAGCTTTTCATAGAACTTAATGGGTTTAGTTAGGTTAACTGTCACGAGAGTAGGGAGTTAACCTAATTAAATACCGTATTATGCTCCGAGAGGAGGTGATATGTACCTTAGGGAAAGTTCCTTTCATGATTGATAATTTCTGTAGAATTAGCTACTTTTAAATGATTCATGATTGTTAGTGTGGTGAACCCATGAAATCCCGATCCTTTAGAATTTGAACCTCTTAACGCTACTTTCAAGTTTGTTCGTGCTTAGAAGTTTAGAACAACCACTGGTTTAGTCTTCCTAGATTCGAACAAGTCAATAAGTCAGTACTTAACTACGTAGTCCTCGTTGGGAACGATAATCTTTTTTTATTACTTCGATAAATCCGTGCACTTGCAGATCGCTATCAAGTTTTTGGCACTGTTGCCAGAGATTACGGCTAGTTAATATTGACTAATAGATAAGTTTGGAGATTAGGCATTTTCTTTTCTTTTGCCTTACTACTAGTTTTTACTATTCCTTTTCTTTTTATAGTTAACTTACACATTGTATGCCCAGAAGTTCTCCTGCAGGTGCTTTGTTCCCAGAAGACCTAGAAATTGAGCGTACGTTTCGCCTTCTTAGGAGATTACAATTTGAGAACAAGAAGATCTTTGGAGAAGGAGTGATGGCGGCGAACAATCAATCTTTGTGGGACTTCGTAGCACCAAACATACAAGGATTTAAGTCAAGCATCGTTCGACCTAATGTAGAGGTGAACAACTTTGAGTTAAAGCCCGCGCTGATGACGATGGTCCAGCAAAATCAATTTGGGGGTTCCCCAAATCAGGACTCTAATCTTCATTTAGTTGTTTTTCTTGAATACTGTGATACTGTCAAAGTTAACGGGGTTTCATCTAATGATATAAGACTAAGATTATTTCCATTTTCTCTCAGGGACCACTCTAGAGCTTGGTTATATTCGATGCCGGCAGAATCTATCACCACTTGGGATGAGCTATCCAAAGCATTTCTGAACAAATATTTCCCACCAAGCAAGACTGTTCAACTGCGCAACAGAATCACGAGTTTTGCACAGCAAGAGGGAGAGTCACTCTATGACGCCTGGGAACGCTTCAAGGAACTCCAACTCATATGCCCACACCATGGACTTCAGGAATGGGTTTTAATCCACATCCTTTACAATGGATTGGATTAGAACACTAGATTGATGGTGGACGCTGAAAGTCCCTTGTATCTAAGGGGGGGCGAAACCCTAAGGTGGCGCAAACATAATATGGGCAGCGGATGCTAGGGTTTCATAGGATCGAAAACATGTCACATGATTAACTTTTAATAACAAGTATTCATGATAAGAATTCATACCATAGCCATTTCTAGATGGCGCCTTGGAAGCAAAAACGCAAATGCCTTTTCTCCAAAGATGACGCACACAATGAGAAGGCGACTACTTCCTCGGAGACTTTGTGCTAGCAAATCTTCAAGGAGTCCTTCGTATGGAGGAGATGAGATCTCTTGCGGCTAGGACGATCAAGCTCTCGCTCCCCTCTTTTGTGTAACCCATTTACCACACGAGAGCGAGAGAATAAAGAGGCGACGAGTGCAACGTTCTCGTTGAACGTGGGAGCGTGGCTTCTAAAAAATAGCAAGCCAAAAACTCGCCTCATACTCTCATGCGATCTTGCGTTCACATCAAGTGAACCAATCGCTCCTCTTTGAACCGAGCCATGGTTCAATTGCATTTGGTTCAAAGACCAAATCAAACCAGCCCAAGCCTTTAGTCCAGATCAAATTAAACCCCTAAGGCTTAAGATCTGACCGTTGATCTCTTGATGCTCTTGATCTCACCAATCTAGCATCAATTCTCTCAATCGAAGCTTACCGATCTCAAGCCCTAATCAATCAAACATGATCAGACCAGATCTCACTTTCAATCAGAGATTAAATCCCTTTAAAACTGAACCAAAATAATTCAGTCCACACGATCTGACTTAAGTAAGCCATATCATCAAATTGTGCGACCCTGAGGGTTTCCTTTAAATGTCGGTAACGATAACTCACGTTATCACGATCAGTGAGGGGTATCTAGCAACACATCACTGTCTCCCGATATAAAGGAAAGAGTCTTCCAAGACTACACCCAAAACACAGCACAAGTGTGAATCCAACTCACAAGGCATACATGCTTCCTCTGCCACTGGATGTTCTTTATTGGACAAGCCTGTCAAGCTCGTAACTCCAATATGATGAGCATGATTAGATCAGATGAACACAGTCATCTGGGTATGGCCATACACTTTCTCAATCATCTCATCCAGGGGGCCCCTTTAGAACATCACACTCCTTAAACAAGGAGACGGCAATCCTATGTCTATCACTGGTGCCCTAACCTGATTCAAGCTCACCATCCAAGATAGTCTATAATCATTATGTTTCAAATGATATTGAACTACCTCAAAACAATGACAATCATCATTTAGAAACACAAGTGATCTCAAGTCAAAGGAAATGTGCCACTTGTACACATACAAGGATCATTCACATTGTGACAAGCAATTGAATATCCTAGTAGGGTCTGTCCAGTACATCCAATGTACCCATGAGTCTACATCTTATTCCATGCTCGAAGCATCCTATAAGATTAGAGCACATATTAGTCTCAATCATATCAAGGCTATCTCATGTTCACCAAGATATCTCGACTAAGGACTTTATAGCATGTCAACCCAGCTGAACAGCTTTGAGACATTATTCAGAAGTACAATTATTGCAGCAGACAATGTAACAACCTTGAATAATAACCATGCCTTTATAAACATAAGAGTTTATACATGATACTGTTACAATCCCAAGGCCTCAAACATTAGCCTTAAGGGCATACCCCAACAGACGCTGCGGCTGGAGGAACGATCATTAGCAAGAGTGTGGAAGACGCAATTGCTCTACTTGAGGATATGGCCATGAACCATAACCACTGGTCAAGTGAGCGAAACATTACTCCTACAGGGTTTGGTAAGTACCATAATGATTCCTTGACATCACTGGCGGCTAAGGTAGACTCTTTGGCTCATAAGTTGGATTTGTTTTTCCCTCAGTTGCCCTTAATGCAGTTTTTTGTGAGGTGTGTGGTGTAACAAGGCATAATTCATCTGAATGTCAAATAATAGCTTCATCACAGGAAGAATCAAATCAGGAGCAAGCCAATACTGTGGGGAATTTTAATCAGAGACCCACGAATGACCCATACTCTGCAACTTACAATCCAGGATAGAGGAACCACCCCAACCTGTCCTACAAGAATAATCAAGGGAAAGTTCCTCCTGAATATTCTCAGCAGAATAACAGACCACCACCGGGCTACCAACCAAGACAATATGGGTAGCCTCCGAAGTCGAACTTTGCGTCCATGCTAGAAGTTGTTATGAAACAGCAGAAGAGTACCGAAGACCTTGCTGACCAGATCAAACAGCTGACATCTCAAGTGGAAGCTCTGGCTACCCACAATAAGATGTTGGAAAATCAGATTGCACAGCAAGCTAGTACTGCTAGCAGGCCTACAAGGAGACTACCGGGATAGCCCGAGATGAATCCTAGGGAGCACATCAACGCGGTTATTGTAATGAGTGCCAAATACAATGAGACACTTGGAGAGCCTATCGAGGAATCTATTGATAAATCTGCAAGTATTGTTTTTGATTTTAAAGATTGTGAGGAGAAAGGGGAGAAAGAGAAATATGTAGGTCTGCCTGCATATGTCCCTCCGATTCCTTTTCCCGAGAGGTTACGTAGAACAGATCAGAGAAAACCTGATAGTGGAATGTCTGAGGCAAAAAAAGATCAGGTAAGCAAGAACACTGAAATAACAAAGGCAAGGGACCCTGGAGATATCTCAATTCCATGCCAAGTTGGTAAGTTTGCTGCTGAAAATGCTATGTGCGACATAGGAATTAGTATTAGCTTGATACCTGCATACTTGATTGAGGAGGTAGGTAGTGAAGAGCTTAAACCTACTGAGACTTTATATTCAATTTGCTAATGGTTTTAATCAGCAGCCAATTGGTATGTTAGAAAATGTAACAGTTAAAATCGATAAATTTTCTATCGTTACTGATTTTATGGTTGCTAACATGAAGAAAAACGTTAAGTTTCCTGTCATTCTAGGAAGACCATTTTTAGCAAGCACGGGAGCTATAATTGACATGTTGCATCAGAAGCTTACATTGAATTTGAATGATAGTAAGTTGATCTTTGATTTTTCATCAGAAGCTAAAGGGATTAATTTTGCAGGTTCCGATCAATTGCTCAGAGTGAAGGAGATCAAATTTGATGAAGAAAATATTTTTGAAGTGGATAGATGTCTCTTAGAAAATTGGGAGAAGCATACAAGGGACGAGTTAAAAGAAGCCAAAACAGGGACATTACCTCGAGCTTTAAAGTTAAATCTGTATAATGATATGGAAATGCGTGAGGAACAACAATTGTCAATTATTCACTGCACCTCATATCCACCAGAAGAGTCATGAGCATTGCCTTGGTCGAGCTAACGACCGTAAACTAGCTGTACCTAGGAGGCAACCCAAAGGCCTTGAATTTTCATTAACTTTAGCATGTATTTTCTTTTTTTTTTAAGTGTGGATTTCTTTTCATTATAGTTCATAGGGTTTATCTCTTAATTTTTATTTTGTATTTTGTTGGTGTTATCTGATGAACTTTTATATATGAAAATTTTTCTAAAATCAATGTTTTATGTGCAGGAATTTTTTAGAGATTTTTCTAACGAAAAGCCAAGCCAAAACGCGACATTTACGGGCAAAGCCATAATTATCGCACGGCCATAATCGCAAATAAGACTGAGTCTACTGGGTACTGTACGCTAAAGCGAGTTAATGGCCGAAGCCGTGATGACATTATGGGCTATAAGTTCTTACGGTTTAAACTTCACTAGCGACTTAGGGTTTATGCCTACGCTTGTAATTCGCCGATTTTCAACAATTCCTCCTGCGAGCGGCGACGCAACCCTTCCACCTGTATTCCTCTACCTCCGGAGAGTGTTTTTCGACGATCTTTCACTGGATTTCTACCATATTTTGTGAGGAATAGCCGTCCGTCCGCCGAGCCGCCAGAACACATTTTTCGCCCGATTCAAGCCCAATTTCTGCGTAGATCCATGAGTTTCTTTGACTCAGACATGCGATTCATCAGCTGTACTTAGATTATAGCAGTTTAACATCGATTTGGAGCCGTTAGTTCAGATTTTTGGGGGCGATTTTCATACGCAGCTTTTATGGCTGATTTCGAAATCCCTGTAGCATCACGTTTTTTGTGAAGAAATTCACATATTCTAAATTGTTTCGATCTGTATTATGGCACCGTAGAGATCGGTGAGGACCAAACCCTATGGGGCAGTGAGGAAGGAGAGTGTACAAGGCTCGTACCCTCTTGTTTATCCTAGGTATAGGATGGTACATGGAGTACTACTGGAGAGATTTGAGCTACATCAGATGTCGGTAGAGGAGTCTCCGATACCGTTCGATCTATATCCTCCCTCCGACACACCTTGGGAGTATCCTAGTGTCTCTGACGAGATTGGTATTGAGAGGACATCCCCAGCCCCTAGCACGCCCTCTGTACCTTGTACATCACAGTCGGCAGTGCCAGAGCCTGTTAGTTCTCCAGAGTTGGAGATTGTTTCAGAGAGGCCGGCAGATAGGCCAGAGAGCCGCGATCAGAAGATCGCTAGATGGTACGCTAGGAAGTGTACCGCACGAGGCATGACTACGCAAGGGAGGAGAGCCACCTGTCCGTTATCACCAGTTGTGGAGACTGTAGAGACTCCAGTGGCACCCCCTGTGTTAGCACCCTTAGTAGCAGAGATGGAGAGATCGGTGGAGATGCAGACCGATACCAAACCGACACTTGTGGAGGGTCTCACTACACCAGTGCCTTCCACAGATATACCAGAGTCTGCTATTCCTGACGATACTCAGGCTATGGAGGTGGACACTCCACATGACACAGTCCAGACTCTAGAGATTGCATCACCCTCCTCAGCCCAGGGAGACCTGCCTGTCCCTGAGGCAAGTACACCTATATTGCCAGATCAGGAGGAGGGATTGCTTGAGATATTGAAAATCATAAAAACCAAAATAGAAGTAGATTTTGTAATATTTGATTTAAAAAAGGCATAAAAATAGGCAAAGTGGCATGAATTTGACACGAAAAGATATATAAAATGGCATGAAATTTACTATAAATTTCGGTGTCATCAAGAGGTGATCCTTTTGGTATGGAGTCACCCCAGCACGCTACAGATTCTTCTCACCCTGCTTATGATTCTTCACACACATCCAGAGGAGGATTTCCTAGTGCCCACGATCTAGGATTCCAGGCTCTATCTGCACAGATGTATAATCAAGAGCGCCGCATAGATAGGATGATTGACTCCATGGGGAGGATGACTGAGTCTCTTGGACACATCCACCAGGATGTAGAGAGATTGAGCAATCATATGGAGGACATGGGAAACTTCCTCTATGATCGCTTTGGATATGAAGACCACAGGAACTATGGCTATTACGGTGATCAAGGAGAGCAACTACACTACGATCCTATGGATGCAGCTGCAAGGGACGCTGAGGCTTCACGCCCTGATGATGAGGAGTAGATGCTGTGAGTATCATCTTCCCTTACTTCATGCTATTTTATTCTCCCTATCTTATTGATATTGCATGTTTTTGAAGGGAAGGATGATTTCACCACACTTGTGTCCGCCAGCGCTATTCTGCTTTACACGCCTATGTTCTTATATTTTCGATATGGTTGTATAATGATATTCTGCTATTGATGATCTATTTTTCGATATGGTTGTACCACACATGATTATGTTTTGATGTTTTGATATAACATGTTGATATTTGATGATGATGATGAGTATGTTTTTCATTGATAAGATTTATGGCTTTGATCTATTTTGGAAATAATGTTGATGATTTGTTTGACTCTTATTGATAATGATGAATGAATCCAAAATTTGTGAATAAGTCTAGACCTATCATGCCAAATTTATCTCTTATGCATATCTACTTTTGAAGTTTTTCATTGGTTGATGAGTGAAATTTTAGGGAGATATGTTATTTGGGAAATATAATTTGAAAGTAAAGCTACTTTTTGAATAAAATCAGCATATGAGTATGATTATTGAATTGATATCACTTGATTAGTCTAATTGATGTTTGATTTATTTTGCTATTTGTTGGGAAGAACGAATCCAGAATCCACAAAAATAGTGAGTGACTCCCCTACTTGGCACTGTGTAAAATTGACAGTAGTACCAAAGGACATGGGTTGAAGTATGAAGAAAATATATATATATATATATATATATATATATATATATATATATATATATATATATATATATATAATGAGAGGAATGAGTTCTATTACACTGACTATGTGGTCAAGTGTACTCTATCTTCGTCACCAGAGAAAAAAGGCATGAGTTCTATTACACTGACTTTGCTTATTTTTATGCCTTTTATCAATATTTACGGAATCTACACTCTTTTTGGTTTTTAATGATTTTTAGGCAAAAAGGCATGATTTTCAGTCGATTTCAAGCAATCCGAATGCATGGATGAATTCACAACATCAAGAGGAGATCACACGTCAAATTTCAAGAGAATTGGAGCCAAGAACCAAAATACGGTAGGGCCATAATCTATATTACGGAACCATATTTTCGTACGCTGCCGTAATATCAAAGCACTGCCGTAATTTGGAGAGTTTTTTATCAAAAAGTTTCCTGAAAATTACGGCATAGCCTAAGAATTTACATGGGCCGTAATCTAGAGCGTCTTCAGAATAGAGACATTCACTAAAATTACGGCACTGCCGTAAACCATTTCACAGTGCCATAATTTCCAGACGTTTTCGACCAGAGAGTTCAGCCAATTTTATGGTGCCATATTTTCTAGAGATTTTGAATTAGAGAACGCGACCGATTTTACGGCAGTACCGTAACATATTACACTGCCGTAATTCTAATCTTAAACGCAATTCTCAAATTTGAAGCCCAATTTTTGCGGAGAAGATTACCGACGATCGAGACCTTTAAATTGGAAGCCATAAGAAGAAGGAAGAGAGCTTTCACCGAGACGAAGAGGAAGATACCAAAACCCCTAATTTTCGTCCACCACAGAGGGAGAAATTGAGTTCCACGCCACCGCCAAGGGTTTCGCTGAGAGAAAAAGGGAATAATCTCAGTCTAATTGCATCAGTTGAAACTCCGTTAACCTTTATAGTATCGCAATATTCAAGAAAAATGGCTAAATAAAGATTTGGATCCTGATTTGGGGAACCCCCAAATTGGTTTTGCTGAACCATCGTCATCAGCGCTGGCTTTAACTCAAAGTTGTTTGCCTCTACATTAGGTCGAACAATGCTAGAATTTAACCCGTGTATGTTTGGTGCCGCGAAGTCCCTCAAAGATTGATTGTTCTAGCTCGCCGCCATCTCTCCTTCTTCATAGATCTTTTTGGTTGCAAATTGCAATCTCCTCCAAAGGCGAAAGGTGCGCTCAATTTTTGTGTCTTCTGGAAGCAAAACACCTGCACGAGAAACTCTGGGCATACAACGTGTAAGTGAATAATAAAAAGAAAAGAATAGTAGAAACCAATGCTGAAAATAAGTAAATCATTGGATAGATCTTGCACGAGAGTGAGGATTGGTCCTTTGTATGATTGTCTGCGCGAGAGCGAGATAATCCTTTTATGAAGTAAATTAAATCTTTATCGTAATAAAATTTGACTGACAACCTTTATTTCCTTCTAGTCATTAGAATTAAGGTGGATGAACCCCTAGTCCCAGTTTCTCTCTCAGATATTTAGTTTACTTTCCGTTTGTGTTTTCATCATATTCGATTTGTTTGGCTAGTGAGAAAATAATTATTTGGTACTTAACACGTAGGTCTCTGTGGTTCGATATCTATTTTATTACTTCGAGTATCTGTGCACTTGCGGAGCACAACAAATTTTTGGCGTTGTTGCCGGGGACCTTAGTTTTGTTAATATCAAAATAGTTGTTAGTATTGCTAGACTAAGTTTTATTAGTTTTAGATTTAATTTTTTTTTTGTTGTTTTTGCAGGTTTTGGATTTTCACAGTTGTGACAGAACTGTGATATCCGAAAATTTTGAATTTGCTTGTGTTTTTATTCTAAAAAAAAATTATTTGATTGTGAAGGTTCCCTTAGACAAGGGGGCGAAACCCTAGATAGGCGCATGTTATATTTTTTAAGCAGCGGAAAGGGGGTTTCTTGGGATCTGTTCAATGCATGTAATATAATCAAGAAGATCTATGCGCTTACTCCCTTCGGTACACCTTGTGCTAGCAAAGTTCCTTGGTGTCTTTGTTCGTGTGAGAAGGGAAGAAGAACGTCTTGCTTGCCCAGTCCTCGACTCTCCAAAGCGTGAAAAGAAACTTCCACGAGAGGAGGCGACGGGAAAAAGGAGTGAGGCGACAAGAGATGCGCTCTACCCAAAACATGGAGGCGTGGTTGCTAAAAATAGCCAACCTTACTCTTTCATGCGATCATGTGTTCATGCGCTCATGAACCAATCGCATTTTCCTCTCCCCTCTTTGAACCAAGCGCTCATATCATGAGCCGGTTCAACTAGGTCTGGTTCATAGACCAATTAACCCAAGCAATTAGTCCAGATCACATTAAACCCTAAGGCTCTTGATCTGACCGTTGATCTCTAGATGCTCCTGATCTCACTGATCTAGCATCCATTCTCTCGATCGAAGCTTACCGATCTCAAGCCCTAATCAATCAAACATGATTAGACCAGATCTTACTCACAATCAGAGATTAAGTCCCTTTAAACTGAACCCAAATAATTCAGTCCACACGATCTGACTTAAGTAAGCCATATCATCAAATTGTGCGACCCTAAGGGTTTCCTTTAAATGTCGGTAACGAAAACTTACGTTATCACGATCAGTGAGGGGTATCTAGCAACACATCACTGTCTCCCGATATAAAGGAAAGAGTCTTCCAAGACTACACCCAAATCACAGCACAAGTGTGAATCCAACTCACAAGGCATGCATATTTCCTTTGCCACTGGATGTTCTTATTGGACAAGCGTGTCAAGCTTGTAGTTCTAATATGATGAGCATGATTAAAACAGATGAACACAGTCACCTGGGTATGGCCATACACTTTCTCAATCATCTCATCCAGGGGGCCCCTTTAGAACATCACACTCCAATTAAGGAGACGGCAATCCTATATCTATCACTAGTGCCCTAACCTGATTCAAGCTCACCATCCAAGATAGTCTATAATCATTATGTTTCAAATGATATTGAACTACCTCAAAACAATGACAATCATCATTTAGAAAACACAAGTGATCTCAAGTCAGAGGAAATGTGCCACTTGATATATTCAAGGATTATTCATATTGTGACAACCAATTGAATATCCTAGTAGGGTCTGTCCAGTACATCCAATGTACCCATGAGTCTACATCTTATTCCATGCTCGAAGCATCCTATAAGATTAGAGCACATATTAGTCTCAATCATATCAAGGCTGTCTCATGTTCACCAAGATATCTCGACTAAGGACTTTACAGCATGTCAGCCCAGCTGAACAGCTTTGAGACATTATTCAGAAGTACACTTATTGCAGCAGATAATATAACAAACTGAATAACAACCATGCCTTTATAAACATAAGAGTTTATTACATGATACTGATACAATCCCAAGACCTCAAACATTAGCCTTAAGGGCATACCCCAACAATCTCCCACTTGCACTTAATCTAATGGTTGAGAAATCTCAAACCCATATTATTACAGTGCTTCTCATGCTTCTGCTGCGCCAGAGGCTTAGTAAGCGGGTCAGCCAGATTGTCATCTGTATGAACCTTGCAGACTTTGATCTCGCCACGATCAATGATCTCCCTGATCAAATGAAACCGTCTCTGTATGTGCTTGGACTTCTGGTGCGACCGTGGTTCCTTTGCTTGTGTGATTGCTCCAGTGTTATCACAAAAGATAACCAAAGGATCTGCACTCGAAGGAACAACACCAAGTTCTCTCACGAACTTATGAATCCACACTGCCTCCTTGGATGCTTCCGAGGCTGCAACATACTCGGCTTCTGTTGTGGAATCAGCAACAGTTGACTGTTTGAAACTCTTCCACACCACCGCTCCTCCATTCAAGCTAAAAACATAGCCTGATTGCGATCGGAAATCATCCTGGTCAGACTGGAACGAAGCGTCAGTATATCCTTCAATACTGAGTTCTTCCTGACCACCATATATCAAGAACATATCTTTGGTCCTCCGCAGATATTTTAAAATGTTCTTGACTGCAATCCAGTGCGCCATACCTGGATTACTTTGGAACCGACTGGTCACGCTTAACCCGTAAGCGACGTCTGGGCGAGTACACAACATCGCATACATAATGGACCCAATAGCCGAAGCATAAGGCGTATTGTCCATTTCATCTTTCTCAGTCTGTGTTTGTGGACACTGACTCTTCGAAAGATTCAGACCATGTCTGACTGGAAGATATCCTCTTTTAGAATTCTCTAAATGAAATCTTTCCAGGACTTTATCGATGTAAGTACTCTGGCACAGCCCGAGAAGCCTCTTAGATCTATCCCTGTAGATCTTCACACCTAATACATAGGCTGCTTCTCCTAAATCTTTCATCTGGAAACATTTCCTTAACCATGCCTTAACCGCATGCATTTCAGGAATGTCATTTCCAATGATCAAGATGTCATCGACGTAGAGGACTAGGAAAGTAATCACGCTCCCACTAAACCTCTTATATACACACGGGTCATCCTCGTTCTTGATGAAACCAAATTCACTGACTGATTCATCAAAATGAATATTCCAGCTTCTCGATGCTTGTTTAAGTCCATAAATAGACTTCTTTAATTTGCATATTTTATGACGATCTGATGGATTAGTGAAACCTTCAGGTTGTGTCATATACACATCCTCTTCCAGATTTCCATTAAGGAAAGCTGTCTTCACATCCATTTGCCAGATCTCATAATCGTAATATGCTGCTATCGCGAAAAGAATCCGAATAGACTTAAACATGGCTACAGGTGAGAAAGTTTCATCATAATCTATCCCGTAGATTTGTTTGAAACCTTTCGCAACTAGCCTGCCTTTATAGGTAACCACGTTACCATCCATGTCAATCTTCTTCTTGAAGATCCATTTGCAGCCTATAGGGATTACTCCCGGAGGCGGATCAACCAAATCCCAGACTTGGTTATCTGACATGGAGTCCATCTCGGCTCGCATAGCTTCAAGCCATCTCGCTGACTCCGGTCCACTGACCGCATCCGCATAAGTGAGGGGTTCATCATTATCAATGATGTAGACTCCGTCATAGCGCTCAGGCTATCGACGGATCCTTCCCGATCTTCGCGGTTCCCGTGATATCTGAGCCTCAGGTTGTTCAGTAACCTGATCCACTGGCTCAGGCTCATCCAACTGTGCTTGACTACTTTGTCCTTCCTCTGGATTCTCATCCAGCTTTATTTCTCTCCCACTGGCCTCTTGCAGAAGAAACTCCTTCTCAAGAAATATGGCCGTCCGAGCAACAAATACCTTGTTCTCTTTGGGATCGTAGAAATAATAACCCTTAGTTTCCTTAGGGTAACCGACAAAGATACATTTGTCAGATCTGCTCTCTAGTTTCCCAGAGGCGAGCTTTTTGACATAAGCCTCGCAGCCCCAGATCCTGATAAATGTCAAACTCGGCTGTTTCCCATACCATAACTCATATGGCATCTTAGAAACTGCCTTGGATGGCACTCGGTTTAGTACCTTTGCAGCTGTTTCCAGTGCAAATCCCCAAAAGGAATATGGAAGAGTAGCCTGACTCATCATAGAACGAACCATATCAAGTAACGTTCTATTTCTCCTCTCGGACACACCATTCCATTGCGGTGTTCCTGGCGGAGTGAGCTGTGAGATAATCCCACACTCCTTCAGATAGTCAGTAAACGCATGACTCAAGTATTCTCCACCTCGATCAGAACGAAGTGCCTTGATATTTCGGCCAAGCTGATTCTGTACTTCATTCTTGAACTCTTTGAACTTGTCAAAAGATTCACTTTTGTGTCTCATAAGATAGACATACCCATATCTACTGAAATCATCAGTAAAGGTTATGAAGTACAGATAGCCACCTCTGGCATGTTTACTAAATGGCCCACACAAATCACTGTGTATAAGGTCAAGTAAACCTGAAGCCCTTTGACCTTTGTTAGGAAAAGGTGACTTCGTCATTTTACCCATTAAACAAGCCTTGCATGTATCAATCTCCTCATAGGAGAATGATCCCAGCAGTCCATAATCATGCAACCGCTTAATGCGCTTCTTGTTAATATGGCCTAAACGACTATGCCATAGCAAGGTGCTGTCATCAGCATACTTGGCTTTCTTATTATCAATGTTTTGTATAGAACATTCCATGTCCAACATGAATAACCCATTGTTAATTGAACCAGTAGCATAAACAATATTATCTAAAGAAAGAACACACTTTGAAATATTGCATTCAAAGGAAAACCCCTTCCTGACAAGAGCAGGAATGGAGATAATATTTTTAGTAATGCTGGGAACAAAGTAACAATTGTCTAGTTCCAATACAAGTCCAGATGGTAAAGAGATGAAATAGTCTCCTACAGCAACAGCAGCAACCCGTGCCCCGTTTCCAACTCGTAGGTCCACCTCATGCTGTCCCACCTGTCTTCTTCTCTTGAGTTCCTGTACATTTGAACAAATGTGAACTCCACATGCAGTGTCCAACACCCATGAAATAGAAGAAGATGAAACCATGACTTCCGTCACGTATATACCTGAGCCAGAAGCGATGCTTCCCCTCTTGTCTCCTTGGAGCGCTTTACAGTCCCTTTTCCAGTGACCCAGCTGGCCACAGTGGAAACATCTGTATTCCTTTGACCGCTTAACTTTTTGCTTCAGAGCCTTGCTGTAACTCTTGACGGGGGCCTTGCCCTTCTTCCCCTTCTTCTTGTTCCTAGAAGGAACCATTAAGACAGAGGTCGAAGGCTTTCCCTTCAGAGTCTCCTCAGTAGTCAAGAGCATATTCAGCAGCTCTGCCGGAGTACAGTCGATTTTGTTCATATTAAAGTTAATGATGAACGCATCGAAAGAGGGCGGGAGAGACTGCAGAATAATGTCTACAGCAAGCTCCTGATTGATGGTATGCCCCAGTTTCTCTAGAGCCTCCTTGTGCCCAATCATCTTGAGCACGTGAGCTCCCACTGGGCTCCCTTCAGCCAGTTTGCTCTGAAAGAAAAGCTTTGTCAGATTATAGCGTTCTGTCCTCGCCTGTGCAGCATACAGCATCTTGAGGTTCGCTATAATCTCTATAGCCGACATATCCTCATGCTGACGCTGCAGCGGTGGCGTCATAGACGCTAGCATCAGGCAAGCGACATCAATGCTATCATTGACGTGCTTTTCATAAGCTTCCCGAACCGCCCTTGCGGCGTTCGGAGCGGGTTGAGGCGGTATAGCCGTCTCGAGGACATACAGTTTCCTCTCTGCCTTAAGAACAATCTTAAGGTGTCCGTACCAGTCTGAGAAGTTTGGCCCAGCAAACTTCTCCCTTTCCAGTAGGGATCGCACATTGAAGCTCATGGTGTTCGTTGCTGCAGGTATCTACAACAATGCAAGAACAGCAAGGTCAGTATCAATGTTAAGAATCAATCAAGACTTAAGAATGATTCTTTTTCTCACTATTTTATCTGGCTGAAAAATCCAGCAAAACAGCCCGAAAGAGTAGAACTCTTTTAGTGAGATGGGATCCAGATTTCATACTTGGTCTCCGCGTCCCGCTCAGGCGAGATAAGATGCACAGAGAGTACAAGCACTAATCTCTGGTAGGCAATCCCTGCCAATCGCCAACCCGTGCGATTCCCCTTCATCTGGGCAATCCAGCAGACTGTGCCAACTGAGTTGGTACAACACAATCTCTGACCCCACAGATGGCTGCCTCCATGTGCTACCATATGCGCCACATATGTAGCCTACATGGTCAAGCTGACCCGACCTACTCCCTGGACCACCACGTGCTATGCTGAGCAACGAGAAGTGATAAATCCCTTCTCTGTAACACGCAGGTGTAATCCGGCACCGTCTGAAGATAGATGGACGTGCCCCACTGAGTGGGTACAACACGGCTCCAACGATAGTCAGAACAGTGAGGTTTCGCGTCAGAAGGCTTACGAGCTTGATATTTTAGCGTTGGATTTTACCGGTCTTTTATCTTCTTAACTATCATGCAATTCCTATGGTGATAGCAGAAGATAAACTCATGCAATTCTAATTATAAAAGCAATAAACAGAAAGCATGCTGATCTTATGTGGTAAAAGCCCATTGAGCCTAAGTTAGACCTTAAATAAACTTAAGTCTTCACTTGCTTTTCTTGATGGGTCTTTTGCTGCTCATTTGGCCCAAACCAGGGCCCAAGCGCCCACTGCAGCTCAGGTGCGCCCACCAGGTAAATGCGCCTGGTCCCAGAGTCGAACCCTGGACCTCCCACCTGGTCTAGCCACTGCTGCATGCGCCTCTGCCAAGTGTGCTCTGTGCTCTTGTCTGACTAATTTACAAATTAATCTATCTAGACAAAATTGACTCGCAGGTCAATTACATTTTATAAATTAATTAAACTGTGATTCGCAGATCACAAAAATAATAATTAATTTACAATAAAATTCCAGGCACGCAGGCCCCAGCATAGCACACATTAAACGGGCAGCCCACATAAGATTAAATAAACATACATATGGCATCTAATCAGCATGTGATCCAATAAGAAAATAAATTTTTGAAAAAACCCATTGGCATCAATTTTAATTTCCTTATTTGCCCTGCTGCCTTACGACGGTCCATTACAAGGGATCCACTCATCAAACCTAGTCAGATCCATTGCCCTTGCATGCACCAAGTCGTAACTGACTTGAGTCGACCTAATGGTCAACCATGCATGCGCCAGGGCTGAACAACCCTCATGAGTTCTGGCAAGCGGGTGTGACCCCGGGCCTAACTCATGTGTGTTCACTAGTCGTCTCAATCAGACATCGCTACACGCCTATCTGCAGTCGACCTATAGCCATCTCGTGCTTGTGCACAGATGCTATCTGGTCGACCCATCAAGGCAGTCAGATAGTCTGATCAGACTGTTTGGATCTAACCTAGGGGATGACTTCAACCCTAATAACCCGTCTAAGGGTTTAAAGCAGGCGCCTCTTAGATCTAATGAGAGTCGCGCAAGTTTTGTTTTGAAAACACAATGAAACAAGCGCCAAGAAGATGCGCCAACATAAAAATGTAACATGAAATATTTTTCGCATGAAACATCTAATATGCGCATGTTATAGATCTAAGCATACTCATACTTTCGCATATATGGATCACAAAGTCTTAAGCAATCATAGAAACATGCAAACAACCGGCTCTGATACCAATGGAAGGTTCCCTTAGACAAGGGGGCGAAACCCTAGATAGGCGCATGTTATATTTTTTAAGCAGCGGAAAGGGGGTTTCTTGGGATCTTTTCAATGCATGTAATATAATCAACTTAAATCGATTGTATACAAGAGATAGAACCATACCAATGCCATTTGTTGGATGGCGTCTAGGAAGAAGAAAGTGAAGTCGCTTTCCTCCAAACGGTTCGCACACAAGAAGATCTATGCGCTTACTCCCTTCGGTACACCTTGTGCTAGCAAAGTTCCTTGGTGTCTTTGTTCGTGTGAGAAGGGAAGAAGAACGTCTTGCTTGCCCAGTCCTCGACTCTCCAAAGCGTGAAAAGAAACTTCCACGAGAGGAGGCGACGGGAAAAAGGAGTGAGGCGACAAGAGATGCGCTCTACCCAAAACATGGAGGCGTGGTTGCTAAAAATAGCCAACCTTACTCTTTCATGCGATCATGTGTTCATGCGCTCATGAACCAATCGCATTTTCCTCTCCCCTCTTTGAACCAAGCGCTCATATCATGAGCCGGTTCAACTAGGTCTGGTTCATAGACCAATTAACCCAAGCAATTAGTCCATATCACATTAAACCCTAAGGCTCTTGATCTGACCGTTGATCTCTAGATGCTCCTGATCTCACTGATCTAGCATCCATTCTCTCGATCGAAGCTTACCGATCTCAAGCCCTAATCAATCAAACATGATTAGACCAGATCTCACTCACAATCAGAGATTAAGTCCCTTTAAACTGAACCCAAATAATTCAGTCTACACGATCTGACTTAAGTAAGCCATATCATCAAATTGTGCGACCCTAAGGGTTTCCTTTAAATGTCGGTAACGATAACTTACGTTATCACGATCAGTGAGGG
This sequence comes from Costus lasius, assembly GCA_027563935.2. Classification (NCBI taxonomy): domain Eukaryota; kingdom Viridiplantae; phylum Streptophyta; class Magnoliopsida; order Zingiberales; family Costaceae; genus Costus; species Costus lasius. The sequence continues at coordinate 67,051,737 of CM050448.1, read as the reverse complement.
GTATCTAGCAACACATCACTGTCTCCCGATATAAAGGAAAGAGTCTTCCAAGACTACACCCAAATCACAGCACAAGTGTGAATCCAACTCACAAGGCATGCATATTTCCTTTGCCACTGGATGTTCTTATTGGACAAGCGTGTCAAGCTTGTAGTTCCAATATGATGAGCATGATTAAAACAGATGAACACAGTCACCTGGGTATGGCCATACACTTTCTCAATCATCTCATCCAGGGGGCCCCTTTAGAACATCACACTCCAATTAAGGAGACGGCAATCCTATATCTATCAGTAGTGCCCTAACCTGATTCAAGCTCACCATCCAAGATAGTCTATAATCATTATGTTTCAAATGATATTGAACTACCTCAAAACAATGACAATCATCATTTAGAAAACACAAGTGATCTCAAGTCAGAGGAAATGTGCCACTTGTTATATTCAAGGATTATTCATATTGTGACAACCAATTGAATATCCTAGTAGGGTC